>CM062817.1:30657832-31257832 GCA_031772625.1 Pinus tabuliformis | reverse complement strand
GATCTTTTGTAAAAATGCTGCTTTTGTGCGCTTTTGACTCTGGGCATTGGATGGCCTATTGACATCAGCATCTGTTGAGTGATACTCTAGAATATGTGGTCCTGTTGCATGTGGCATCCGTTTCTGAAGGGATCTCTTCTCTGTTCTCCGAGCATTGACGCTTTCCCCTTTTCCTTAGATGTTTCCTGCACATTGTTTCATGTTATTTCCTGTCTTACAGTTTACGCAAAGGAAAAGAGTAATGATAATAAAGATTGACATGAAAGCTTTAAGCTCTTATGAATGCATAATCATGACACCCATAACTAACTGACTCTTCGAAAAACACAAAACTGTTCTTCTTGAATACTTTGGCGTACAATCATTAATTTCTTTTAAGGCGCGCGCCCAATTTTGGTTTACAGACAGCTTTCCTTGAATACTGCGCCGAGGAAAATTTGCGATGGGTGATTTCTGCGACTCGCATCGCAGATCGCGTCGTCAAGATGTGTCATCGCAGAAATTCATGATCGCATTTATCTCAGATCGTAAATCGCAGATCGCGCTTAGTCATTCAATCATTGTGTGCTGCTTACGCGATGTTGCGATATGCGACGTCACATATCGGCCGTCGGAGATTTCTTAAGATTTTTCTTTTAAGAGCGCTTCATAATGTATGCGATGCAATGAATTTCACGTCGCTTCTTCGCAGTTTATTATGCTCATAAGAAAACGTTTCATTCTCTTCTCGCGATGCGATACAGCTTTAAGGAGTTAAAATACAAAAATTTTCATAAAATGTTTTTTGGATTTTTTATTAAGGGTCCCCATTTGCTTGGTGTTATTGCTTATACCAAACAAAGAGGGGGGTTGTTGGTGGCCACAACAATGGCGATTCATTGGGAAGAACCAGTTATCTCTGCTTTTCTATTGAATTTTAACTTCCAAAGCAGAAAAATTTTCATAAGTCTAAATTTTGTTATGGACAGATAGAGTACATTATGCCTTATCCTATCAATGATATTTTGTTTCAACCTTTTCCTATTCCAATTGTTTGCTTCCTCAGGCTTAGTCCTTGCATTTACATCAGCCATTACTTGGTCTTTTAAAGATAAAATAAGGTCTTCTCTGTGTGTTGGCTTTTAAAATATGCTCATTTGTCGTAGGTAGAGCCTCTGTTGCCAGCAAGCGTCCATAGCCTCGACAGGGTTACCTGTTACCCAGCAATGATCCTTTATCCTGCTTAAGGCTATTTACAACTTTTCAGAGAAAAACCCATTTTGACACTTTTTTCCTTTTTTATTCTCTAAAGAACAATGTCTTGGTTTGGTGGCCAAATTATGACACAGTCATTCACTTGATTTACACTTTTTCTGAACAAGCTGGCTCGTGATGAGACCCCTTGTCTTTTGATTGCAACAATCTTGAGTCGTTGCCCTGTTTTGGTGGACAGTATTGGCAAATTCAGCAAGTTATAATATCTGTGATCATGATAAGCCGGCTCGTGATGAGACCTCTTATTCTTTGAGATATAGTGTTTTCTCGGATTGTTCCTCTGAATGCTACGATTTTCTTTAGCAGGGAGGAAATCATTGTTTTTCCTTAAGAAAGCTCTGGACGACAATAATAGAGTTTGAAAACAGCAGTTTTACAGAGAATATTTATTTTGTTATTGATACCTTTCATTGTGCTGATATAAAACAATTTCTTCGCTAAAGGTTTCTTTCATCAAATTTTTTAAAGTTGAAACTAGTATCATATCTAGGCTAAAGTTAACTCTATCTGTCAATAATAAAGATCAGATTTTTTGAAAATTTTACTACTTGTACAAGCGAAAAAATAAAATAAAATAAAATAAAATAAATAAATAAATCTGATAGAGAATTGGTGTCTTTTTCGTGAGCCCCTGTAGTAACCATCTACAACTGGTTTTATTATGGAAAAAGAAAAAGAAAAACTAAAACTATCCTACAGAATAGAAGAGTAATCTTCTATGGAAAATATATTTTAAGGATTTTTCCATTAACAGGCAAAGAGTCCCTTCTACCTGCTAAATCCTGCAACACAAACGTTGATGGGCCTATGACTTCTACAATCTGAAAAGGACCCAGCCACATTTTCTGAAATTTTGTATGTTTGCCCTTTTCTTCATGAGCCTTATCCCATTTCAAAACTAAATCTCCCATCTGAAAAAATTTTGTGGTCATTATGCTCGAGTCAAAAGAGGATTTTATTAGCGCTTGGTGATGAGCATGGGTTTTCTTAGCTTGTTCTCGTTGTTCTTCTAATTTAATTATTTCCATTTGTCTTAGTTGTATGGAGGAATTAGATACTTCATCGATGTATTGTACTAAAGACAAAGAGGGGATGACTAAGTGAGTTGGAAGAACCACTTCTTTCCCATAAACTAAATTAAAGGGAGAAGTGCCGATTGAAGCTTTCTTCGTTATTCTATCTGCCCATAAAGCATTTACCAAAGCTTTGTGCCAATTCTTTTGGTTCTGGTCAACTGTTCTTTTAGTAATCCTGATTAGGTTTTTATTTGTTGACTCAGCCAATCCATTGCCTTGCGGATAGTAGTTGGCCGAATATTTCAGTTTGAACCCTCTTTTAAGTGCAAACTCAGTCATTGCATTCCCAAAAAAGTATGAGGCATTATCAAACATTAAAGCCGTTGGCAATCCAAACCTAGTGATTATAAATTGATCTATGAATTCAATGATGTTTTCAGAATTAGCTGTCTTGAGAGGAACTGCTTCTACCCATTTAGTAAAATAATCTGTTGCCGTGAGGATGTATCTATGCTGCTTAGAAGAGTGAGGAACGATCTCACCTATTATGTCCAAGCCCCACTGACTGAATGGTTGCTCGATGTTTACCGGCTGTAGTGGCATGGACGGTTTCTTTTGTCTCCCTACAGTAGTTTGGCAGACTTGGCATTTCCTCACGTAACTGTGTGAGACTTTGAACAGCGTGGGCCAATAATATCCTGCACGTAAGATTTTATGTGCAATAGCGTCTCCAGCATAGTGTCCGCCTGCTGGTCCATCGTGGAGTTCCTGCAAAAACTTTTCGGCTTCAATTTTCTCAAGACACCTAAGAAGAACAGAATCGTAATTCTTTTTAAACAGAACATCATTTATGAGCTGATATTGTTTAGCTTTCAATCTCAGAGCTCTTTTCTTGGTGTGATCCAGGTGTGATGGAGCATACCCGTTCTTAAGATAATAAATGGTGTCAGCATATAATGATTCTGCATCGTTTAGGCTTACCTCATACATTTGTAACTCTTCAGATGAATTTTCAGGAATTTGTGATGCTCCAGCCAACATTTTGCAGAAGCCTTGACCTCTCACAATGCTTGTTGGTTTGATCTCAAGGTCGTATTCTTGTAAAGCAGTGATCCAATTTGCTCTTTTTTCACCCACATCCTTCTGTATTAGAAGATTTCTTACCGCTGGAAACGGTACTATGGCCTTAGTATGGGTTTTAAGTAAGAAAGGTCTGAAATATTTGACTGCTTTGAAAACAGCATATGCCTGTTTCTCCACGTCTGAATAGTTGAGTTCAGCACCTTGTAAATTCGAGCTAAAAAATGCGATTGGAGCTTCCGCTTTCTCTTGATTTGCTTGAGTTAGAATCGCGGCATATGATTTCTCTAAGGCAAATGTGTATAAGATAAAATATTCTGAAAAATTCGGGGTTGCTAAGGATGGAGCGTTAATGATAGCTTGTTTGATCAGGTTGAATGCCTCATGCTCATCTTGACCCCATTTAAAATTTGAATTCTTTTTAATCATGGTTTGCAAAGGAGAAACAATTCGTGAAAAATCTGGGACAAATCTCTTCACGAAATTGATTTGACCAAGGAAGGATTGCATGGCTTTTTTGTTATGAGGTAGGGATATTTCAGAAATTTCTTTAATTCTGTCAGGCTCAATGTGAATACCAGATTTTGACACTATGAATCCTAGAAGTTTTCCTTCACTTAATGCGAAAAAAGATTTCTTTGGGTTAAGTGAAATCCCATACCTTAAACATCGTTGAAAGATTTGTTTCAAGTCTTTGAGATGGTCGCTTCGCTGCTTGGAATACACTGTTATATCATCCAAATAAATTACTACAGATTTATTGACTAAACCCTTGAATGCGATGTCCATGGCTCTCTGAAATGTAGCGCCGGCATTGATCAAACCAAATGGCATCTTCCAATATGCGTATGTGCCCCATTTAGTTTGAAATGTGGTTTTTAACTGATCATCGGGATGTACCAGCACTTGATTGTATCCTGAAAATCCATCCAAAAAAGACATTAGTTCTGAGCCTGCTACTGCCTGTAATATCTGCTCCATAGGTGGGAGGGGAAAATTGTCTTTTTGACAGGCTTTGTTGAGATTCTGAAAATCGATGCAGATTCTAATATATCTGTTTTTCTTTCTAATGGGTACCATATTGGAGACCCATTTGGAATGTCTGACGAGGAAAATTATTCTGGCTTTTAATAACTTATTTAGCTCAGTTTTTATCTGATTTTCTAAATTGGGGTGGATTTTTCTAAGTTTCTGTTGGACAGGTTTTTCGTTGTCAATCATAGGGATAGTATGTTGAATGATAGAAGTGTCGTATGTCTTCAGCTCATCGTAATTCCAGGCAAAAACATTTTTGTATTGTCTCAAAAGACGAATATACGCTAGTTTTTCTTCAGGGGCTAGGCCGTGGCCTAGATTAACGTTTTGTGGTTTATCATCGGTTCCTAGGTTTACTAATTCGTAGTTCAGAGTTGAACTGTAGAGCTTCGAATTGGTAGACCTTTTAAACCGACTTTTCAAATCATATAAGTCTTCCAACTTAACCACCGATTTAGGTATAGCATTATCAGTGCTATCTTGTTGTATTTGTCGATCGTGATGGTCTTCGTCAATTATTTGATTAGAGTAGGATCCTTCAGAAGTGAGGAAATTAACAATATCAGGATCATCATTGAATACTCTCCAATTTGTAATGTTGTCAGGGATGGACGGTGTAAAGATTAATTCTATTGAGAATCTATCCGGACTAAAATCTTCGGAGGGAATAAGTCTAGAGGCTTCGTTAGCTAAAAGGTCTGCGCTCGCATTTTGGAGTCTTAGGATTCACGAAATATTGAATGCTATAAAATGCTCAGTCAGATCTTGTACTAAAGATTGATAGTGTTTCAAATGACCTGATAGGCAATGTATGGTGTTACGTACCTGTTTGACGACAATCTCAGAGTCTCCGAAGACTTGACGATACTTGACGTTCAGCCCGATTGCTTTGTATAGGCCTTGCACCAAGGCCTCATATTCCGCTGTATTGTTTGTGCAATTGAATTCAAGTCTGCACGTAAGCATGGTCTTATTTCCTTTTGGACTAATCAGAACGCATCCTGCTCCTGCTCCTTCGTTAGATTTAGAGCCATCAAAATATAATTTCCAAAACAAAGATGTATTTACAGGTTTATCTACAAATTTAACACACTTTGAATTATCAGTTTGGGAAAAAATTTCGACTTGGGACAAAACTGAATTTTCTAAGTAAGGTGATGTATGAGCATTGAAATTGCCGAGGAAAGAATCTACCGAGTAATTGCCTATGATACTGCTGTTATATGCTATTGCTTCATTTTCTCCCTCCAATTCCGTCACTATGTACTTCTGGTGTAACTCTCGTTCAACCTTTATTTGATTTGGTTTACCATTGTAGGGTAACCACATGTGCGACCAGTCGGTTGAGAAGTATCCATGGAGTTTTTTGGACCAATCCCTGCTAAGAATCAAGGCATAGAATTCTGGGATATCAGCTACTAGAATGTCAATAACCTGACATACCTTCGGGTTAGACGACAATCTTATGGTCACTTGATTAAGTTCACCAATCACTTCGACTTGAGATCGATCAAGTTGAACTATGCGCACTGCGGATTTTTGTGGTTGAACATTCAACTTGGCACATATTGATCTGGGTAAAATATTCGTTGAAGCACCAGAATCTACCAAACAATTGTGTACATTTTTATTGAAAATTTCATAAGTGAGAAGAAAAGGGGGAGTGTGAGACCTTGATCTTCCTCCAATCAAGGCGATGTCATTTGGATCCATCTTATTGATCGTGTTGGTTGGAGGTCTTCCCATGTTGTGGGAAGCTACAGCTGTAGGCAAAGATGTAGTAGGCACGGCATGTAATTCTTTCATCATTATCTTCTGTTGATGTTTCAATTTGCTCAATTCATAAAGAGTGATATTAGCCCTAGTCTTTTTCATGTCATCAATAATATTGTATTCCATTTCATCTGACACTATCAGTGTTCTTGATGGAGGTGTTTGATCTGGTTGGACTGGGCTAGATTGAGTCGCTTTAGCAGTCGTTTTCTTTGTTGCGACTTTATCTTTTGCTGCAGGGCTTGCGCCCTTCTGCTTAGGGGTAGTTTGGGGAGGATCAAGTTGATTTTTGCTTCGTGTGCTAACCGGAAATGCTTCTTGATCTTCTTCTTGTGGGAGGATGAAATCCCACATTCCTTGTAGTTCCACAACTTCTTCATCATCGGTCTGCCCTTCAGTGGTACTCTCTTCTTCTTCCTCTTCTTCGGATTCGACATTTGAGATAGCGTTGGGTGGTCTCACATCCATTGAAGGGCCTCTTTTAAAAGCTCTGTAGGGCTTTTTTGAAGAATTTTCTGCTACTTGTTTTTTTATGTCAATCATCTCATTGGACATGGTCTTTAATAATTTTTGCAATCCTTCCAAATCGAAAGGATCTTTCGTTTGTTTCTTCTTGGGGTCTTCCTTGAAGGTGACCTTTTTAGATTTACGTTCCTCTATCGCAGATCTCTTTTCCAGGGCTACTACGCGTTTCTCTACTGTTATCGCCTCTGTCAGGTTTTCAACTAAGGTTGTTTTATTCGCCCTATCCACGAAGATTGCTAAGTTTGATGGTAAGGCCATAATATACCATTCACATCGTACTTCTTCGTTGGGTTGGGAAGCAGTGGGAATTTTGTTGAGGATTTTATTGAACCGTAAATTGAAATCTTTGATGGGTTCTCTAGCCTCGGCTTTAAGATTGGATAGGTCATTGATTAACGTTGCCGTTGATCTGTCATCACCAAACTTGGTAAGGAATTGACTTTGAAAAATGTCCCAACTTGTGATAGACCCGGAAGGTAATCAAAAGTACCATGACCCGGCTGTTCCTTGCATTGTATAGGGAAAAAGCCGGACAACAGCATCCTCGTTGGTAACTCCGTTGAGATTGACAGAAAGCATGAAATTGTTAATGTGCTCTTCAGCTAGCATGCCTGCTTCTAGATTGAATTTGGGTAGCCATTTCTCAGGATGGGCCGGTATTTGGCTCAGGGGTGGAGGCATTAAAACTGCCCCAGGATTGTTCCATGGAGACTGGGCCATCGTTGAGCTGCTGGTAAATAAAAGTGCAGAGGATGATCCCTGAGGCTGGGAAGATGAAGATATTATGATTTTAGATGATTGAAGAAGAGGGGTTGTGGAAGATGGATGAGTGGTTTGGAATGGAGATGTGGGTGGCTGACTTCGCGGTGAGGGAGTTGAAATGGACGATGTAGATGAAAGAGTCTCACTGTCAGACTCTGGTGGTGTTTTCCTTGCTCTTTTCCTGGTGGGGAGAGGGAATTCAGTTGGCTGGATGCCAAATTTTTCACTCTTTAATCTGGTCAGGGGATGAGCAGGATTGTACTGCGAAGTCACGCTGCTTTGAGATTTATCAGACCTCTTTGTAAAAATAGAAAATCCCTGGAGTTTGCGAATCAGAGTTTGAACTTCAGGGGATTCAATGGTAGATTGGTCTGAAATATTAGGGTATGTAGCAGCGGTTAATACTCGAGCGACTTCCGACTCTGGATTTAAACGTACTGGGGAAGTCGAGGGAGTTGATGAGGGCGATTTACTCTCAGAATGGTATTTAGATTTTGATTTAGGTGCCATTCATAGTTCGAGCCCTCCTTCTAGCGCCAAATATGTTGAAGCCCCAAAAATCGGGTCGACAACAAGGGGGATACCCACCCGGTCCGGACCTTGGTTGGCAGCTCCTTATCCTTTTGGTATAGCGGGTCCGACTGGGGATAATGGGACCAGTTTCCCAATCTAAGGGTGTGTGTGTGTGTAGAGTTGGATGATGCTGATCTAAGAGTACTTAAAGCTAATTTAATTCAAACTTCTAAACTAACTCTATGCTATTGTAATCTAATGAGAAACAACACATCTAATCTACACTAACCCGGGGTGAATTTCTTCTATTATGCGATCTAAAGAGATTTCAAACAATAACTGGTAATAAAGATCATTCAGCTATCATAAGAACAGAAATCAATTAAGATAAACCGCTTTGCATAAAAAGTTAGGCAAAACAGTTGTGAACAGCATATCGCATAATAAGTTATTCATATATCAAACATAAATAAATGACTCCACCGTACAAAAGTGCCAAATGGTAACTCATACATTCATGCAGTAACATATAAACAACTAAAAAACTATATATCACTTTAAGAATATAAACGGAAACAGTCAAGAGATAAAAGTACCATTTATGACTGGTTCCACTCATAAGCTTCAAGCAACAATGATTTATCTCTCCTTGCTTTAACATCTACTAAGAGTACAGAAGTGCAACATCAGTAGCAGATATCAAATGCAAACATTAATAAACCTTGATCCATCCATTCATCAAAACCCCCTCCGAGGGTGCAAAAGTGCATGTTCTGAGGACAAGTTTTTTGACAAATTTCTGGACCCTTCTCTAAATGCATGAGAAGGGTTTAAATACTGCTAACTAATTAACTTAATTACATCAATTTAGGATATGGTTTTAAATGACCGCCCTTCTAAAGAAAAACTACTTCTAAAAATTGAATCTAATTCCTAACCATTTCTGTATTTGATCCTTAGTGCTGCAAGCATGCAACATTCGCCTAGGAAGAGTCGGCTGGTCGCCTTCTGCTTTCGTTTGAGCTATGAAAAATAGAAATAACAAGCGTTGGCACCACTTTTTGGTAAACTAGAAGATATTTTCGAGAATCTTCCTCTGGCTGGGTGTATTCACTGCGTGTATACTTGGTAATAACCCAAATTTCTTTCAAACTGATTCTGCTTTTGCTATTTCGGTTTTCGGCCTTGTGAATGACTGAATAAGTTAGGGACTTTGCTTTCTGAACAATTTTCTGCATCGAAAACTACCTCGGTTCTTTGTTCCAGGCTTTTCTGGTGCGTTTTCCTTCTTTAGCGCCTTTTTTCTTTTTGCTTTACCCAGCATAAGCTTCAGGATCTTTTGTAAAAATGCTGCTTTTGTGCGCTTTTGACTCTGGGCATTGGATGGCCTATTGACATCAGCATCTGTTGAGTGATACTCTAGAATATGTGGTCCTGTTGCATGCGGCATCCGTTTCTGAAGGGATCTCTTCTCTGTTCTCCGAGCATTGACGCTTTCCCCTTTTCCTTAGATGTTTCCTGCACATTGTTTCATGTTATTTCCTGTCTTACAGTTTATGCAAAAGAAAAGAGTAATGATAATAAAGATTGACATGAAAGCTTTAAGCTCTTATGAATGCATAATCATGACACCCATAACTAACTGACTCTTCGAAAAACACAAAACTGTTCTTCTTGAATACTTTGGCGTACAATCATTAATTTCTTTTAAGGCACGCGCCCAATTTTGGTTTACGGACAGCTTTCCTTGAATACTGCGCCGAGGAAAATTTGCGATGGGTGATTTCTGCGACTCGCATCACAGAATCGTGGATCGCATCATCAAGATGTGTCATCGCAGAAATTCATGATCGTATTTATCGCAAATCGCATTTATCGCAGATCGTGCTCAGTCATTCAATCATTGTGTGCTGCTTACGCGATGTTGCGATATGCGACGTCGCATATCGGCCGTCGGAGATTTCTTAAGATTTTTCTTTTAAGAGCGCTTCATAATGTATGCGATGTGATGAATTTTGCTTCGCTTCTTCACAGTTTATTATGCTCATAAGAAAACGTTTCATTCTCTTCTCGCAATGCGATACAGCTTTAAGGAGTTAAAATACAAAAAAATTCATAAAATGTTTTTTGGATTTTTTATTAAGGGTCCCCATTTGCTTGGTGTTATTGCTTATACCAAACAAAGAGGGGGGTTGTTGGTGGCCACAACAGGTCCTTGGGCACTCTAGCCTTTCCTTTCCACGGGGGGACATAGGCGGCTAGCTTTGTCGGGGGGTGTGCAGGCTCTATTTCCTCCTCCATGCCTTCATCCTCATCTTCTGCGATGAGTAGGTCCTCCAAGTCTTCCTCTTCTTCATTGGTCTCTGTGGTGACGGCTTTCCCATTCTCCGCAATTGATAGCTTGGTGCATAGCAGGTTCCACAGAGACACACGTATGGGAACTATCGCTTGTTTGTCCTTCTTGGGTCTTGGCGTGCGCAAAGATTTCGGGATTTCTGCCGCAATCCCAACACCTTTCGGAGCATCCCCCTCAGTTAAGGCCTGTGCAGCTTCTTCAGTGGTCAGTTTTGTTATCTCCATAACATCCTCAGTTATTGCCATCGTGTTTGTCCAGAAATATAGCACTCGTGAACTCAGGGGCTCAATCAATGCTCAGCACATAACAATTAGGGTTCTGCTCAATAGCTCAATTCATAAATGACCAGGTGTTGTTTGCTAGGTAGCCCTTTATAATTTATAGCACTTTTTGAATTTTAATTCGACCGCTCCCCCCAAATCTGGTTCATTAATGCTCCCTTGGCAGCAGATTTTCCCAAATATTGCCCTTATATCTCATCTTAAATGCCTACCACCCACTCCATTTGATCTCAAGTCGAGCATCCCATCATGAATAGTGACTTCAAAAGTCACTTTCTAGCCAACCCACGTGGCAACGCAGTCCCCCGTGCGTGGTCACAGATCTTGTGACTCTTTTCTTCTGCATGCAGCTCCAACATCACACAGCTCCCAGGAAAAATAGTTTATAGTTCCGTGCTTCCTCTCAACTACTTGCAGTGCTAAGATTGTTCTTCCTTCAGCTAGTCAAGTGGTCACACCACCCGTGTAAAGTTTCATCCTGTCATTCATCGTGGTTCCTGGAGAGTACCCACCTTTTATTGTTACGGTCGGCATCGCACACTTTACCATCTGCAACATGCTACCCAGGTCAATACGCTTAGCAATGTGCAATCCAAGCCAAGGCATCTGACTGATCAATTCACGGTGATAGGCCTTAAACCCATCATCGCGATCGTACGCATCCTACCTTATCACCATGAACTTTTTGCCAAGAAAATATTCCTTTATCTCATCCTCTAGCTTCTTGACTTCCCCATCCACCAGATCACTTTTCTTCCTTAATCGTACCCTTTCTTATTCAAGTTCTTGGAGTCTAAAATTTCCCTGTTGGATCTCTGCTTCCAAGGTTCCATGGATCGTTGTATCTACCAGTACTATCATGCGCGGTCTAAGCTCTCCAAGTACTATAGGGCTTACTGCGATTGCTTCATACTCTAGCCTTGGCAATGCCTATGTGGTTAGGTTTTTGCATGTGGTCCTATAAGCCCAGAGAACCACTGGTATGCGCAGGTCCCAGTCAGTCCACTTCACATTGTGGACCTTGTTTAGCACTTCGCATACTTTGTTAAAACATTCTACGTGGATATTCTTCTATGCACTTGGTCTTTCCATACTTCATGGTCCCAACCGGAGGGGTCGTTCGCACCATTTCCTTACCCGCACCTACTTACTAATCATGTCCCCTACCACGAGGATGGTGTGCATTCGTACAGGTTCCGCACCATATGCATGTATCCACCTAGATAGGTGGGTGTGCGGGCCGGTTCGTTCGTCATACTTGTCTTTAAATCACATCTAAGGCTTCCCAAACTGCATGGGCATCATCCTTCTGCATTTGCGTCAATTCTCAAAACTTCTTTGTTGCATACCCCACCACCTTGCAGGTATAGTTTGCAGTACCCATTTCAGAGCGTCGAAATGCTAATGTTCTGGTACTTCTCTTTCAAATTTGTTCAGGAAGTCATCCACCTCGCTTAACCTGTCATACGTAGGCAGGTCTCTTACCTCTGTTGCTACACAGTGCAACGATCTTGTCATCATGTTACAGTTGAGCATGGTTACCTCATGTAATCAGTTCTGCCATCGTTCTATCTCCTCATCAGAATCTGATGTGTAGGAGCTTTCGCGCTCATATTCGACCATCTGTGGTTGGAATTACCCAATCTTGCCCACACATGGTTATCTTGTAGATGCAGTCCAGATCGGCATCATTGTCGTAGTCATGCACTAGCTTCGTGTAGGGCGATCCTTTTGTAGGGTATAAAGGTACCACTACACGCAGTGAATTTTTCTCAAAGATCATCTTGTGCTTCTTTAGATTTATCACTCCATTCATGACAGTGGCCCAATCTATTCCCAATAGCGTGGGGTAGGGATTGTTGTCATCAACAATCTCTATCACTTCAAAATATGCTAGCACACTTTCTCCTTCTATATCTAGCATGATTCCCCTACAATCTCCCCATAGGTAGGATCTTTTGCTGGTTTTCCATCCACACTTGGATCGGATACCATTGCAGCGCAGGCCTGCCCATGCGCTCCCATGTTTTCTTTGTCAAGACATTCGCGTCCGATCGTAGATCCAGAATATCTTGGTCCATCTCATATTCCCTGATCGGCATGGTTAATCTCATCTCCCTTCCTATTCGCATCGTGTGCTTCCCAAGCTTCCAGACTACACGTGGTTCTCCTAGCATGGTCCTAGCACATCTAGTTATGAGTTCTTACAGCCCCTTTACATCCTTGTTGTCACACAGCAGCTTCATGCATGTCTCCAAGAATGTAGTGAGCATTGATGGGTCCATTTCTCCTCCAGTCTGTCTTTACTTCCTGATTGGAGGCATCAGCAAAGCTCCTCTTAGCTTCCATGAAGGTCTCCTTAGCGCACTCCAAATCAAATTCTGATTCCTTCGTTGGAGCCTTGCAAACCCAGGTACTTTCTTCAGGTTACTTTCCTTTGTCATCCCCTATTGTAATACCACTTTGGAGCATGATATTTACATTAGAGCCTTCCTTGCGCGGCTGAAACCTCATCATTTGCAAGTTCTGAGTTAGGGGAGGTTGGAGTGCTCCCTTATCACGCAACCTCACTATTAGTATGGGACAATCCTCCATCTCATGGTCAAACAACATGAAATACAAGCATGATGGCCAAGTTGGATTCATATAATCATGGGCATAATGCCTTGGCCCTCCGCAATTGTAACATATCAGTTTTCCATGACATCTTCCTGGTCCCCCTCCACCTCGGCCTCATCCGCGCCCCTGAAATCCGATTCATGTCATCCCTGCATTCTGGTCAAGGGACTGCATTTCGGCCTAAACTCTGTAGGTAGGAGTTTGATCCATCATCACTCATAACTTCTATAGGTGCAATCATCATGGCCTACTGGTATATAGAAATTATAGAACAACTGATGTGAATTCTGCGTATACTTTTGCAATAAATAGTACTTATCTGTAGCATGCTTTCCTCCTATCTAACAAATTGCGTACCATAATGCAGGCACCATGCTTGGTCTTTCTTGTGCCTCCGGTCTTAATGGAATTGGCCCTCCTCCCGCATGGTAATTCATGAATACTAGGCATTGGGCCTTGTAGTGCCCCTGGCCCTTGCATTTTATGCACCATACCTCATCGCGCATCTCTAGGTGGGTTGTCCTGTCTGATTTCAAACTCTGAATCTCTAGGCACAAGTTTTCAGCTACGCATGAATTTGCTGAACTCCCAGGTTAGGATCTTGTATCGAAGTCTTGTGCAATCTCATCGCAACCTCCAAAGCCTCAGCCTCAGTGGTTAGCCTTTGTTGCGACAGCGCGTTTCGTAGATGCAGCGTTAACGATGCCACAAACCATTTGCGGTGTTTCCCATCTGTTAATGTCATGTTAGCTTCATGAATTGTGCACTTCAGTCTCTAATCCAACTCCCAAGGGGTCTCACTTGCCAGCATCGTGATTTCCTTAAACCCAATTATCGATTGCACCTCTGATTTTGGCCTACTAAATTATTTGTTTAGCGCAGCTTGGATATCTACAATCCCTGCATTCAGATTGTCATTGGAATTCTTAATGTACTAGGCCAGCACATGATCCTGCAGAGTGCTGACTAATGTTGCCTTCTTTATATTGTCTTCTGTGAATCCCTGTGCTTCCCATACAAATTCTATCACGAACCAAAAATCGTCCAGATCTTCATTCCCTACTTCCCTAAACACTGGTAGATTTATCACGCTTGCCATACTACTTCGCGGTGGTGGTGGAGGTTGTATGGGTGAAGACAAGGGTGAAGATGGTGAAACTGGTGGTCGTGTGGGTGGAGGCGATATGTGTGGAATTCTCTGCCTTATCAAATTGATCACACTTCTTGGAGAGACCTTCGCGAGCTCTTTCTCACCCCCTCAGGGTGGTGAAATCAAGGGTCTAGTCTCTAGTTTTGTTCTACCTTCATTTCTGTAGATTTTCCCACTTCACGTAGCCCCAACCATCAATTTATTCACATAACCTGCTTTTCACACAGTAGCATTTTAATCCAAGTGTTCAAAGATTTAACGTACTTACCTTATGGTCCCTTGAGGAAGTGTCGTCCTTCCTCGCTATAGCTTACTGAAGTATCTACCACGAATTCAGTGATGAATCCCCCTATGATTTGATCAAGCCAGTGATCGATAGCGCGTGTGATCTTATCTTCTGATGCTTCCAGTTTGCGCACCAATTATGGAGTCCACACAATAGGTTTGTCGAGTTTACACCTTCCTTGGTTATATGCTAGCTTCGCGATCCACTCATACAACTTAGTGGAGAAGGATGCAAAGAAAATTTCGTGGATCTCTGTATATAAGTAGCAGTCTAACCACTCTTCCTTTGATAGTCACGGATTCCTATTTTCCTACGCTGGAAACCCGTGAATCTTTCTGTCCAACCAATATTCAATTCCTTTCTTTGTCAGATTCCAGTGATACGACATCAGACATCTCTATGTAGATCTTGGTCCTAACAACGGAACCATTTGTTGGCTTGTTGGGGCCTGACCCAGGTTCGAATTTAATTAGCCAAACAAATCCCTATACTACTGACCCTTTCGGCAATAGTCCGTGGAGCGCGAACTGAGGTCTCACCCGAAGTAGTATGGGAGGGTGCTAGAACTAGGTTTCCGCACCCTTAAGATGTCTAAGAGGTATGACTGGTCCTCAATTTGTTCCTATGCGTAGGTCGCTTTGCGCACTTCTCGTTCCTCGTGACCTGATACACTTCCTTTGCGCAGCCCTGACTAGGGGCTGTGATGCGCTCTGCGTATTACCCGAGATCTTACTTATCTTCCAGTGTTAATTAATTACCTTCACCTACTTGAATGTCTTAAGTTATAATTAGCAATACAAAACATTCATACACGATTGCGCAGTAAATAAATAGTATACTTGCAAATTATATCCAATCATGCATTAAACCAAGAAAATATTCACAGAATTATAGAAAAACTTCTCTTTATTGCTTTTCCCAACAGTTATAGACTCAACTTGCCCTGTGCACTCAGCTGCAGGGGTCCACGTACTCAGTTGTGGACTACTAGGCCTCTACACACTCAGCTGTAGAGCCTTCTCCTACTCTACAACCCACAGACACGCTTTACACTTCAACTCAATCACTTAGACTTCTCACGCTTCCCTTGTATTAGTTCTTTTCTACACTTAGAGCCTCACTTTATTTATACAATCCCATGGTCCGCGGACCATGGGTAGGTCTATCCAGCCGACATTACATTGCAAAAACTAGGGTGGACAACCCTGTGACTCTATTATACTTTCGCGCCCCGCACCCACAATTCACAGAGCTTTTACAAAAATATTCAATCAAAACTTGGGCTTTAAGCCCCAAAACATGCCTTGGGGGGATTCCATGCCAAACAGACTTGGAGAAGGAGTGCTTGGAGATTTTCTTTGCTTGGACATGGATTACCACTCAAGGAGAGCCTTTCAACATCAAGGCTTTGGTTGTAAGATTCCCTTTATTCCTTAAATAATATACAATTGCTGGTTCATCTTCCAAAAATATATATGTTCATGTATTTATTAGCTTGACATTCCTTTATCAGTTAAGTAGGTTGTTATTGGATTTTCTATTGGTTTTGGCATGCTTTGTTGTCTCTTTATCACTTGTGCAGATATATAGACACTGAGAGAAGCAAGAACAAGTCTATGACACAAGAAGTTCTAGGCTCTTAACAAAGGAAATCATAATAGCATCAAAATGAGGTAGGTCATCTCTTTCATTCTATTTTTCAAATATAACCTTGGAAGATGTCTAGTTGATTGTCACTTCAGTTGCTAGACCCACTCATTGAGCTAGAGGGATTGTCTCCGTCTGCAGAGAGGATTAACCTTGTCAACAAAATGGCGACTCCACTGGGGAGCCTATGACCCTTTCCTTCCCTTTCTTCACCTTGTCTTTTGACGAGTTTGATCAACCATTCATTCTTAGACCTCATTTTTTTTCTGTAGTTAGTGTCACTTTCTGATAGATGTCTGAAGGCTATTAATTTGAGTTGTTCTTGAAGATTTTGAGTTTCCTTTTTGTTTTTCTTGACCATCGTGTTTTTTACCCTGATAGTCGCAATGACATTACGGGTTTTTTTATTATGATAGCGATGATCACTACTTTCCTATTGACAGGTGTGATGATTGCAAAATATTAAGAAATTTAGGGTTTGTCTTCTTATCTTCAGTTATGTTTGCCTTCTCCCAGTGATTTACGAGTGTGATCTTGGTTGACTTACTTATTTCCTGATTGCAATTACCTTTTAACTTGGTTTTAGTGTGCTTGAAGTTTGGTTAGCCTTTTAGGGTTTCTAGGTCTTCTAGGTCAACCTTCGTCCAAGTGATGGTCTTCTCATCAGAGATCAAAGATCAATTTCTTGTGTTAAAGAGTCTTTGTGTGTTCAAACATCCTTTGCAGATCAATTTTGGTTCTTGTGTCTTAAGTTTTCTTCATTAGTAGATATTGTGAAAGTCACTTAAGCTCCATCTGAAAAAAAAATATATTACAAATTTATTGTCTCATTTGAATCAAACGGAAATGTTTGATTTGAGTTTTGTGTTTCGAAAAGTGAAAGTGAAAGTGCTTATATTTTCATAATTTTCGAAGAATTTTGAGTTGCATTCAAATAATTAATGTGAAAGAGATTTTCATATTTGTTGGCTTGATTGCATTCTCTTTTACTTTTGCACTAGATTACATTAGTTGCATTTTGAAAAAGAGAAAAAATCATCATTATATCTTAAGGTAGTTTCTCTTTAAGGTTTGTTTTGGAATTGCATCTACTTATCATATGAAAGATTAGATTTCATATTTTGCATTTAGCATTTAGAGATTGTCATTATCTTTTTTTCTTCTTTTTTTAATAGATAAATTGATAGCTTTTTATCATATTGAATTTCATAAGTAATTATTCATGGATGCACTTTTGCATTTGGTTTGATGCAGGATTTCAGTGATCTTCTTCCCTACATAGATAGCTTTTATTGAATTGAAAGATTTCATTTCATCATCTAGTTTTCATTTTAGGAATAGGTAACATCGATAAGGCCTTGAAATTGAAACATAATTCCAAGATCAACTTTAAAATATATCAATTAATCTAAGGATCATTTGAAACATTAACATTCATATTTAGTGGTCTAGGCTAGAGACGTGTTCCAGTGTCTTTAAAACTTAGCAGATGTCATTCGCTTTGGCATGAGACAATGTTAACATGGACTTGTGTTCCTCATACTGTCGCATATATAAAGGGAGACCCCCGTAGGTTGCAAGCCTTTATCCAAAGGAAGCTAAGTCTACTGCCCTGTAAACATGATACACCAAACACAACATTCAGGGAGATTTCTTGCACGTATGCCAAGTCCTTGGTAAATTTATTTGTTGACGTGTATATTGCAGTTCACGGTTACTTGGTACTCCTTTTACTTAGATTCACTTGAGTAGTCATTTCGATATTTTCTGACTCTTTAAATTTGAAAAGAGCATTGAGTAACTTGTCCGTTCAAGCTCACTAAACCATCGAAAGCAACTAGAGTCACCTTTTCGTCCTCTTCTCGACTCTTAAAAGATGAAAACGCAAAGTTTTTGTTTCTAAAAATAACTGCCCACGATAAACATGTCGAACCCAAATAGTTGCTTCTTGGACCAATATTGAGTAATTCCCTGTTAATTTCAAGATTTTTTAAAGCCCTCAACGAATCTCCTGTCCTTTTTTGCTTTTGAGAGGAAGTCATCGTGGCTGAACCATTGAGTTCATCTCATAGTTCCCCTTCATTATCTGATACTGAAGGGTCCTCCCAAGGAGTTCATCCGAAACTTCCTCAGTCACTTGAGGATCAAGGTTTTCAACTTGGGATTATTCCAAGCATCCAACATTTGTCTTATCATCCACCTCCATCAAATTCCTAGTCACCTCAAGAATCTGATTTGGATACCTCTTATAATCCTATTCAGACCCCTGAGAGTCAACAGATGCTTGTTTTCTATTCATTGAATCCATTATTATATTCTATTGTGATATCTCCTCAGCATCCTTATATTCCTTATGATTGGCCTAATATTCCTTTGGAGTTATCTCCTCATACATCTCAAGTTCCTCGTCACCATTTGTTTCTGCCTATGGAGTCAAAAGGTGAAATCCAAACCTCTTCTCTAGGTTATTCGGAAGTTTCTACTACCCATACTCCCCATGTCGATGATGAGAAAGGCTATGAATTTCCTCCAGAAGGATTTCCTTTTACAGGAAGAGTCTTGTTTCCCACCTTTCCTAAAACTAGTGGACCCATGTTGCCACATGGTTATACCACCCTAGCTTAGTTAGTTTCGAGTACTCCTAGTGCCTCGTCATTGTATCAAAACCCCATTTGGTCTTCCAATGTTATGCCTACATCTGGTTCGTTCATTCCAAACATGACCTATCGAACTTCTGTAAAAATTATTGTCACCTCAGTTCCTATTCAAATAACCATTCCATCACATCTTGTCTTGTCCTTTCAACCGACTGTTTCAGTTCAGGTTTTGGTAACTTCTTCTACCACTCCATCAAGTGGACAGAATGTGCCACCACCTGGGGTGCAAGATCCGAATTCTCCTCTTGTGTCAGGCGAAACTAATGTGAGTGGATTACAAAATCACATGGTTGGAGTTAATCAACCTGATTATGGTAGTATTCCTAACCCTGTTGGTCCATCTGGGTTAGTTAACGTCCAATACCAGCAACCTTATATGGCTCAGGTTCCACTCCAATAGGCTTATGTCCCATATGTTTAACAAGCCTTGGTTAATCCGTCTTACATTCCTCAAGAAGGTGCTTATGTCCAGCCTAGTCAGTCTGTTATTCCTAATGGATATGGTCAATTCAATTCAGTAACTATCAATACCCTTAGGGTATATCCCAAGGGACTGTCCAGCTACACTTGTAGTAGTAAGGGAAACCTTCGCAGCAGTAAGGGAAATATTTGCAGTAGCAAGGGAAAGCATTGCAACAACAAGGGAAACTGTTACAGCAGTAAGGGCAACCTTTGTCACAGTCACAGCAACCTTTGCAGCCGCACACTCAGTTTTTTTAGTAGTCTACCCAAACTTTGTCTTTGCAAGGCCAACCTTTGCAGTAGCAAGGTCAACCTTTACAATAGAAAATTCAACTTTTAAAACAATACGGTCAACCTTAGCAGCAGCAAGCTTTATATGCGTATCAACAAGGCCAGCCTTTGCAAGCCCAAGGTCAACCCCTATAGCAACAGGGGAAATCTCCTTACGTTTGGGGTCAACAGGTTCAACAAGCTTATAACCCATATGCCACATACAAAGCTTATCAGCGGCCTATGGTAGGACAATATCAAGCCTACCCTAGACCGAATCCACCTTATGGTCAAGGTAACCCTCATTGGGGACAAAATTAGGTCCCTTATGGACAAAATCCTCCACTGTGGGGGAAAAATCCTTACCAGAAAGGTTGGACTTTGTAGTTTTGGTCTCCTCAAAGGCCCTATATGTCATTTAACATGCAATTTCCTTTCTTGGCTACATTTGAGCTTCCCAATTTATCGAGGCTCACAAATTATCCCATTCTTCATTCGCCTTATTGGGCTCCAGTTCCAATGAAAATTCCGAGCGATTTCCCCAAATTCGAGAGAAAAGCTTAGGAGGACCTGCAAGCCCCTATGATGACATATCACCTCTAGTGCTCCTTTAATTTGTATGTTGATGATTCTATCCATCTTCGACTCTTTCAGAGAACTCTCATAGGTGTTGCTGCTAAATGGTATATCGATTTTCCTTGAGGTACCTATGGTGACTTCAATTCTCTGGCTATGGCTTTCCTCACTCATTTCCAATTGTCGGTTTGATATGAAACTGGCACTCATTTTCTTACATCCCTTAAGCAAGATATCGTGACCCACATTTCCAATCATATCCACGAATGGAGGCATCGGTGTCACCTCATCAAATTTGAGATTGTTGATGAGTTGTTGACAGAATGGTTCACAAAATCATTCATTAGTAAGATTGCTAAGGACATAGCTATGGGTGGATGTCTTATTGAAGAGAAATTTATCACCCATGCCCAATATCTAGACTTAGTCTATTCGCAATCTGGCACATTGTATGAGATGTTACCTGATGCTCCGAGACCATCATCGGTTCTAACAGCAACAAAGTCTCTTGATACACCACCTGTTGATGGTGTAATTGGTTTTGTGTCTTAGACTTCTGCGAAAGATTTTTCGAAGAAGAAATCTGTCTCAAGCACTGGTTCCAATAATCCTTCAAAGAATTCGTTGAGTCCTTATAAAACCTTTTAGGTACATGTTGTTCATTCTACTGCAGCAAATAAGGCCTCTAAAGGTAAGAATAAGGGAAAGGTAAATCTAAAGTCAATGCCCCAAAACAAGACCTTCCTAAATCATTTGATGATGATGCTTCTAAAAGAAAGATGAAGCATCCCTGCCTCATCTGTGAGGAGGATAATTACACCAAGGATTGTCCCCGACGTTCTGAATTTAAACGCTTGTTGAAAGGGAATTCGGTTATCTTAAAAGAACCCTTTCCATCTCAGCAGACGCAGATGGTAGACAAACCATAGTCCTCTGCTTTCTTAGGTTCCCAAGTGTTCATGATGCAAGGTTCATCACCTATCTCAATTGCTACTCAAACTAAGGACTATCAAACCACACCTATGCAGACAGTGGAGAAAGAAGCTACTGATACTCCTTCTACTTCTACTCCGTCTAGTTCTGGTCTGCTCCATATTGAGTGCCCCAACAGTGAGTTCGTAATCCAACCACCTCCCAAAGTTGTTCTTCAGAAATCATGTTTTAATCTGAATGCTAGAGCTACGCAACATTACAATATTGTTGAGGATTTAGCTCAGGAACCTTTGGCAATGTCTGCCTTGGATTTTCTCCAATCTTGTCCAACATAGCAAAAGTCATTGTTGTCTGCCATAGATGCTATTGATCCTTATGATTCGAATCTGATTACCTTTGATCTTGAAAACAACGTATCATATTGCTTTTCTAATACAAGTTCTTATCAAAGGAAAGATAATCCATTGGACTGTTATTGATGAAGGTGCCTCTACCTGCATCATGTCTATTTCATGTTGGAAGGCCATTGGCTCTCCTACTCTTAACTAGTCCCCAAACACCTTGGAATCCTTTGATTGTAGAGGTTCACATCCTTATGGTATTCTCACGAATTTTTCGATTACATAAAAGGAATGACTGTTGAATTAGAAGTAGAAGTTGTAGATGCAAATCTCAACTACAATCTTCTTCTCGAGCGACGCTGGAACCACGTTATGTTTTGTGTGGTGTCTTCTTTGTTCTGCATTCTTCATTTTCCTCATGAAGGAAAAATTGTCACTGTTGATCAACTATCCTTCTTTTCTTCTGGTTCATCAACTGAAATGTCCCTTACATGGGAAATACGGAGATTCCTTATGAGAGTGTGGGGGTAGGTCTCTTTAAAGACTCTGCCTTAATGGGTACTTTTATTCTCCCACCTCTGAATGTTCATTCAGTCAATATGATCTTGGTCTCTACAAATCCTTGGATTATCCCTACTACAGATCAAATTTATTTATTCAGCGATGTTATGCCTTTAATTCCATTGGAGAAAAATTATCAAGAAATTGTCTTGGCTTCAATGGTTGCTTCAGAAAGTCATACTATTTTCAGTATGAACCTGGACACTTATGTGCCATCTCCATGGCTTGGTTCTTGGGATTCTCTGGATCCTTTGAATGAGACATTCCCCACTAACGATAGTATCATTGAGGTCATGTCTTTGGATGAAACCCCATGGAATGGTCTACATCATCGTTCTTCACTTCTTCCCAGCCTCAATGAGATGCCTTCCTATTTTGAAGTGTTTGTTTCTCATTATCCCACACCTCCACTTTAGACACCTGTCCTGGTCCATGAAGTCTTATCAAAGGGTAATATGGGGAACATCACTACTATTATGCCTCTTGACATTTCCATTAAACCTGGAATTATCGAGAACATTCATATTGGGGTTTCCTGTTCTCCAGATGATATCAGGATTTATACTCAACCTTTTAAAGAATTCTGAGACGTCTTCGCCTAGTCATACAAGGAAATTCCTGGCATCGATCTAGCAATAGTGGCGCATGAGATTCCAACTTATCCTGGTGCTAAGCCTGTTCGACAATGGCTTTGCCCTGTGCACCCTCCAAAGGCTGCTATTATCAAAGCAGAGGTGGAGAAGCTTTTAAAAGCGAGTTTTATTTATCCTATTCCATTGACGGATTGGGTGTCTAATATCATCCCTGTGGCCAAAAAGTAGGGCATGATCCGTGTTTGTGTTGATTACCCTGATATCAATTGTGCATGTCCTAAGGACAACTATCCCACTCCATTTATCGATCAAATCATCGACGAATGCGTTGGGAGTGAGATTTTCGCGTTCATGGATGGTTTTTCTGGCTATAACCAGATTAACATTTCACCTGTTGATCAACATAAAATAGACTTTATCTATCCCTGGGGTACTTGTGCTTACAAAAAGCTTCCTTTCGGTTTGAATAATGCTGGCACTACCTGTTACACAGTAATTTGTCACCATTTATCACCGTCCCCGTTTCCCCTCTCCCGTACATTGGAGGACTCATTCCGGGACTTGTGAGAAGTGACATAACCTGAAACCACTTGCATTATATTCCTCTAAGTGTGAGCTTCATATGCCCTGAAGACATCTCCTGCAGTATACCCATAAAATAGCCCTTTTTGCATTAGCGCGGGTCCGCAGTGTACTTCCCGCACCAATGGGGGAAATCCTCTAAAGAGGGCGCACCAGTTGGCGCTCTGTCTCAGAGTCACACTCGCGCCAACCCGGTTGGGTAAAGTTTTTAACGAACAAACTTCTGAAGGTTCTCCCTAACCCATTCATCAACTGAATCTATGTTGAGCTAGGATAGTTTTGCTTCGAATCTCCATAGAAGGGAAGTGGTTTGCCACCTTTCATGGAAGCTTCTTAGTGATAAAGCCAATCCCATGAATATTGTGGTTGATCCTATCTCCTTCCCCTCTATCTATAAAAGCTTGTTCTTTTGCCTTGAGCAAGCTAGTTCCAGCATAGTGCTAGTGATAGTAAAAGTTCCAGGAGTTCAAGAGATTGAAGTTGCAAGAGCCTTCTTTGCATCCATAAGGCCAAATCTAAGTGAGGAGATTCTTGTCACCAAGGAGAGAGAGGCTTGTTTCCCATCCCAACAAGGTTTGCAAGACTTGTGTAGATGATCACCCAACCAAAGGAGGATTTGACGTCAGAACTATGGTTGTATTCTTCTTTGTTATTTATCAATAATAGATGACTATCATTATGGTTCCACTCTCATTGTCCTTTGTAATGATTGATGTTGAGTTATATCTTTTCTGACTGATATATAATTGCATCTATTGGATTTTATGCTTGTATTTGTGTTGTACTCTGCATGTGCAGGTGTCCAATCACGGAGATCGTGGGGATCGTGACCGGCCAGAGCAAAGGAATGAGAGCGACGTCTCTTCTACGAATATTAGTGTTGGAATCCAAGTAGGTTCTCATCATCCACCTTTAATTTGCAATTAGGAACTTGCGTGATAGCATTGTTTGATTGTTGCTAGACTCGGTCTGGGCTAGTAGGGATCGTCTCTGTCCACAGAGGGGATTTACCTCCAAAACAATTTGGTGACTCTGCTGGGGAGTTAGCTTGTTGTTTGATTTGTAAACTTTAGACGGAGCCTGAAGTACGGCCAGATAGCCTTCGAAACGCTATTGCTTTGCATTAGCGAAGTAGATCAACGCCACTTCAGTCAATCTCCGGTTTGGTTTACGAACTAAACAACTTGGAGTTTGTCTTGTCTCTTTGGTTTTCTCTTGTTTGGATTGCTTAGATAGCTTTCTGGGTTGGATTTCTTGCTGTCTCTTGCTTCCTGGTCTGCCTGGATACTGTTAACCAAGCCTTGGACTGCTTGTTTTTATTTTTAAGCTAGCAAACTTGATTGGCGCTCTTTTTTGCATGACAGTCGCGCCAATTGGCGCCACTTGCCAGTGTACAACTCACGCCAATCCTCAATTGGCGCTAGTTTTCCACCTGACAGTCGCGCCAGGCCTGTGAAATTTTCCAGTTTGCTTGTTTGCAGCCTTCCAAGCTTGGGTTTTGTGTCTAGCTACACCTTTTTCAATCACTTGAGTGTGTCAGAGTCTTGTTTGACTGGTTTTGACTTTTTTGGGCAAATTATTAATTTGATTTCCTTTAATCATTACTTGGAGGTTTGTCTCAGGCTTTTCACAATTTTGCATCTTTTTGCTTTTGTTTTTGCAAAAAAAATTCCCCCTCATTCGCGGGGGGGGGGGGGGGCTAAATTGTGTATGAGTGTTAATCGCCTTTGAGTGTTTTTAGTTTATGATCTTTGGAACTCACACCCGTTTTTCTTGATTTGCACTTGATTGGTTCTTAGATTACATTAGAATCATCGTGTGTTTAAGAATTCTCTTGCATAGATCACACTTGCATAATTAGAATTCTCATTTTCAGGATATGAATGAAAAGTGTGCATAGATTACATTTGCATACTTTGGGTGTTTGCCATTTTCCACCGATTTCACATTTTAGCCCTAGGGCATCTAGTGGCTTTGTGCATCGAGCCTTCCTTAGGAGTTTTGGTCTTCTGTTGGTCCAGTCAACTTTTTGGTTACTCTCTTGCACTTGTTCAGTGATTGTTAAACCTTTTATTGCGTTATTCGAGTGATTCTCTTCTTTTCCGCTTGGATTTCGCTTGGCTTCGTTTGGGCTTAGATCACATAGCTCATAGAAGTCTTTGTGTTTTCTTTTTGGTTTGAAGGACTGCCTTGGTGTTTTGGGGACTTGATTGCGTTCTCATTGAGTGAAATTTGTCTCTTTTACTCGGTGTTATTATCTCTCAAAATTTGTTTAGTGCACTTTGCCATTGAAAAGAAAACGAACAGTCTCTTTTGCGTTGAATTAGTTAATGGAAATTAGAGCTTTTCATTGATTAGTGACTTTAAAGAAAAGTTTCATTTATTGCCATTAGCTGCATTAGAGTGGTTCTTGATTGTTTATGGTCATTTTATTTGATTGAAAAAGTTCTCAACTCTCTCGTAGTTAGTGTTCATCGAACGAAATGATACTTTTTGGCATATAGCTTACATTTAAGGAATTGTGAGAGATTACATACGGTAGGACCTGGAAATCGAAACCTAATTCAAGATCAACCGTAAAATGAATTGAATAAACTTAATAACACATTGGAACTTAACGCAAACATCTAGAGGTCTAGGCTAGAGACGTGTTCCGGCATCGTTAAACCTAGTCACTGTTGTTTCACATTATGGTTGGGTGATTCCTCCTTTTGTGACTCTATAATGGTCTAACACGGATTTGTGCTCCCACGTACTTCGAGTATATGGGAAGACCCCACTAGGTTATCATCCTTGATCCACAGGAAGCCATGTCTGCCGCCTTACAAGCCGTAACGCACCGAACACAACATTCGGGAAGATTGACTGCCGTACGGAAAGTCCTTGGTTTTCATATGATTGCCAAGGTGTATATGCAGTTTTACGGATTTGTTTGGTAAACCCTTGCCTAGTTTCTCCAGAGTAGTCACTTTTGATCCTTTTCGGACTCCTTAAAAGAAAAGGCTCACTTGAGCAGTTTGTCACTTCAGGCTCACAAAACATTTGAAGGTGACTAGAGTCACCTTTTTGTCCTTTTCTCGACTCTTAAAACATGAAAAGGTCAAGTTCAGTTCCTTTGTCTTAAAATTTATTCGGCCGCGTTCACATTTACCCGGTTAGATCTTGTTTATGTTAGCTTGAGTAGGCTTCTTTTCATCCTCGATGGCAACTTTTCCGGGGTTCACCAACCCAGGGATCCCCTCTGACAGGAACCCTGGTCATTTCGCTCCTTTTGGAAATGTTGGTGCTCCTTATATGGCAACGTTGTCCCTCCCAGGGTTAACTGTTGGGTTGCTGGTTTGGTTGTTCTCAACCTCTTTGGTCTCTACCGTCTCACCGTCTGATCAATCAGTCCCTCCACCTGAACAACATCATGTTGATTCTAAGGTGGATCTCTCCCCTTCTACGCCCACTTCTACGTCCTCATCTTCTACTTCACCTGGTGAAAGTCTAGATTCGAGTAATCAGGTGGCTAAGAAGAAGAAGAAGAAGACGAAGAAGAAGAAGGCTCCTAAGGGAGAGGTTACAAGTGCAGCTACCCCCTCGAGTACACCTGAAGTCGGGCCCCCTTCCTCTCCTCCGCTGAAGGTCAAGTTTCCTTGTCGATTATGCAAGGAGGACCATCTTCTTTGCGATTGTCCTAGCATTCCCAGGGTACTAGAAGTATGGTCTCGCGATCCGGCCCGCCCCTCATCGTCCTCTGAAGCTCACGGCGATGCTACCTTATCAGTTGGGAATGGTAAAGGAAAAGGGAAGATTCGAATCCCCTATAGAATTTGTGAAGGCAATCATCCCCTTCACCTTTGTCCACTCATGGATAAAGCCTCTGTTGTCTTGGAAAGTCTTACAGCTCCTTCACCCCAACTTCCCACTGGTTATCAACGTCTCTCTGTAGCCGCAGATCGTTCCCCTGCTGACAAAGAGATTGATTCATATTCTTCTCTTGTCCAACCTCCTCTCCCCGAACTTGGCTGTGCCCAACCTGTTCCAGACCAACCATTGGTCGGAAAGAGTGTCGATTCGAGTTCACCACCCGTCGATCACTCTGTTTCGAAAGAGCATCACTCCCATGTTCTTCTCGTCTCCTTAGATTCTCCTGAGTCCAGAAATGACTCTCCTATCCCAGCTGCTTCCGAGATTCCTGCTTCAGTTTCTTTAGAGCAGGGGGGCAATCATATGATTCCCCCACCAAGTAGTTCAGTCGTTTCCTTCGACTGGAGTCGTTTGACTACCTCCCACCTTCCATCCCATGTACCTTTCTGGGTCACGGTACATGCCTATAATAAGGCGCTACCTGGCACTGTGTTGGATGAGGGAGCATCGGTTAGTCTTATGCCTACCACTACTTGGCAAACCTTGGGTTCCCCACAGCTTGTGCCAGTCACACCGAATCTGACGGCTTTTGACGAAGGAACTAGTCAACCATTAGGGATCCTTCCACAGTTCCCTGTTACTTTGGGAGGCAAGACCGTCTATATAGACGTATCGGTTACCCAAGGTGCTTTAGACTTCAGTCTTCTCCTTGGCCGTGACTATGTTTATGCCATGGGGGCCCTGGTCTCTTCACTTTTCCGGGTGGTTTTCTTTCCACACGATGGAAGAATAGTGACGATAGATCAATTATCGTTCGTTCGTCCCCGGGTGCCTCCTGCGCAGTTGTCATCCCCTCCTGGTTTTCATCCACCAGTTGCATATGCCCCATCACAGATTAACTACGTGGCCACCTATCCCGTGCCTGGATCCAATGATGCCGCCGTCATGCATAGTGTCATGGAGGCATTGGGCCTTGACTTCCAAGATGTTGGCCTTCCATCAGGAATGGCACTTTTGGGAGCCTCAACTTCCTATTCATTATGGTGAAGTTCCAATGGACCATAGTTCGTTTCCCTATGTCAAGCTCCTTAAAACAATGAAACTAGGTGTCGGAGCATAGTTCCTTGTCTTGTGTCAAGCTCGTTAAAAAATGAAACAAAGAGTCCCGAGCATAGTTCTTAATCTTGTGTCAAGCTCATTAAAAAATGAAACAATTCCCCCTTTCCGATCGCGTCTTTCAATTAAGATCTCGTGAAGCTTCATTTCATCCACTTTGTTGAATGCAATGAAGCTTGGGGGGCATGTACCTCATCCTGCACCATTACACTGGGGGCATGCGCATTTCCAACAAGCAGAGTCCTTCCTGGTTCACGCTTGTGTCCTGAGGATAGTTCTGATCTTGTGTCGACTTCGTTAAAAAATGAAACAAGGAGTCGAGCATAGTTCCTGATCTTGTGTCAAGCTCATTAAAAAATGAAACAAGGGTTATGAGGATAGTTCTTTTACTGTGTCAACCTCATTAAAAAATGAAACCACCCCTTTTCCCAATCGAGTCTTTGATTAAGATCTCGTAAAATCCAAGTCGAGTCTTTCCAAGATCTCGAAAGTGAACCTTCATTCCATCCACTGTGTTGAATGCAATGAAGCTTGGGGGGCATGTACCTCATTTTGCGTCATTATGCTGGCGGCATGCGAACTTATAACAAGCATAGTTTTTCATTTCAAGCTTGTGTAAACATGAAACAGAATCCAAGCAAAGTTCTCCATGGTTCAAGCTTGTGTAAAAATGAACCCATACCCGATTTACATCTCGTGATTGCCATTTTTATCCGCTGAATTCTGCTAGATGAGCCTTGGTTGTTTTCATTCCATCGCCGCCATCTCTTTGGCCGATCATATGTTTTCACTTGGTTTTTTTTCCTTTCCTGAGGAACCTCAGCGATGAGTGGTTTTATTATCCAGCCTCTTGACCATTACATGTTTTGAGCAGTTCCACCATTGCCGGAACCAGTTGCTACCCTTTATACCACTCATTCCTCTAGGATGAGTCACCTTTAAGCTCTTTTCAGACTCGTAAAATATGAAAAGATTGCCGAGTATTTCCCCTTTTTGACTCGTTAAATAGAATAAAAATGGAGGTATGCTTTCAGCTCTTTTCCGACCGTTTAAAGACGAAAAGATTGCCGAGTTATTCCTCTTGACTCGTTAAACGTAAATGAGAGGCGGTCGTCTTTAAACCCTTTTCCGACCGTGTAAAGACGAAAAGATCGTCGGACCCTTGTCGTTTCAGGTTCGTTAACAGTTACGAAGCGACGTGGTTTCAATCACTTTTTTACTTTTTCGGGTCGAAATCACTACTCATGAAAAGTACTCCTCGATCGTAATGATCGGGCGGTTCTTTCGAGCATTGTTTTATACTTTTTCGGGCTCGAGAGACACAACTTTACGAAAAAGGACCCCCCTGGAGTTTACTTTTCTGCTGTCTTTTCAGACTCTCTAAAGAGGAAAAGACGTCGAGTTCTTCCTTTGTCAAACTCGTTAAAACTTAATGACATCAGATTCTATCGTAATGACGCCTTACAAGCATATGCTATCCCCGTCAAGCTTGTTAAAAATAACTGAGGTACTCACCAGAAATGGTGGGGAAAATGGACACATAATTATTGTCGTGTCGACAGTATGTCACTCTTGAAGATGGCACTCGTCTGCATTCGTGTCTGGGTGGGAACCTCTCATCTTGTTTTACACTAGCCTCCGTGGGTTTGGGTTATCCTGTTTGACCTCTCATCTGCTCATTGCCTTGTCACCATGACCCTTGATCATTTAATGTCAAATACTGCCAAGTCCACTGTCGTGCCGCCGATATGTTCAAGAGAAGTTGACCTCTGCAGAATTACAACCTCCCTCTGATACCTCACATAATTCTGATTCACCACAACATTCTTCCTCTGTCTCGTGTCAATGATGTGGGAAACACTATGGCCCACCTTTGATCAAGGTCACTTCCTGTCGACTTCAGCTCATTATCCAGGAAGCTGATCTAGAGACTCCCTTCCGGTGCCTTGGAGCCTACATGCCTCAATGGCAGGTTCTTCGTGTTCGACGAGAGGTTTTCATCATTGGCCTCTGATTGAATGATTCTACGGGTGTTCGATGCCAGCTCACTCATTCGCACGCCGTAGATTGTACCTATAGTACCTTGAGGGCCATTGTCATTATTGGTGGTACCTCTCGCATCTGTTAACAGTTTTCACTATTGGCTGGTAATCAGACGATGTTCATGCATGTTCGACTCCAACTCATGTATTCGCATGCCTGAACTTGTACTCTGTTCGGGTCGAGATGGAGCGCAAGACCCTGGATTTTGTTTGTTGGAATCCACGCTGCGATTTGTGGCTTATTATGATCATTACATGACTCATTCACTGGATGGCTGCGACCATGCCTGAGTCTATTTATCGATCCTCACTGGATGGCTACGCCCATACCTTGGATCTAGATTCTTGGGTGCTCTGTTATGGATGGTTGTGCCCATACCACATATATCATGTACTTGAGATATAAGTTGTACTTCTTTACGCAGGTTCTCCAGCGGCAGTGTTTTCAGTTACGAATGTTCTTGTAAAAGCATTTCACCCCTCTCTCTCTCTCGGGCCTCATGCTTTAGGGGGCATCTGTTACACAGTAATTTGTCACCGTTTATCACCGTCCCCGTTTCCCCTCTCCCGTACATTGGAGGACTCATTCTGGGACTTGTGAGAAGTGACATAACCTGAAACCACTTGCATTATATTCCTGTAAGTGTGAGCTTCATATGCCCTGAAGACATCTCCTGCACTATACCCATAAAAACAACCCCTTTTGCATTAGCGCGGGTCCGCAATGTACTTCCCGCGCCAATGGGGGAAATCCTCTAAAGAGGGCGCACCAGTTGGTGCTCTGTCTCAGAGTTGCACTCACGCCAACCCGGTTGGGTAAAGTTTTTAACGAACAAACTTCCGAAGGTTCTCCCTAACCCATTCATCAACTGAATCTATGTTGAGCTAGGATGGTTTTGCTTCGAATCTCCATAGAAGGGAAGTGGTTTGCCACCTTTCATGGAAGCTTCTTAGTGATAAAGCCAATCCCATGAATATTGTGGTTGATCCTATCTCCTTCCCCTCTATCTATAAAAGCTTGTTCTTTTGCCTTGAGCAAGCTAGTTCCAGCATAGTGCTAGTGATAGTAAAAGTTCCAGGAGTTCAAGAGATTGAAGTTGCAAGAGCCTTCTTTGCATCCATAAGGCCAAATCTAAGTGAGGAGATTCTTGTCACCAAGGAGAGAGAGGCTTGTTTCCCATCCCAACAAGCTTTGCAAGACTTGTGTAGCTGATCACCCAGCCAAAGGAGGATTTGACGTCACAACTATGGTTGTATTCTTCTTTGTTATTTATCAATAATAGATGACTATCATTATGGTTCCACTCTCATTGTCCTTTGTAATGATTGATGTTGAGTTATATCTTTTCTGACTGATATATAATTGCATCTATTGGATTTTACGCTTGTATTTATGTTGTTCTCTGCATGTGCAGGTGTCCAATCATGGAGATCGTGGGGATCGTGACCAGCTGGAGCAAAGGAACGAGAGCGACGTCTCTTCTACGAATATTAGCGTTGGAATCCAAGTAGGTTCTCATCATCCACCTTTAACTTGCAATTAGGAACTTGCGTGATAACATTGTTTGATTGTTGCTAGACCCGGTCTGGGCTAGTAGGGATCGTCTCTGTCTGCAGAGGGGATTTACCTCCACAACACTACCTTCCAACAAGCAATGTCTTATGCATTTCATGACATTCGACATTGTTCAGCCTTACCTTGATGATTTACCAACTCATTCTGCTAAGCATCATGACCATCCAAATCACTTGAGATCCTTATTTTTACGATGTCAGCATCATAATATCTGTCTCAATCCACACAAGTGTGTGTTTTGCGTTGAGTTTGGCCAGCTCTTAGGTTTTGTGGTGTCTCACAAAGGTATATGGATTGATCCTTTGAAATTTGAGGCCATTGTTAATTTACCTCCCCTACATCATTACTGCAATTGCAGAGCCTGCAGGTAAAGGCTAATTTTCTCCATCGATTTGTCCCTAATTACGCCAAAATTGTCAAGGGTTTTACTCGCTTACTTAAGAATGGGATCCCTTTTATTTGGGATGAAGTTTCCCATAAGTCCTTCAATTCTTTCAAAGATACTCTTATCAGTGCTCCTTTACTGCATCCCCCTGATTATCGACGTGATTACTTCCTATACTTGGCTGCTGTGATGTAGGAAAGTATTCCCTCTACAGACAGAGGCAACCCCTCTAGCCCTAGAGTGGGTCTAGTCACAAACAAGGACAGATCAACAATAGCTTTCCTTAAATAGTCATAGTTGGAGGCCTACCTCAACCAGTGGTCGATGGAGTTTCATTGCACTGCTCCAGCTTCCGCTTCCTTCTCTTGACGAGTCATCAACCTGAAACAATGCAAAGGAAATACAACAAAGCACGTAACCGGAAACAACAATGATCTATTTACTCACAAAGTCAAGAAGTCATGAGCTATCAAGTACATTACATACAAGACATAGGAAAACATAATTGATTGTATTAATAATGAAATAAGAGTAAGCTTACAACCAAAGTCTTGACGTCACAAGCCTTTTCAAAGGGATCCAGCCAGCCTGTTCTTCAAGCATTCACTCTTTGAAGATGGATCTCCCAATACACAAGTCCCTCTCACTCATAAGTTTTACAAAAGATTAAGGGCACTTCACAACCTTCGACAAGCTATCAACAATCCCACACTTGTCACACTCACACCAGCTATCTAGCAAACTCACAAACACTAACAACACTGCTCAACTAGCCAACTATCAAAACTAGAAATGGTGAGAGTTTAAATAGGAGAAGGAGTCTCCATGAAAGGTGGAAGAGTGATCTTATCTCCAAGGAAGGTAGCACAAATGATGGAACGGCCATGCCAAAGAAAGGAGGGCGATACAAACTATGCCAACAACCAGGTCTAGAGTCATCTAGAAGGCCGACTGTTGGAACAAATTCACCCAATATGGATCATCGCGGGGGCATAACTGATATTCAACGCTAACATCGCTATTGAGTAACGCATCCAGTCAGGTCATCGATAAATATTACAAACAACCTCACGCTGGGACATGAAATCAGACCATCGCGAGAATCAGGTGTACTTCCGCAATGGCAGCGCTTCTGGACTATTTAGGAGTGCCCTTCAGTGTGTATATTTAGCCAACAGACACGATGAGGCAGATAACTTAGGAAAAGTGGGTCATTTGGCAACATCAAAGAGCATTTGTGTAATATGAGCATGTTTGACTTGGACACATGACACAATAGAAGGACTGGAGTGAAGACAGTGACAAATTACTATGTAACAGATGCCCCCTAAAGTATGAAGCCCGAGAGAGTGGCAGGGGTGAAATTCTTTACGAAACTGACTGAGCTAGAACACCATCTGGAAGAACCTGCATGCAAGTACAACTGATATCTCTAATAATGAAGTACATGGAGTCTAGGCATGGGTGTAGCCATCCAAAATACATATGAAGTAGCTCTGTGGTATGGACGCAGCCATCCAGCTAATGAGACCATGATAACGATAAAGGTATGGTCGCAGCCATCCATCAATGAGTCATGTAATCATAAACCAATCCACGCAGCCCGCACATGCGTAATCTGAGTTCGGGGTCTTGAACCCATCCGATCATAGTACAAATTCTATCATGCGAATAGATGTGCTGAGGTCGAAAATGATAGAAAATAGCTTGATTACCGGTCGATGATGAAAACCGTTAACAAGCGTGAGAGAAACCAGGAATATCTTCTTCGGAAGGCTCCCAAACAGGGTTCCAGTGAATATCGTATGACTCGTCTTCTAGAGCATGAGAGTTAATCAGTTGGACACTCAAAATAATAGGGAGAGTATCACTAACAACCGATATCTCAGGAGCAACAGAAGAGGGAGACCCTTAGTCACTTGGAATAGGAGACAGGATCGGTGATTCCGCCAGGATGATGATTCAAAAACCCTAGGAAAACTTAATAAGAAAGAACCCTACACAAGCTAACGCAAACAAGATCTAACTGGGTAAATGTGAATGTGGCCGATTAAATTTTAAGACACAGGAATAGAACTTGACCTTTTCATCTTTAAAGAGTCGAGAAAAGGACAAAAAGATGACTCTAGTCACCTTCGAATATTTAATGAGCCTGAAGTGACAAGTGCTCAGATGGACCTTTTCTTTTAGGGAGTCCGAAAAGGAACGAAAGTGACTACTCTGGAGAACTAGGCAAAAGGTTTACCAGACAAATCCGTAAAACTGCATATACACCTTGGCAGTCATATGAAAACCAAGGACTTTTTGTACGGCAGTCAATCTTCCTGAATGTTGTGGTCGGTGCATTACGGTTTGTAAGGCGACAGACATGGCTTCCTAGGGATAAAGGATGATAACCTAGTGGGGTCTCCCAACATATACTCGATGGTACATGGGAGCGTAATTCTGTGCTAGACCACTATTGAGTCACAGAAGGAGGAATCACCCAACCTTGAGTGGAAACAAAAGCGACTAGGTTTAACGACGTCGGAGCACGTCTCTAGCCTAGACCTTTAAATAATGTGTGTTATGTTCCAATGTGTTGTTAGATTTATTCATTTCATTTTAGAGTTGATCTTGGATTATGTTTCAGTTTTCAGGCCTTACCGTATGTATACAACAAATCCTAGGATGTAGCTAAAATGAATGAAATATCCTTTTTCTTCAATGAGTACCCTACCTACAGGAGGGTAGAGAGATCATTCCCAAACCAAGAAAACCAAGACAACAAAGGCAGTCACTCAATGCATACAGACATCAATTCCTAAAGTGCATGGATACTACTAATGAGAGTGTTATCACCTCAAGAAACTCACCTAGGTTGTATATCAGTGATGCTCGGGAACATTATAAACTCAAAAAAAATGTTGGATAAATGGTGGACGAATGAAAGAAATGCTGCATATTCAAGCCAGATAACCACTCCTACTATGATTGACCCCAGACATGGGTGAACACCCCCAAACTACAAGGCTTTTAACCACCAATTACTTACAGTTTAAGCAAAATGTGATGATGGAGAAGACTGACTGCACCAACAAATATACAGGACCCTGTGATGGCCAGTTACAACCAGAAAGGAGGTCTGTAAAACTATTATCTAATACACAGACAGGATGACAGCTCTCTATGCATTAAAACAACAGAAACCTGCAAGCAATTTCAATGAACAGCTAAATTCTAACACAAAGGTGGGATGACAACCCCTCTAATGCTAAACATTCATAGCTCGTGAATTAATGCAAACAGGCACAGCCTGGAACAAAGAAGAAGTGGAAAGTGAGCAATTAATAGCAAAAGAAGCTTGTATTAGCTGAAAATGAAGACTAGACGCTGCAGGTATCACAGTAGTTACAGTGTCCAGAAGTTGAACCTTACATCAGAATAACATTCATCAACCCTCATTACATCTCTTTTTTGAGTATATATAGAGTTTCTTCACAAAAAATGTTCTGCTATTCCATGCGTGGATGGGTCATAATGGACCACCAACCGCTTTAACTATCTAATATGTGTCTTTGCTGCAATCTGACTGTGTCTGCGAATGAATTTGACCTTCTCAGATGTTCTGTTGTCTTTCTTGAGCTGGTAGAGTGTAATATGAAACAAGCTCCATAATTGATAAATGTTGTGACCAGCTTGAGGCATGTCCTTTTCCTTCTCAGTCATCCTGCTTATTGAATGCGGTGGTTGAAGATTAACTGTGCAGAGTGCTGAATACTAGCCACCTTCATCCTTTCGGGAGCATGAAATGGTTGAGTTGTGCTTTCGATGCCCATGATTGCTTCTCAGCCTCTGTCTCCTAGAAGTTATTTCCTGTCCTTTGTTTATGTGATAGAAAGGATCTTCGGGCCTCTGTTATCTTCTAACTACAAACGGGTAATGATTTCTACTATAACAGAGAAATGATGCAATTGTGAGAAATCCCGCCAAATCTGCTTCTTTTGGACCTCAAAAATCCTCAAGTATGGTTTAATTGTCTATCGGGTCCGCCCTTGGGTCGCTGTCGCCTATCGCAAATGGCATGTTCCCTTCATCCCCTTGTTCCTAGAAATACTTGAAAAACACGAGAAAAAACATGAAAAAGGCCTCCCTCCGAACTTCAAATATTTAAACAATTTCATTCTGGAAACCCATCGGGTCCGGGTCTTATCATATCACAAGGCTCCAAGGCTCCCTTTGGTTTCCACCAATAGCAATCCGGCAATGTAACGTGGGCTGTCGATCAGCGCGCGCGATCGACAGTCCATATTGCATTGTTGATCGCAATCGCTCAATGCACACTATCTACGCCGATTTGCCTTCGCCGATGCAATCTGCTGATGCGATAAAGCAATGCGATCTGGTCACAATCACTGATCGCTCAATGCCTTAGCCCCTTTATATAAATAACATAGCTCCTCGCCGATGCGACCCGCCAATTCGATGTGGGCTGTTGATCTATCTGCGTGATCGATGATTCACATTTAATGGCTGATCGCGATCGCAATGCCTCTCTTGTCCACACCAATTGACACTGCCTATCTATGCTGATTGTGATCCGCCGATTAGATCTAGACCGTTGACCGGCCAAATCTAACGGCTGCTGTTCCACCATCATTTAAGCTTGCGCCTGTGGGTTTTTTCATGGTTTTGTAGTGTTTCCGCCTCCCGATAGTGCATTGCTGACCCTCCAAGGGCTCTCCTCTTGCAACTATTTCGATCGATGGATGACCTTTGACCAAAATTGGAGATTTCAACAGCATGCATGGATCCCTTGGCATGATTTTAAGTAGATTTGCAGACTTTGGGAGTGTTTTTTGGATCCATTTTTATCCTTTTGTATAGCACCACAAACAGAGAGATTTAAACATTCGCTTTCCAATATGCAAACTTGAAATGAAAATTCACTTTCACTTTTGTATACTAAATGAATGCAATCCTTTGATTTTGATGTCTTTTAATCTAGAAGAAACAAACAAGCAACAAGCAAGTGTGGAAAAAAAAACAGTTGATCCAAACAATTGTGATCTATTTTCGGTAGTGAAAAGAAATCAAATCAATGCCAAAGATTGGTTCAATAACAGTCACTAAATAATCAACCAAAAGCAGGCAAATGGGAAGGCTCAATCAAACCAACAACAAGTTGCAAACAAATCTTGAGAAAACAAGCAACCAAGCCAAACTGATCCAAGAGACTTTGAAACAATGAACTAGGTCACATAAGCAAAAAAGCAAGATTCATTCAACAAAGCTCACAAGAGAGTGCCTCAACCTATAAACAGTGAAAAACAAGTGAGAAAAGCAAGGGACTAGCAGGACTGATGGACTCAGGAGGCAGAATTGAGAAAATCAATTCTATAGCAATCAGCGTGGGTAATACACAAGAAACAAGTGCTAATAAAGAACTCGCCGCAACAACAGAGCGATGTCAGCGCGGAAGTACACGACTTTCTTGCGATGGTCAGATTTTCAGAACCGTCGCAACTGTGAGGCGTAATTACAAAATGAACAGGATATTACAAAAAGGTGAGCGCGATGACAGCACGACTGTTAAATTTAAAGCCACGATGATGTTCAAAACAATAACAGGCGAACCAAAACTCCCAAATCAAAAGCAAACAATCCCTCAATCAAATAGGGGTATTTCCCAGATCAACCCAGGAAACTCAAGAGACTGATAACTAATCCCCAAACTCGAAAAGATACCCAAAAAAAAAAATCAATACAAGAGTAAACAAGAAAAGAACAAAGGCCAAAGCTCCCCAGTGAAGTCGCCAATTTGTGATGCAAGAAAGTGTTCCCTCTGTGGACAGAGGCAACCCCTCTAGCCCTAGAGCGGGTCTAGCCACAAACAAGGATAGATCAACAATAGCTTTCCTTAAATAGTCATAGTTGGAGGCCTACCTCAACCGGTGGTCGATGGAGTTCCGTTGCGCTGCTCCAACTTCCGCTTCCTTCTCCTGACGAGTGATCAACCTGAAACAATGCAAAGGAAATACAACAAAGCACATAACGGAAACAACAATGATCTATTTACTCACAAAGTCAAGAAGTCAACGCTATCAAGTACATTACATACAAGACATAGGAAAACATCATTGATTGTATTAATAATGAAATAAGAGTAAGCTTACAACCAAAGTCTTGACGTCACAAGCCTTCTCAGAGGGATCCAGCCAGCCTATTCTTCAAGCATTCACTCTTTGAAGATGGATCTCCCAATACACAAGTCTCTCTCACTCATAATTTTTACACAAGATTAAGGGCACTTCACAACCTTCCACAAGCTATCAACAATCCCACACTTGTCACACTCACACCAGCTATCTAGCAAACTCACAAACACTAACAGCACTGCTCAACTAGCCAACTATCAAAAACTAGCAATGCATAGCAATGGTGAGAGTTTAAATAGGAGAAGGAGTCTCCATGAAAGGTGGAAGAGTGAGCTTATCTCCAAGGAAGGTAGCACAAATGACAGAACAACCACGCCAGAGAAAGGAGGGCGATACAAACTATGCCAACAACCAGGTCTGGAGTCATCTGGAAGGCCGACTGTTGGAACAAATTCGCCCAATCTAGATCATCGCAGGGGCATAACTGATATTCAGCACTGACATCACTATTGAGTAATGTAACCAGTCAGGTCATCACTAAAGATTACAAACAACCTGGCACTGGGACATGAAATCGGACCATCACGGGAATCAGGTGTACTTTCTCGATGGCAGTTCTTCTAGACTATTTAGGAATGCCCTTCAGCGCGTATATTTAGCCAACCGACGTGATGAGGCAAATAACTTAGGAAAAGTGGGTCATTTGGCAACATCAGAGATAATTTGTCTAATATGAGCATGTTTGACTGGGACACATGACACAGTAGAAGGACTGGAGTGAAGACAGTGACAAATTACTGTGTAACAGCTGCAACTGATACTACTAGTGTTATTTTGTTAGCTCAAGACAATTACAATGGAAACGAGCATGTGGTTTAGTATTTGAGCTGGAATCTTCTTGACACTGAGTCTCGATATGCCCATGTTGAGAAGCTTTCATTAGTAGAAGTTCATGTCGTCCAAAGATTTCGACACTATATCCGTTTATGGAAAAAAGCAATGATTTTTTATTGCAACCCCATGACATATATATTGTCTCGTCTTTGTTGAATTGATCTGTGCTCTTCCATCTACAAGCACTTCAACTGATTTTACTAAGAAGATACCTTATGAAACTCTGTTTCTGATCAGCACTCTTGACCCATGGTATGGAGATATTATTTTTTATCTCCAGACCCAAACCTTTTGATCTGAGTTGTCTCGATCCGACCGACGCCGCATTCGGCATCAGTCCCAACCCTATCGCATCCTTGGTGATACATAGTGTTGGAGAGGTAAATCCCCTCTACGGATAGAGGTGATCCCTACTAGCCCAAAATGGGTCTAGCAACAATCAATCAATGCTACTGTGCAAGTTCCTAATTGCAAATAAAAGAGAGGCAATGAACACCTACTTGGATTCCAACGCTATTATTTGACAAAGAGATGCCGCTCTCGCTCCTTCGCTCTGGCCGGTCACGATCCTCCATGATCTCCATGAATAGATACCTGCACACACGAGGAAAAAGACAAACACAAGCGTGAAATCTAATAAAAGCAATTATACATCAGTCAGAAAGGATGTAATTTACATTAACCATTACAAAGACAAATGAGAATGGAACCATAACAGTAGTCATCTATTATTAATCAATAACAGAGAAAGGTACAACCAAAGTTCTGACGCTGAGTCCTTCTCTAGAGGGTCCAGCCAGCAAGTCTCTTAAGCATTCACCCTTGGAGGTTGATTCTCCCAAAACAAAGCTCTCTCTCACACAAGCAACACTCACAACCTTCCTTAAGCTTCCTCTAGCAAATCCACACTTGTCACACCAACTACCTATTAGCAGCAGCACTCTAAGCACTATGAATTCCACACTATCCAAACTAGCTGCTCATGGCAATGGTGGAGGTTCAAATAGGAGAAGAAGTCTCCATGAATGGTGGGAGGACAAGCTTATCTTCAAGGGAGGTGGTTCCAAATGACAAACAGACATGCCATAGAAGGGAGGGCGATACTCACAAGGCTAACAACCAGGTCTGGAGTTATCTGGAAGGCTGGCTGTTAGAACAAATTCACCCAAACTGGATCAGCACGGGTGTAACACTGAACTGGAGCACTGACAGCGCATCATAATAACGGAGCAGGTTGTATCAGCGCGGCTTAATACTTTCATAGGATGCGCTGGCTCGTGAAATTCGACCAGCGTGAAAAACCCGTGTGCTTCCGCGCTGGCAGCGCATCAGTTACACTATCAGCCGCCAGTCAGCGCGGTTATTTTAATAACAGTCGCACTGATGAAATAAACTTTGGCAAAGTGGGTCATTTGGCCAGTTTAGAGAGCATGAGCATGGTGCATTTGATTTCATGACACAGTAGGGAGACTAACAAGGAGACAGTGACAATTTACTGCGTAATAGATGCCCCCTAAAGCATGAAGCCCGAGAGAGTGGGAGGGGTGAAATGCTTTACAAAACTGCTAAACTGGAACACCACCAGGAAGGACCTGCACATATGTACAACTGATATCTCAATTACATGTAGTCTAGGCATGGGCGCAGCCATCCAAGAGACATACGAAGAAGGTCTGTGGCATGGACGCAACCACCCAGCTGAAGAGACCATGATGATAAGAAGGTATGGTCGCAGCCATCCAAAAGACTCAGGTATGGGCGCAGCCATCCATCAATGAGTCATGTAATAACAATCCACAAAATCGTAGCCTGGTTCGTAACAGACAAAAACCAGGGTCTTGCGCTCCATCCCAACCCGAACAAAGTACAAGTTCAAGCACGTGAATACATGAGTTGAAGTCGAACATGCATTAACATCGTCTGATTACCAGTCAATGATGAAAACTGTTAACAGACGCGAGAGGTACCACCAATAATGACAATGGTCCTCAAGGTACTTATAGGTACAATCCGCGGCGTGTGAATCAATGAGCTGGTGTCGAACACCCGCAGAATCATCCGATCGGAGGCCAATGATGAAAACCTCACGTCGAACACGAAGAACCTGCCATTGAGGCATGCAGGCTCTAAGGCACCTGAAGGGAGTCTCTAGGTCACTTTCCTGGATAATGAGCTGAAGTCGACAGGAAGTAACCTTGATCGAAGGTGGGCCATAATGTTTCCCACATCATCGACACGAGACAGAGAAGGATAAAATATTTTGTGTGAGACATCAGAGGGAGGTGGTAAGCTTGCAGAGGCCAACTTCTCTTGAACATATCGGCGACACAACAGTGGATTTGGCAGTATCTAACATCAAATGAGCAGAGGTCATGGTGACAAGGCAATGAGCAGATGAGAGGTCAAATAGGATAACCCAAACCCATGGAGGCTAGTGTAAAACAAGATGAGAAATCCCCACCCAGACATGAATGCAGACGAGTGCCATGTTCAAGAGCGACATACTGCCGATACGACCATTATTACAGTTTCATTTTCCCCACCATTCCTGGCAGGTACCCCGGTTATTTTTGGGTGACAAGCTTGACGGGGATAGCATATGCTTGGAAAGCGTCATTTCGACGATATCCGATGTCATTAAGTTTTAGCGAGTTTGACAAAGGAAGAACTCGGCGTCTTTTCCTGTTTAGAGATTCTGAAAAGACAGCGGAAAAGGAAACTCCAGGGGGTCCTTTTTCGTAAAGTTGTGTCTCTCGAGCCCGAAAAAGTATAAAACAATGCTCGAAAGAACCGCCCGACCAATATGATCGAGGAGTACTTTTCGTGAATAGTGACTGTTGGAGAGGTAAATCCCCTCTACGGATAGAGGCGATCCCTACTAGCCCAGCAAGGGTCTAGCAACAATCAAACAATGCTGCTATGCATGTTCCTAATTACAATTAAACAAGAGGTAAAGAGCACCTACTTGGATTCCAGCGCTGTTGTTTGACGAAGAGATGTTGCCTTCGCTCCTTCGCTTTGGCTGGTCACAATCCTCTGCGATCCCCGCGAATGGATACCTGCACACACGAAGAGGAAACAAACACAAGCGTGAAATCTAGTAAAAGCAACCATACATCGGTCAGAAAAGATGTAATTCACATTTAACCATTGCAAGTACAAATGGGAATGGAACAATAATAGCAGTCATCTATTATTAATCAGAATAAAGAAGAGTACAACCAAATGTTCTGACGTCGGTAACCTTCTCAGGAGGGGCCAGTCAGCATGTATCTCAAGCATTCACCTTTGAGGATGATTCTCCCAAGACAAACAACTCTCTCTCTCACACAAGCAACACAAAACAACCTTCCCTAAGCAATCAATCACTTCCACACCTAGCACACCAAATACCTATAGTAGCAGCAATCTGAGCACTATAAGCTCTATACAATCCAAGCTATGTCTAACTATCCAAAAAACTAGCTGCCCATGGTAATGGTGGAAGTTTATATAGGAGAAGGAGTCTCCTAAAAGGGTGGAAGGATGAGCTTATCTTTGAGGGAAACGGTTGCAAAGGGTCGAACAGTCATGCCATAGAAGGGAGTCGACATTCACAAAGCTAACAACCAAGCCTGGAGTCATCTGGAAGGCTGGTTGTTTGAACAAATTCGCCCAAACTGGATCAGCGCGGATTATGAGGATACTGCCGCGCTGTCGGCGCATCTCAATAACTGGGACAGTCATGTCAGCGCGGAAGCACACGGGAAAGGCGCGCTGTAGGCCATCGCGGAAAAGTGATGTTCTTCCGCGCTGGCAGCGCACAGCATACGCTACAAGGCACCTGTCATCGCGGTTATTTTAGGGACAGACGCGCTGATGAACAAAACTTTGGAAAAATGGGTTTTTAACCAGTTCAGGGAGCAAGAACTTAGTGATTGTGAATTCTGGGCACAGCAGGGTGACTGACAGGAAGGCAGTGAGAAATTACTGTGTAACAGATGCCCCCTAAAGCATGAAGACCGAGAGAGTGGGAGGGGTGAAATGCTTTACAACACACGCCGAACTGGAACGCCACTAGGAAGGACCGAAAATCTCTGATAATCAAGTACATGCAGTCTAGGCATGGGCGCAGCCATCCAAAAGACATGCGAAAATGGCCTGTGGAATGGACGTAGCCACCCAGCTAAAGAGACCAAAAGAAGGATAAGGTATGGTCGCAGCCATCCATGAAGACTCAGGTATGGGCGCAGCCATCAATCAATGAGTCATGTAATGATCATCCACAAAATCGCAACCTGGCCCTCAAAGATAGGGATCCAGGGTCTTGCGCTCCGTCCCGATCCGAACAAAGTACAAGTTCAAGCATGTGAATATATGAGTTGAAGTCGAACATGCATGAACATCGCCTGATTACCAGTCAATGATGAAAACTGTTAACAGACGCGAGAGGTACCACCAATAATGACAATGGTCCTCAAGGTACTATAGGTACAATCCGCGGCATGTGAATCAATGAGCTGGTGTCGAACACCCACGGAATCATTCGATCGGAGGCCAATGATGTAAACCTCGCATCGAACACGAAGAACCCGCCATTGAGGCATGCAGGTTCTAAGGCACCTGAAGGGAGTCTCTAAGTCACCTTCCCGGATAATGAGCTGAAGTCGACAGGAAGTGACCTTGATCGAAGGTGGGCCATAATGTTTCCCACATCATCGACGCGAGATAGAGGAAAAATGATTTGTGTGAGATAGCAGATGAGGTTGTATTATTGCAGAGGTCAACTTCTCTTGAACATATCGGCGGCACTATAGCGGGTTTGGTAGTATTTGACATCAAATGAGCAAAGAGTATAGTGATGATGGCAATGGGCAGATGAGAGGTCGAATAGGATAACCCAAACCCACGGAGGCCAGTGAAAAACAAGATGAGATGATCCAACCCAGACACGAAGCAGAAGAGTGCCATGTTCAAGAGCGACATACTGCCGACACGACTATGATTACAGTTCCATTTCCCCACCATTTCTGGCAGGTACCCCGATTATTTTTGGATGACAAGCTTGACGGGGATAGCATATGCTTGAAGAGTGTCATTTCGACAATGTCCGATGTCATCAAGTGTTTAACGAGCCTGACAAAGGAAAAACTCGGCGTCTTTTCTTGTTTAGAGAGTCTGAAAAGATAGCGGAAAAGGAGACTCCAAGGGGGGGTCCTTTTTCGTACAGTTGTGTCTCTCGAGCCCGAAAAAGTATAAAACTATGCTCGAAAGAACCCCCCGACCATTACGATCGAGGAGTACTTTTCGTAAATAGCGTTCTTGACCCGAAAAAGTAAAAAAGCAGTCGAAAACACGTCGTTTTAGAACCAATAACGAGTGCGAAACGACAAACACCCGGCAATCTTTTTAGTTCAATCGGTCGAAAAAGAGCTTAAAATGACCGCTTTTCCTTCCTTTTAACGAGCTGAAAAGAGGCTCGGCTATCTTCTCTTGTTTACCGTCGGAAAAGAGCTTAGAGACGACATATATGGGGATCATGCGAACAGAGGATCATCACGACCAAGTTACTTCATCTGGACCTGCACAAGAGCACTACCCGCATAAATCCATTCGATATGTATAAAAACATATTAAAACATGCATTTAACAAATTCAGGGCTAAAGTTATGGTTAAAAATGGCAAAAACCCAAAAAATATGGCAATTTATGAGTTTTTACTATAAATAGGAGGGAGTAATAAGTCATTTTTACCATTTTACTATTTTGGAACGTGAAGGACGTGGAGGAGTCAGAAAGTTGACGGAGTGATTTCCAGCCCGTACAGACACCGTTTTCTGATCTACTTCTTCCAGGTAGGTTCTCGTTCCCTTGCCCTGCATTTTGATTGTTTTCAGTAGGATTTTAACGGTTCATGTTGCCCAATTGGGCGATTTTTTAATGCATGGGTGCGCGCTCGGTCAGCGCGGATATCCCCCACGGGTCCGCGCTGACCGAATTGGAACACAACGCAGCCAACTTCGGGTCAGCGCGGAAAACCCGTGTTCTTCCGCGATGACCTCGAAAATTATCGAAGGGCTGCCATGGTCAGCGCGTCTGTTTTTAAAACAGCCGCGCTGGCACGGAAAAATTATTTTATTTTAATTTGAACGTAAAAAATCCAACTCCAGCACTTCTAAATTCTTTTCATGGTTCCTGCAGGACGTAATGGCTTTCCAATGGCAGGAAAGAGTGCACGATGTCGAAGATATTGCTGCTTGGGCAAATGTGGATTGCTGCAATGCCATGCGGGCTTGCGGGTTTATGAAATTTTTCCTCACACCTCGCCTACGAGCTCAGCATGATCTTCTCGAGCTACTGATCAGGGCATGGAACCCGGTGGATATGAAATTCACTATCCGGGGCCAGGATATCGAATTTGACCACATGGATATCTTCTTTTTGACCGGGCTGTCACGTCGAGGTGCGAGGCCCATCATAGGGGGGCAGTGACCTAGTGGCGGCACACTAGATGATCTGATGGCTCGGGCATGTCCGGAGGCTGAGAAAGCGCGAAGTGGGAAAGTATCAATCCCCACAGTGGGAAACATAGTGCTTCGCACCATTCTGTTCATGGTGACCCGGGCAGCGGGTAGTATGGCCAACCACGAGGCCTCAAAGACTCATCTCTTGTTAGCTCTCGAATGCCTTGAGCCTACAGTGTTTGATTGGTGCACAGCAGTGACCAATAACATGAAGAGGCAGCTGAGCAACTGTCGTCGCGGGGAGACGAAACAGTTCGGCTACGGGTCCATCTTAGTCCCGCTCATTCTAGAGCGAGTGCCAGCCATGCGGCTGCAGACGATGGCCGTGGATGCTCCCAGGGATCCTCGAGAGACGAGGGCCTCACGATGGGCTCGAATCATGCCACGCGGAGGTGGCGGCCGGCCACATAGCTGGGGAGCATTTTTCCGAGACTGGCTGGATCAGCAGGAGATCTTTGTGGAGGACTGGCCATATGCGGGCATGGATTTCCACAATGACCCTGATCTGGTACTGCCCCAAGGTGAACAGTGGGATGATGCAGGTATAACACTTTGACTTTTGAATTTTTTAAATGTTTTTTGGATTTATCATATTTTTTATGTACATGTCCTAACAAATGTCATGGTATGCAGATGTGGGGCCTACTAGACCGGTTGGCCTGGCTGCCACGGTACGGAGAGAAGGGCAGGGAGATGGGGTCCTGGCCTTAGCCCCTCCAGGGGTTGATACGTCGGAGGCTGTGGCTCGCAACCTTGAGGGGTTGCTGGAGGGGGTGCCTGACTACCAGGGGGTCGAGGAGGTCCCCATAGAGCATCAGATCCACACAGTGGGGGTGCAACCCAGGGTACACCGCCTTCTGAGGCGGGTGGCACGAGCAGCTGTGTACTACAGAGAGCATCATCCAGCCGAATAGTCGCCTAGGCTTTATTTCCACTGTTATTTTGAGACTCATGACTCAGACATACTGATTTTTGGACATATACACTTATTTTTGAGCACCTTAGTGCGCCACACGATATATATATATATATACATACTGGTTTTTGGATGGATCATTGTTGCATGTGATGATGTTTTGTTTATGTTATGCATGTATTCAATACAATTGTGATCTTATGTATGAATTTGCACGACACATGACCCACGGATTTTATATTTTTAAATACAAGCTTAAAAGCACACATAGTACGTATGCAAACTATGCTTGAGAGAGTTAACGTATGCTTATTCTTAGATGGATCTTTACATATGATGATGTGTTTTATATGTTATGCGACTGTTCGACACACATGTTATCTGATGTATCTGCTTGCATAACAAACGACCCATCGTGAAATATGCACATATTTTATTTTTACGAAAGCTTGAAAACACACATGATAATCACGTATGCAAACTATGCTTTGAACAATGGATTTTATTTTTGATGCAAGCTTAAAGGCACGTATATACATGCAAACTATGCTTGATGAGAAAGGAACGGGCATGCCCCCAGCATCGTGTCTCAATTCGAGGTACATGCCCCCCAAGCTTCAAGCCATTGAAAATGGGTTGAAGGTTGACAAAATGGTTATTGCGCTCGAATTGCACGAGCTCATGTTTCATTGCTTTAACGAGGTTGACACAGGTAAAAGAACTATCCTCGGGACGCCGTGTTTCATTTGTTAGCGAGCTTGACACAAGACAAGGAACTGTGCTCCAAACAGACTTCATCATAATGAACAGGAAGTGGAGGCCCCCAAGAAAGTGGCTCCGGGGGGGAGGCCAACATCTTGGAAATCAGGACCTAATGCCCCCAGGACACTATGCACGATGGTGTCATCACTGGGTACGGGCACGGGGTGGGTGGCCACGTAGTTGATTTGCGGCGAGGCAGATGCAACTTGTGGATGAAAGCCAGGAGGGAAAGACAAATGCACGGGGGGGGCTTGTGGACGAACGAACGATAACTGATCGAATGTCACGATTCTTCCGTCGTGTGGAAAGCAGACCACACGGAAAAGTGAAGAAACAAGGGCTCCCATGGCATACACATAATCACGACCAAGGAGAAGACTGAAGTCTAAAGAACCTTGGGTAACTGAGACGTCTATATAGACAGTCTTGCCCCCCAAAGTAATAGGAAACTTCGGGAGGATCCCTAATGGCTGACTCGTTCCTCCGTCAAATGCGGTGAGATGCGGTGCGACGGGTACAAGCGATGGGGAACCCAAAGCTCGCCAAGTAGTAACGGGCATGAGACTAACCGATGCTCCTTCGTCTAACACAGTGCCGGGCAGCGCCTTATTGCAAGCATAGGCGGTGACCCAGAAAGGCACATGGGACGGAAGGGGAGGGGCAGTCAGACGACTCCAATCAAAGGAGATGACCGAACTACTTGGTGGGGGAACCATATGGTTGCCCCCCCGCTCGGAAAGAACCGAATCTAAATTCTCCGGAGAGGTTTCAGGAGAACCTTTATCAAGCTCAGGAGAATCTGAGGAGACAAGAAGGACATGAGAACTTTGCTCTTCCGAAACAGAGTGGTTGAGAGGAGGTAAACTCGAGTCAACACCCTTTCCGACCAACGGCGGGTCTGGAACAGGCTGGGAACAGCCAGGTTTGGGAAGAGGGGACTGGACAATAGGAGGATCTGAAGCGATCTCTTTGTGAACAGGGGCGCGATCTACAGCTGTAGAAAGACGCTGATAACCAGCGGGGAATGGATTCGGAGGAGCAGTAAGACTTTCCAATACAGTAGAGGCTTTATCCATGAGTGGACAAAGGTGAAGGGGATGTTTGCCTTCACAAAGTCGGCAGGGGATTCGAAGCTTCCCTTTCTCCTTACCATTCCCAACTGATGAGGTAGCATCGCCGTGATCATCAGTGGACGATGAAGGGCAGGCCAGATCGTGAGACCATACTTCTAGTACCCTGGGAATGCCAGGACAATCTCGAAGCAGATGGTCCTCCCTGCATAATCGACAAGGAAACTTAACCTTCCGCGGAGGAGCAGAAATTGACCCGACTTCATGTGTACTAGAGTGGATAGCTGGACTTGAGGGGGGGACTGTGTGTGTAGGCTCTCCCTTAGGGGACTTCTTCTTCTTGGTCTTCCTCTTCTTCCTCTTAGCCACCTGGTTAGTCGAGTCAAGACTTTCACCAGGCGAAGTAGAAGATGAGGATGTAGAAGTAGGCGTCGAAGGGGAGAGGTCCACCTTTGGATCAACATGATGTTGTTCAGGTGGTGGGACTGATGGACTAACAGCCGATACGGTAGAGACCAAAGAGGTTGAAAACAACCATACAAGCAACCCGACAGTTAACCCTGGTAGGGACAACGTCGCCATATATGGGGCACCAACATTCCCAAGAGGAGGGAATTGTCCCGGATTCCCATCAGAGGGGGAACCTGGGTTGGTGAATCCCGGAAAAGTTGCCATAGCAAACGAAAATGAAACCTACTCAAGCTAACGCGCACAAGATCTAACTGGGAATGTTATCGCGGCCGAATAAATTTTTAAGACGCAAGAACCAAACTTGACCTTTTCATGTTTCAGGAGTCGAGAAAAGGACAAAAAGGTGACTCCAGTCTCCTTCAAATGTTTAATGAGCACGAAGTGACAAGACGCTCACAGGCACCTTTTCGTTTAGGGAGTCCGAAAAGGATCAAAAGTGACTGCTCTGGAACTCTAGGTGGAGGGTGTGCCAAACTTTTCGCAAAACCACAGAATACTTTTTAGGGTACGAGTGGTCAATCTTCGTGAATGCTGTGTTCACTGCATTGCGAATCGTAGGGCGGCCGACTCGGCTTCCTATGGATAAAGGATAAAAGCCTAGTGGGGTCTCCCTATATACGCGACGGTACGTGGGAGCACAGTCCGTGTTAGACCACTATCGAGTCACAGAAGGAGGAATCACCCAACCGTAATGTGAAACAACAGTGACTATGTTTAAAGACGCCGGAACACGTCTCTAACCTAGACCTCCAGATATTTGCGTTTAGTTCCAATGCGTTTTTAGATTTATTTGGTTCATTTTACAGTTGATCTTGAGATTAAGTTTCGATTTCAAGCTCTATCGTATGTTCGCTCACAATTACTTAGATGCAATCTATATGACGAAGAATTCTGTTTTGTTCGATGAATTCTAGCTATGAGGGAGCAAAGAATTTTAAATCAAACCAAACGAATACAAACAAACAAGCAGCTAAATGCAACTAAAGCGAGGAAAGGAAACTTTTCTTTTGAAGATGCAAGCCAACGAAATGTTCTTTTCCTTTTCAAATTTTTAAAGCAAGCTACTAGTTTGATTTCTTTTCAACGACATAAAGCACCTAAAGGAATTTGGAGGAACCGGAACACCAAGTAAACTACTTAATGAGAGCACACAAAGTTCCCGAAACACTCAACCAAAGTTTCCAAATCAAAAGAAACAAAGTAATGCGTGAGCTGTGTGATCTAAGCTCTGCAAAACAAGCAAAGATTGCAAGCAAGGAGGAAGCGAAAAGAGACCACTCGGAAACACAATCCAAAACACTCCAACAATCACTGAACAAATGCGAAAACAAGTCTAGAACCAGCTGGTCAAGCAAGCAAACAGAAATCCTACGGTAGGCTTGACACACACACGGCCTCGAGATGTCCTAGGGCTAGAGTGCAAAATCAACAGAGAAGGGAAAACACCCGAAGGAAGAGAGTTACAACCAGCCAATTAGAGACTCAAAACCATTCAGCGATCGAAAAAGTGACGGTGTAAACACAAACCAAGCAGCGAAAGCAAAAGGGAAGGAGTTCGCGAAACCAAGAACTAAGCAAAAAATGGAACCCTATGGATCCAGACTTCGCAATCAAGGAGTTCAGAGTTCAGACAGTGAAAAGCAAGTCACAAAGCAGGTGGAGAGAAGAAGGGACAGTCAAAGCAAAAGGTTCAGGAGGCTAATTTGGTCAAAAATGAATTTTACAGGATCAGCGCGGGTAGCCTTCAGCAACTCGGCGCTGACAGGAGGAGCCCTGTAGCAACTTTGCGACGTCAGCGCGGAAGAACAGGAATAAAGCGCGCTGTCTCGGAAAAACGAGGTCAGCGCGGAAATAAAACACACAGACGCGATGACGGGAAATACAAAGAAGCGGGGGCGCGATGTCAGCGCGGAAGGACACGAATAAAGCGCGCTGTCTCTGAAAACGAGGTCAGCGCGACTGTTAGACGTACAGGCGCGATGGAAAGAAAACCAAAGAACAGGGTCGCGATGTCAGCGCGACTGTTCGGAATTAAAACGCGCTGAAGATAAAAAACAAGCAAGGCCAAAGCAAAACTTCCCAAACCAAAAGCAAAAAGCCTTCTAACAATCAAGACACTTCCCAGATGTACCCAGAAAGTTTATAAGCAGAGAGACAATCCCGAAATCTCGGAAAAAAGACCAATCAAAGTCAAACACAAAAGTGGACTCAAGAGACAAAAAGGCTGCTCCCCAGTGGAGTCGCCAAATTGTTGGAGAGGTAAATCCCCTCTACGGATAGAGGCGATCCCTACTAGCCCAGCAAGGGTCTATCAACAATCAAACAATGCTGCTATGCATGTTCCTAATTACAATTAAACAAGAGGTAAAGAGCACCTACTTGGATTCCAGCGCTGTTGTTTGACGAAGAGATGTTGCCTTCACTCCTTCGCTTTGGCTGGTCACAATCCTCCGCGATCCCCGCGAATGGATACCTGCACACACGAAGAGGAAACAAACACAAGCGTGAAATCTAGTAAAAGCAACCATACATCGGTCAGAAAAGATGTAATTCACATTTAACCATTGAAAGTACAAATGGGAATGGAACAATAATAGCAGTCATCTATTATTAATCAGAATAGAGAAGAGTACAACCAAATGTTCTGACGTCGGTAACCTTCTCAGGAGGGGCCAGTCAGCATGTATCTCAAGCATTCACCTTTGAGGATGATTCTCCCAAGACAAACAACTCTCTCTCTCACACAAGCAACACAAAACAACCTTCCCTAAGCAATCAATCACTTCCACACCTAGCACACCAAATACCTATAGTAGCAGCAATCTGAGCACTATAAGCTCTATACAATCCAAGCTATGTCTAACTGTCCAAAAAACTAGCTGCCCATGGTAATGGTGGAAGTTTATATAGGAGAAGGAGCCTCCTAAAAGGGTGGAAGGATGAGCTTATCTTTGAGGGAAACGGTTGCAAAGGGTCGAACAGTCATGCCATAGAAGGGAGTCGACATTCACAAAGCTAACAACCAAGCCTGGAGTCATCTGGAAGGCTGGTTGTTTGAACAAATTCGCCCAAACTGGATCAGCGCGGATTATGAGGATACTGCCGCGCTGTCGGCGCATCTCAATAACTGGGACAGTCATGTCAGCGCGGAAGCACACGGGAAAGGCGCGCTGTAGGCCATCGCGGAAAAGTGATGTTCTTCCGCGCTGGCAGCGCACAGCATACGCTACAAGGCGCCTGTCATCGCGGTTATTTTAGGGACAGACGCGCTGATGAACAAAACTTTGGAAAAATGGGTTTTTAACCAGTTCAGGGAGCAAGAACTTAGTGATTGTGAATTCTGGGCACAGCAGGGTGACTGACAGGAAGGCAGTGAGAAATTACTGTGTAACAGTGACTTCGACCCGAAAAAGTAAAAAAGCGGTCGGAAGCACGTCGTTTTAGAGCAATTAACGATTGTGAAACGACAAACACCCGGCAATCTTTTTAAGTTAAACGGTCGAAAAAAGAGCTTTAAAAGTGACCGCCTCTCATTCCTTTTAATGAGCTGAAAGGAAGCTCGGCCATCTTTTCTTGGTTTATGTCAGAAAAGAGCTTAAAGACGACATTTTTTGGGACCAAGTGTACATAGAATCATTATGACCACGCCGGTTACTAAAACCTGCACAAGAACACCACCCGCGTAAACCTGTTCGACATGTTTAAAAACATAGTAAAACATGCATAAAAGCATAATATAGCGACATTAGTGCTAAATCCATGGTAAAAATATGACAAAAACCCACGGATATCTATTTTTTGACTGGATTGTCACGCCGGGGCCTGATGCCCATCCTGGAGGGGCAACGGCCCAACGGTGAGACCCTTGACCAGCTCATGGCTCGAGTGTGCCCACGGGCTGTTAAAACACGGAGTGGGAAGGTTGGTATCCCGACGGTGGACGACATGGTTCTTCGCACCATACTCTTTATGGTGACACGGGCAGCGGGCTCTTTGGCCAATCATGAGGCCTCAAAGACCCATCTACTACTGGCTCTTGAGTGCTTACAGCCCACCATTTTTAACTGGGCAGCAGCAGTGACGACTAGCATGAAGAGGCAACTGAGCAACTGTCGACGCGGAGAGTCGAAACAGTTTGCTTATGGGTTGCTCTTACTCCCGCTCATGCTGGAGCGAGTGCCGGCCTTACAGCTACAGACCATGGCCGTGGATCCACCCAGAGGTCCCCGGGAGACGAGGGCCAGTCGATGGGACCGTGTCATGCCGCGCGGAGGTGGCGGTCGCCCAGTGGCTTGGGGGGTGTATTTTCGAGAGTGGCTGGATTGGCAGGTCATTTTCATAGAGGACTGGCCATATACCGGTATGGACTTCCGCGGCGATCCCGACATGCCACTGCCCGCGGGAGAGCATTGGGATGATGGAGGTATGACACTTGATCTCTTTTTGATATTTTTTAATGTTTTTGATTTTTCATGTACATGTCTTGATAAATGTCATGGTGTGCAGATGTGGGACCTGTGAGACCCATTGGCCTAGCCCCAGAGGCACGGAGAGAGGGGCAAGGTGCGGGAGTCCTGGCCCTGGCCCCTCCAGGGGTTGACACGACGGAGACTACAGCTCGCAACCTTGAGGGTTTACTGGAGGGGGTGCCAGATTATCAGCGGGTCGAGGAGGTCCCCATAGCTCACCAGATCCACACAGTGGGGGTGGAACCCAAGATGCACCGCCTTTTGAGGGAGGTGGCACGGGCAGCTGTATGCTATAGGGAGCATAACCCAGCTCAGTAGTCATCTAGGTTTTATTTCCACTGATGTTTTTTTTTTTTTTTAGGGACATATGCCTCAGATGTACTGAGGACACCGGCTTTACTTTTGGACATATACACTTATTTTTGAGCGCCTTAGTGCGCCACAAGATATATATATACCGCTTTTGGATGGATCTTTTACATATGATGATGTTTTATATGCTATGCAAATGTTTAATACAAATGTGATCTAATTGTATCAGTTGCACATCATGCGATCCACATATTTTTATTTTTTATGCAAGCTTAAAAGCACACATGCAAACACACATGCAAACTATGCTTGGAAAATAAATTATTTACATATGCTTATTCTATGGTCTTATTATGTTTTTTATGTCTTCTTGTATGATGTTTATCTATTACGCAAATGTCTCTCCAACACATGGTTTGCCAATGCATCAGTTAACGTATTTAATCGTCTCGGAATATGTTGATATGTGATATAATCAAAATTCCTTTGTAACAATCTCACACATAAATACAACCTTAGAATGCGTTGGTCTCTGACGGAATATCGCCCGTTGAGTTGATGGACGACAAGTTGAGAGTCCAGGTTCACCACCAATGCACGAATGCCGAGATCAACTGCTTCGGCTAGTAATTCAATTACAACACTATATTCGGCAACATTGTTGGTGGTACGGCCCAAGCACACGCCTTGAAGATCTAGCAACTCACCGTGAGGATCGTAGATCGCCCACGCCGCAGAAGACAAATTGCAAGTGCTACGGCAGGCGCCATCGGCGAAACCAACGTAAGGTGTACTAGACATCTGCACAAGAAGCAGAAAACAAAATAAGAGGCAAACACGCCTTCACACCAAAGCAAAACAAGAAATCATGCACACATAACACACTTGCTAAGAACACACGTATGTACAAACTAGGTGCATGAAGTCATGCATAATATTTTTTCAAATAGAGCCCGTTGCGGGGCTTGTCGAGAGGATTTCCTTCGTAATCGATCAGCTCATATGGCCCCTTTTGCAAAACTCTCTTCACGATATAGGGGCCTAGCCACATGGATTCGAGTTTACCTGCCCCCAGCTTATCCTTAGCTTGATCATAGAGCAGTACTAGATCTCCCTCAACAAAGGAACGAGGGTGAATCGTATTGTCGAAGTGAGCCTTAACCCGCTTCTTCTGCGCTTCAATAGCTAGAGAGGCTAAGCGACGAGTCTCGTCTAGCCGTTCTAAATAAAGAAGCCGTTCCTCCACCGGAGTGGTGTTGGGAAGCAACTCGACAGCTAATTTTAACGAGGGAATCTCACACTCAACAGGAAGGGTGGCCTCCAGTCCATAAACAAGCTGAAAAGGAGTGAAACCGGTGGCGTCCTTCACAGAGGTCCGATAGGCCCACAAGGCGGGGAACAGCATCAGATGCCAGTTAGACTTGTGCGTATTCACAGTACGTTGGAGCATTGTGATCAAAACTTTGTTCACAGCTTCAACTTGGCCGTTGGATTGAGGGTAATACGGCATCGAACTATCTTGACGCAAGCCTAGCTGGGTCGTTAGTTCCGTCATCATGTGATTACGGAAATGTTTTCCGTGATCTGTGACGATAGCCTGGGGGACTCCGAACCGAGTAATGACATGATTAAACAAAAACTGCGCCGCCGTGTAACCGTCTTCATTCAATGTAGGCATCGCTTCAGCCCATTTGGTGAAATAATCGACAGCAACAATGATATACCCATGCCCCCCGGCCGAACGATGGTTACAGGACGTATAATCGATGCCCCATTTGGAAAATGGACCTACGGTAACAACAGGGTGCAGTGGTGCAGGAGGTGCACGCATTTTCCGGTGGTAAACCTAACATTCATGACATGCACGGACGGCAAGGATGCAATCCTTGAAGATAGAAGGCCAGAAATAACCAGCACGGAGGATTTTCTGGGCGGTGGCATATCCGGACATGTGGCTGCCGCAAGCACCGGAGTGGCAGTCATTCAATACCCGCTCAGCCTCCTCGAGAGTCAAACATCGGCAGAGGACAGAATCAACGCCGAGGCGGTACAGGGTGTCGCCGATAATGCGATAGGGTTGAGATTGGTGACGAATCCTCCGTCGAGCGTCTTTCGATACATTAGGACGGAAGGAAGACATCTGCAAATATACTATGATGTCCCCATACCAAGGGTCGAGGGTGCTGATTAGAAACAATGTTTCATCCGGGATATGCTCTTCCGAACGAGATGGTACAGAAGGGGATGGCAAAGAACAGAGCAATTCTGCAAAGACCAGAGACTTCTTAGACTTGGCAGCAGTAAATTCCAAGTCAAACTCTTGTAGGATGACATTCCATTTCGAGTACTTGCCCCCCAGCAGCTGACGCGACAAGATGTAGGTCATTGGGTTGCAGTCGGAAATCACGGTCGTAGTGCGCAACAGGATATAGTGTCGGAATCGTTGGACGGCGCAGACAGCTGCCAATGCCAACTTCTCGACATAAGCGTAACGAGTTTCCGTATCCAAGAGATTGTGACTAAGGTAATAGATAACGTGCTCATTTCCATCATTGTCATCCTGCACCAGAACCATGCCGATGGTGGTGTCAGCGGCAGCTAGATAGAGAGAATAATCACGGTGATAGTTCGGAGGTCTTAAGAGTGGAGCCGAGACAAGGAGGTCCTTGAGTCGCTCAAAAGACTCCTGGGCGATGGCATCCCAACGAAAGGGTGTGTCTCGTTTTAATAACCGTGTGAAACCCTTAGCCACCTCGGCATAATTCGGAATGAATCGTCTGAGGAAATTCGCTTTGCCCTGCAAGCTCTGCAATTGCTGCAAAGAGGCAGGGGGAGGAAGATTCAAAATGGCCTCAACTTTGAGGGGATCCAGATGGATGCCTTCTCGGGAGACGATGAACCCGAGCAGTCGGCCTGATTCTACGCAGAAGACACACTTATGAGGATTAAGCCTTATGCGGTAGTGTCAACAGCGGAGAAAAATTTCGCGAAGATGAGAGGGATGATCCTGACGCTTAGCTGAATGAGCTGGGAGGTCATCCAGATAAGGTTGTACAATGTGACGAATGTCGTGAAAGGCGTAAGACATTGCACACTGAAATGTAGTGCCGGCATTCTTTAGACCGAAAGGAAGCTTCTTATAGGCGAAGGTGCCCCAAGGACAAATAAAAGCCGTCTTATGCTGGTCTGTGGGTGCAATGTTGATCTGGTTATAGCCAGAGAAGCCGTCCATAAACGAGTAAATTTCACTTCCTGCACACTCATCAATAAGCTGATCGATGAAGGGCGTAGGGAAGTTATCCTTCGGACAGGCACGATTGATATCACGGTAGTCAACACAGACCCGGATAGTGCCCTGCTTTTTATTCACATGGACTATATTAGACACCCAATCCGTCAGGGGAATGGGGTAAATGAAACCAGCTTTAAGAAGCTTTTCGACTTCGGCCTTGATGGCTGCAGCCTTTCGGGGGTGCACAGGGCGTAAGCGCTGACGAATAGGCTTAGCACCTGGATATGTAGGTATTTCGTGCACCACTATACTAGGGTCGATGCTGGGAATTTCCTCATAGGACCATGCGAAGACATCACGAAATTCGCGAAATAGAGCAGTGTAGAGTTGAATTTCCTCTGGAGTGCAAGTGACTCCGATATGAATGTGCTCGACGATCCCTGGTTTGACAGAGATGTCGATCGGTTGGGTTTGCGTGATATTTCCCATATTGCCCTCTGAAGACACTTGATAAAGCTGAATGGGTGTTTGGAGGGGCGGGGATGGGACACACGAAGCAAACCGCTCGAGACATGCGGTCATTTCTGGATGGGGAGGGAGAAACGAAGAGCGATGGTGGTGATCTGACCAAGGGAGCTCTTCGAGAGACATGGTCTCTATGATGGCTTCGTCGGAAGGAAATATTTCCTTCAATGGATCCGAAGTAGCCTCATCTCCTAGCCAAGGGCAATGATCATATGAATCGGGAACACTTCTCGGGAGAGCAGGTTCATCAGGGGGAGCCGATGCAGCGACAATCTCGATGTAGTTGAGTTCGGCAGGACTCAATGGCATCATATCACCCCAAGAGTCTTCCTGATTAGTAGGAGGAAGAACCCACTGATCAGAGCGTACAGAGATCATGTTGATAGGGGCGAGATTCGGAGGTGGGAGGGGAAAGACTCCCATTAAAGTGGGATCTTTGAAAAGTTCGGCACCCACGCTCTCGAGCGACTTAGAGGTATGCTCCACGAATGGCACATTACCTTCAGAAGAAGAGGCGAAGAAGGAGAGCTGGTCCACCGTGACAATCTTCCCTTGGTGAGGGAAACGAATGACACGGAACAGGGAGGAAGCCACGGCTTGCATGGCGTATGTCCAGCTCCATCCGAGGAGGAGGTTGTAGGTAAGATTGGCGTCAACAACTTCGACCTCTACTTCTACGGTCTTTCCTTCCAAAGAGATGGGTAAGCATTGGAGGATACCGTAAGGATGGGACTCTCTTCCATCGAAAGCTTCTAACGTCGTAGGGGACTGACTCAAAGCAGGGGAACCAATCACCTTCCAGCAAGAAACGGACATGATGCAGGTTGAGGCACCTTCATTAATAACCGTACGATGAATCGTTCTGCTATTGATGATGACATGTATAAGGAAAGCGACTTGGTGAGGCAGTCTCTGTGTAAAACCCTCGAGATCGAAAGAAATCAAATCTGAATCTGCCGGGTCGATGCCACCAATCGCTGATAGCAGGGACTTCCTCTGGGAGGGGCAGCTCTGGAGGACTTCTAGAGCGGACATAGCAGACGGAGCCTGAGCTAAGTCCTCAACAATGCTATAGTGCTGGGCAGCACGAGCATTAGGGTTGTAAGATGACTTCCTGAGTACACCTTTTGGAGGGGGTCGGGGGATCGTCTCAGTGCTGGGCCTTTCGATGTGGAGAGGACCAGAACTAGACGGAGGAGCGCTGGAGGGAACCTCCGGCTCTTTCCCGGCACGAGATGGATAATCTTTCGCTCGAGTTGAAACATGGATGGGAATCATTCCATCCATGAACACTTGAGAACCGAATGAGGAAGAGGGTTGAGACGGGTCTGCCACCATTTGGGTCTGCTGGGAAGGGAAAGGCTCTTTAAGCACGGCAGGAGTCCCAGGAGCACCTTTCAATAACCGACTAACTTCGGACTGCCTTGGGCAGTCCTTGGTGTAGTGATCCTCATCACAGATGAGACAAGGATACTTAGGTTTTCGTTTAGCTCCTTCCTCGGGTGGAGGTTTAGGGGAATCTTGCTTGGGCTGTCCAGATTTATCTTTAGCTTTCCCTTTCTTTTTCCCTTTTGAGGATTTATCCGCCGCGGTGGACTGAACGACGTTTACCTCGGAGGTACTCCCAGAATTAGGTTGGCCCTGAGAAGCCGTTTCATTAGAAGCGTTATGTTTTTGCTTCCCAGGGTTCGCGGCCGATTTCTTCGATGACGAGTTTACAGAGCCAATGACTCCATCAACCGATGGTTTTGGCGGAGCCTTGGTCTGTCCAGGCCTCGGGGCGTCTGGCAAATAATCATATAAAGTACCCGACTGAGAGTACACTAAGTTGAGGTATTGAGCACGCGCGATCGCTTGCTCTTCAGTTACACAAGCTCCCATGGCGATGTCTTTTGCAATTTTAGGGACAAAGGAAGTCGTGAACCAATCGGTCAGGAGTTGATCAGGAATCCAGAATTTGATCAAGCGACGACGCCTTCTCCATTCATGTATATGATCAGATATGTGCGTAGCCGTGTCCTGTTTGAGAGACGTGAGGAGATTTGTCCTTGTCTCGTACCGAATGGGTAACTGAAAATGAGTTAAGAACGCCATAGCCAGCGAGTTGAAATCTTGAAACGTGCCACAATTCAGCTCAATATACCATTTAGTGGCTGAACCGGTGAGGGTTCTCTGAAAGAGGCGGAGCCGGATAGAGTCATCAAGCCATGAGTTCGATGAACACCAGAGGTGATAGGTCATGACATGGGCTTGAGGATCTTCACCAGCTTTGCCGTCAAATTTTGGACAATCACAGGGTATTTTAGTTGGAACTGGTGGCCAATACGGATTATGCAAAATGGGATCATTCGTCAACTTGGACACATCCGGAAGTTCCAACATCGCTAAGAAAGGCAACTGAGGGTTAAAGGACATTTGTGGCTACGGATTCGAGGCAGTATTAGGGTTCCAACCAGGTGGTGGTTGCCCCCATGGACTCTGTCCAGACGGACCCGACCCGAAAGGGCCTGGCTCATAGGGACCTTGCCTGTAGGGGTTCTGTCCATACAGATTCTGGCCATGTGCGGACAGTTGTCCCTAAGTCTGCCCCCCAGCCCCCCATGTATTAGCAACTTGTCCTGCAGGTGCAGCATACTGATAATTTTGGTAAGGAGTAACCTGCATCTGTTGATAATTTTGATAAGGGGTAAACTGAGTTTGCCCCCGGGGTTGCTGGTAGCCATACATTTGCTGAGCCCCATACTGAGCCTGATAAGGAGGCTGCGTTTGGTAAGAAGGTTGGGGCCGTGGCCCACCTTGCATTTGATAACCCATTTGAGTCTGTGGCCCAGGATAATGTCCTTGAACCGGTTGGGCTTGGATCATCTGGCCGAAGGGTTGACCTGGTTGGGTTTGGGATGGACCTGCTTGCCCAGAAGGACATACTTGCTGGGTGCCAGGTTGTCCGTGAACCACCAAGGGTTGTCCTTGCGGAACAGATGTCTGAGCCGGCTGGATGGCTGGTTGACCTTGAGGTTGGCCAGCCTGTCCAGATGGAAGATTAGGGCGGACAGTGGGTTGGCCTTGCTGCATAGAAGGTTGGCCCATCTGCCCAGAAGGGTGCACTGGCTGAGCAGTGGGTTGGCCTTGCTGTACGTAGGGTTGCCCCCTTTGCCCAGGAGGATGCATGGATTGAGCAGTGGGTTGACCCTGTTGTACGTAGGGTTGCCCCCCTTGCCCAAGAGGATACCCCTATTGGACTGCTGGTTGACCTTAAGGATTATAATTTTGCCCAGCTTGACCAGATGGGTAACCCTGCTGGAGACCAGGTTGGCCTTGTTGGATGTAAGGCTGTCCTAGTTGTCCAGACGGGTAACCTTGCTGGGTACCAGGTTGCCCTGGATAACCAGAAGGTTGACTCTGATAGGAAAACGACGGACCACCAACGGCCGAAGGTTGTCCCGGGTAGGGTTGTCCTTGCGGCCCCCCAGATTGTCCTGGGTAAGACGGGCCATAAAGTGGTTGCCCTTGAGGGGTTTGCACATAAGGTGGCTGGCCTTGATTTGGCGGTCCTTGAGGCTGCCCAGGGATTGCCTGGCCCCCATGAAAAGAATGAGTACTGGCGTCCCAAGTAATGGATAACGGTACCGAGACTTCAACGAAATGTTGAAGAGGCGCGGACTGAGCGAACTGGAGGTACTGACCAGTAGAATCATAATAAAAGAGGGGACCTTGGTAATTTGGGTCCACAATGGGTTGCCCCTGGGCATCATAGGGCCCCCCTCCTGGAAAAGGACCAGAAGAGGGTTGAGCACTCTGTGTAGGGTCGACAACTCTAGACGAAAGTCCCGGCTGACCATTACTCACTTGACCGTGAGAGGGACCAGCCCCAAGGTTCGTAGATGAAGATGGTGTCACGGCACTAATGACCGGAGTCGAGTACGCTACACAAACGGTTAGATTGGTGGGAACCGAAGTAACAGGTGTATTAGGGGGTTGTGAAAGAAAAGGTTCCGTGGTGGCAATGAGACTAGGGTCCCATATAGTCGTAGAAGGCATTCTGGCAGCTATTCTATCCCTCATCGACTGATACCGTGGAGGGAGGGGAGAGGTAGCCGGAATGGGAGATTCAACATTTGACACCACGGGCGTCTCACCTGCGCTGGGAGATGTCTCGTCCATGTGGGAAGTGGACATCGGAGACGACATACCGGGAGGGGTAACAGGAATATCGTCCTCGTCAGGCTCCCAGATAGGGTTCCAATCTTCTTCGTAATCCTCGTCGCCCGGGGCATGTACGTTGATAGGCTGGATACTCAGGATAACATGAAGAGTATCGCTTACAACCGGTACCTCAGGAGCAACAGAAGATGGAGAACCTTGATCACTTGGACCGGGAGTTGACGGGTCAGCCAGGATGACAAACCCCACACAAAACCCTAAAGGAAACTAACGATAAAGACCCTACTCAAACTAACGCACAAAAAATCTAACCAGGTAATTTTATCGTGGCCGAATAAATTTTTAAGACACAGGAACCAAACTTGACCTTTTCATGTTTCAAGAGTCGAGAAAAGGACGAAAAGATGACTCTAGTCTCCTTCGAATGTTTAATGAGCACGAAGTGACAAGACGCTCACTGGCACCTTTTCATTTAGGGAGTCCGAAAAGGATCAAAAGCGACTGCTCTGGAGACTCTAGGCAAAGGGTTTACCAAGCAATCCGTAAAACTGCTTATACACCTTGGCAATCGTATGAGAACCAAGGACTTCCCGAATGCTGTGTTCGGTGCGTTACGGTTCGCAGGGCGGCAGACTCGGCTTCCTATGGATCAAGGATAAAAGCCTAGTGGGGTCTCCCTATATACGCGACGATACATGGGAGCACAGTCCGTGTTAGACCACTATCGAGTCACAGAAGGAGGAATCACCCAACCGTAATGTGAAACAATAGTGACTATGTTTAAAGACGCCGGAACACATCTCTAACCTAGACCTCTAGATGTTTGCGTTAAGTTCCAATGCGTTTTTAGGTTTATTCAGTTTATTTTATGGTTGATCTTGAATTAAGTTTCGGTTTTAGGCCTTATCGTGTGATCTCTCACAATTACCTAGATGCAAACTACATGCCAAAGAATACCATTTCGTTCGATGAATTCTAACTACGAGAAGGTTAAGAGTTTTCAATCAAACAAAATGAACTCAAACAATCAAACAATCTAATGCAGCTAATGACAAAGAAATGAAATTTTTCTTTTGAGAACACAAATCAATGAAATGCTCTTCTTTTCATTAACTATTGAATGCAAAAGATACTAGTTTGATTTCTTTTTCAATGGCACAATGCACTTAAAAATGAATTTTGAGAGACAGCAACACCGAGTAAAGAGAAATGAAATCACTCAATGAAAGATACAACAAGCGCGAAAAGAGTTGATTGAACCCAAGCAACTGTGATCTGTGTCTAGGTAGTGAAACAATCCAAGGACCGGTTCAACGACAATCACCTCAAACAAACAAGCAAAGAAAGCAAAAAGAGGAAGGTTTTTGCAATAGCAAAGACAAGCAGCAACGAATCTTCGTGAACGGGTGATAAAACAAAATCAATCCAGTGAAAATGGGATAATGGCACTAGGTCACGGGACACAAAAACAAGATTCGTTCGACAAGACTTCGCAAGCAAGTGCTTCACAATTCAAACAATAAATATCAAGTCATAAACCAAGTAGAAAGAGCAGGAGACAGTCAAACCAACAGGCTCAGGAGGCAAAATTGAAACAAATTCAATTCTACAGGATCAGCGCGGGTAGCCCGTAGCAACAATGCGCTGACCAGAAGTCACGCGTAGCAACAAAGCGCTGTCAGCGCGGAAGGACACGACTTAAGCGCGCTGGTTCGATTTCAGAACCGTCGCGACTGTTTTACGCACAAGCGCGATGACAACGGGGTCAAAAAGACAGCTATGCGCTGTCAGCGCAACTGTTTTGATTTAAACCGCGCTGAGGCTAAAAAAGAGGCAGAATCAAGCCAAAAACTCCCAAACCAAGGCCAGAACTCTTTAAACAATTAAGACACTTCCCAGATTGAACCAGGAGGTTTAAAAGCAGAGAACTAATCTCCAATTTTTGAAAAGAGAGTCACAATCAAACTCGAAAACAAAAATGAACAAAAAGAGACAAAGGCCAGCTCCCCAGCGGAGTCGCCAAATTGTTGGAGAGGTAAATCCCCTCTACGGATAGAGGCGATCCCTACTAGCCCAGAATGGGTCTAGAAACAATCAATCAATGCTACTGTGCAAGTTCCTAATTGCAAATAAAAGAGAGGCAATGAACACCTACTTGGATTCCAACGCTATTGTTTGACAAAGAGATGCCGCTCTCGCTTCTTCGCTCTGGCCGGTCACGATCCTCCACGATCTCCGTGAATAGATACCTGCACACACGAGGAGAAAGACAAACACAAGCGTGAAATCTAATAAAAGCAATTATACATCAGTCATAAAGGATGTAATTCACATTAACCATTACAAAGACAAATGAGAATGGAACCATAACAGTAGTCATCTATTATTAATCAATAACAGAGAAAGGTACAACCAAAGTTCTAACGCTGAGTCCTTCTCTAGAGGGTCCAGCCAGCAAGTCTCTTAAGCATTCACCCTTGGAGGTAGATTCTCCCAAAACAAAGCTCTCTCTCACACAAGCAACACTCACAACCTTCCTTAAGCTTCCTCTAGCAAATCCACACTTGTCACACCAACTACCTATTAGCAGCAGCACTCTAAGCACTATGAATTCCACACTATCCAAACTAGCTGCTCATGGCAATGGTGGAGGTTTAAATAGGAGAAGGAGTCTCCATGAATGGTGGGAGGACAAGCTTATCTTCAAGGAAGGTGGTTCCAAATGACGAACAGACATGCCATAGAAGGGAGGGCGATACTCACAAGGCTAACAACCAGGTCTGGAGTTATCTGGAAGGCTGGCTGTTAGAACAAATTCGCCCAAACTGGATCAGCGCGGGTGTAACACTGAACTGGAGCGCTGACAGCGCATCATAATAACAGAGCAGGCTATGTCAGCGCGGCTTAATACTTTCATAGGATGCGCTGGCTCATGAAATTCGACCAGCGCGAAAAACCCGTGTGCTTCCGCGCTGGCAGCGCATCAGTTACACTATCAGCCGCCAGTCAGCGCGGTTATTTTAATAACAGTCGCGCTGATGAAATAAAATTTGGCAAAGTGGGTCATTTGACTAGTTTAGAGAGCATGAGCATGGTGCATTTGATTTCATGACACAGTAGGGAGACTGACAAGGAGACAGTGACAATTTACTGCGTAACACATAGTATCAGGTCAATGTGGACTCTGTTCTTCGCAGGTATCTCACCCTAGAATAGGTTGAGCAGGTCTTAAATGATTGCAACTTTGGTGCCTGTGGTGGTCATATGTCTCGATATTCCACTGCTCAGACAATCCTCTGCACCGGTTATTTCTGGCCTTCTATCTTTAAAGATTGCATTCTAGTTGTCAAAAAATTCCATGAATGTTAGATTTTCAACTGCAAGAAACGTGCCCCAACCACACCCATACACCCCGTAATCATCATTGGCCCATTTGTTAAATGGGGCGTTGATTTCATGACATGTCACCCTCGCTCGGTCGGGGGGCATGGTTATATCATCGTCATCATCGACTATTTTACTAAATGGGTTGAGGTGATGCCTACATACAATGTTAAAGGTATTATTGCTTCTCAGCTCCTTTTTAACCATGTCATAGCCCATTTTGGTGTTTCTCAAGCTACCGTAACTGACCATGGATCACATTTTCATCAGCACATAATGGCAGAGCTGACTGCTCAGTTGGGTCTTCATCATGATAGCTCAACTCCTTATTATCCATAGGCCAATGGCCAAGTTGAGGCAGTTAATAAATTTTTGATTACTATGCTTCAACGTACTGTTGGGAAGAACAAAAAGGATTATCATTTGATGTTATTCTCATCTCTTTCGGCTTATGAAACTTCTACTAAGACGGCCACTGGATTCACTCCATTCCAGCTGGTGTATGGTTTAGTGGCAACTCTTCCAATCGAATGTGAAATCCCCTCACTTAAACTAGCTATCGAACTTCTTCTGAATACCTAGCCTGAAGAGGAACAACTACTATATCTTAAGAAGCTTGACAGGACTCATCACATTGCTGCAGTGGTCATCGAAGCTCAAAAGAAATGGGTCAAAGCTCATTTTGACCAAACCGTTTCTCCTCGTACTTTTGCTGAAGGCAACTTGGTCCTTTACGATCAAGCCAACGATAAATTGGGAGCAGGAAAGTTCAAACCCATGTGGCATGGACCCTACATCATCAAGCGTGTCTTGCAAAAAGTTTCCTATGAGCTATGTGATTATGAGGGAAATGCATTGTCACAACCCTATAATGGGTTGTATCTGAAGAAGTATTATGCATGAAATCCGTGTAATAACTTTTGTACTTCAGTGTGTTAATTCATTAGTGTGCGTTTTTTATTTTTGGTGGGTTTGTTTTCTTTGCAGACATTTGTTTTTTTCTTACCATGTGTTCCACTCGATTTGCAGATGTCGTCAAGCCATTACATTGCTTTTGTTGATGGTGCTTGTCATAGCACACAAAACCTTTCTTCTGCAGCATGGGTACTCTATGACCCTAATGGTGAGTTGATTAACTTACAAGGTATCTGCCTTGGTCGAACAACCAATAATATTGCTGAATATAGTGTAGTTATTGAACTCTTGTCAGAAGCAGTTTCTCTTGGCATTAGGGATTTAGTTGTCAAGTTGGATTCGCAGCTCATTGTGTTACAATTAAACAATCATTACTCAATGAGAAATCCACAAATATTGCATATGTATCTACGTGTTAGATTGCTGGAAAGAAATTTTGATTTCATTACATATCAACATATTCCATGTAATTTAAATACATTAACAGATGCATTAGCAATTTTTTTCCTTGATAGTCATTTGTGTCATTTATAAAACTAATCATGTTATGGAAACATAAGTAGGAAATAAAACATGCATATATATATATGTGTGTGTGTGTGTGTGTGTGTGTGTGTGTGTGTGTGCATGTGTGTGTGTGTGTGTGTGTGTGTGTGTGTGTGTGTGTGTGTGTGTATACTGTGTTTGTCGGAGTGTTTACATCAAAATATCAAAAAATAAATTGTTTTGGGACTCTTGGCTTTCCAAGACTACAAAATGTGTAAAAGGACTAGATAAACTCTCAGCCTGCATAGTGTTCATGATAGCATGAGACCACTCTAATCACTCGGCCTAACAGCTGACACACAGTCTCACAGAGACTCCCACTGTGTGTCTCTGCCAACATAGTGGAACATCATCAATAGTGGCATACTTTGGGACTCCACAAGTTATTGCCTCTAGATTGCGCTCCATATCAGCAGGGGTCTACCCCTTCTTCATATTCTGCGCCCACTATTTGATGTGCAATTCGTCGTGCTATTGGAGACATGCCTGGTGGTCGCTCTAGTCCGACATCTTCATACTTCTCACAAGTTGAGTCTCAGTTTACACTTTTACAAAAAATTCATAAAACTTGAAAAAATCCAAAAAACAAGTTTTTACCTACATTGGTCCATTGTTCTCCTGGTGGCAGAGGCAGATCTGGATCCCACTTGAAATTTGTGTCATCATTAGCGTAGTCGTCCACCACGAGTAGTTGGCATTCTAGCCAAACGAAAAATTGTGGTGGGTAATGCATATGTTGACCCATTCCTCCTCGAGGCATGAGTTGACTCCATCGCACAAGTCTCAGATCTCGGGGGGCAAGATCTGGTACCTCTGCCCACTAATTCCAGAATAAGGGTACTCGCTCTAAAAATAATGTCACCAATATAGAACTGAACCTGAATTGCTTCAGGTGTCCATGCTTCCCCTTGGTTAGTTGTCGTTTCATGCTTTCCAAAAGGTCTCCACACCGGTTGAATACGGTGGGGGTCAAACATGCGATAGCATATTGGAACTGGGATTTTGAAGCCTCATGAAAGGCTTGCGTGCAAGTTACACACACCATAGTGAACAAAATCATTCTCAAAACGAGGTTATTGGTGATTTTCACTATCTTCACCTTACCTCCATTGGTTATTTTGGCGTCGGGACAATGCCTCTGGACTAGAGTCCTTGTACTTTCACCTCCTTGGTGAGATCCAAAGAGTTGGACCGCTTCCCCTCGTCAGGACAATCTTGTGATGAAGTAGATATCCATCTCCTCAAGTTCTAGTTCCTAGCCTTTTATGATGAATATCTCTCGATCTACATCCCAGAGACTGATCAAATAGGGCAGCAATTCCATCTGAGCCCTTAACCCTGTGGTCCTGAAGAATTTTAGCAACCCACAATTCCTCAGAGCATTTATGCATTCAGGATCCTGAGCTTCTTGGAAGTCTTTGGCCTCATGGCCTCTTTATTTCCATTCCAAGACCATTTTCTCCTGCAAAACATCATTTAAACATCAATTAATTCTTTTTTCATGGATTGAAATCATCAATTTTTGCTTTAAAAGAGGATTTTCTTCCCAAAAATCTACCTCAGTGCCATCGCGCCTGTTTTTACAAATAGTGCGATGGCATCGTGCGAGCCTTTGGGCTCGAGCGCGATCATCACAGGTCCGATGACCATACTTGCAATGGTCGCCGATGCCCTAAAAATTTTAAAATCCTCCCTTATAGCATAAAAATCACCATTTAAAATGCATAAAAAAAGTGATAAAATGCAAGAGCAAGGATGAGCCTTTTACTTGTTGCAGATGGTTCATGAAACGGTACCGTAGATCTCCCATGACGACCACTGGAAAATCAAGTGAATTAGGGCACAAAATGCACTTTCAGAGCTTATTGTGGTAAAATGGTAAAAAATAAAATTACTTTTGGCTATTTATAGGTTTTGCAAGTCATTTTTGTCAATATTTTCATAATATTTTAATATTTTCTCTTGATATCAATGATGGGTGCATTTCTTTGTGCAGTTACAGGTACCTTTTGTTGAATAGTGATCATTATTGACTGATTCTTGTGAGTTTTATTTTATTTCTTTTTCGGACTCATTAAATAAATGAAAAAGGAACCCCCTTGGAGTCATCTTTGAGCTCTTTTCTGACTCTCGAAAACTGAAAAGATTATTGAGTACTTGTTGTTTTGAACTCGTTAAAGTAAATGAATCGACATCACCTTAGTTTACATTTACCCCTTTTTCGGGCTGAGATTGACTATTTACGAAAAAGTTACACCTTGGTCGACATGGTCAAGAGGTTCCCTCATATATTATTTTCTACCTTTTCAAATTCGAGGGTAAAAAAACGAGAAGGGACATGATGAAGTTTTCCTTTTCATTTCTTTTTCAAACTCTCTAAATATGAAAAAGCTACCAAGTTATTATTACATTGAACTTGTTAAAAATTTACGATGAAAGACTCGTCATCATGATGAAACTAAGCTTCTCCTTCTTAGGGCTCGTAAAACTTACTAGGATAGATTCATTCAAAGAATGAACTTACATGACAAGCATATGTTATCCCCTTCAATCTTGTGATAAAAATAATTGGGGTACTTGCTAGAAATAGCAGGGGAAAAATGAATATGAGACAATCTTTGTATAGGTAGCATGTCGCTCTTGAACATGACACCCTTTTGCTCTCGTGTCGGGTTTGGGATATCTTCACTCAATCACTTGTCCTCCCAAGTTTGGGTGATCCATTTTGCCTCTCATCTGACTATTCCATTCTATCATCATGACCTTTAGTCCTACGTCGAGTCAAATGCTGCCACACTCTGGAGTCGTGTCACCGATGTTCAAGAGAAGTCCAATCTGCAGTTATTTACCTATACACTGTTTGAGTCTTTGCTACATTCCTGAATATTATTCCACTTTATTCCTTGTTTCATGTCGATGATGGGGGATTCATCATTGCCCTCCTTCGACGAGTCACTTCCTCTCAACTTCAACTCATTATCCAGGAAGATGACTTAGAAACTCCCTTTCAGTACCTTAGAGTTGGCATGCCCTAATGGCTAGTTCTTTGCATCTGACAACAGGTCTTCATTATTGGCTTTCGATCGGGTGATTCCATGAGTGTTCAACCTCAGTTTCATTATCACATTCACGGATTGTACTGTTGTACCTTGAGAGTTGTTATCATTATTGGTGGTTTCTCTTGTACCTATTAATGGTCCACATCATTGGCTGTTAATCAGGTGGTTTTCTAGCATGTTTGACTTCAACACATTTATTTTCATGTTAGGATTCATACATTTATTGGGTCGGGATGGAGTGTTATACCCTGAGTCTTGTCTGTTATGACTCAGGTGTTATAGACATATTTGGGCACCGCAACCCGAATCTTATATGTCAATAAACCAAGGGCTCTTTAACCCCTAAAAGCGTTGTTTCATACCCTAAAGGATCATGATCAACTGATTACATCATTCCCCAAAAGTTCCACCTGAAAAACCAATCAAAACTAGCCAAAACTGGACCATACTGACTGCTCCGCTGTCAAGGTGCAATGCATACTGACTTCTACACTAGCTAGGTGTGATGCATACTGAAGAGGCCTTCTGTGGGGTGCGATGAGCCAGGATGGACAAATGTCTGAGACAGTTTGCTAAGTGGAGGCTCATGGAATCTTCCAGAAACTTCTCCTATGACACTTGCCTCTCTGAATTCGCCCAGGGATGAGTTAGAGATCCAAAAAATCTCCAAGTGGAACCAATAACAACAAGTGGAATGACACTAATCAAAAACCCAGAGATGACTCACACCCTTGCAGACATCTATAAATGGATCCCTCATCTGAGAGATCTAGAGGCTGGAATTTTGTAATTTGTAAGGAAGCATTAATAGTTTGTCTTTGAGAAAGGGCATTGTATTGTTGGGTGATCTTGCTTTTAATGAGGTGAAGAGGGCTTTGATGCTGGGAGGATGATGATGGATTAGACAGCTGGGTTGTAATTCTCCCTTCTATTATTAATAAAGTTCTTTGATTTTTCCTCCATACAATCGTGTATTTGTGAATGTTGTTATTTGTGAATGCCATTGTATGTTCAATGTATTTATGATTCTGCATTGCTTATGATATAATAGATCAAGATGCTTTGATGGTGTTTTGTTACTTCATTTCTACAGGTATTCACTGAGCGGGATAAGTAGGAGAAGAGGTGCAAGCTCTATCAAGGGAGAGAGAAATCAAGCAAGGATTCAAGTAGAAGATCTAGGTTGGTCCCTTTGCTTCTCTCTTATCTATCATACATAGAGGAAATCGCAAATTGCTTTGATTGTTTGTTTCTAGGATAGCTGCCAATCCTAGTGGGACTAGCAAATCGAAAAGACACTAGTTTTCCTAGAAACATCAGGCTGCATGGAGTTATATGGCATTCATGATTGAACACATGTTCCTACTATACGAATGGTTGTGACTGTACCATGTGGCTTTATATTTATGATGATCCTCATTCTCTGGATGGTTGCACCCATGCCATGGATCTTATTATATAGTCTTCATCATCAGATGGCTGTGTCCATGTTGTGGATTCATGTCTTGATCTTAGATATGTATATGTATATGCGTCCTTAATTTACAGGTCTCCTGACAGTGTGTGTCCTCATCCTTGCAAGAGCTCGTAAAGCATCTTAGCCATCACTCCTTGTTCTGCCTTCATGATTTAGGGGGGCATCTATTACACAATATTTTGTCGCACCTCCTACACTTCCCTGTGACATACCCCGAAGTGCCCGAATCATGACCATTATACAATATACTCATCCATGTATACAACTTAGATCCCTCCTAAAGACTTTGTTTGGAAAATGTATTGAGCTTTCCCTGAATAAATAGCTCTTGAAACCCTAAAATGAGAGTCATCACTCTTATGAGGCTTAAAACAACGATGGTCGCTTGTTGCACTATGTTTGACCCACGATGGCATCACTCTATTCCCTTGCATACCCGTGATGATCCCAAAAAGGTAATTTTCCCAAAGGAGATGAGAAGCTTTGTGATCTAGAAGCTTCCAAAGTGGCAAGTTGGAGGTGGTTTCGCATAGATGAGGTTGAATCCTCCTAACTTGACCTCTTTGTCTTATCCCTATGAGCTACCTCCTTGAGATTTGGGCCTAATCCTATCTTTGTAGAAGTCCTAACTCCCTCTCCTAGCCTATAAATTCCTCTTCTCCCATTCCCAAATGGTTGGTCTATGTCTATTTGCACCCTTATACTTATCTTGTGCCTGGAGGCTATTCATTAAACTTGGAGAAGGAGTGCTTGAAGAGTTTCTTGGCTTGGACTTGGAGAAGGATTTCTTGGAGAGTTTCTTGGCTTGGACTTAGATTACCACTCAAGGAGAGCCTTTCAACATCAAGGCTTTGGTTGTAAGCTTCCCTTTATTCCTTAAATAATATATAACTGTTGATTCATATTCCCAAAATATATATGTTCATGTATTTATTAGCTTTACATTCCTTGATCAGTTAAGTAGGTTGTTATTGTATTTGCTATTGGTTTTGGCATGCTTTGTTGTCTCTTGATCACTTGTGCAGGTATATAGACACTGAGAGAAGCAGGAACAAGTCCATAATGCAAGCGGTTCAAGTCTCTCAACAAAGGAAATCAGAATAGTATCAGAATGAGGTAGGTCATCTCTTTCGTTCTAATTTTCAATTATAACCTAGGAGGATGTCTAGTTGATTGTCACTTCAGTTGTTAAACCCACTCATTGGGCTAGAGGGATCCTCTCTATCCGTAGAGAGGATTAACCTTGACAACAAGGTGAGAAAAGATGTTTTGATTGCATCCTCATCACCTTGGTGACTCCACAAATCCCATTATCATTTATCATCCTGGCTTTTAGAAAGCCTCACACTTGCTCAGATACCTCTCAGCAAAAAACCCCATCTGTATCTGACCTAGAGAAATTAATTTTCAGGAGAGTCTGGTAGGATAAAACTCCTACTATCTATGCTACTATCTCATCATTCTTTGAAGCTTCCTTGTCTAGCTCCCAACTCGTTGTCATTCACTGATCAGAATTTACTCCTAAGATCCTTACAAACCTTGCTCTCAGTCTAACCACTCCAACCACTGTGGTTTTGGCCCAAGTTCCTCTGGCAAATCTCAACCCCCCTCCATTAATTTAGATCGTTGTTCCAAATTTTTAACTGAATAAATATGCCCCTCTTGATTTACCTCAACCCCTAAGTGCTATGCCTCAGGAATACCTAAAGATTTTTCCTAGTTTCAATGGGGAGGAAGAAAACATTGCACAGAGACACATTGAAACCTTCTGTGATTTTGCTGAGAATCTACATGTAGAACAACTAGATGTGGTCCTGAGACTCCTTGTACAATCCCTCGATGGAGATGCTATAAAATGGTTTAAATCCCTACCTAATGCCTTCATCACTACCTGGGAGGAACTTGAAAACTCTTTCACACAAAAGTGGGGTGAAAAGAGAAATCATGAGTATGTTCTCATAGAGTTCAATGTTATAAGGAAGAATCTAGAAGAGGATATTTCAGAATTCATAAAAAGGTTCAATAAGCAGTATAATAACCTGTCAGGTGAGATAAATCCTCCTTAAGTTGTTGCTCATGTAGTTTTTGTGGGAGCCTTTGAATCTGACTTTCATTCTACCCTAAGAGAAAGGAAGTCTCACACTTTGGATCAACTCCAAGTTGATGCTCTTGAGGTAGACACAAATTTCACCTCGGCAGGGAAGTCAAGAGTTATGGATGAACCTACTGAGAAGAAAAGGGGGAAAGAAGAAAAATCCTCCTCTGGTCAAGCTAAAGAATCACCAAAACTAAAGTGGGAAGAAATGGATAAACTCATCAAGAGTTTATTGTATAAGGTGGTGAAACTTTATCTAGAGAACAAGAGTCTCCTGAAACTAAATGCTCAAGGTAACAATCGAGGTTATAACCCATAGTACAGAAGGCCACCATTGCAAATACTTCAAAGGGAAAGAAAGGACCAACTTGATTATATCCCTCATCCTCTATATTTAGAATATGATCCCGATGAACAATCATCGGATACACATGAGATGCAGGGAAACTTGTATTCCTCTTTCTCTGAAGAAGAACATGAAAATATGGCTCACCAGGAGACAAGTCATGATAGAGAAGCAGCAAAAAATGAGGAGGACATAGGTGATTATTGTAAACAGTTTGTGGATTTCATGCAAGCACAACTACACCAAAGGTATGATCTAAGATCTTCAAGAAAGAGGTCGAGGGAACCGAAACAACAAGAGGGAACTGCTCCCCAAGATATTCCCCCAGTGCCAGATAAAGGGAAAGGTAAGATGAATCCTAACACATCCAAGGAAAAGTCTCCTCAAATAAGGAATGAAATAGCTTTAAGGAGAACACAGAAAAGAAGGCACATGTTTTGATAAAAACTACCAGTGATAACGAAAGAGAAGCAGAGCTAGGAGGTGTAGAAAAAGGCCAACCTGCATTCAATCTTCAGAAGGAACTTGAAAAGCTAAAGATTCTTATTCCTCTAATTGAACTTCTAAAGAAGCCCACTTATAAAGCTCAAGTCTCTCAGTTCATGCTTCCGTCCACCTCAGAACCGACCCAAGGTTGTTTAAACCTTCAAGAAGAAAGACCAATGGTTCTTTTTGGGCCTCATGTTGAAGAACTTGATCCTTCCACTGCACCCTTCTATGTGACCCTGGTAATTCATGACCTCTTATTTCATAACTTCATGTTGGAATCTAGAGCCTCGCATAACCTCATTCCCTTAGCTGTGATGGAACAAATTGGCTTGCAAATCACTAGGCCCTACAAGGACCTATACTCCTTTGACTCTAAGAGGGTCAAATTCTTGGGAATGATAAAAGATCTGGTGGTAAACCTAGCTCAGATCCTTGTGAAGAGCATAGTGATGGACATCGTAGTGGCAGATATTCCCCCTCAATTCGGCATGCTCCTATCTAGGTATTGGGGTTCCAAGGTGGGGGGATCTATCAAAACATTCGAAGGCGACTAGAGTCACCTTTTTGTCCTTTTCTCGACTCTTAAAACATGAAAAGGTCAAGTTCAGTTCCTTTGTCTTAAAATTTATTCGGCCGCGTTCACATTTACCCGGTTAGATCTTGTTTATGTTAGCTTGAGTAGGCTTCTTTTCATCCTCGATGGCAACTTTTCCGGGGTTCACCAACCCAGGGATCCCCTCTGACAGGAACCCTGGTCATTTCGCTCCTTTTGGAAATGTTGGTGCTCCTTATATGGCAACGTTGTCCCTCCCAGGGTTAACTGTTGGGTTGCCGGTTTGGTTGTTCTCAACCTCTTTGGTCTCTGTCGTCTCACCGTCTGATCAATCAGTCTCTCCACCTGAACAACATCATGTTGATTCTAAGGTGGATCTCTCCCCTTCTACGCCCACTTCTACGTCCTCATCTTCTACTTCACCTGGTGAAAGTCTAGATTCGAGTAACCAGGTGGCTAAGAAGAAGAAGAAGAAGACGAAGAAGAAGAAGGCTCCTAAGGGAGAGGTTACAAGTGCAGCTACCCCCTCGAGTACACCTGAAGTTGGGCCCCCTTCCTCTCCTCTGCGGAAGGTCAAGTTTCCTTGTCGATTATGCAAGGAGGACCATCTTCTTTGCGATTGTCCTAGCATTCCCAGGGTACTAGAAGTATGGTCTCACGATCCGGCCCGCCCCTCATCGTCCTCTGAAGCTCACGGTGATGCTACCTTATCAGTTGGGAATGGTAAAGGAAAAGGGAAGATTCGAATCCCCTATAGAATTTGTGAAGGCAATCATCCCCTTCACCTTTGTCCACTCATGGATAAAGCCTCCGTTGTCTTGGAAAGTCTTACAGCTCCTTCACCCCAACTTCCCACTAGTTATCAACGTCTCTCTGTAGCCACAGATCGTTCCCCTGCTGACAAAGAGATTGATTCATATTCTTCTCTTGTCCAACCTCCTCTCCCCGAACTTGGCTGTGCCCAACCTGTTCCAGACCAACCATTGGTCGGAAAGAGTGTCGATTCGAGTTCACCACCCGTCGATCACTCTGTTTCGAAAGAGCATCACTCCCATGTTCTTCTCGTCTCCTTAGATTCTCCTGAGTCCAGAAATGACTCTCCTATCCCAGCTGCTTCCGAGAGTCCTGCTTCAGTTTCTTTAGAGCAGGGGGGCAATCATATGATTCCCCCACCAAGTAGTTCAGTCGTTTCCTTCCACTGGAGTCGTTTGACTACCTCCCGCCTTCCATCCCATGTACCTTTCTGGGTCACGGTACATGCCTATAATAAGGCGCTACCTGGCACTGTGTTGGATGAGGGAGCATCGGTTAGTCTTATGCCTACCACTACTTGGCAAGCCTTGGGTTCCCCACAGCTTGTGCCAGTCACACCGAATCTGACGGCTTTTGACAGAGGAACTAGTCAACCATTAGGGATCCTTCCACAGTTCCCTGTTACTTTGGGAGGCAAGACCATCTATATAGACGTATCGGTTACCCAAGGTGCTTTAGACTTCAGTCTTCTCCTTGGCCGTGACTATGTTTATGCCATGGGGGCCCTGGTCTCTTCACTTTTCCGGGTGGTTTTCTTTCCACACGATGGAAGAATAGTGACGATAGATCAATTATCGTTCGTCCGTCCCCGGGTGCCTCCTGCGCAGTTGTCATCCCCTCCTGGTTTTCATCCACCAGTTGCATCTGCCCCATCACAGATTAACTACGTGGCCACCTATCCCATGCCTGGATCCAATGATGCCGCCGTCATGCATAGTGTCATGGAGGCATTGGGCCTTGACTTCCAAGATGTTGGCCTTCCATCAGGAATGGCACTTTTGGGAGCCTCAACTTCCTATTCATTATGGTGAAGTTCCAATGGAGCATAGTTCGTTTCCCTATGTCAAGCTCCTTAAAACAATGAAACTAGGTGTCGGAGCACAGTTCCTTGTCTTGTGTCAAGCTCGTTAAAAAATGAAACAAAGAGTCCCGAGCATAGTTCTTAATCTTGTGTCAAGCTCGTTAAAAAATGAAACAAATCCCCCTTTCCGATCACGTCTTTCAATTAAGATCTCGTGAAGCTTCATTCCATCCACTTTGTTGAATGCAATGAAGCTTGGGGGGCATGTACCTCATCCTGCGCCATTGCACTGGGGGCATGCGCATTTCCAACAAGCAGAGTCCTTCCTGGTTCACGCTTGTGTCCTGAGGATAGTTCTGATCTTGTGTCGACTTCGTTAAAAAACAAAACAAGGAGTCGAGCATAGTTCCTGATCTTGTGTCAAGCTCATTAAAAAATGAAACAAGGGTTATGAGGATAGTTCTTTTACTGTGTCAACCTCATTAAAAAATGAAACAACCCCTTTTCCCAATCGAGTCTTTGATTAAGATCTCGTAAAATCCAAGTCGAGTCTTTCCAAGATCTCGAAAGTGAACCTTCATTCCATCCACTGTGTTGAATGCAATGAAGCTTGGGGGGCATGTACCTCATTTTGCGTCATTATGCTGGGGGCATGCGAACTTATAACAAGCATAGTTTTTCATTTCAAGCTTGTGTAAACATGAAACAGAATCCAAGCAAAGTTCTCCATGGTTCAAGCTTGTGTAAAAATGAACCCATACCCGATTTACATCTCGTGATTGCCATTTTTATCCGCTGAATTCTGCTAGATGAGCCTTGGTTGTTTTCATTCCATCGCCGCCATCTCTTTGGCCGATCATATGTTTTCACTTGGTTTTTTTTCCTTTCCTGAGGAACCGCAGCGATGAGTGGTTTTATTAGCCAGCCTCTTGACCATTACATGTTTTGAGCAGTTCCACCATTGCCGGAACCAGTTGCTACCCTTTATACCACTCATTCCTCTAGGATGAGTCACCTTTAAGCTCTTTTCAGACTCGTAAAATATGAAAAGATTGCCGAGTATTTCCCCTTTTTGACTCGTTAAATAGAATAAAAATGGAGGTATGCTTTCAGCTCTTTTCCGACCGTTTAAAGACGAAAAGATTGCCGAGTTATTCCTCTTGACTCGTTAAACGTAAATGAGAGGCGGTCGTCTTTAAACCCTTTTCCGACCGTGTAAAGACGAAAAGATCGTCGGACCCTTGTCGTTTCAGGTTCGTTAACAGTTACGAAGTGACGTGGTTTCAATCACTTTTTTACTTTTTCAGGTCGAAATCACTACTCATGAAAAGTACTCCTCGATCGTAATGATCGGGCGGTTCTTTCGAGCATTGTTTTATACTTTTTCGGGCTCGAGAGACACAACTTTACGAAAAAGGACCCCCCTGGAGTTTACTTTTCTGTTGTCTTTTCAGACTCTCTAAACAGGAAAAGACGTCGAGTTCTTCCTTTGTCAGACTCGTTAAAACTTAATGACATCAGATTCTATCGTAATGACGCCTTACAAGCATATGCTATCCCCGTCAAGCTTGTTAAAAATAACTGAGGTACTCACCAGAAATGGTGGGGAAAATGGACACATAATTATTGTCGTGTCGACAGTATGTCACTCTTGAAGATGGCACTCGTCTGCATTCGTGTCTGGGTGGGAACCTCTCATCTTGCTTTACACTAGCCTCCGTGGGTTTGGGTTATCCTGTTTGACCTCTCATCTGCTCATTGCCTTGTCACCATGACCCTTGATCATTTAATGTCAAATACTGCCAAGTCCACTGTCGTGCCACCGATATGTTCAAGAGAAGTTGACCTCTGCAGAATTACAACCTCCCTCTGATACCTCACATAATTCTGATTCACCACAACATTCTTCCTCTGTCTCGTGTCAATGATGTGGGAAACAATATGCCCCACCTTTGATCAAGGTCACTTCCTGTCGACTTCAGCTCATTATCCAGGAAGCTGATCTAGAGACTCCCTTCCGGTGCCTTGGAGCCTACATGCCTCAATGGCAGGTTCTTCGTGTTCGACGAGAGGTTTTCATCATTGGCCTCTGATTGAATGATTCTACGGATGTTCGATGCCAGCTCACTCATTCGCACGCCGTAGATTGTACCTATAGTACCTTGAGGGCCATTGTCATTATTGGTGGTACCTCTCGCGTCTGTTAACAGTTTTCACTATTGGCTGGTAATCAGACGATGTTCATGCATGTTCGACTCCAACTCATGTATTCGCATGCCTGAACTTGTACTCTGTTCGGGTCGAGATGGAGCGCAAGACCCTGGATTTTGTTTGTTGGAATCCAGGCTGCGATTTGTGGCTTATTATGATCATTACATGACTCATTCACTGGATGGCTGCGACCATGCCTGAGTCTATTTATCGATCCTCACTGGATGGCTACGCCCATACCTTGGATCTAGATTCTTGGGTGCTCTGTTATGGATGGTTGTGCCCATACCACATATATCATGTACTTGAGATATAAGTTGTACTTCTTTACGCAGGTTCTCCAGCGGCAGTGTTTTCAGTTACGAATGTTCTTGTAAAAGCATTTCACCCCTCTCTCTCTCTTGGGCCTCATGCTTTAGGGGGCATCTGTTACACAGTAATTTGTCACCGTTTATCACCGTCCCCGTTTCCCCTCTCCCGTACATTGGAGGACTCATTCCGGGACTTGTGAGAAGTGACATAACCTGAAACCACTTGCATTATATTCCTGTAAGTGTGAGCTTCATATGCCCTGAAGACATCTCCTGCACTATACCCATAAAAACAACCCTTTTTGCATTAGCGCGGGTCCGCAATGTACTTCCCGCGCCAATGGGGGAAATCCTCTAAAGAGGGCGCGCCAGTTGGTGCTCTGTCTCAGAGTTGCACTCACGCCAACCCGGTTGGGTAAAGTTTTTAACGAACAAACTTCCGAAGGTTCTCCCTAACCCATTCATCAACTGAATCTATGTTGAGCTAGGATGGTTTTGCTTCGAATCTCCATAGAAGGGAAGTGGTTTGCCACCTTTCATGGAAGCTTCTTAGTGATAAAGCCAATCCCATGAATATTGTGGTTGATCCTATCTCCTTCCCCTCTATCTATAAAAGCTTGTTCTTTTGCCTTGAGCAAGCTAGTTCCAGCATAGTGCTAGTGATAGTAAAAGTTCCAGGAGTTCAAGAGATTGAAGTTGCAAGAGCCTTCTTTGCATCCATAAGGCCAAATCTAAGTGAGGAGATTCTTGTCACCAAGGAGAGAGAGGCTTGTTTCCCATCCCAACAAGCTTTGCAAGACTTGTGTAGCTGATCACCCAGCCAAAGGAGGATTTGACGTCAGAACTATGGTTGTATTCTTCTTTGTTATTTATCAATAATAGATGACTATCATTATGGTTCCACTCTCATTGTCCTTTGTAATGATTGATGTTGAGTTATATCTTTTCTGACTGATATATAATTGCATCTATTGGATTTTATGCTTGTATTTGTGTTGTTCTCTGCATGTGCAGGTGTCCAATCATGGAGATCGTGGGGATCGTGACCAGCTGGAGCAAAGGAACGAGAGTGACGTCTCTTCTACGAATATTAGCGTTGGAATCCAAGTAGGTTCTCATCATCCACCTTTAACTTGCAATTAGGAACTTGCGTGATAGCATTGTTTGATTGTTGCTAGACCCGGTCTGGGCTAGTAGGGATCGTCTCTGTCTGCAGAGGGGATTTACCTCCACAACACTACCTTCCAACAAGCAATGTCTTATGCATTTCATGACATTTGACATTGTTCAGCCTTACCTTGATGATTTACCAGCTCATTCTGCTAAGCATCATGACCATCCAAATCACTTGAGATCCTTATTTTTACGATGTCAGCATCATAATATCTGTCTCAATCCACACAAGTGTGTGTTTTGCGTTGAGTTTGGCCAGCTCTTAGGTTTTGTGGTGTCTCACAAAGGTATATGGATTGATCCTTTGAAATTTGAGGCCATTGTCAATTTACCTCCCCTACATCATTACTGCAATTGCAGAGCCTGCAGGTAAAGGCTAATTTTCTCCATCAATTTGTCCCTAATTACGCCAAAATTGTCAAGGGTTTTACTCGCTTACTTAAGAATGGGATCCCTTTTATTTGGGATGAAGTTTCCCATAAGTCCTTCAATTCTTTCAAAGATACTCTTATCAGTGCTCCTTTACTGCATCCCCCTGATTATCGACGTGATTACTTCCTATACTTGGCTGCTGTGATGTAGGAAAGTATTCCCTCTACAGACAGAGGCAACCCCTCTAGCCCTAGAGTGGGTCTAGTCACAAACAAGGACAGATCAACAATAGCTTTCCTTAAATAGTCATAGTTGGAGGCCTACCTCAACCAGTGGTCGATGGAGTTTCATTGCACTGCTCCAGCTTCCGCTTCCTTCTCTTGACGAGTCATAAACCTGAAACAATGCAAAGGAAATACAACAAAGCACGTAACCGGAAACAACAATGATCTATTTACTCACAAAGTCAAGAAGTCATGAGCTATCAAGTACATTACATACAAGACATAGGAAAACATAATTGATTGTATTAATAATGAAATAAGAGTAAGCTTACAACCAAAGTCTTGACGTCACAAGCCTTTTCAAAGGGATCCAGCCAGCCTGTTCTTCAAGCATTCACTCTTTGAAGATGGATCTCCCAATACACAAGTCCCTCTCACTCATAAGTTTTACAAAAGATTAAGGGCACTTCACAACCTTCGACAAGCTATCAACAATCCCACACTTGTCACACTCACACCAGCTATCTAGCAAACTCACAAACACTAACAACACTGCTCAACTAGCCAACTATCAAAACTAGAAATGGTGAGAGTTTAAATAGGAGAAGGAGTCTCCATGAAAGGTGGAAGAGTGATCTTATCTCCAAGGAAGGTAGCACAAATGATGGAACGGCCATGCCAAAGAAAGGAGGGCGATACAAACTATGCCAACAACCAGGTCTAGAGTCATCTAGAAGGCCGACTGTTGGAACAAATTCACCCAATATGGATCATCGCGGGGGCATAACTGATATTCAACACTAACATCGCTATTGAGTAACGCATCCAGTCAGGTCATCGATAAATATTACAAACAACCTCACGCTGGGACATGAAATCAGACCATCGTGAGAATCAGGTGTACTTCCGCAATGGCAGCGCTTCTGGACTATTTAGGAGTGCCCTTCAGTGCGTATATTTAGCCAACAGACACGATGAGGCAGATAACTTAGGAAAAGTGGGTCATTTGGCAACATTAAAGAGCATTTGTGTAATATGAGCATGTTTGACTTGGACACATGACACAATAGAAGGACTGGAGTGAAGACAGTGACAAATTACTATGTAACAGATGCCCCCTAAAGTATGAAGCCCGAGAGAGTGGCAGGGGTGAAATTCTTTACGAAACTGACTGAGCTAGAACACCATCTGGAAGAACCTGCATGCAAGTACAACTGATATCTCTAATAATGAAGTACATGGAGTCTAGGCATGGGTGTAGCCATCCAAAATACATATGAAGTAGCTCTGTGGTATGGACGCAGCCATCCAGCTAATGAGACCATGATAACGATAAAGGTATGGTCGCAGCCATCCATCAATGAGTCATGTAATCATAAACCAATCCACGCAGCCCGCACATGCGTAATCTGAGTTCGGGGTCTTGAACCCATCCGATCATAGTACAAATTCTATCATGCGAATAGATGTGCTGAGGTCGAAAATGATAGAAAATAGCTTGATTACCGGTCGATGATGAAAACCGTTAACAAGCGTGAGAGAAACCACCAATAATGCCAATGGTTCTCAAGGTACTGTCTAGCACAATCCATGATGTGTGAAAAAGGAGCTGAGGTCAAACACTCGTGGAATCACCCAATCGACGACCAATGATGAAAGTCGACCGTCAGGTGTGAAGAACTTGCCATTGAGGCATGCAAGCTCTAAGGTACCAAAGGGGATCTCTAGATCAATCTCCTGGATAATGAGCTGATGTCGACAGGAGACGACCCATCGCAGGAGGGCCATAATGTTTCCCCCATCAATGACATGAGATAAGGATCAAGCGGTAGATGGTGAAATAGAGTATCAGAGGAGAAGACGAAGGTGTAAACTGCAGAAGGATTATACTCTTGAACATGTTGGCGACACAACTCTGGACGGCGGCAGTATTCAGGTACAAAGGCATGATGGAAACGGCATGAATCAAATGGAATAAGGTTGAATGGTAACCCAAACCCACGGAATGCCAAATGACGATATGTGGATGTCCCAACCCGACAAGAAGCAAAAGTGTCGATGTTCAAGAGTGACTAGCTGCCATAGACAATCAATGATAAACCTGTTGTTGAATCCAACCTAGTAATAATTTAACGAGCCCTAGGAAGGAGAAGCTCGAGTCTCGTCATGGTAACAAGTCCAATTTCATCAGGGTTTAACAAGTCCGACATAGGTAAAACTTGGAGTCTTTTTCATGTTTAGAGAGTTTGAAAAAGACACGGAAAAGAAAACTCCAGGGGGGTCCTTTTTCATAGATTTGTGTCTCTCAAGCCCGAAAAAGTATAAAATGATACTCGAAAGAACCTCCCAACCATTACGATTGAGGAGTACTTTTCGTAACTAGTGACTTCAACCTGAAAAAGTAGAAAAGCGATCGGAATCGCGTCGTTTCGGAACCAATAACAAGCTTGAAACGACAAAGGCCCGGCAATCTTTTCGTGTTTACACAGTCAGAAAAGATCTTAAAGGCGACCGCCTCTTTTTTCATTTAACGAGTCAAGAGGTAAAACTCGGCCATATTTTAATTTTTTAAGTCAGAAAAGAGCATTAAAGATGACTTTTTGGATCAACTGTACACGAAGCCGACATAATTCCACTACCTATAGCTCTGCACAAAGCATGTCAAACGTAAACCCATTCGATATAAAATGAACAATATAAGTAGAAACATAGTTAAAAAGCCAAATTTTGACTAACCATGTGACAAAAAATGAGAAAAAACCCACATTTATAAAATATAACTTTTTAATTTCCAAAAATTACTATAAAAAGGGGTTAATCCATTCATTTTTACCATTATTACTGTTCATTCCACTGTGGAGCATTTTGGAGCACCAAAGTTGGCGAGCTAATTTCGGCCTTGTTCATCCACCATTCACCCTGAAACTTGTTCTAGGTAAATAGACCTCGTCCTACACTTCAATTCAATACCTTTTCCATGCATTTTGAACGTTAAATGTGTTAGTTTGGACGGATTTTTGGACCAGGCTCTGTCGCTCGGTCATCGCAGGTATAGCCCTCGGGTCCGCGATGACAAAAAAAAATTACACATAACGCACTCCAATCATCGCGGGAAAGTGATTTACTTCCACGATGACCACGAAAAAAATAGAACTAGCAACCTCACGTCATCACGTCTGTTTTAAAAACAGACGCAGTGACGACGTGAAATTATGTTTTTATGCAAATTACGCGTTGAATTTTGCAAATGAAGTGCTAATTCGATTTTTCTCAGTATGCAGGACGTAATGGAATTTGTCTGGAAAGAACGAACGCATGATGACAATGATGTGGAAGCTTTCGCCGATGTGGGGTGCCGAAATGCATTACGGGCATGCAAACTGCTCAAATTCTTTCTTACTCCACACCTTCAGTCACAACCTGATTTACTAGAGCTATTGATCCGGGCCTGGAATCCCATAGGTGGGAAATTCATCATCCGAGGCCGGGATATCAAGTTTAACACTACAGACATATATTTTTTGACCAGGCTGTCCCGTCGTGGTGAGAGGCCCATTCTGGAGGGGCAGTGACCCGGGGGCGATTCCTTAGAGATGCTGATGGCTCAAGTGTGCCCACGGGCACACAAGACGAGGAGTGGGAAGGTGGCAATCACGATAGTGGAGGACGTAGTCCTTCGTGCTATGCTATTCATGGTGACATGGGTAGTGGGCTCCCAAGCCCAACACGAGGCTTCGAAGACCCATCTCTGGCTGGCTCTCGAATGTCTCAATCCAACCATGTTTAACTAGGTAGAAACGGTGACGGCGAACATGAAGAGGCAACTTACCAATTGCCGTCGAGGAGAGACGAAGCAGTTTGGCTACAGGTTGATCTTAGTCCCACTCATGCTGGAACAGGTGTCGGCATTGTAGTTACAGGACATGGATCTGGATTTTCCCAAACCACGTGAACCCAAGGCCACACGGTGGGCACACGTCATGCCACAAGGAGGTGGCGGACGACCAGTGTCATGGGGGACACTGTTTCGAGAGTGGCTGGAGTGGCAGATGATCTTTGTTGAGGATTGACCATATGCTGGCATGGACTTCCGTGGAGATCCTGACATGCAGCTGCCCGTTGGAGAGCAGTGGGATGATGGTGGTAAGACACTTGATCACATATTTTCATTTTATTTTTTATGATGTTTTTTGGAATTTTCATGTATATACCCTAATGACAAATGCTATGGTATGCAGATGTAGGACCAGTGAGACCCGTCGGGCTGGCTCCAGAGGTGCGGAGGGATGCGTAGGACATCGCGACACTAGCCTTGGCTCCCCCGGCTGATGATACGGTGGAGACAGTGGCTCGAAACCTTGAGTGCCTAACAGCAGGGATTCCAGCTTGCATGGGGATCGAGGAGGTCCCCATAGCATTCCAGATCCATACAGTAGGAGTGGAACCCAAGGTGCACCACCTGTTGAGGTGGGTGGCATGAGCGGTGGTATGCTACAGGGAGCATAACCCGCCATAATAGATGCCTAGGTTTTATTTCCTGCTGATGATATTTTGAGAGACATGTGTCTCGGATGTATGGAGAACACAGACTCTATTTGGACATGTACACTTATTTTTTGAGTGCCTCGGTGCGCACATATATATATATATATATATATATATATATATATATATATATATATATATATATATATATATATATATATATATATATATATATATATATATATATATATATATATATATATATATATACATACATATTCCTATGGTTTATTATTTTGTTTTACATGCTTCTTATATGCTATTTTGATTACATGTTACGCAAATGTCTATCTAATACATGGTTAGCTAATGCATCAGTTAACGTGTTTAATCTTCATGGAATATGCTGATATGTGATGAAATAAAAATTCCTTTCCAACAACCTTAAAATCCGATGGTCTCTGACGGAATATCGCCCATTGAGCTGGTGGACGACAAGCTGAGAGTCCAGGTTCACAACCAATGTACGAATACCGAGATTTATCGCCTCGGCCAGTTACTCAATAACAGCACTATATTCAGCGACATTCTTTGTGGTACAACCTAGACAAACACCTTGAAGGTCTATCAACTCACCATGAGGATTGTAGATCACCCATGCCGTAGAAGACAGGTTGCGAGTACTGCGGCAGGCACCATTAGCGAAACCAACGTAAGGTGCACCAGACATCTGCACAAGAAGCAAAAGACACAATAAGTGGCAATCATGCCTACACACCAAGTCAAAACATGAAAACACACACACAACACACCTGCTAAAAACACACATATGTACAAATCAAAGTGCATGAAATTCACGCATAATACTTTTTCAAGTAAAGCCCATTTTGTGGCTTATCCAAAGGATTCCCTTCATAATCAATCAGCTCATAGGCCCCTTTTTGCAAAACTTGCTTTACAATATAAGGCCCGTGCCACATGGGCTCGAATTTTCCTGCCCCCAGCTTATCATTCGCTTGATCGTAGAGCAGGACTAAATCTCCTTCAACAAAATAACGAGGATGGACAGTATGATCCAAGTGAGTTTTCACTCTCTTCTTCTATGCTTCAATAGCTAGAGAGGCTAGTTGACGAGTCTCTTCTAGCCGCTCTAGGTAGAGAAGGCATTCTTCTACCGGAGTAGTGTTAGGGAGTAATTCGACAGCTAATTTCAAAGAAGGGATCTCGCACTCGATGGGAAGGGTAGCCTCCAGTCCGTAAACTAATTGGAATGGAGTGAAACCAATGGCATCCTTCACAGAAGTTCGGTAGGCCCATAGGGCAGAGAACAACATCAAGTGCCAGTTAGACTTATGCATGCCAATAGTGCATTGAAGCATCGTAACTAGAACCTTGTTGACGGCTTCTACGTGGCCATTGGCTTGAGGATAGTATGGAGTTGAGCTATCATGCTGCAAGCCTAGCTGAGTTGTTAGCTCAATCATCATATGATTACAGAAATGCTTACCGTGATCTGTGACGATAGCCTGAGGGACTCTGAACCGTGAGATAACATGATTAAACAAAAATTGCACCGCTGTGTGACCATCTTCAGATAGTGTGGGCATCGCTTCGGCCCGTTTTGTGAAGTAATCAACGGCAACGATGATATACCCATGCCCATTGGTTGAGCGAGGGTTACAGGTCATATGATCAATGCCCCATTTTTCAAAAGGGCCAATGGTAACAACAAGATGCAAGCATGTGACAACCATAGGCGCTAGAATGGCAGTCATTTAAAACTCACTCAGCTTCCTCGAATGTTAAGCATCGACGGAAAACAGAGTCGGCGCCGAGACGGTACAGGGTGTCCCCAATAATATGATAGGGCTAAGACTGATGGCGAATCCGTTGCCAAGCATCCTTAGACACATCAGGACGAAAAGAGGACATCTGCAGATAGATAATGATATCCCTGTACCAGGGATCGAGGGTGCTGATTAAGAATAGAGTTTCGTCCGGAATATGGTCCTCTAACTGAGAGGGCACGGTAGGAGATGCCAGAGAGCAAAGCAACTCAACAAAGACAAGGGATTTCTTAGACTTGGAAGTGGTGAATTCCAAGTTAAACTCTTGGAAGATAACAATCCACTTCGATTACTTGCCCCCACCAACTGACATGACAGGATGTACGTCATCGGGTTGCAATCAGAAACCACTGTCGTAGTACGCAATAAGATATAATGGCGGAAATGTTGGATGGCACAGACGGCGGCCAATGCCAACTTCTCGACATAAGCATATAGATTTTCCATATCTAGAAGATTGCGGCTGAGATAATAAATGACATGCTCAGTGTCATCGTCATCATCTTGAACGAGAACCATGCCAATAGTGGTAGCGGTAGCGGCCAAATACAGAGTGTATTCACAATGATAATTCGGAGGACACAACAACGGATCAGAAACAAGGAGAACCTTGAGACGATCGAAGGACTCTTGAGCAACAGCATCCCAAAGAAAAGGGGTATCCCGCTTCAATAACCACGTAAAACCTTTGGCCACTTCAGCATAGTTCGGAATGAATCGCCTTAAAAAATTTGCTTTTCCCTGCAAACTTTGCAATTGCTACAAGGAAGTAGGGGGAGGGAGATTCAAAATGGCCTAGACTTTAAGGGGATCCAAATGGATGCCCTCTCGGGAGACAATGAACCCGAGAAGTCTGCCTAACTCAACGTAGAAGACACACTTATGAGGATTAAGCCTGATGCGGTAGTGTCGACAACGGAGAAAGATTTCGTGAAGGTGAGCAGGATGGTCCTGGCGTTTAACTGAATGAGCTGGCAGATCATCCAGGTATGGTTGCACAATGTGTCTAATATCATGGAATGCATAAGACATTGCGCGTTGGAAGGTAGCACCGACGTTTTTCAAACCGAAAGGGAGATTTTTGTAGGCGAAAGTGCCCCACGGACAGATAGAGGCGATCTTGTGCTGATCTACGGGCGCAATATTAATTTGGTTATAACCAGAAAACCATCCATGAATGAATACATTTCACTCCCAGCACACTCATCAATGAGCTGATCAATGAAGGGTGTGGGGAAGTTATCTTTGGGACAGGCCCAATTAATATCACAGTAATCAACACAGACTCTGATAGTGCCCTATTTTTTAGTCACGGGACGATATTGGAGACCCAATCTGTGAGTGGGATGGGGTAAATAAGACTAGCCTTAAGAAGATTTTCAACTTCCGCTTTAATAGCTACAGCCTTTCAAGGGTTCACGGGGCGTAGACGCTGGCGAACAGACTTAGCACCCGGATACGTAAGTATCTCATGCACCACGATGCTAGGATCGATGCCGAGCATTTCTTCATAAGACCAAGCAAAGACATCACGGAATTCGCGAAAAAGATCAGTATAGAGTTGGATCTCCTCTAGAGTACAAGTTACCCCGACATGGATATGCTCGACAATCCCTGGTTTAACAGAGATGTCGATGGGTTGGGTTTGCATGATGTTTCCCATGTTCCCTTCAGAAGACACTTGATAAACTTGAATGGGTGTCTGAAGGGGTTAGGATGGGAGACAAGGAGCAAACCGCTCGAGACAGGTAAGCATTTCCCGATGGGTAGGGAGAAACGAGGAGCGATGGTGATGATTAGACCAAGGGGGTTCCTCGAGAGACATGGTATCGATAATGGCTTCATCAGAAGGAAATATTTCCTTTAAAGGGTCTGAAGAAGCGTCGTCTCCATGCCAAGGGGAACGAGCGTACGAGTCAAGAGCTCTGCTCAAAGGAGCAGATTCAGAGGATGGAGCCGATGCAGTAACAATTTCGACGTAGTTGAGCTCGGCAGGACTCAACGGCATCTCATCGCCCCATGAGTCTATCTAATCGGTGGGGGGAAGAACCCAAGGATCAGAGCGAATAGAAATCATATTAATGGGAGCGACGTTGGGAGGTGGGAGTGGAAAAACACCCATCAGGGCAGGATCTTTAAAAAGTCTAGCTCCCACACTCTCACATGGGATGGAGGTATGCTCCACAAAGGTCACGTTGCCTTCGGAAGAGGAGGTGAAGAAAGACAGTTGGTCTACTATGATGATCTTCCCCTGATGAGGGAAACGAATGACACGAAATAGAGATGAAGCCACGGCTCGCATGGCATATGTCCAGCTCCATCCCAAAAGGAGATTGTAAGTTAGATTAGCATCAACAACTTCAAACTCCACTTCGACTGTCTTCCCTTCCAAAGTAATAGGAAAACGTTGGAGTATACCATAAGGGCAAGACTCTCTCCCATTAAAGGCTTCCAAGGTCATAGGAGACTAGCTCAGAGTTGGAGAACCAATAGCCTTCCAACAAGCAACAGACATTATGCAAGTTGAAGTGCCTTCATCAATGATGATATGATGAATCGTTTTAGAATTGATGATGACCTGGATAAGGAAGGCAATCTAGTGAGGCAGTCTCGGTATATGGCTATCGAGGTCAAAAGTGATCAGATCTGAGTCGGCCGGGTCAATACCACCGATAGCTGATAGTAAGTATTCCTTTGAGAGGGGAAGCTCTGGAGAACTTCTAGAGTAGACATAGCTGACGGAGCCTGGGCTAAGTCCTCAACGATGCTATAGTGCTGAGTAGCACGAGCATTAGGGTTGTAAGAAGATTTCCGAAGTACACCTTTAGGAGGGGGTCAGATGGGCATCTCAGTGCTAGGTCTCTCGATATGGAGCAGACCAGAACTGGACGGAGGAGTGCTAGAGGGAACCTCAGGCTCTTTCTCAGCAGGCGATGGATACTCTTTTTCCCGAGTACTAATGTGGATGGGAATCGTCCCAGCCATAAACACTTGAGAACCAAAGGGAGAAGAGGATTGGGATGGATCAGCCACCATTCGTGTTTGCTACAAGGGAAAAGGCTCTTTGAGCACGGCAGGAGTCCCGGGAGCACCTTTCAACAAACGACTAACTTCAGACTGCCTCAGGCAGTCTTTGTTATAGTGATCCTCATCACAGATAAGGCAAGGATACTTAGGTTTGCATTGGCACCTTCCTCAGGTGGAGGTTTAGGGGAATCCTGCTTAGGTTGATCAGCTTTATTCTTTCCTTTTCCCTTCTTCTTTCCTTTCGAGGCTTTGTCCATCATGGTGGACTGGACAGCATTGACCTCGGAAGTATTACCAGAATTGGATACCGCCTGAGAAGTATTTTCATTTGGAGCATTCAACTTTTGCTTCCCAGGGTTCACGGAAGATTTCTTAGAGGGCGGATTAACAGAACCAATGACGCCGTCAACAGATGGTGTTGGCAGGGCTTTGGAAGTTCCAGGTCTCGGGGCATCAAGCAAATAATCATATAGCGTACCAGACTAGGAGTAAACCAAGTCAAGGTACTGAGCACGCGTGATAGCTTGTTCCTCAGTTACACATGCCCCTATAGCAATGTCCTGCACTATCGGACCGACAAATGAGGTCGTAAACCAGTCGGTTAGAAGCTGATCAGGAATCCAAAACTTAATCAAACGGTGATGTCATCTCCATTCATGGATATGATCAGAGATATGTGTAGCCATTTTTTGTTTCAAGGATGTCAAGAGGTGTGTGCCCATTTCATATCGAATCGGCAACTGAAAATGAGTTAAAAATGCCATCGCCAACGAGTTAAAATCCTCAAAAGATCCATGAGCTAACTCAATATACCATTTAGCAGCAGAGCCAGTGAGGGTCCTTTGAAAAAGGTGGAGCTGGATTGAATCATCAAGCCATGAAGAACACCATAGATGATAAGTCATAACGTGGGCTTGGGGATCTTCTCCAGCTTTACCATCAAATTTGGGACAATCACCGGGAATCTTAGTTGGAACCGGCGACCAATACGGATTATGAAGGATAGGATCATTTGTCAGTTTGGACACATTCGGTAATTCCAACGTTGCTAAAAAGGGTAATTGAGGGTTAAAGGACATCTGAGGCCATGGGTAGGAGGTAGTACCAGAGTTCTAGCCAGCTGCTTGTTTCCCCCATTGATTCTGTCTGGACGGATTTGGCCCAGGAGGGTTTTGTCTGTAGGGATTTTGTCCATAGGGGTTATAGGATGGCTGACCCTGGATTTGCCCCCCAGCATTCCATTGATTACCAACTTGGCCTACAGGAGCAACATACGGTTGCTGGTAATTCTGATAAGGACTCACCTGCAGTTGTTGATAATTTTGGTACGGGGCAAATTGAGTTTGCCCTTGGGATTGCTGGAAACCATAAGGTGGCTAAGCTACAAAATGAGCCTGGGAGCCAGGATGTGTTTGATAGGCCGATTGAGATTGAGATCCAACCTGAATTTGAAAACCAGATTGGGTTTGGAGCCCAGACTGGGGCTGAAAACTGGGTTAAGCTTGAGAAGCAACAATCATTTGAGTGCCCGGTTGAGCAGGCCCAGATGGATGTCCTTGAGAGAATTGAGACTGAGCCATTTGGCCAGCAGGTTGACCTAGTTGAGATTGAGATTGGCCCATTTTCCCAGAAGGTTGAGCTTGCTGGGTATTGGGTTGTCCTTGCACAACTAAGGGTAGTCCTGATGGACCAGATGCCTGAGCGGACTGGACAATTGGTTGACCTGATTGGTTTTGAGGCTAACCAAATTGTCCAAATGGTTGACCAGACTGGACAGTCAGTTGGCCTTGCTGAATGTAGGGTTGATCGACTTGCTCAAAAGGGTAGCCTTGCTGGACACCAGGTTGGCCTTGTTGCATGTAAGGTTGTCCCGGATTACCAGAAGGTTGCCCAAAATAGGTAAAATATGAACCACCAAGGGCTGAAGGTTTTCGCTGGAAGGGTTGTCCTTGTGGGCCTCCAGGTTGCCCTGGATAAGGCTGTCCGTAATACTGTTGCCCATAGGAGGGTTGTGTGTAAGATGGCTAACCTTGATAAGGTGGTCCTTGAAAATTCGCAGGGGGTACTTGGGCACCATGATAACTGGTGGTACCCCAAGCAACAGATAACGGGACCGTAACCTCAACTGCTAGCTGAGATGGTAAAGGTCCAGGGTAATAGATGTGAGCTCCTCGAGAATCGTAATAGTGAAAAAGATCTTGAGGGTCCAGATTCTGAAGAGCGTGCAAATATTGATCGTATGCCCCCCTACTGGAATGGAACCAGAAGAAGGTGGGGCACTTAGTGTAGGATCAACAACTCTGGGTACAGATGCTGATGGGCCACTATTTGCTGATCCGGATGAAGGTCTAGCAACAGTGGTGACAACTGAGGATGCAGTAATAGCACCAACCACAGGGGTTGAAGAGGCCACACAAATAGTTGGAATAGTTGAGACTGAAGTGACAGACACATTGTGAATTTGAGGAATAAAAGACTCCGAGGTCGGAGTGATGGTGTGAGACCACATAGAACTCGTAAGGGAGGTCCTAGAACCCATAACATCCCTCAAATCCTTATAGCGTAAAGGCAACGTGACACCAAGAGGTTTGACACAGAAGGGTGTAGTTTTCGTTGAGGTAGGAATTTCATCGCTCGTCGCAACGGATTCTTCACTCGTGACGGGGGATGTGTCCTCCATGTCGGAAGAAGACATTGGGACCGAAACACTAGGAGGAGTACCAGGAATATCTTCTTCGGAAGGCTCCCAAACAGGGTTCCAGTGAATATCGTATGACTCGTCTTCTAGAGCGTGAGAGTTAATCAGTTGGACACTCAAAATAATAGGGAGAGTATCACTAACAACCGATATCTCAGGAGCAACAGAAGAGGGAGACCCTTAGTCACTTGGAACAGGAGACGGGATCGGTGATTCCGCCAGGATGATGATTCAAAAACCCTAGGAAAACTTAACGAGAAAGAACCCTACACAAGCTAACGCAAACAAGATCTAACTGGGTAAATGTGAATGTGGCCGATTAAATTTTAAGACACAGGAATAGAACTTGACCTTTTCATCTTTAAAGAGTCGAGAAAAGGACAAAAAGATGACTCTAGTCACCTTCGAATATTTAATGAGCCTGAAGTGACAAGTGCTCAGATGGACCTTTTCTTTTAGGGAGTCCGAAAAGGAACGAAAGTGACTACTCTGGAGAACTAGGCAAAAGGTTTACCAGACAAATCCGTAAAACTGCATATACACCTTGGCAATCATATGAAAACCAAGGACTTTTTGTACGGCAGTCAATCTTCCTGAATGATGTGTTCGGTGCATTACGGTTTGTAAGGCGACAGACACGGCTTCCTAGGGATAAAGGATGATAACCTAGTGGGGTCTCCCAACATATACTCGATGGTACATGGGAGCGTAATTCTGTGCTAGACCACTATTGAGTCACAGAAGGAGGAATCACCCAACCTTGAGTGGAAACAAAAGTGACTAGGTTTAACGACGTCGGAGCACGTCTCTAGCCTAGACCTTTAAATAGTGTGTGTTATGTTCCAATGTGTTGTTAGATTTATTCATTTCATTTTAGAGTTGATCTTGGATTATGTTTCAGTTTTCAGGCCTTACCGTATGTATACAACAAATCCTAGGATGTAGCTAAAATGAATGAAATATCCTTTTTCTTCAATGAGTACCCTACCTACAGGAGGGTAGAGAGATCATTCCCAAACCAAGAAAACCAAGACAACAAAGGCAGTCACTCAATGCATACAGACATCAATTCCTAAAGTGCATGGATACTACTAATGAGAGTGTTATCACCTCAAGAAACTCACCTAGGTTGTATATCAGTGATGCTCGGGAACATTATAAACTCAAAAAAAATGTTGGATAAATGGTGGACGAATGAAAGAAATGCTGCATATTCAAGCCAGATAACCACTCCTACTATGATTGACCCCAGACATGGGTGAACACCCCCAAACTACAAGGCTTTTAACCACCAATTACTTACAGTTTAAGCAAAATGTGATGATGGAGAAGACTGACTGCACCAACAAATATACAGGACCCTGTGATGGCCAGTTACAACCAGAAAGGAGGTCTGTAAAACTATTATCTAATACACAGACAGGATGACAGCTCTCTATGCATTAAAACAACAGAAACCTGCAAGCAATTTCAATGAACAGCTAAATTCTAACACAAAGGTGGGATGACAACCCCTCTAATGCTAAACATTCATAGCTCGTGAATTAATGCAAACAGGCACAGCCTGGAACAAAGAAGAAGTGGAAAGTGAGCAATTAATAGCAAAAGAAGCTTGTATTAGCTGAAAATGAAGACTAGACGCTGCAGGTATCACAGTAGTTACAGTGTCCAGAAGTTGAACCTTACATCAGAATAACATTCATCAACCCTCATTACATCTCTTTTTTGAGTATATATAGAGTTTCTTCACAAAAAATGTTCTGCTATTCCATGCGTGGATGGGTCATAATGGACCACCAACCGCTTTAACTATCTAATATGTGTCTTTGCTGCAATCTGACTGTGTCTGCGAATGAATTTGACCTTCTCGGATGTTCTGTTGTCTTTCTTGAGCTGGTAGAGTGTAATATGAAACAAGCTCCATAATTGATAAATGTTGTGACCAGCTTGAGGCATGTCCTTTTCCTTCTCAGTCATCCTGCTTATTGAATGCGGTGGTTGAAGATTAACTGTGCAGAGTGCTGAATACTAGCCACCTTCATCCTTTCGGGAGCATGAAATGGTTGAGTTGTGCTTTCGATGCCCATGATTGCTTCTCAGCCTCTGTCTCCTAGAAGTTATTTCCTGTCCTTTGTTTATGTGATAGAAAGGATCTTCGGGCCTCTGTTATCTTCTAACTACAAACGGGTAATGATTTCTACTATAACAGAGAAATGATGCAATTGTGAGAAATCCCGCCAAATCTGCTTCTTTTGGACCTCAAAAGTCCTCAAGTATGGTTTAATTGTCTATCGGGTCCGCCCTTGGGTCGCTGTCGCCTATCGCAAATGGCATGTTCCCTTCATCCCCTTGTTCCTAGAAATACTTGAAAAACACGAGAAAAAACATGAAAAAGGCCTCCCTCCGAACTTCAAATATTTAAACAATTTCATTCTGGAAACCCATCGGGTCCGGGTCTTATCATATCACAAGGCTCCAAGGCTCCCTTTGGTTTCCACCAATAGCAATCCGGCAATGTAACGTGGGCTGTCGATCAGCGCGCGCGATCGACAGTCCATATTGCATTGTTGATCGCAATCGCTCAATGCACACTATCTACGCCGATTTGCCTTCGCCGATGCAATCTGCTGATGCGATAAAGCAATGCGATCTGGTCACAATCACTGATCGCTCAATGCCTTAGCCCCTTTATATAAATAACATAGCTCCTTGCCGATGCGACCCGCCAATTCGATGTGGGCTATTGATCTATATGCGTGATCGATGATTCACATTTAATGGCTGATCGCGATCGCAATGCCTCTCTTGTCCACACCAATTGACACTGCCTGTCTATGCTAATTGTGATCCGCCGATTAGATCTAGACCGTTGACCAGCCAAATCTAACGGCTGCTGTTCCACCATCATTTAAGCTTGTGCCTGTGGGTTTTTTCATGGTTTTGTAGTGTTTCCGCCTCCCGATAGTGCATTGCTGACCCTCCAAGGGCTCTCCTCTTGCAACTATTTCGATCGATGGATGACCTTTGACCAAAATTGGAGATTTCAACAGCATGCATGGATCCCTTGGCATGATTTTAAGTAGATTTGCAGACTTTGGGAGTGTTTTTTGGATCCATTTTTATCCTTTTGTATAGCACCACAAACAGAGAGATTTAAACATTCGCTTTCCAATATGCAAACTTGAAATGAAAATTCACTTTCACTTTTGTATACTAAATGAATGCAATCCTTTGATTTTGATGTCTTTTAATCTAGAAGAAACAAACAAGCAACAAGCAAGTGTGGAAAAAAAAACAGTTGATCCAAACAATTGTGATCTATTTTCGGTAGTGAAAAGAAATCAAATCAATGCCAAAGATTGGTTCAATAACAGTCACTAAATAATCAACCAAAAGCAGGCAAATGGGAAGGCTCAATCAAACCAACAACAAGTTGCAAACAAATCTTGAGAAAACAAGCAACCAAGCCAAACTGATCCAAGAGACTTTGAAACAATGAACTAGGTCACATAAGCAAAAAAGCAAGATTCATTCAACAAAGCTCACAAGAGAGTGCCTCAACCTATAAACAGTGAAAAACAAGTGAGAAAAGCAAGGGACTAGCAGGACTGATGGACTCAGGAGGCAGAATTGAGAAAATCAATTCTATAGCAATCAGCGTGGGTAATACACAAGAAACAAGTGCTAATAAAGAACTCGCCGCAACAACAGAGCGATGTCAGCGCGGAAGTACACGACTTTCTTGCGATGGTCAGATTTTCAGAACCGTCGCAACTGTGAGGCGTAATTACAAAATGAACAGGATATTACAAAAAGGTGAGCGCGATGACAGCACGACTGTTAAATTTAAAGCCACGATGATGTTCAAAACAATAACAGGCGAACCAAAACTCCCAAATCAAAAGCAAACAATCCCTCAATCAAATAGGGGTATTTCCCAGATCAACCCAGGAAACTCAAGAGACTGATAACTAATCCCCAAACTCGAAAAGATACCCAAAAAAAAAAATCAATACAAGAGTAAACAAGAAAAGAACAAAGGCCAAAGCTCCCCAGTGAAGTCGCCAATTTGTGATGCAAGAAAGTGTTCCCTCTGTGGACAGAGGCAACCCCTCTAGCCCTAGAGCGGGTCTAGCCACAAACAAGGACAGATCAACAATATCTTTCCTTAAATAGTCATAGTTGGAGGCCTACCTCAACCGGTGGTCGATGGAGTTCCGTTGCGCTGCTCCAACTTTCGCTTCCTTCTCCTGACGAGTGATCAACCTGAAACAATGCAAAGGAAATACAACAAAGCACATAACCGGAAACAACAATGATCTATTTACTCACAAAGTCAAGAAGTCAACGCTATCAAGTACATTACATACAAGACATAGGAAAACATCATTGATTGTATTAATAATGAAATAAGAGTAAGCTTACAACCAAAGTCTTGACGTCACAAGCCTTCTCAGAGGGATCCAGCCAGCCTGTTTTTCAAGCATTCACTCTTTGAAGATGGATCTCCCAATACACAAGTCCCTCTCACTCATAATTTTTACACAAGATTAAGGGCACTTCACAACCTTCCACAAGCTATCAACAATCCCACACTTGTCACACTCACACCAGCTATCTAGCAAACTCACAAACACTAACAGCACTGCTCAACTAGCCAACTATCAAAAACTAGCAATGCATAGCAATGGTGAGAGTTTAAATAGGAGAAGGAGTCTCCATTAAAGGTGGAAGAGTGAGCTTATCTCCAAGGAAGGTAGCACAAATGACAGAACAACCACGCCAGAGAAAGGAGGGCGATACAAACTATGCCAATAACCAGGTCTGGAGTCATCTGGAAGGCCGACTGTTGGAACAAATTCTCCCAATCTAGATCATCGCAGGGGCATAACTGATATTCAGCACTGACATCACTATTGAGTAATGTAACCAGTCAGGTCATCACTAAAGATTACAAACAACCTGGCACTGGGACATGAAATCGGACCATCACGGGAATCAGGTGTACTTTCTCGATGGCAGTTCTTCTAGACTATTTAGGAATGCCCTTCAGCGCGTATATTTAGCCAACCGACGTGATGAGGCAGATAACTTAGGAAAAGTGGGTCATTTGGCAACATCAGAGATAATTTGTCTAATATGAGCATGTTTGACTAGGACACATGACACAGTAGAAGGACTGGAGTGAAGACAGTGACAAATTACTGTGTAACAGCTGCAACTGATACTACTAGTGTTATTTTGTTAGCTCAAGACAATTACAATGGAAACGAGCATGTGGTTTAGTATTTGAGCTGGAATCTTCTTGACACTGAGTCTCGATATGCCCATGTTGAGAAGCTTTCATTAGTAGAAGTTCATGTCGTCCAAAGATTTCGACACTATATCCTTTTATGGAAAAAAGCAATGATTTTTTATTGCAACCCCATGACATATATATTGTCTCGTCTTTGTTGAATTGATCTGTGCTCTTCCATCTGCAAGCACTTCAACTGATTTTACTAAGAAGATACCTTATGAAACTCTGTTTCTGATCAGCACTCTTGACCCATGGTATGGAGATATTATTGTTTATCTTCAGACCCAAACCTTTTGATCTGAGTTGTCTCGATCCGACCGACGCCGCATTCGGCATCAGTCCCAACCCTATCGCATCCTTGGTGATACATAGTGTTGGAGAGGTAAATCCCCTCTACGGATAGAGGTGATCCCTACTAGCCCAAAATGGGTCTAGCAACAATCAATCAATGCTACTGTGCAAGTTCCTAATTGCAAATAAAAGAGAGGCAATGAACACCTACTTGGATTCCAACGCTATTATTTGACAAAGAGATGCCGCTCTCGCTCCTTCGCTCTGGCTGGTCACGATCCTCCACGATCTCCATGAATAGATACCTGCACACACGAGGAAAAAGACAAACACAAGCGTGAAATCTAATAAAAGCAATTATACATCAGTCAGAAAGGATTTAATTTACATTAACCATTACAAAGACAAATGAGAATGGAACCATAACAGTAGTCATCTATTATTAATCAATAACAGAGAAAGGTACAACCAAAGTTCTGACGCTGAGTCCTTCTCTAGAGGGTCCAGCCAGCAAGTCTCTTAAGCATTCACCCTTGGAGGGAGATTCTCCCAAAACAAAGCTCTCTCTCACACAAGCAACACTCACAACCTTCCTTAAGCTTCCTCTAGCAAATCCACACTTGTCACACCAACTACCTATTAGCAGCAGCACTCTAAGCACTATGAATTCCACACTATCCAAACTAGCTGCTCATGGCAATGGTGGAGGTTCAAATAGGAGAAGAAGTCTCCATGAATGGTGGGAGGACAAGCTTATCTTCAAGGGAGGTGGTTCCAAATGACGAACAGACATGCCATAGAAGGGAGGGCGATACTCACAAGGCTAACAACCAGGTCTAGAGTTATCTGGAAGGCTGGCTGTTAGAACAAATTCACCCAAACTGGATCAGCGCGGGTGTAACACTGAACTGGAGCGCTGACAGCGCATCATAATAACGGAGCAGGCTGTGTCAGCGCGGCTTAATACTTTCATAGGATGCACTGGCTCGTGAAATTCGACCAGCATGAAAAACCTGTGTGCTTTCGCGCTGGCAGCGCATCAGTTACACTATCAGCCGCCAGTCAGCGCGGTTATTTTAATAACAGTCGCGCTGATGAAATAAACTTTGGCAAAGTGGGTCATTTGGCCAGTTTAGAGAGCATGAGCATGGTGCATTTGATTTCATGACACAGTAGGGAGACTGACAAGGAGACAGTGACAATTTACTGCGTAATAGATGCCCCCTAAAGCATGAAGCCCGAGAGAGTGGGAGGGGTGAAATGCTTTACAAAACTGCTAAACTGGAACACCACCAGGAAGGACCTGCACATATGTACAACTGATATCTCGATTACATGTAGTCTAGGCATGGGCGCAGCCATCCAAGAGACATACGAAGAAGGTCTGTGGCATGGACGCAACCACCCAGCTGAAGAGACCATGATGATAAGAAGGTATGGTCGCAGCCATCCAAAAGACTCAGGTATGGGCGCAGCCATCCATCAATGAGTCATGTAATAACAATCCACAAAATCGCAGCCTGGTTCGTAACAGACAAAAACCAGGGTCTTGCGCTCCATCCCAACCCGAACAAAGTACAAGTTCAAGCACGTGAATACATGAGTTGAAGTCGAACATGCATTAACATCGTCTGATTACCAGTCAATGATGAAAACTGTTAACAGACGCGAGAGGTACCACCAATAATGACAATGGTCCTCAAGGTACTTATAGGTACAATCCGCGGCGTGTGAATCAATGAGCTGGTGTCGAACACCCGCAGAATCATCCGATCGGAGGCCAATGATGAAAACCTCACGTCGAACACGAAGAACCTGCCATTGAGGCATGCAGGCTCTAAGGCACCTGAAGGGAGTCTCTAGGTCACTTTCCTGGATAATGAGCTGAAGTCGACAGGAAGTAACCTTGATCGAAGGTGGGCCATAATGTTTCCCACATCATCGACACGAGACAGAGAAGGATAAAATATTTTGTGTGAGACATCAGAGGGAGGTGGTAAGCTTGCAGAGGCCAACTTCTCTTGAACATATCGGCGACACAACAGCGGATTTGGCAGTATCTAACATCAAATGAGCAGAGGTCATGGTGACAAGGCAATGAGCAGATGAGAGGTCAAATAGGATAACCCAAACCCACGGAGGCTAGTGTAAAACAAGATGAGAAATCCCCACCCAGACACGAATGCAGACGAGTGCCATGTTCAAGAGCGACATACTGCCGATACGACCATTATTACAGTTTCATTTTCCCCACCATTCCTGGCAGGTACCCCGGTTATTTTTGGGTGACAAGCTTGACGGGGATAGCATATGCTTGGAAAGCGTCATTTCGACGATATCCGATGTCATTAAGTTTTAACGAGTCTGACAAAGGAAGAACTCGGCGTCTTTTCCTGTTTAGAGAGTCTGAAAAGACAGCGGAAAAGGAAACTCCAGGGGGGTCCTTTTTCGTAAAGTTGTGTCTCTCGAGCCCGAAAAAGTATAAAACAATGCTCGAAAGAACCGCCCGACCAATATGATCGAGGAGTACTTTTCGTGAATAGTGACTTCGACCCGAAAAAGTAAAAAAGCGGTCGGAAGCACGTCGTTTTAGAGCCAATAACGAGTGCGAAACGACAAACACCCGGCAATCTTTTTAAGTTAAACGGTCGAAAAAAGAGCTTTAAAAGTGACTGCCTCTCATTCCTTTTAACGAGCTGAAAGGAAGCTCGGCCATCTTTTCTTGGTTTATGTCGGAAAAGAGCTTAAAGACGACATTTTTTGGGACCAAGTGTACATAGAATCGTTATGACCACGCCGGTTACTAGAACCTGCACAAGAACACCACCCGCGTAAACCTGTTCGACATGTTTAAAAACATAGTAAAACATGCATAAAAGCATAATATAGTGACATTAGTGCTAAATCCATGGTAAAAATATGACAAAAACCCACATTGATAAGAAACTATAGCTAATTATGAATTTTTTACCATAAATAGGGGGGTAAAAGTCATTTTTTACCATTGTTACCATTTTGAGTTGTGAAGAACGTTGTGGAGCTGCAAGGTTGACGGAGCGATTTCCAGCCCGTGCAGACACCATTCATCCGGCAGCTTGTTCCAGGTAGGTTCTCCTCCCCCTGCGCTTTAATTTGAGTCTTTTGAGAGCAATTCCACGGTGGGAAGTGGCCCTTTGGGCAAATTGTTTTGAGCGTTGGTGCGCTCTCGGTCAGCGCGGATTTCCCGCTCAGGTCCGCGCTGATCGATTTAAATTTACACACACCACCTCTTGAGTCAGCGCGGAAAACACGTGTTCTTCCACGCTGACCCAAGGAAAAAACAACGGGGCGCCATGATCAGCGCGACTGTTTTAAAAACAGCCGCACTGACGCCGTAAAATTTTGTTTTTAAGAAAATGAACGTACAAACTCCAACGGTTAGCGCTCTAATATTTTTTCATGGTCTTGCAGGGCATAATTTCTTTTGTTTGGCAAGAGAGAGCTCACGATGATGAGGATATAGCCACTTATGCCATTGCCGAATGCCGAAATACAATGCGGGCATGCGGGTTCCTAAAATTCTTCCTTACTCGCGCCTGAGGGCGCAACCTGATCTCCTCGAGCTCTTAATCAGAGCTTGGAACCCAGTTGATGGAAAATTCACAATCCATGGCCGGGACATTGAGTTTGATTCCACGGATATCTATTTTTTGACTGGATTGTCACGCCGGGGCCTGATGCCCATCCTGGAGGGGCAACGGCCCAACGGTGAGACCCTTGACCAGCTCATGGCTCGAGTGTGCCCACGGGCTGTTAAAACACGGAGTGGGAAGGTTGGTATCCCGACGGTGGACGACATGGTTCTTCGCACCATACTCTTTATGGTGACACGGGCAGCGGGCTCTTTGGCCAATCATGAGGCCTCAAAGACCCATCTACTACTGGCTCTTGAGTGCTTACAGCCCACCATTTTTAACTGGGCAGCAGCAGTGACGACTAGCATGAAGAGGCAACTGAGCAACTGTCGACGCGGAGAGTCGAAACAGTTTGCTTATGGGTCACTCTTACTCCCGCTCATGCTGGAGCCAGTGCCGGCCTTACAGCTACAGACCATGGCCGTGGATCCACCCAGAGGTCCCCGGGAGACGAGGGCCAGTCGATGGGACCGTGTCATGCCGCGCGGAGGTGGCGGTCGCCCAGTGGCTTGGGGGTGTATTTTCGAGAGTGGCTGGATCGGCAGGTCATTTTCGTAGAGGACTGGCCATATACCGGTATGGACTTCCGCGGCGATCCCGACATGCCACTGCCCGCGGGAGAGCATTGGGATGATGGAGGTATGACACTTGATCTCTTTTTGATATTTTTTAATGTTTTTGATTTTTCATGTACATGTCTTGATAAATGTCATGGTGTGCAGATGTGGGACCTGTGAGACCCATTGGCCTAGCCCCAGAGGCACGGAGAGAGGGGCAAGGTGCGGGAGTCCTGGCCCTGGCCCCTCCAGGGGTTGACACGACGGAGACTACAGCTCGCAACCTTGAGGGTTTACTGGAGGGGGTGCCAGATTATCAGGGGGTCGAGGAGGTCCCCATAGCTCACCAGATCCACACAGTGGGGGTGGAACCCAAGATGCACCGCCTTTTGAGGCGGGTGGCACGGGCAGCTGTATGCTATAGGGAGCATAACCCAGCTCAGTAGTCATCTAGGTTTTATTTCCACTGATGTTTTTTTTTTTTTTTAGGGACATATGCCTCAGATGTACTGAGGACACCGGCTTTACTTTTGGACATATACACTTATTTTTGAGCGCCTTAGTGCGCCACAAGATATATATATACCGATTTTGGATGGATCTTTTACATATGATGATGTTTTATATGCTATGCAAATGTTTAATACAAATGTGATCTAATTGTATCAGTTGCACATCATGCGATCCACATATTTTTATTTTTTATGCAAGCTTAAAAGCACACATGCAAACACACATGCAAACTATGCTTGGAAAATAAATTATTTACATATGCTTATTCTATGGTCTTATTATGTTTTTTATGTCTTCTTGTATGATGTTTATCTATTACGCAAATGTCTGTCCAACACATGGTTTGCCAATGCATCAGTTAACGTATTTAATCGTCTCGGAATATGTTGATATGTGATATAATCAAAATTCCTTTGTAACAATCTCACACGTAAATACAACCTTAGAATGCATTGGTCTCTGACGGAATATCGCCCATTGAGTTGATGGACGACAAGTTGAGAGTCCAGGTTCACCACCAATGCACGAATGCCGAGATCAACTACTTCGGCTAGTAATTCAATTACAACACTATATTCGGCAACATTGTTGGTGGTACGGCCCAAGCACACGCCTTGAAGATCTAGCAACTCACCGTGAGGATCGTAGATCGCCCACGCCGCAGAAGACAAATTGCAAGTGCTACGGCAGGCGCCATCGGCGAAACCAACGTAAGGTGTACTAGACATCTGCACAAGAAGCAGAAAACAAAATAAGAGGCAAACACGCCTTCACACCAAAGCAAAACAAGAAATCATGCACACATAACACACTTGCTAAGAACACACGTATGTACAAACTAGGTGCACGAAGTCATGCATAATATTTTTTCAAATAGAGCCCGTTGCGGGGCTTGTCGAGAGGATTTCCTTCGTAATCGATCAGCTCATATGGCCCCTTTTGCAAAACTCTCTTCACGATATAGGGGCCTAGCCACATGGATTCGAGTTTACCTGCCCCCAGCTTATCCTTAGCTTGATCATAGAGCAGTACTAGATCTCCCTCAACAAAGGAACGAGGGTGAATCGTATTGTCGAAGTGAGCCTTAACCCGCTTCTTCTGCGCTTCAATAGCTAGAGAGGCTAAGCGACGAGTCTCGTCTAGCCATTCTAAATAAAGAAGCCGTTCCTCCACCGGAGTGGTGTTGGGAAGCAACTCGACAGCTAATTTTAACGAGGGAATCTCACACTCAACAGGAAGGGTGGCCTCCAGTCCATAAACAAGCTGAAAAGGAGTGAAACCGGTGGCGTCCTTCACAGAGGTCCGGTAGGCCCACAAGGCGGGGAACAGCATCAGATGCCAGTTAGACTTGTGCGTATTCACAGTACGTTGGAGCATTGTGATCAAAACTTTGTTCACAGCTTCAACTTGGCCGTTGGATTGAGGGTAATACGGCGTCGAACTATCTTGACGCAAGCCTAGCTGGGTCGTTAGTTCCGTCATCATGTGATTACGGAAATGTTTTCCGTGATCTGTGACGATAGCCTGGGGGACTCCGAACCGAGTAATGACATGATTAAACAAAAACTGCGCCGCCGTGTAACCGTCTTCATTCAATGTAGGCATCGCTTCAGCCCATTTGGTGAAATAATCGACGGCAACGATGATATACCCATGCCCCCCGGCCGAACGAGGGTTACAGGACGTATAATCGATGCCCCATTTGGAAAATGGACCTACGGTAACAACAGGGTGCAGTGGTGCAGGAGGTGCACGCATTTTCCGGTGGTAAACCTAACATTCATGACATGCACGGACGGCAAGGATGCAATCCTTGAAGATAGAAGGCCAGAAATAACCAGCACGGAGGATTTTCTGGGCGGTGGCATATCCGGACATGTGGCTGCCGCAAGCACCGGAGTGGCAGTCATTCAATACCCGCTCAGCCTCCTCGAGAGTCAAACATCGGCAGAGGACAGAATCAACGCCGAGGCGGTACAGGGTGTCGCCGATAATGCGATAGGGTTGAGATTGGTGACGAATCCTCCGTCGAGTGTCTTTCGATACATTAGGACGGAAGGAAGACGTCTGCAAATATACTATGATGTCCCCATACCAAGGGTCGAGGGTGCTGATTAGAAACAATGTTTCATCCGGGATATGCTCTTCCGAACGAGATGGTACAGAAGGGGATGGCAAAGAACAGAGCAATTCTGCAAAGACCAGAGATTTCTTAGACTTGGCAGCAGTAAATTCCAAGTCAAACTCTTGTAGGATGACAATCCATTTCGAGTACTTGCCCCCCAGCAGCTGACGCGACAAGATGTAGGTCATTGGGTTGCAGTCGGAAATCACGGTCGTAGTGCGCAACAGGATATAGTGTCGGAATCGTTGGACGGCGCAGACAGCTGCCAATGCCAACTTCTCGACATAAGCGTAACGAGTTTCCGTATCCAAGAGATTGCGACTAAGGTAATAGATAACGTGCTCATTTCCATCATTGTCATCCTGCACCAGAACCATGCCGATGGTGGTGTCAGCGGCAGCTAGATAGAGAGAATAATCACGGTGATAGTTCGGAGGTCTTAAGAGTGGAGCCGAGACAAGGAGGTCCTTGAGTCGCTCAAAAGACTCCTGGGCGATGGCATCCCAATGAAAGGGTGTGTCTCGTTTTAATAACCGTGTGAAACCCTTAGCCACCTCGGCATAATTCGGAATGAATCGTCTGAGGAAATTCGCTTTGCCCTGCAAGCTCTGCAATTGCTGCAAAGAGGCAGGGGGAGGAAGATTCAAGATGGCCTCAACTTTGAGGGGATCCAGACGGATGCCTTCTCGGGAGACGATGAACCCGAGCAGTCGGCCTGATTCTACGCAGAAGACACACTTATGAGGATTAAGCCTTATGCGGTAGTGTCAACAGCGGAGAAAAATTTCGCGAAGATGAGAGGGATGATCCTGACGCTTAGCTGAATGAGCTGGGAGGTCATCCAGATAAGGTTGTACAATGTGACGAATGTCGTGAAAGGCGTAAGACATTGCACACTGAAATGTAGTGCCGTTATTCTTTAGACCGAAAGGAAGCTTCTTATAGGCGAAGGTGCCCCAAGGACAAATAAAAGCCGTCTTATGCTGGTCTGTGGGTGCAATGTTGATCTGGTTATAGCCAGAGAAGCCGTCCATAAACGAGTAAATTTCACTTCCTGCACACTCATCAATAAGCTGATCGATGAAGGGCGTAGGGAAGTTATCCTTCGGACAGGCACGATTGATATCACGGTAGTCAACACAGACCCGGATAGTGCCCTGCTTTTTATTCACAGGGACTATATTAGACACCCAATCCGTCAGGGGAATGGGGTAAATGAAACCAGCTTTAAGAAGCTTTTCGACTTCGGCCTTGATGGCTGCAGCCTTTCGGGGGTGCACAGGGCGTAAGCGCTGACGAACAGGCTTAGCACCTGGATATGTAGGTATTTCGTGCACCACTATACTAGGGTCGATGCCAGGAATTTCCTCATAGGACCATGCGAAGACATCACGAAATTCGCGAAATAGAGCAGTGTAGAGTTGAATTTCCTCTGGAGTGCAAGTGACTCCGATATGAATGTGCTCGACGATCCCTGGTTTGACAGAGATGTCGATCGGTTGGGTTTGCGTGATATTTCCCATATTGCCCTCTGAAGACACTTGATAAAGCTGAATGGGTGTTTGGAGGGGCGGGGATGGGACACACGAAGCAAACCGCTCGAGACATGCGGTCATTTCCGGATGGGGAGGGAGAAACGAAGAGCGATGGTGGTGATCTGACCAAGGGAGCTCTTCGAGAGACATGGTCTCTATGATGGCTTCGTCGGAAGGAAATATTTCCTTCAATGGATCCGAAGTAGCCTCATCTCCTAGCCAAGGGAAATGATCATATGAATCGGGAACACTGCTCGGGAGAGCAGGTTCATCAGGGGGAGCCGATGCAGCGACAATCTCGATGTAGTTGAGTTCGGCAGGACTCAACGGCATCATATCACCCCAAGAGTCTTCCTGATTAGTAGGAGGAAGAACCCACGGATCAGAGCGTACAGAGATCATGTTGATAGGGGCGAGATTTGGAGGTGGGAGGGGAAAGACTCCCATTAAAGTGGGATCTTTGAAAAGTCCGGCACCCACGCTCTCGAGTGACTTAGAGGTATGCTCCACGAATGGCACATTACCTTCAGAAGAAGAGGCGAAGAAGGAGAGCTGGTCCACCGTGACAATCTTCCCTTGGTGAGGGAAACGAATGACACGGAACAGGGAGGAAGCCACGGCTTGCATGGCGTATGTCCAGCTCCATCCGAGGAGGAGGTTGCAGGTAAGATTGGCGTCAACAACTTCGACCTCTACTTCTACGGTCTTTCCTTCCAAAGAGATGGGTAAGCATTGGAGGATACCGTAAGGATGGGACTCTCTTCCATCGAAAGCTTCTAACGTCGTAGGGGACTGACTCAAAGCAGGGGAACCAATCACCTTCCAGCAAGAAACGGACATGATGCAGGTTGAGGCACCTTCATCAATAACCGTACGATGAATCGTTCTGCTATTGATGATGACCTATATAAGGAAAGCGACTTGGTGAGGCAGTCTCTGTGTAAAACCCTCGAGATCGAAAGAAATCAAATCTGAATCTGTCGGGTCGATGCCACCAATCGCTGATAGCAGGGACTTCCTCTGGGAGGGGCAGCTCTGGAGGACTTCTAGAGCGGACATAGCAGACGGAGCCTGAGCTAAGTCCTCAACAATGCTATAGTGCTGGGCAGCACGAGCATTAGGGTTGTAAGATGACTTCCTGAGTACACCTTTTGGAGGGGGTCGGGGGATTGTCTCAGTGCTGGGCCTTTCGATGTGGAGAGGACCAGAACTAGACGGAGGAGCGCTGGAGGGAACCTCCGGCTCTTTCCCGGCACGAGATGGATAATCTTTCGCTCGAGTTGAAACATGGATGGGAATCATTCCATCCATGAACACTTGAGAACCGAATGAGGAAGAGGGTTGAGACGGGTCTGCCACCATTTGGGTCTGCTGGGAAGGGAAAGGCTCTTTAAGCACGGCAGGAGTCCCAGGAGCACCTTTCAATAACCGACTAACTTCGGACCGCCTTGGGCAGTCCTTGGTGTAGTGATCCTCATCACAGATGAGACAAGGATACTTAGGTTTTCGTTTAGCTCCTTCCTCGGGTCGAGGTTTAGGGGAATCTTGCTTGGGCTGTCCAGATTTATCTTTAGCTTTCCCTTTCTTTTTCCCTTTTGAGGATTTATCCGCCGCGGTGGACTGAACGACGTTTACCTCGGAGGTACTCCCAGAATTAGGTTGGCCCTGAGAAGCCGTTTCATTAGAAGCGTTCTGTTTTTGCTTCCCAGGGTTCGCGGCCGATTTCTTCGATGACGAGTTTATAGAGCCAATGACTCCATCAACCGATGGTTTTGGCGGAGCCTTGGTCTGTCCAGGCCTCGGGGCGTCTGGCAAATAATCATATAAAGTACCCGACTGAGAGTACACTAAGTTGAGGTATTGAGCACGCGCAATCGCTTGCTCTTCAGTTACACAAGCTCCCATGGCGATGTCTTTTGCAATTTTAGGGACAAAGGAAGTCGTGAACCAATCGGTCAGGAGTTGATCAGGAATCCAGAATTTGATCAAGCGACGATGCCTTCTCCATTCATGTATATGATCAGATATGTGCGTAGCCGTGTCCTGTTTGAGAGACGTGAGGAGATTTGTCCCTGTCTCGTACCGAATGGGTAACTGAAAATGAGTTAAGAATGCCATAGCCAGCGAGTTGAAATCTTGAAACGTGCCGCGATTCAGCTCAATATACCATTTAGCGGCTGAACCGGTGAGGGTTCTCTGAAAGAGGCGGAGCCGGATAGAGTCATCAAGCCATGAGTTCGATGAACACCAGAGGTGATAGGTCATGACATGGGCTTGAGGATCTTCACCAGCTTTGCCGTCAAATTTTGGACAATCACCGGGTATTTTAGTTGGAACTGGTGGCCAATACGGATTATGCAAAATGGGATCATTCGTCAACTTGGACACATCCGGAAGTTCCAACGTCGCTAAGAAAGGCAACTGAGGGTTAAAGGACATTTGTGGCTGCGGATTCGAGGCAGTATTAGGGTTCCAACCAGGTGGTGGTTGCCCCCATGGACTCTGTCCAGACGGACCCGGCCCGAAAGGGCCTGGCTCATAGGGACCTTGCCTGTAGGGGTTCTGTCCATACAGATTCTGGCCGTGTGCAGACAGTTGTCCCTGAGTCTGCCCCCCAGCCCCCCATGTATTAGCAACTTGTCCTGCAGGTGCAGCATACTGATAATTTTGGTAAGGAGTAACCTGCATCTGTTGATAATTTTGATAAGGGGTAAACTGAGTTTGCCCCCGGGGTTGCTGGTAGCCATACATTTGCTGAGCCCCATACTGAGCCTGATAAGGAGGCTGCGTTTGGTAAGAAGGTTGGGGCCGTGGCCCGCCTTGCATTTGATAACCCATTTGAGTCTGTGGCCCAGGATAATGTCCTTGAACCGGTTGGGCTTGGATCATCTGGCCGAAGGGTTGACCTGGTTGGGTTTGGGATGGACCTGCTTGCCCAGAAGGACGTACTTGCTGGGTGCCAGGTTGTCCGTGAACCACCAAGGGTTGTCCTTGCGGAACAGATGTCTGAGCCGGCTGGATGGCTGGTTGACCTTGAGGTTGGCCAGCCTGTCCAGATGGAAGATTAGGGCGGACAGTGGGTTGGCCTTGCTGCATAGAAGGTTGGCCCATCTGCCTGGAAGGGTGCACTGGCTGAGCAGTGGGTTGGCCTTGCTGTACGTAGGGTTGCCCCCTTTGCCCAGGAGGATGCATGGATTGAGCAGTGGGTTGACCCTGATGTACGTAGGGTTGCCCCCCTTGCCCAAGAGGATACCCCTGTTGGACTGCTGGTTGACCTTGAGGATTATAATTTTGCCTAGCTTGACCAGATGGGTAACCCTGCTGGAGACCAGGTTGGCCTTGTTGGATGTAAGGCTGTCCTGGTTGTCCAGACAGGTAACCTTGCTGGGTACCAGGTTGCCCTGGATAACCAGAAGGTTGACTCTGATAGGAAAACGACGGACCACCAACGGCCGAAGGTTGTCCCGGGTAGGGTTGTCCTTGCGGCCCCCCAGATTGTCCTGGGTAAGACGGGCCATAAAGTGGTTGCCCTTGAGGGGTTTGCACATAAGGTGGCTGGCCTTGATTTGGCGGTCCTTGAGGCTGCCCAGGGATTGCCTGGCCCCCATGAAAAGAATGAGTACTGGCGTCCCAAGTAATGGATAACGGTACCGAGACTTCAACGAAATGTTGAAGAGGCGCGGACTGAGCGAACTGGAGGTACTGACCAGTAGAATCATAATAAAAGAGGGGACCTTGGTAATTTGGGTCCACAATGGGTTGCCCCTGGGCATCATAGGGCCCCCCTCCTGGAACAGGACTAGAAGAGGGTTGAGCACTCTGTGCAGGGTCGACAACTCCAGACGAAAGTCCCGGCTGACCATTACTCACTTGACCGTGAGAGGGACCAGCCCCAAGGTTCGTAGATGAAGACAGTGTCACGGCACTAATGACCGGAGTCGAGTACGCTACACAAATGGTTGGATTGGTGGGAACCGAAGTAACAGGTGTATTAGGGGGTTGTGAAAGAAAAGGTTCCGTGGTGGCAATGAGACTAGGGTCCCATATAGTCGTAGAAGGCATTCTGGCAGCTATTCTATCCCTCATCGACTGATACCGTGGAGGGAGGGGAGAGGTAGCCGGAATGGGAGATTCAACATTTGACACCACGGGCGTCTCACCTGCGCTGGGAGATGTCTCGTCCATGTGGGAAGTGGACATCGGAGACGACATACCGGGAGGGGTAACAGGAATATCGTCCTCGTCAGGCTCCCAGATAGGGTTCCAATCTTCTTCGTAATCCTCGTCGCCCGGGGCACGTACGTTGATAGGCTGGATACTCAGGATAACAGGAAGAGTATCGCTTACAACCAGTACCTCAGGAGCAACAGAAGATGGAGAACCTTGATCACTTGGACCGGGAGTTGACGGGTCAGCCAGGATGACAAACCCCACACAAAACCCTAAAGGAAACTAACGATAAAGACCCTACTCAAACTAACGCACACAAAATCTAACCAGGTAATGTTATCGTGGCCGAATAAATTTTTAAGACACAGGAACCAAACTTGACCTTTTCATGTTTCAAGAGTCGAGAAAAGGACGAAAAGATGACTCTAGTCTCCTTCGAATGTTTAATGAGCACGAAGTGACAAGACGCTCACTGGCACCTTTTCATTTAGGGAGTCCGAAAAGGATCAAAAGCGACTGCTCTGGAGACTCTAGGCAAAGGGTTTACCAAGCAATCCGTAAAAATGCTTATACACCTTGGCAATCGTATGAGAACCAAGGACTTTCCGTACTGCAGTCAATCTTCCCGAATGCTGTGTTCGGTGCGTTACGGTTCGCAGGGCGGCAGACTCGGCTTCCTATGGATCAAGGATAAAAGCCTAGTGGGGTCTCCCTATATACGCGACGATACATGGGAGCACAGTCCGTGTTAGACCACTATCGAGTCACAGAAGGAGGAATCACCCAACCGTAATGTGAAACAATAGTGACTATGTTTAAAGACGCCGGAACACATCTCTAACCTAGACCTCTAGATGTTTGCGTTAAGTTCCAATGCGTTTTTAGGTTTATTCAGTTTATTTTATGGTTGATCTTGAATTAAGTTTCGGTTTCAGGCCTTATCGTGTGATCTCTCACAATTACCTAGATGCAAACTACATGCCAAAGAATACCATTTCGTTCGATGAATTCTAACTACGAGAAGGTTAAGAGTTTTCAATCAAACAAAATGAACTCAAACAATCAAACAATCTAATGCAGCTAATGACAAAGAAATGAAATTTTTCTTTTGAGAACACAAATCAATGAAATGCTCTTCTTTTCATTAACTATTGAATGCAAAAGATACTAGTTTGATTTCTTTTTCAATGGCACAATGCACTTAAAAATGAATTTTGAGAGACAGCAACATCGAGTAAAGAGAAATGAAATCACTCAATGAAAGATACAACAAGCGCGAAAAGAGTTGATTGAACCCAAGCAACTGTGATCTGTGCCTAGGTAGTGAAACAATCCAAGGACCGGTTCAACGACAATCACCTCAAACAAACAAGCAAAGAAAGCAAAAAGAGGAAGGTTTTTGCAATAGCAAAGACAAGCAGCAACGAATCTTCGTGAACGGGTGATAAAACAAAATCAATCCAGTGAAAACGGGATAATGGCACTAGGTCACGGGACACAAAAACAAGATTCGTTCGACAAGACTTCGCAAGCAAGTGCTTCACAATTCAAACAATAAATATCAAGTCATAAACCAAGTAGAAAGAGCAAGAGACAGTCAAACCAATAGGCTCAGGAGGCAAAATTGAAACAAATTCAATTCTACAGGATCAGCGTGGGTAGCCCGTAGCAACAACGCACTGACCAGAAGTCACGCGTAGAAACAAAGCGCTGTCAGCGCGGAAGGACACGACTTAAGCGCGCTGGTTTGATTTTAGAACCGTCGCGACTGTTTTACGCACAAGCGCGATTAAAAAGGGGTCAAAAAGACAGCTATGCGCTGTCAGCGCAACTGTTTTGATTTAAACCGCGCTGAGGCTAAAAAAGAGGCAGAATCAAGCCAAAAACTCCCAAACCAAGGCCAGAACTCTTTAAACAATTAAGGCACTTCCCAGATTGAACCAGGAGGTTTAAAAGCGGAGAACTAATCTCCAATTTTTGAAAAGAGAGTCACAATCAAACTCGAAAACAAAAATGAACAAAAAGAGACAAAGGCCAGCTCCCCAGCGGAGTCGCCAAATTGTTGGAGAGGTAAATCCCCTCTACGGATAGAGGCGATCCCTACTAGCCCAGAATGGGTCTAGAAACAATCAATCAATGCTACTGTGCAAGTTCCTAATTGCAAATAAAAGAGAGGCAATGAACACCTACTTGGATTCCAACGCTATTGTTTGACAAAGAGATGCCGCTCTCGCTCCTTCGCTCTGGCCGGTCACGATCCTCCACGATCTCCGTGAATAGATACCTGCACACACGAGGAGAAAGACAAACACAAGCGTGAAATCTAATAAAAGCAATTATACATCAGTCATAAAGGATGTAATTCACATTAACCATTACAAAGACAAATGAGAATGGAACCATAACAGTAGTCATCTATTATTAATCAATAACAGAGAAAGGTACAACCAAAGTTCTAATGCTGAGTCCTTCTCTAGAGGGTCCAGCCAGCAAGTCTCTTAAGCATTCACCCTTGGAGGTAGATTCTCCCAAAACAAAGCTCTCTCTCACACAAGCAACACTCACAACCTTCCTTAAGCTTCCTCTAGCAAATCCACACTTGTCACACCAACTACCTATTAGCAGCAGCACTCTAAGCACTATGAATTCCACACTATCCAAACTAGCTGCTCATGGCAATGGTGGAGGTTCAAATAGGAGAAGGAGTCTCCATGAATGGTGGGAGGACAAGCTTATCTTCAAGGGAGGTGGTTCCAAATGACGAACAAACATGCCATAGAAGGGAGGGCGATACTCACAAGGCTAACAACCAGGTCTGGAGTTATCTGGAAGGCTGGCTGTTAGAACAAATTCGCCCAAACTGGATCAGCGCGGGTGTAACACTGAACTGGAGCGCTGACAGCGCATCATAATAACGGAGCAGGCTGTGTCAGCGCGGCTTAATACTTTCATAGGATGCGCTGGCTCATGAAATTCGACCAGCGCGGAAAACCCGTGTGCTTCCGCGCTGGCAGCGCATCAGTTACACTATCAGCTGCCAGTCAGCGCGGTTATTTTAATAACAGTCGCGCTGATGAAATAAAATTTGGCAAAGTGGGTCATTTGGCTAGTTTAGAGAGCATGAGCATGGTGCATTTGATTTCATGACACAATAGGGAGACAGTGACAATTTACTGCGTAACACATAGTATCAGGTCAATGTGGACTCTGTTCTTCGCAGGTATCTCACCCTAGAATAGGTTGAGCAGGTCTTAAATGATTGCAACTTTGGTGCCTGTGGTGGTCATATGTCTCGATATTCCACTGCTCAGACAATCCTCTGCACCGGTTATTTCTGGCCTTCTATCTTTAAAGATTGCATTCTAGTTGTCAAAAAATTCTATGAATGTTAGATTTTCAACTGCAAGAAACGCGCCCCAACCACACCCATACACCCCGTAATCATCATTGGCCCATTTGTTAAATGGGGCGTTGATTTCATGACATGTCACCCTCGCTCGGTCGGGGGGCATGGTTATATCATCGTCGTCATCGACTATTTTACTAAATGGGTTGAGGTGATGCCTACATACAATGTTAAAGGTATTATTGCTTCTCAGCTCCTTTTTAACCATGTCATAGCCCATTTTGGTGTTTCTCAAGCTATCGTAACTGACCATGGATCACATTTTCATCAGCACATGATGGCAGAGCTGACTGCTCAGTTGGGCCTTCATCATGATAGCTCAACTCCTTATTATCCATAGGCCAATGGCCAAGTTGAGGCAGTTAATAAATTTTTGATTACTATGCTTCAACGTACTGTTGGGAAGCACAAAAAGGATTGGCATTTGATGTTATTCTCATCTCTTTGGGCTTATAAAACTTCTGCTAAGACGGCCACTGGATTCACTCCATTCCAGCTGGTGTATGGTTTAGAGGCAACTCTTCCAATCGAATGTGAAATCCCCTCACTTAAACTAGCTATCGAACTTCTTCTGAATACCTCGCCTGAAGAGGAACAACTACTATATCTTAAGAAGCTTGACAGGACTCATCACATTGCTGCAGTGGTCATCGAAGCTCGAAAGAAATGGGTCAAAGCTCATTTTGACCAAACCGTTTCTCCTCGTACTTTTGCTGAAGGCAACTTGGTCCTTCTTTACGATCAAGCCAACGATAAATTGGGAGCAGGAAAGTTCAAACCCATGTGGCATGGACCCTACATCATCAAGCGTGTCTTACAAAAAGTTTCCTATGAGCTATGTGATTATGAGGGAAATGCATTGTCACAACCCTATAATGGGTTGTATCTGAAGAAGTATTATGCATGAAATCCGTGTAATAACTTTTGTACTTCAGTGTGTTAATTCATTAGTGTGCGTTTTTTATTTTTGGTGGGTTTGTTTTCTTTGCAGACATTTGTTTTTTTCTTACCATGTGTTCCACTCGATTTGCAGATGTCGTCAAGCCATTACATTGCTTTTGTTGATGGTGCTTGTCATAGCATACAAAACCTTTCTTCTGCATCATGGGTACTCTATGACCCTAATGGTGAGTTGATTAACTTACAAGGTATCTGCCTTGGTCGAACAACCAATAATATTGCTGAATATAGTGTAGTTATTGAACTCTTGTCAGAAGCAGTTTCTCTTGGCATTAGGGATTTAGCTGTCAAGTTGGATTCGCAGCTCCTTGTGCTACAATTAAACAATCATTACTCAATGAGAAATCCACAAATATTGCATATGTATCTACGTGTTAGATTGCTGGAAAGAAATTTTGATTTCATTGCATATCAACATATTCCATGTAATTTAAATACATTAACAGATGCATTAGCAATTTTTTTCCTTGATAGTCATTTGTGTCATTTATAAAACTAATCATGTTATGGAAACATAAGTAGGAAATAAAACATGCATATATATATGTGTGTGTGTGTGTGTGTGTGTGTGTGTGTGTGTGTGTGTGTGTGTGTGTGTGTGTGTGTATACTGTGTTTGTCGGAGTGTTTACATCAAAATATCAAAAAATAAATTGTTTTGGGACTCTTGGCTTTCCAAGACTACAAAATGTGTAAAAGGACTAGATAAACTCTCAGCCTGCATAGTGTTCATGATAGCATGAGACCACTCTAATCACTCGGCCTAACAGCTGACACACAGTCTCACAGAGACTCCCACTGTGTGTCTCTGCCAACATAGTGGAACATCATCAATAGTGGCATACTTTGGGACTCCACAAGTTATTGCCTCTAGATTGCGCTCCATATCAGCAAGGGTCTACCCCTTCTTCATATTCTGCGCCCACTATTTGATGTGCAATTTGTCGTGCTATTGGAGACATGCCTGGTGGTCGCTCTAGTCCGACATCTTCATATTTCTCACAAGTTGAGTCTCAGTTTACACTTTTACAAAAAATTCATAAAACTTGAAAAAATCCAAAAAACAAGTTTTTACCTACATTGGTCCATTGTTCTCCTGGTGGCAGAGGCAGATCTGGATCCCACTTGAAATTTGTGTCATCATTAGCGTAGTCGTCCACCACGAGTAGTTGGCATTCTAGCCAAACGAAAAATTGTGGTGGGTAATGCATATGTTGACCCATTCCTCCTCGAGGCATGAGTTGACTCCATCGCACAAGTCTCAGATCTCGGGGGGCAAGATCTGGTACCTCTGCCCACTAATTCCAGAATAAGGGTACTCGCTCTAAAAATAATGTCACCAATATAGAACTGAACCTGAATTGCTTCAGGTGTCCATGCTTCCCCTTGGTTAGTTGTCGTTTCATGCTTTCCAAAAGGTCTCCACACCGGTTGAATACGGTGGGGGTCAAACATGCGATAGCATATTGGAACTGGGATTTTGAAGCCTCATGAAAGGCTTGCGTGCAAGTTACACACACCATAGTGAACAAAATCATTCTCAAAACGAGGTTATTGGTGATTTTCACTATCTTCACCTTACCTCCATTGGTTATTTTGGCGTCGGGACAATGCCTCTGGACTAGAGTCCTTGTACTTTCACCTCCTTGGTGAGATCCAAAGAGTTGGACCGCTTCCCCTCATCAGGACAATCTTGTGATGAAGTAGATATTCATCTCCTCAAGTTCTAGTTCCTATCCTTTTATGATGAATATCTCTCGATCTACATCCCAGAGACTGATCAATTAGGGCAGCAATTCCATCTGAGCCCTTAACCCTGTGGTCATGAAGAATTTTAGCAACCCACAATTCCTGAGAGCATTTATGCATTCAGGATCCTGAGGTTCTTGGAAGTCTTTGGCCTCATGGCCTCTTTATTTCCATTCCAAGACCATTTTCTCCTACAAAACATCATTTAAACATAAATTAATTCTTTTTTCATGGATTGAAATCATCAATTTTTGCTTTAAAAGAGGATTTTCTTCCCAAAAATCTACCTCAGTGCCATCGCGTCTGTTTTTACAAATAGTGCGATGGCATCGTGCGAGCCTTTGGGCTCGAGGGCGATCATCACAGGTCCGATGACCATACTTGCAATGGTCGCCGACGCCCTAAAAATTTTAAAATCCTCCCTTATAGCATAAAAATCACCATTTAAAATGCATAAAAAAAGTGATAAAATGCAAGAGCAAGGATGAGCCTTTTACTTGTTGCAGATGGTTCATGAAACGGTACCGTAGATCTCCCATGACGACCACTGGAAAATCAAGAGAATTAGGGCACAAAATGCACTTTCATAGCTTATTGTGGTAAAATGGTAAAAAATAAAATTACTTTTGGCTATTTATAAGTTTTGCAAGTCATTTTTGTCAATATTTTCATAATATTTTAATATTTTCTCTTGATATCAATGATGGGTGCATTTCTTTGTGCAGTTACAGGTACCTTTAATTGAATAGTGATCATTATTGACTGATTCTTGTGAGTTTTATTTTATCTCTTTTTCGGACTCATTAAATAAATGAAAAAGGAACCCCCTTGGAGTCATCTTTGAGCTCTTTTCTGACTCTCGAAAACTGAAAAGATTGTTGAGTACTTGTTGTTTTGAACTCGTTAAAGTAAATGAATCGACATCACCTTAGTTTACATTTACCCCTTTTTCGGGCTAAGATTGACTATTTACGAAAAAGTTACACCTTGGTCGAGATGGTCAAGAGGTTCCCTCATATATTATTTTCTACCTTTTCAAATTCGAGGGTAAAAAAACGAGAAGGGACATGATGAAGTTTTCCTTTTCATTTCTTTTTCAAACTCTCTAAATATGAAAAAGCTATCAAGTTATTATTACATTGAACTTGTTAAAAATTTACGATGAAAGACTCGTCATCATGATGAAACTAAGCTTCTCCTTCTTAGGGCTCGTAAAACTTACTAGGATAGATTCATTCAAAGAATGAACTTACATGACAAGCATATGTTATCCCCTTCAATCTTGTGATAAAAATAATTGGGGTACTTGCTAGAAATAGCAGGGGAAAAATGAATATGAGACAATCTTTGTATAGGTAGCATGTCGCTCTTGAACATGACACCCTTTTGCTCTCGTGTCGGGTTTGGGATATCTTCACTCAATCACTTGTCCTCCCAAGTTTGGGTGATCCATTTTGCCTCTCATCTGACTATTCCATTCTATCATCATGACCTTTAGTCCTACGTCGAGTCAAATGCTGCCACACTCTGGAGTCGTGTCACCGATGTTCAAGAGAAGTCCAATCTGCAGTTATTTACCTATACACTGTTTGATTCATTGCTACATTCCTGAATATTATTCCACTTTATTCCTTGTTTCATGTCGATGATGGGGGATTCATCATTGCCCTCCTTCGACGAGTCACTTCCTCTCAACTTCAACTCATTATCCAGGAAGATGACTTAGAAACTCCCTTTCAGTACCTTAGAGTTGGCATGCCCTAATGGCTAGTTCTTTGCATCTGACAACAGGTCTTCATTATTGGCTTTCGATCGGGTGATTCCATGAGTGTTCAACCTCAGTTTCATTATCACATTCACGGATTGTACTGTTGTACCTTGAGAGTTGTTATCATTATTGGTGGTTTCTCTTGTACCTATTAATGGTCCACATCATTGGCTGTTAATCAGGTGGTTTTCTAGCATGTTTGACTTCAACACATTTATTTTCATGTTAGGATTCATACATTTATTGGGTCGGGATGGAGTGTTATACCCTGAGTCTTGTCTGTTATGACTCAGGTGTTATAGACATATTTGGGCACCGCAACCCGAATCTTATATGTCAATAAACCAAGGGCTCTTTAACCCCTAAAAGCGTTGTTTCATACCCTAAAGGATCATGATCAACTGATTACATCATTCCCCAAAAGTTCCACCTGAAAAACCAATCAAAACTAGCCAAAACTGGACCATACTGACTGCTCCGCTGTCAAGGTGCAATGCATACTGACTTCTACACTAGCTAGGTGTGATGCATACTGAAGAGGCCTTCTGTGGGGTGTGATGAGCCAGGATGGACAAATGTCTGAGACAGTTTGCTAAGTGGAGGCTCATGGAATCTTCCAGAAACTTCTCCTATGACACTTGCCTCTCTGAATTCGCCCAGGGATGAGTTAGAGATCCAAAAAATCTCCAAGTGGAACCAATAACAACAAGTGGAATGACACTAATCAAAAACCCAGAGATGACTCACACCCTTGCAGACATCTATAAATGGATCCCTCATCTGAGAGATCTAGAGGCTGGAATTTTGTAATTTGTAAGGAAGCATTAATAGTTTGTCTTTGAGAAAGGGCATTGTATTGTTGGGTGATCTTGCTTTTAATGAGGTGAAGAGGGCTTTGATGCTGGGAGGATGATGATGGATTAGACAGCTGGGTTGTAATTCTCCCTTCTATTATTAATAAAGTTCTTTGATTTTTCCTCCATACAATCGTGTATTTGTGAATGTTGTTATTTGTGAATGCCATTGTATGTTCAATGTATTTATGATTCTGCATTGCTTATGATATAATAGATCAAGATGCTTTGATGGTGTTTTGTTACTTCATTTCTACAGGTATTCACTGAGCGGGATAAGTAGGAGAAGAGGTGCAAGCTCTATCAAGGGAGAGAGAAATCAAGCAAGGATTCAAGTAGAAGATCTAGGTTGGTCCCTTTCCTTCTCTCTTATCTATCATACATAGAGGAAATCGCAAATTGCTTTGATTGTTTGTTTCTAGGATAGCTGCCAATCCTAGTGGGACTAGCAAATCGAAAAGACACTAGTTTTCCTAGAAACATCAGGCTGCATGGAGTTATATGGCATTCATGATTGAACACATGTTCCTACTATACGAATGGTTGTGACTGTACCATGTGGCTTTATATTTATGATGATCCTCATTCTCTGGATGGTTGCACCCATGCCATGGATCTTATTATATAGTCTTCATCATCAGATGGCTGTGTCCATGTTGTGGATTCATGTCTTGATCTTAGATATGTATATGTATATGCGTCCTTAATTTACAGGTCTCCTGACAGTGTGTGTCCTCATCCTTGCAAGAGCTCGTAAAGCATCTTAGCCATCACTCCTTGTTCTGCCTTCATGATTTAGGGGGGCATCTATTACACAATATTTTGTCGCACCTCCTACACTTCCCTGTGACATACCCCGAAGTGCCCGAATCATGACCATTATACAATATACTCATCCATGTATACAACTTAGATCCCTCCTAAAGACTTTGTTTGGAAAGTGTATTGAGCTTTCCCTGAATAAATAGCTCTTGAAACCCTAAAATGAGAGTCATCACTCTTATGAGGCTTAAAACAACGATGGTCGCTTGTTGCACTATGCTTGACCCACGATGGCATCACTCTATTCCCTTGCATACCCGTGATGATCCCAAAAAGGTAATTTTCCCAAAGGAGATGAGAAGCTTTGTGATCTAGAAGCTTCCAAAGTGGCAAGTGGGAGGTGGTTTCGCATAGATGAGGTTGAATCCTCCTAACTTGACCTCTTTGTCTTATCCCTATGAGCTACCTCTTTGAGATTTGGGCCTAATCCTATCTTTGTAGAAGTCCTAACTCCCTCTCCTAGCCTATAAATTCCTCTTCTCCCATTCCCAAATGGTTGGTCTATGTCTATTTGCACCCTTATACTTATCTTGTGCCTGGAGGCTATTCATTAAACTTGGAGAAGGAGTGCTTGAAGAGTTTCTTGGCTTGGACTTGGAGAAGGATTTCTTGGAGAGTTTCTTGGCTTGGACTTAGATTACCACTCAAGGAGAGCCTTTCAACATCAAGGCTTTGGTTGTAAGCTTCCCTTTATTCCTTAAATAATATATAACTGTTGATTCATATTCCCAAAATATATATGTTCATGTATTTATTAGCTTTACATTCCTTGATCAGTTAAGTAGGTTGTTATTGTATTTGCTATTGGTTTTGGCATGCTTTGTTGTCTCTTGATCACTTGTGCAGGTATATAGACACTGAGAGAAGTAGGAACAAGTCCATAATGCAAGCGGTTCAAGTCTCTCAACAAAGGAAATCAGAATAGTATCAGAATGAGGTAGGTCATCTCTTTCGTTCTAATTTTCAATTATAACCTAGGAGGATGTCTAGTTGATTGTCACTTCAGTTGTTAAACCCACTCATTGGGCTAGAGGGATCCTCTCTATCCGTAGAGAGGATTAACCTTGACAACAAGGTGAGAAAAGATGTTTTGATTGCATCCTCATCACCTTGGTGACTCCACAAATCCCATTATCATTTATCATCCTGGCTTTTAGAAAGCCTCACACTTGCTCAGATACCTCTCAGCAAAAAACCCCATCTGTATCTGACCTAGAGAAATTAATTTTCAGGAGAGTCTGGTAGGATAAAACTCCTACTATCTATGCTACTATCTCATCATTCTTTGAAGCTTCCTTGTCTAGCTCCCAACTCGTTGTCATTCACTGATCAGAATTTACTCCTAAGATCCTTACAAACCTTGCTCTCAGTCTAACCACTCCAACCACTGTGGTTTTGGCCCAAGTTCCTCTGGCAAATCTCAACCCCCCTCCATTAATTTAGATCGCCGTTCCAAATTTTTAACTAAATAAATATGCCCCTCTTGATTTACCTCAACCCCTAAGTGCTATGCCTCAGGAATACCTAAAGATTTTTCCTAGTTTCAATGGGGAGGAAGAAAACACTGCACAGAGACACATTGAAACCTTCTGTGCTTTTGCTGAGAATCTACATGTAGAACAACTAGATGTGGTCCTGAGACTCCTTGTACAATCCCTCGATGGAGATGCTATAAAATGGTTTAAATCCCTACCTAATGCCTTCATCACTACCTGGGAGGAACTTGAAAACTCTTTCACACAAAAGTGGGGTGAAAAGAGAAATCATGAGTATGTTCTCATAGAGTTCAATGTTATAAGGAAGAATCTAGAAGAGGATATTTCAGAATTCATAAAAAGGTTCAATAAGCAGTATAATAACCTGTCAGGTGAGATAAATCCTCCTTAAGTTGTTGCTCATGTAGTTTTTGTGGGAGCCTTTGAATCTGACTTTCATTCTACCCTAAGAGAAAGGAAGTCTCACACTTTGGATCAACTCCAAGTTGATGCTCTTGAGGTAGACACAAATTTCACCTCGGCAGGGAAGTCAAGAGTTATGGATGAACCTACTGAGAAGAAAAGGGGGAAAGAAGAAAAATCCTCCTCTGGTCAAGCTAAAGAATCACCAAAACTAAAGTGGGAAGAAATGGATAAACTCATCAAGAGTTTATTGTATAAGGTGGTGAAACTTTATCTAGAGAACAAGAATCTCCTGAAACTAAATGCTCAAGGTAACAATCGAGGTTATAACCCATAGTACAGAAGGCCACCATTGCAAATACTTCAAAGGGAAAGAAATGACCAACTTGATTATATCCCTCATCCTCTATATTTAGAATATGATCCCGATGAACAATCATCGGATACACATTAGATGAAGGGAAACTTGTATTCCTCTTTCTCTGAAGAAGAACATGAAAATATGGCTCACCGGGAGACAAGTAATGATAGAGAAGCAGCAAAAAATGAGGAGGACATAGGTGATTATTGTAAACAGTTTGTGGATTTCATGCAAGCACAACTACACCAAAGGTATGATATAAGGTCTTCAAGAAACAGGTCGAGGGAACCGAAACAACAAGAGGGAACTGCTCCCCAAGATATTCCCCCAGTGCCAGATAAAGGGAAAGGTAAGATGAATCCTAACACATCCAAGGAAAAGTCTCCTCAAATAAGGAATGAAATAGCTTTAAGGAGAACACAGAAAAGAAGGCACATGTTTTGATAAAAACTACCAGTGATAACGAAAGAGAAGCAAAGCTAGGAGGTGTAGAAAAAGGCCAACCTGCATTCAATCTTCAGAAGGAACTTGAAAAGCTAAAGATTCTTATTCCTCTAATTGAACTTCTAAAGAAGCCCACTTATAAAGCTCAAGTCTCTCAGTTCATGCTTCCGTCCACCTCATAACCGACCCAAGGTTGTTTAAACCTTCAAGAAGAAAGACCAATGGTTCTTTTTGGGCCTCATGTTGAAGAACTTGATCCTTCCACTGCACCCTTCTATGTGACCCTGGTAATTCATGACCTCTTATTTCATAACTTCATGTTGGAATCTAGAGCCTCGCATAACCTCATTCCCTTAGCTGTGATGGAACAAATTGGCTTGCAAATCACTAGGCCCTACAAGGACCTATACTCCTTTGACTCTAAGAGGGTCAAATTCTTGGGAATGATAAAAGATCTGGTGGTAAACCTAGCTCAGATCCTTGTGAAGAGCATAGTGATGGACATCGTAGTGGCAGATATTCCCCCTCAATTCGGCATGCTCCTATCTAGGTCTTGGGGTTCCAAGGTGGGGGGATCTATCAAATTAGATCTAACTTATGCCATTATTCCCACTTTTGGAGGCGAAGAAAGGAGGTTGTACAGAGAATCCAGATTTGTAAAAATTGTGACCCCAGCTGAAGGTTCTAAAAATTCTCCAATGTATGGAAAAGAAAGTGACCTCTCCTACCTGTTCCTAGAAGAATATGAGACCATCTTAGAAGAAACACTAGTACACCTAACAATGCAGTTAGAACACCAGCACACATATGAAAACAAAGTGTGGAAATTATACTTTGACGGAGTGAATTCCAAAGAGGGAAATGGAGTAGGAGTATTACTGGTATCTCTTGACGGCAGCTTGATACCCCTCTCATTCAAGCTGGAGTTTGAGGAAACCAACAATGTGGTAGAGTATGAAGCATTTCTCCTTGCACTACAAACAACAAGGAATATGAATATTGAATGCTTAACTATGCATGGAGACTCCAAGCTAATTGTAAAGAATATCATAAATCAGTGCCAGGCTAAACACCCCAGATTGAGGACTTACCATAATGCAATATGGGATTTGATTGATAGCTTCTTCCTGGCCTTTAATATCCAATTTCTACCCAGATAAGGAAACATAATGGATGATTCCCTTGTTGTAGCAGCAAGCAATTTCAAACCCCCTCAAAATTCGCTTCTCAGGTACGAGGTGGAGGTCAGATACAGACCCTCTATACCTGATAATGTCAAGCATTAGTATTTATTTGAGGACGATGAGCAAATCAAATGATTTATAGAAGTAGTTGGGGAGCTCGCTAACTCAACCATTGATCAAGGAGAGGAAAGAGAGGCAGATCAAGAACTCACTTCATGGGAAGACACAGTGGTTGGACATAAAATTCTAAGACTGAAAGGGAATAACATTCCTCACAGGCTAGTCCCACTGGAAATATTATTTAACAAGGATGATGTAGCCTACAAACTAATGGCTCCAGAGATGGATGACCAAGTAGAGGATTGCAATATTTGCTCAAAGGATGAACCCCAGATGGTCAAACTATCAAAAGGAATCCCCTCGCAATATAAACAAAGGTATTTAAATCTCTTCAAAATCTATAAAGATGTTTTCGCTTGGTCTTATGAGGACTTAAAAGCATTTGATACTAACATCATACAACACAAGATTCCTTTAAAGAGTGGAATAAAACCATTCAAGCAGAATCTCAGATAGATTAATCCACTCTTAATCCCCTCCATTAAAAAAGAAGTGAGGAAACTTCCATAGGCTAAAATCATAGTGCCTTAAAGTTACTCGAAGTGGGTGGCCAACTTAGTCCTAGTCCAAAAAAAGAATGGAGAAATAAGGCTATGTGTAGATTTTTAGAACCTTAACAGGGCATCGTTGAAAGACAACTACCTACTACCTAAGATGGATTACATATTGCAAAAGGTGGTTGGGTCAATCAAAATGTCCATGATGGATGGGTTCTTTGGTTACAACCAAGTGGCAGTCCACCTTGATGATCAGAACAATACTGCTTTTACCACCCCTTAGGGAACTTTCATTCATGTATGCTCGCATGACTTTCTATCTTATTAATGTAGCAGCCACGTTTTAGAGAGTTATGGGTATAGCTTTTGTAGGGGACCAAGACAAGTTCATAGTGGTAAATCAGGATGATATCACAGTTTTCTCTAAGACCGATGAAGAACACATCCTCCACTTGAATCTCACCTTTGAGAAATGTAGGAGGTATGGTCTTTCTTTGAATCCCAAGAAATATCAGTTCACCCTGAGTGAGGGGAAGCTACTAGGACACATAGTAGTGCAAGAAGGAGTGAAAATCGATCCTAAGTGAGTCGAAGCTATCATTCATATTCCTCTACCCAGAAATAAGAAAGAGGTCCAAGCCTTTTTTGGGAGAATCAATTTCTTGAGGAGGTTCATACCCAACTATGCAGAAAGAGTGAAGGGTATTACAGATATGCTAAAAAGGGAAAATAAGTCAAGGGGAGCCCCACCCCTCGAGATTCTTTTACTAGAATTAAAGAATCTTTGGCTGAAGCACCTGTACTAGTTAGCCCTGACTACTTAATGCCTTTATATATCTTATGTTTCGCTTCTCTGCATAATATTGCCGCAGTATGAACAGCCCATCGCCTTCTTCATCAAAGTCCTGAGGGATGGTAAGCACAAATATAACATCTTGGGGAAACAATCCTATGCATTAGTCAAGGCTTTGAAGGTATTTCGAGTGTATGTGCTACAATCAGAAATCATAGCATTTGTCCCAATGACAACATTCAAGGACATCCTTGTGCAAGGAGACAGTGAAGGAAAAAGGGGTAGGTGGATAGAAAAGATATGGGAATATGAGTTAGACATAAAGCCTACTAAGCTCATAAAAGGCCATGGTTGGCCAACATTTTATCATAATCTAATTTCCAAGCTTTGGGATAAACCTGATAACAGATGAAGGCAGAATAGAAGTTCAGCACAACAGGATTAAAACATCAGAGCAAAAGATCTATGCTAAATATGAGGGATCACCCTAGTATAAGAATATCATCTATTATCTCTTATTCCTAAGGTGCCCACTATGGCTGGATAAATATAAGTACAGAACCCTGAGACTGCAAGCTCAAAAGTATATCATATCCAATGGTCAACTCTACTAGAAGGACCCAGTGGGAGTTTTGTTGTTATGTTTGGTAGAAGGTGAAACTCACAAAGTGATTGAGGAATTTCATGGAGGATTTTGTGGAGGTTATTACATATGGAATACCACAGATAAAAAAATCCTAAAGTTAGGATTCTACTAGCCTACACTATTTGGAAATGTTCATTCCCAAGTTAGGTCATGTCAAAAGTTCCAAGTCTTTGCTAAGAGACAAAAACTTTCTCCTCTCCTCCTGATGCCAGTGCATGTGGAAGAACCCTTCAGGCAATGGGGACTAGACTTCATAGGAGAGATAAACCCACCTTCCAGTGGCCAACATAAGTGGATACTAATGGCCACAGATTATTTCACCAAGTGGGTAGAGGCAATCCCAGCCAAAAACGCTACTGACTCAGTGGTAATTAAGTTTATGGAGGAAAACATATTATCACATTTTGGTTGCCCTATCAAAATCATCACTGACAATGCTCAAGTCTTCAAATCTACAAAATTCATCAGCTTCTATCAGAAATTCAATATCATCATTGGGCACTCCATTGCCTACTATCCTCAAGGTAACGGCTTAGTAGAGTCCTCAAACAAAATTGTGGTGAGAGTGTTGAAGAAGACCATCACCAAGAATCGGAGGAACTCGGACACCCAATTGAAGTTTTCCCTCTAGGCTTACCGAGTGACTCCCAAACGATCTACTAGAAAATCACCTTTCAAGCTAGTGTATGGAAAGATTGCAATCTTCCCAATCCAATTGGCAATGCCAGTGGCAAAGTTACTGCAGGAAGCTAAGGAAGAGCCAAGTGCCTTGACACGAAGGATAAACCAACTAGTGGAACTTCATGAAAATAGAGAACAGGTTGGGGATAAATTGGAAAATTACCAACAAAAGATGAAATCCCTGTTTGACAAGAAAGCCAAGGATCAACCTCTTCAACCAAGAGATTTAGTTATCCATTGGGATGTCCGACGAGAAGAAAAAGGAAAACATGGAAAATTCAATCCACTTTTGTTCGGCCCTTTCAAAATTTTAGAAGAGAAAGGAAATAATACATACCTACTCGAAAATCTGGACCGTGAATCGTTGGAGCTGCTAGTAAATAGTCAATTCCTCAAACTCTATTTCCAGAATTAGAGGTACCTGTCTTGCACCCATTGAAAATACCGGTGTGTGTGTGTGTTGTAATTATTATATGAAATTTCTAGTTTCTCTTGAAAATTCCACTTTCACAAAATTATCATTTGTTTAGAAAAGACTCCATGCCCAAAAGAGAATTTCACAATCTGTAAGTTCTCAACGCATTGCAATATAATGCCCCATCCCCAGGTGGAGCCAATGTTTTCACCTTCTGAAAAGAGAGTTCTAGTTGTAGAAAGAGGGAAAAAGAACAGAGAAGTTTGGAGCTAGCTGCCAATCCATAAAAACACTCAAATCTAAATCAGACACCATCCAATGGATAGTGCTCAGAATTAGATTTCCAACGGTATATGGAACTCCCCAAATGGACTCTAGAATCAAAATTTAGAGAAAATTGAAATCTACTCTTGAAAACCAAAAAGCAAAGGAAAATGTTTAAGTTTAATCCCAAATCTTGCAAATCGGAGTTTTCTAAAGCAGAAGCAAGGGAGCACATCGGCAATCGAAAATCAGCGATTGTCTATATCATCTTATCGATGATCAGAGGTCTGGGGTGCATTGGTAATCAGACATTGGGGGTCCTGTATGGCGCATCAACAAGCTCACATATCAGCAATAGCAACTGCCCAAACGTATCTAAATCAGCGATCAGCGATTTCAATTGATCACTCTTATGAAATCGCGAGAGGAATATGCCGATAAGTGTAAATCACCGGAAAGGGCTGAAAATGATTTGCAAAAGAAATCAGTGGAAAACCAGGGTAGGCAAACCTTTTCTCTCTCCTCTAGGGGGCCATGTGGTGGCTAACGTCATCATGACATGCCAGTATGGAGGACACGTGGCATGTTGATCTGATATTTTCAAGGGTCCTAAGGGTGCATATCTGAGTGAAACATGTCACCACTCACAAGGTGACATGTGGCAGAGAATGGTGTCACATCAAAGATCACAAATCGACGTTTGTAGGTTGAGGCATGTTATTACATCAAGGTTAAAACTCCAATTGTGATCCACTGAGAAAGGGGCTCTGATAAGGGGGCTAGAACGCGATAAGATAAAGAGCTAAAAGAACCAGGGGCTAAGCATGGAGGGTGATCAATAATCGGTGATCAACGGTTGTGGTGTGTTACACATCAAAAGGAAATCACCTCTGATAAGGGGCTTAGCCATTGGTCACAGGGAGAGCGAAGAACCAAGAGCTAAGCAGGATAGACAATCCTGCATATCGGCAATAACAAGTATAAAAGGGTGAAAACAAAGAGGATGCTATGAAATTTTTGATTACGATATCCTGGGTGGACCCAATCAGTGTTTGGTGGTCACAAGATATAGAGGGCACATACCCTCCCTTATCCTTTTTCCAAATGGGCTAGACCATATTGCGCACTAGAGATCATAATGTTGGGGAGTATGCACCAAAGGAAAACATCATAAATCACCCATATGCGGGATTCCATGTAACAGAGGAAAAAGAGCCCCAGAGGGGAGTCCAAAGGCCTTAGCACCTAAGGACTAAGCACCTGGCCATATCCCCTTATCAAATGAAGAAAAAGGGGCTAAATTGGATCAGAATGCCTCATCCCATAGGACTTTCAATGGGAAATCCCAATGCGATAGCTCCGCTAAGAGGTAATGCATAACTTTAAATTCATGGTGGGTCAGTAGCTGAGGAATTTAAGAAAGGAGATGGAGCATTCAAAAATCATCATGGGTTGACCGTGTAAGGCCCCTTGTGCCATGAAATCAGGGTCGACACTGATAGGGTAAATGAAGACATGGAAGCTCGGGAGGACTTGATGATCCAGCATGGTGCTCCATGCAGAGGGAGGATGAAGTACCGCCCAGGCGACCTTTTCTTTTGTACTATGGCATCAAACCGATAGTTGATCACTCCCAGCTTTAAAGAATGAGTGATTTGAGCAGTAAAGGCAGAAGCGAAGGGAATTGGCTGAGTGACACAGGAGGCCAGACTGTGGGCAAGCAAAGACCTAAAGCAAATGTGATCCCATGGATGGGCATGGAGATATTATGTTGGCATTTTCATCTCATTGTTGACTAATTTTTTTATCATGTAATGTGTCGCCATTTAATGAAGCAATTAATCTTTTGTAGTCATTTTTGGGCCACCGAGCCATCCCAGGCTCAGACATCTAGTCGATCTAACAACTGAGTGATCTGATAATCACCCTATGAGTGACCTCAGTTGAAGATTTATTCAACAGAAAGGTATTACAGACTCATGTGCTGGTGTGTGTGTTCTATGTTATTGAAACAACGGATCGATCAAATTGCCAATACATAGAAAACAAATGGAAAGACAACAAAGAAATACAGTAAGCAACACAAAGACACAAGCAGTTTTTAATAAGGAGTTCACCCTATTCTCCAGGGCTACGTCTCTGGTCCAGCTTCAGTGGTGGCCTTGTTTTATTGTTTCTTTCAGTAGAGAAATCACAATATAGGGACTCAATATGAGTTCCCCTGGAGCAAATTTTTCTTGGCAGGGTGCTTCTTGGATCCCCCAAGCCACTCGAAGTACACAGACTCTTGTTCTTCCTACCAGCTCTGTGACCCTTGGTCTACAGTGGAAAGAGCCAACTGTGATGCTCAATCCTAACAGATTCCTCTATGGGAAGGCTTGATTCTTCAAGCTCTCTGGTGCTCGATGTTTCCTGTGGTCAGCTCGGCCCTCTGATTCCTCTGCTTGGCTTTACTACTCTCTGTGCTCAGTCCTCCTCTCAGGGTTCACTATTCACTGTCTCTCTTGGTCGCTTGGACTCTTCGCTCTCTCTGAATCTCCATTCAATGGTCTCTATTCATGGCTTTAGCCATTTGATCTCCATGCCTGTTCAGTTCCTTTCCCACCTATGTTGATTCGCCTACCACCTGCGTGCTTTGAGTTCCCTGTTCAGCATCAGCATGAACACTCGGGAAGTAGCCATGTGTCCTCATTGGAATAGCGCCAGCCCGCTCGTCAATTCATTTCTTCCGTTATGTCGTGGATACGTTCTTTCTCCACTGTGGCGGTCAACAGATTCCAAATCCCCTTAAATCATGGCTTGATTCCCTGTCGATTCCACTTCTATCTATCAGGCGCAATCTCAGCCATCCGATCTGGGCTCCTCTAGATCCAACATCATATGCACGTTGAGCACAGTTTACTTGCTCGACCGATAACATGTGATCACAGCAGCTTTTCTCTCACCTCCGCTACCATGTGTCGATCACTAAGTGTGATCGCTTCGTTTTCTCCAAAACCTCTTATCATTCAAGGGTGCCCCAATAAAACCGTCGGTTTCCAAGTCATGGGTCCCACCTTCGTACAATGGCACTTTTCATTCCTCTGCCCATGGTCCTCTAGCTCCCAACGTGACCGAGTGCTTAAGGCTCTACCATTTCACCCCTGTTAACACAGTGATGCGCGATTAAACCAGCTCCTTTTCCCGTTCCGGGGCTCCCAGGGGCTACATCGACCTCCTGTGTAGTCTCCATGGGCCTTGGTCGGCGCACTTTGACCGAGGTCCTCGTCATTCCACGTCGGCTGCCATGGCCGCTGGTTCAGGGTGTTTTCGATTGTTGTTTTGGATTTCATTCGAGATTTGTTTGACTTGATTTAGTCACAGTTCTTTGACAGTCGTTTATGGATCCGATTCAGATCACAGCCTCCCTACTGAAAAGCTTTTGGACCACCAAAATTTGGTTTTCTTCAAGCATCGACTAAGTGAGGAAACTGTTGTCTCACTTGTCCAATCTCAATCCACTTCGCACTGCTCGGCTTCAAACCTTTAAGCCCAATCCTGAGGTATTCCACCTGTCCACTGCATGTCGTCCTTACCTTCCTATCTATCACTGTGTCTTCCTGCAACTCATTAAGATATTCAGGTAGCAGGTCATCAACAGAAGGAAATTGACTCTGCTCTTCAGGGTCCTCAATCATTGAAGGTTCAAACAACCTCAAGCAATCTGTGTTCATGACTAAGTAGATGTGCATGTAAGCTGGCAGATCAAGGCGAAAAGCATTTTCACCAATCTTCTCAAGTATCCTGAAGGGTCCATACCTGATAGGTTTTAGCTTCTTGCCTTCACCTTGCATCTTATCCTTGCTGATATACAGCCAGACTTGGTCTCCAACTTGAAAACTATGCTCCATCCGATGCTTATCATGCCTAGCCTTGTACTTGGTCTGGCTCTTTTCCAACTGTTCCTATACTGCCTGGAGGATCTCCTGGATCTGTTCAATGAACCTAGTTTCCCTATCCACATCACTGTGTCCATCAACCATGGTATCTTTACCAAAGACAAAATCCAAGGGAGACCTTGGTATGAAACCAAAGCAGGTCTCAAAAGGAGATCTCTAGGTAGAAGATTGTTTGGCTCTATTGTAAGCATGCTGCACATAACACAAGTGTTCATCCCAAAGCTTAGGGTGCTTGCTGCAATATCCTCTCAGTAACTGGATCACTGTCCTGTTAACTACTTTTGTCTGGCCATCTGTTTGTGGATGAAAAGCTATGCTTCTCTTTAATTTGGTGTCCATTAGTTCCCACAGACTGGACCAAAACTTTCCCACAAATCAGGTGTCTCAATCAGATATAATAGAAGTGGGTAATCCAAAATGAACCCATACATGTTCAAAGAATAATTTTGCAATATGTTCAGTTGTAATCTATTTACTACACGGTATCAAAATACACATTTTGCTGAACCTATCCACAACAACATATACATAATCATGACCTTTCCTAGATTTAGGAAGTCCTCCAACAAAATCCATGGAAATGCTTTCCCAAGGGTGAGAAGGAACTGGCAATGGGGTGTACAAGCCTAGTTTTCTATTGTCGGGCTTGCTTTTAGCACACATAGCACATCCCTTTACATATCTAGAAACTGTCTCACTCATTCTTGGCCAATAGCAGAACCTTTGCAATTGTGCAACTGTTTTACTTACCCCAAAGTGACCTGATATCATAGAAGTGTGTGCTTCCCTAATTATCTTTGCTCTCTCAGTTTGTGGAATGCAGAGTTTCCCATAATGATATAAGAGTCGGTCCTTCACATGATAGTCCAATTCTTCTACTCTTTTGCCTTGACTCAAAGTTGCATATACATCTTTAAAGTCCATATCCTGAGCATACTGTTCTATGTAGCTTTCATGCAGCACAGAATTATGCTTAAGTATGATAGATGCATTTATAATGGGTCTAGATAACATGTCTGCAACCTTGTTATGTATGCCCTTTTTATATCTGATGACTAAATGAAATTGTTGTAGAAAACCCATCCATCTGTAATGTCTTAATTGTTGCAACTTAGTTTGGGAGTGTAGATATTGAAGTGGCTGATGATCAGTATGTATTACTATTTCTTTGCCCATTAAGTAATGTTTCCACTTTTTCACACTCTGAACTAATGCATACAATTCCTTATCATATGTAGGATAGTTAACTACTGCAGGATTAAAAGTCTCAGAATGATAACATATGGGTTTATCGTGCTGTGTCAACACTGCTCCCATGGCATAGTCATTGGCATCAGTTTGGATCTCAAATGGTCTTTGTAGATCTGGCAGTGCTAGTACAGGTGATGTACTAATTTTTTCTTTCAAGGTGTCGAAGGCTTTCTGCTGTTTGCCTCCCCACTGAAACACCTTGTTCAATCCTGTCAAAGCATGTAAGGGAGCTGCAATTGAGGAAAAATTTGAAATGAACTTCCTCCAATATTGTGTTGCTCCTAAGAAGCTTCTCACTTCTGTAGCAGACTTGGGTTTAGGCCAATTTACAATGACTGCCACTTTAGAGGTATCTATTTTCAATTCACCTCCCCCTACTATATGACCCAAATAATTTAGAGAGGTTTTGCCAAATTCACATTTGGAGATTTTAACATAAATTTTTTCTCTTTTCAAAACATCTAATGTTTGCTTAACATGCTTTAAATGTTCTTCCCACATTTTACTAAAAATCAGAATGTCATCCAGATATACAATAACAAAATCATCAAAAAAAGGTCTAAGTACATCATTCATTAATCTCATGAAAGTAGCAGGGGCATTGGTCAAGCCAAAAGGTATAACCAACCATTCATACAATCCCTGCTTTTTTTTGAAAGCAGTCTTCCATGCATCTTGCTCTGCAACTCTGACCTGATGGTATCCACTATGCAAATCCAGCTTGGTGAAATAAACAGCTTCCTTCAGTTGATCTAAAAGATCACCTATGCGAGGAAGGGGATAACGATTTTTGATCGTTATTTTATTCAGTTCTCGGTAATCAATGCACATTCTCCACGAGCCATATTTCTTTCTCACCAAAACGATTGGTGACCCACATGGTGATGTGCTAGGCCTGATGAACCCTTTCTCGAGCAACTCCTGCACCTGCTTCTTGATTTCAACATTCTCTAAAGCAAATAACCTGTACATCCCAATGTTAGGCAAAGGAACATCTTGCTGCAAAATAATATCATGTACTATTCCCTTTTTGGGTGGCAGACCTTGAGGTTCTTGAAACAAGACATCATACTCTGAAACAATCTTTTCTATATCAGCTTGCTAATCGGAATTACAGCCTTCAAATACATTGGTTTTATCAATTTTCTTTTCCTTTACAACCATTAGTAAGAACTGTTTGCATGAATTTATCATTCTTTTCATCTGTCCTGAGTTTATTAGAGTATGATTATTCTTGAGCTTATGAGCTGTTACAAAGCATTCGATTCCATCTTTAACAAGTAGATACTTGTTCTCGGCTCTATAGAAAATAGCATTTCTATCATACAAGTAAGGACTTCCTAAAACAATTCCACATATATCCAAAGGAATTACATCTAACTCAACCTCATCTACAAATGCTGACCCAAAAGAAGACTTGAGTTTGCACTGTCTAGTCACTTGTAGTTGTGCTTTATCATTCAACCATCCTAATGGGTATGGATTCTTATGAGGTGTAGTTGCTAATCCCAATTTCTTTACAATTGCTTCAGAAATCAGATTTACTTGTGAGCCACTATCAAAAAAAGTATCAATCTTTTGATTTTTGGAAACAACTCAAATATGAAAAAGCTCATGCATTTTTCTCTCACGTTCTTCATCAATAACAGATTAAGCAGAATTACTAGTAGATGCTTCAGAATTCTTACCTTTTATACATATGGCTGCAATGATTGTTTCATCTCCCAAGTCTAACCCCATATCTTTCTGAATAGATGCAATAGTCTTCTTCTTCTTGCCCTCGGACTTCTTAGGTCTCAGCTCTGGATGCAGAATCCAATAGTGCTCATCATCATGCCCCTCCTTTTTATAGTGAGTGCATGAAGCTTTGCCTTTCTATGCAGTGTTAGCCTTCCTTGCTTTCCACTTTTGCTTTCTTTTCTCCTTGCTCTTGCTTACAGTGGGTTGGGATGGTCCCCCAACTTCTGGATTTCCATTCTTTCCTCTAGCTTCTAGATGAGTAGCTTGTACAGATACCTCATCTATACTAGTGGGATTAAACATGAGGATGGTATGCCTCATGTAGCTATGTAGACCACCAATTTACTTCAAAAGAGTTTCTAGTGAGTCTAATGAAATACCCAACATCAATGCTCTCTTTTGGAACTCTTGAGTATACCCTTGTACACTTTGCCCTTTCAACTGCTGAAGAGTTTGCCAACTCATCATGGCTTGTTGCATGTAGGCCAATGGATAGAACTGATTTTTTATTGTAGTAACAAATTCACTACAGACAGATATGTTCTTACCATGCTTCCTCATATCATCTTGGGTTCTGCCTTCCCACCAAACCAAGGCAGTGCCCCCTAGGCAAAGGCTTGCTAGCTGAATCTTGCTCTTGTCTGAGTCTATATTTTTTACTCTGCAATACACATCAATTTGTCTAATCCAATTGTCCAACTTTTCAGCATTTAGCTCTCCATCATATATAGGCAAATCAAATTTAACATCTAACTTAATCAAAGATGCCTTCTTATTATGCACAGGGCTACTAGGAGGTGTAGGGAAGCTTTCTTCTTTCCCCTTTCCTTTGGAGTGGTCATGGGAATGAGATTCATCTTCTTATTTATCTTGCTTAGAGCCTGATGAATCTTCACCCTTATGCTTTCTAAAGTCCCTATACATTTCTTCTACCATAGACTTTATAGCTAGGAAACTTTCTATGAATTGAGGGTCTGGCCCTATAGAACCTTCTTCTGACATTGTCTTTCGAGAATAGACTCTCCCAATTTCAGGATTAGTTTCCACCAACTCTCCTTCTCCTAATTTGAGCTTTGATCTAGTGAGCATTCACAGCTAAACCAACACAAGCTTGTCTAACCTTATAGCCTAGAGCTCTGATACCACTTGATCTAATAATCACCCTATGAGTGACCTCAGCTGAAGATTTATTAAACAGAAAGGTATTACAGACTCATGTGTTGGTGTGTGTGTTCTGTGTTATTGAAACAACAGATTGATCAGATTGCCAATACACAGAAAACAAATGGAAAGACAACAGAGAAATACAGTAAGCAACACAAAGACACAAGCAGTTTTTAATAAGGAGTTCACCCTATTCTCCAGGGCTACGTCTCTCGTCTAGCTTCAGTGGTGGCCTTGTTTTATTATGTCTTTCAGCAGAGAAATTACAATACAAGGACTCAATATGAGTTCCCCTGGAGCAGATTTTGCTTGGCAGGGTGCTTCTTGGATCCCCCAAGCCACTCAGAGTACACAGACTCTTGTTCTTCCTACCAGCTCTGTGACCCTTGGTCTACAGTGGAAAGAGCCAACTGTGATGCTTAATCCTGACAGATTCCTCTATGGGAAGGCTTGATTCTTCAAGCTCTCTGGTGCTCGATGCTGCCTGTGATCAGCTCGGCCCTCTAACTCCTCTGCTTGGCTTTACTACTCTCTGTGCTCAGTCCTCCTCTCAGGGTTCACTGTTCACTGTCTCTCTTGGTCACTTGGACTCTTCGCTCTATCTAAATCTCCATTCAGTTGTCTCTGTTCATGGCTTTAGCCATTCGATCTCCATGCTTGTTCGGTTCCTTTCCCGCCTGCATCAATTCGCCTGCCGCTTGCGTGCTTGGAGTTCCATGTTCAGCGTCAGCATGAACGCTCAGGAAGTAGCCACGTGTCCTCATTGGAACAACGCCAACCCGCTCGTTGATTCATTTCTTCCGTTATGTTGTGGATACATTCTCTCTCCACCATGGTGGTCAATGGATTCCAAATCCCCTTAAATCGCGGCTTGATTCCCTGTCGATTCTTCTTCTGTCTATCAGGTGCAATCTCAACCGTCCGATCTGGGCTCCTCCAGATCCAACGTCATACGCACATCGAGCACAGTTGACTTGCTCGACCGATAACGCGCGATCACAGTGATTTTTCTCTCACCTCCGCTACCATGCGTCAATCGCTAAGTGTGATCGCTCCATTTTCTCCAAAACCTCTTACCGTTCAAGGGCGCCCTGATCAAACCGCCGGTTTCCAGGTCATGGGTCCCACCTTCATACAATGGAACTTTTTGTTCCTCCGCCCACGGTCCTCTGGCTCCCAACATGACCAAGTGCTTAAGGCTCTACCATTTCAACCCTGTTCGCCCAGCGATGCGCGATTAGGCGCTAATCACGCATCGAAAACCAACTCCTTTTCCCGTTCCGAGGCTCCCAAGGGCTACATCGACTTCCTGCACAGTCTCCATGGGCCTTGGTCAGCGCACTTTAACCGAGGTCCTCATCGTTCCACGCCGGATGCCATGGACACTAGTTCAAGGTGTTTTCGATTGCTATTTTGGATTTCATTCAAGATTTGTTTAACTTGATTTAGTCACAGTTCTTTGATAGTCGTTTATGGATCCGATTCGGATCACTGAGGCTCGGCTGAGATATTTTTTTGTAATTATTGTTAAATTCTCCCCTCCAAATAAATAGTTGGAAGCAACACTTCACAAAGGTTCAGAATCCTAAAGAAAGAACTACATGTTATTTTCAAGACTGTATGAATTTATAATATACGTCTTTTAGAATATTAAGGAAATGGTGGTGATTTCTCCTTCGAGTAATACAGTATGTTACCCCCTTGTTTAAGTTCCATTATCTTCATGTTTCCTCTCTGATTTTAGGTAATCTTAGCTGCTAGAAATGTTTCATACATTCTTACAGATTCATTTGTAATGATTTGTTAATGCAGGTGCCTGTATGGCTCTTTGAGATTATATCTTTAAAATTACGCTCCATGAATCATTACACTCAATCCTCTTTCCTCCATTATGTCTACCTATAAGTCAGATAAGTGTAGAATTCTTGTTGCTTCAAGCTCTATGTGATGATTGTAGAATTCTTGACGCTTCAAGCTCTATGTGATGAGTTATTTTATCTCCTTATCTTCTCTCATTTCTCTACAATCGGGTCAACAACAAGGGGGATACCCACCCGGTCCGGAACCTGGTTGGCGGCTCCTTGCCCGTTTGGTGTAGCGGGTCCGACTGGGGATAATGGGACCAGCTTCCCAATCTAAAGGATGTGTGTGTGTGTAGATTTTGATGATGCTAACCTAGAGGTAATTTTAAGCTAATTTAATTCTAAACTCTAAACTGACTCTATACTACTGTAATCTAACAAAAACAGCACATCTAATCTATACTAACCCAGGGTAGAATTCTTTCATCATGCGATCTAAAAAGATTTCATACAATAACTGGTAATAAAGATCATTCAGCTATCATAGGAATATAAATCAATTAAGATAAACCATTCTGCATAAGAAGTTAGGCAAAACAGTTGTGAACAGCATATCGCATAATAAGTTATTCATATGTCAAGCACAAACAAATGACTCCACCGTACAAAAGTGCCAAATGGTAACCCACACATTCGTACATAAACCTATAAACAACTTCAGCTGTATATCACTCTAAGAATATAAGCAGAAATTAATCAAGAGATAAAAGTACCATTTATGACTGATTTCACTCACAAACTTCAAGCAATAACGATTTATCTCTACTTACTTCTAACATATACTAAGAGTACAGAAGTGCAACATCAGTAGCAGACATTAAAATGCAAACATAAATAAATCTTGATCCATCCATTCATCAAAAACCCCCTCCGAGGGTGCAAAAGTGCGTGTTCTGAGGACAAGTTTTTTGACAAATTTCCGGACCCCTCTCCAAATGCCATGAGAAGGGTTAAATACTACTAACTAACTAATCTTAATTACACAAATTTAGGAAACGGCTTCAAATGACCGCCCTTTTACTAAAACGAATTTATTTCTAAAAATTGAATCTAATTTCTAACCGTTTCTGTATCTGCTCCTTAGTGCTGTAAGCAATGCAAGGTTTGCCTAGAAAGAGTCGGCTGGTTGTCTTTTTCTTTTGCTCGAGCGATAAAAGTAGAAATAACAAAAGCTAGCACCTCTTTCCGACAAACTAGAAGATATTTTTGAAAATCTTCCTCTGGCTGGGTGTATTTGCTGTGTGTATACTTAGTATAACCCAGATTTCTTTCAAACTGATTGTGTTGTTGCTATTTCGGTTTTCGGCCGTGCGAATGACTCAATGAGTTAGGGATTTCGTTGCCTGAACAATCTTCCGTATTGAAAATTGCTTCCGTTCTTTGTTCCAGGATTTTCTGGAGCGTCCTCCCTCTTTAGCGTTTTTCTTTTTGCTTTACCCAGTCTGAGCTTCAGGATCTTTTGCAAACATGCTGCTTTTGTGCGCCTTTGACTCTGAGTCTTGGATAGTCTATTTTCATCAGTGTCTGTTGAGTGATACTCTGGAATCTGTGGCCCTGCTGCATGCGGCATCCATTTGTGAAGGCATCTCCTCTCTGTTCTTCTAGTATTGGCGCTTTCCCCTTTTCCTTAGATGTTTCCTGCATATAGATTTATATTAGTTGCTGCCTTACAGTTTACGCAAAGGAAAAGAGAAATGACGAAAAGATTGACATGAAAGCTTTAAGTTCTAATGAATGCATAATCATGACATTCATAATGACTTGACTCTTCGAAAAACGCAACACGATCATCTTTGGATACTCAGGCGTGCAATCATTAATTTCCCTTAAGGTGCGCGCTCAATTTTGGGCTTACAGATCATGCCGAAGAAACTTTGCGATGAGTGGTTTCTGTGATTCGCATCGCAGCAATTAATAGTCTCATTCATCGCAGATCGCAGATCGCAAGATCGCAGTTTGTAAGATCGCAGATCGCAAATCGCAAGATCGCATTTTTCATTTGATCGCTGTGCACTGCTTATGCGACGTTGCGATATGCGACGTCGCATATCGGCCGTCGGCGATTCCTTAGGTTTCCTTTTAAGGGCGCTTTCAAAATATGCGATGCGATGAATTTTGCATCGCTTCTTTGCAGTTTATTTATGCGCATAGGAAAACGCTTCACTCTCTCTTTGCGATGCGATATAGCTTTTAGGGAGTTAAATACAAAAATTTTGATAAAAAATGTTTTTGGGATTTTTTGTTAAGGGTCCCCCTTTGCTTGATGTTATTGCTAATACCAAACAAAGAGGGGGGTTGTTGGTGACCACAACACTACCTATAAGTCAGATAAGTGTAGAATTCTTGTTGCTTCAAGCTCTATGTGATGATTGTAGAATTCTTGACGCTTCAAGCTCTATGTGATGAGTTATTTTATCTCCTTATCTTCTCTCATTTCTCTACCAAAGCTTATGCTGACGGTATTGGATCCACCAACATGTCATGGCATCTCCCCGATAAGAAATCCCAATTAGACCTCAGACCGTTTGGTTTAGGAGTCCCAGCAGTGGGTCGTACAGTATCACCTTGACCGAGGTTTCACACAAAGGCAAGTAAGATGTCCTTGTTGGTAGCAAGGGTGTGACATATGCAGTAAGTCAAGGAAGGTGCATGAGCAGTTCTAACACAGGGAGGGTAGGGTGAGTGTGCCCCTTGGAAACCTGTTAAATCACGTAGTTAATAAGGGAACACATGAGAAAATATGCATCACAACATGGAAGGCAAGTAAGCTAGCAATCCAAAGTGATGGCTAAACCAACAACACATTTCAGTAAGATTCATACATACATATACAGAAAATAGCTACACAGGCATGCGTAAGAAAATAGATACATATATCATTTAGATTAAACAAGATAGATGAAATACAATACGACATATGCATGAAACATGATGGCTCTGTTATATTAAGAAGTGTAAGTCCCAGTCATACAATACACGCATGAACAACCACTAGTTTCGACAGTGGAACGTTACAGTCATTGTCGCCTGCTCCTCCAAAGAGATATACTAGCTCTGGACAATGGAGAAGCCAAGGCTCATTACAATACTCTCCAATCTTTCTCTAAGATACTCCTATCGGAAGCTTGAATAACCAAAAGCCTCTACAATGAGTTATGAGGGACTATATATAGCAAAGGGTGGGGTAGCCCTTGACATTCCCCTTGGTGACAGTTCATCTACCCTCATGACTCTTCATGTACTCTATGACTGTTACATCCAACTATTGACACTTGAACTTCCACTTGAAAATACAATACATACAATTTGCACATGTACCCATGTGAGAAAAAATAGGCTTTAGGAAGCCATGCAAGACATCACTATGACTCAGACAACTGTGGGAAGACTAGCTCTTCGACATCCTCATGGTGGTCGATAGTAGCGAAACGATGCCACACTTGGTAGTCTACGATATTGTCTGTGTACTCTGAGGTGACATCTTTCTGGAAACGAACTCTTGCCTCCATAGCATTTGGGTAAACTGGTCGAGCTCCTCTGTCCAACTCATCTAATAACATGTGCATCACTATCTTGAGTGCAGCCGAACTAGAGACATACTGATGCATGGTGTCTGCACTGATCACCAAGTCTGGGATGGTGGCTATGCACATCAACTCGTCAAAGTACAATTCAAGCTCCAATCGGACCTATGTCATTCTCTTTGCCTGGGTGAGTGTCCCAATAGATGGGATCGCATGTGCGCACACAACAACATCCATACTCCTGAATACTCATGCATGGGAAGCCTGTAGACTAGTGATGAGCTACAGGAGGTCATCATAGTTCCAGATCTGACTCTAGATGCGTGCCTTCAGCTCGATCTCTCTAGGCTTCATCATCTTGGGCAAGTGTAACGAGGCTCCCTTGCATCTCATTGTCCATGTTTGCATGTAATCAATAGCAACATGCATGTTTGACAAGATACGTGCTCTCCTTGCACATTGCTGCTACCAACCATTGAGATGGACAACTGCCTTATGCATGGTACCAAACTTGGAATACAATGCTCGCATGACTGTTTCAAGGGACAATACTTCATCCAGTATTTCCTTCTTCAACTTTTCTCGGACAGATGCTATAACCAGTTCTCATCCATGCTTGGTCATCTATAACTCCTTATCCATTTGCTCATTCTCTGCTATTAGGAAGTGAACACTCGAGCTAGTGGCTTCAGCATATGCTCTGGTAGCATCAGCCAATGTTTCTGGATGCTTGTACACGTCAGACACGATCCCTCGTTCCTCAAACTTTGCAGGAGATTTGTGACCATCCAGACTCGACACTCTATGAGATTTCACAACTCTATCTTGGGAATCATTGAATGAGATGTTGTGCATCTCTCCCTCGGAATTGTCTCCAAGGATTTCATTGTCTCCTTGGTCACTTGGGACTTGCACCGCCTCTGGATCCAGTGAAGCTAGTGGGTCGACCTCTTGGTGGTGAGGCATCAATGTCTTGCTCTAACTCCTGTTGCTCCATGTTTGTATCTATCTAATCAAGTGCTTGTTCAATCTCTTAAGAAAATTTCTGCTCTTGCGACCACTCACCCTACCTGCTTGGTGCCAGCTATTCGAATGAGTCGACTACCTGTATGGGTGCAGATTCATCTATTTGTACATGTTTCGCCCCCTTCTATACCTATTCTTGTTGTGCTTCCTTCTCCTGTATGTGCAGCTCCTGTTCATTCCAGAGTTGCTCCTTCAACTCATGAAACTCCTTCTTTGTTTCCTCTATTCTCCATTTTTCTCTCTACCTTTGCGTGTTCCTATTATCGTATTGTTGCCTTTTCGCCTCTATTGCCAAAGCTACTTTCTACATAAGTGGGTCTGCTTGGAACTTGCAGCTTTTCTCTGCCTCCGCGGTGTCAACAATATTCCTCTTGCCTTTGTCACGCACTGGTATGTTTACCTTTTCTGCTACTGTTGTTGGTGCCCTCCTGGATGTTTCTTCACGCTTCTTTGCTAACCATTCTACAGCGATGTCGAACAGTTCATATTGGGTGCAGTATAGGTTCTATAAATGTACCAACATTTAATTTGTCAATCTGTATAGTTCGTGAACTTCGAGACATAGCACTAGTAATGCCCAAGAGAGGCCCTGGAAACCTATGAAACAAATTCTAGTCTATCTTACGTATTAATATCATTAATAAATGAAATCCTGCACTAAAAAATAATTTGAGAAAACACCAATCCAAACAATTAAATCATGTGGGAAATAAAAGCAATCAATGCGAAAGGAAATTCTAATTACAAGCGAATAGAAGGGAAATCTAAACTAGAAATAAAGCAGTGTCGGCATAATAACAAAAAGACTGTAAATGTTGGAATAAATTCAAAAGCAATTCAAAACCATTCTGCTTGCACTAATTCTACCTACACTAATTCTGTGTAAGGTTAACTTGAAAGCATCAGCAACATAACAAGGAAATTTACTGTGTAAATAAACTTATGAAAGGAATTAAATTAATATGAATCTCTCGCCTTCCTTGTCCTGAAAATAAATCTTGCAAACTGTCCAGAAGTTAAAGGAAACTTATAATGGTAATTAAACATTTATCAATATCAAACATAGTGTAGTTTCCTTATTTATAAATATCGGCTTTCAAAACCATAAATACTCAAGTCAATCTCAGGTTCTGGAATATTAATTAAATGGGTCTGGATCAATTCGAGTTGAACATTAGAGCTCATAAAGGCAGAGCTGATCTTGTGGATTCAAACAATCTGGAGGGACACGATGTTTATTTAAAATATTTCAAGTGCAAATATGATTAACGATGCAGCAAATGAAATAATTTGTAAAGGAACAATTTGCAGCAATTTAAATAGCATTAACTTGAAGAAGGAAACGGGACTAAAAGTGTTACACAGTAAATAATAATCTAAATGCTAATTAATTTAAGAACTGTAGAGCGGTGTCGAGTTGGTCTGGCAGCCAACCCAACTAGCTCACACCCTCGCTTAACCTAGTTCACACAATAATCAAAATCATTAGATGCAATAAATAATTAAACAAAACATGGCTATCGAAGCTTAAATTAATTCTTGAAAACACAGTCTTTACATCAAGTAGACAATGCTCAACTCCAGCAAGACAAGAGGAGCGATCCACCAGTTATGAATTGCGTGAGGCTACATTAGGATAGCTCCTCTTCCCTTCTGCGCCTTCCTCTCATGCGCACTATCCCTGAATAGATAGATTTCCTTCCTTGCTGTCTAATTAATTAACTAATTGACTGACTCCCGCTCCAAGTAGTTTCTCAAACTTATATAGGCATCGATTTAAAAATTGGGGCTTTTCAATAGCCAATTAAAATACAGGAGGGAAGATTATTAGTTTTAATAATCTGTCGAATTAAGAATTAGTTTTAACTGAGTGTCGAAAGAGGGAACGATTCTGGTGAATCGTTCCTCTTTTCCTGGAGTAATTGTTACTGGAATGTGTGATTTGACTGATCGATTTTCTCCTTGTGTGAGCTGCTCACAGGTTGGCATCGGTGCATATCTCCTTCGATCAGATTTGTATTGAACTGGACTTATCGAGCACCGAATCTAGAGCGATCACCATAACTACGATCTCCATATCATTTCTATCTGGCAATGCATACAATGCGGATTGTCCCAATAACTAAGGTTCATCTCTTATGAGTATGCTCTAAATTTTAAACCTGCCACTGCTGCAAAGAATATGCTTATTACTGCCAGCAATCCCACAACTCTTATCTTCTCCTTTTCATCCTTACATGAAATTTTGGGCAAGGGATCCCCCGCAGTAAGTTTTGGGGCTTAAAGCCCAAGTTTTGGTCAAAGATGGTGTAGAACTCCATGAAGTGCGGACGTGGAGCATGAAGTGTACAATCGAGTCATAGGGTTGTCTACCCTAAAATATTGTAATTTGATGTAAAGTTGTGTTGGCCTACCCATGGTTCGCGGACCATGGGATTGTATAAATAGAGCGAGGCTCTAACTGTAAAGATAACTTGGTAGATCATAGAGTGAAACCTGAAGTGTACTGGGTCATAGTGGTAGGAAGAGGCTCTATAGTTGAGTGCACAGAGGCCTAGTAGAGTCCATAGCTGAGTGCACAGGGCGGAGTCAGTTCTGTACTTAGAATTGAAAGATAATAAAGAGAAGTTACTTTGTGCGTCTGTTCTTGAATTTGTGTGTTGATGTTATACATTGCTTTTACTCTATTTATTTACTACGTGCACTTGATGAATACTCGTATGAATACTTATATGTGAATTTAATCTAAGTAATCAGTGAACAGAGACTAATTAAGGAATAATTGGGTCAATAACACAGGTCGCACTGCGGCTAGAACTGTGTGAAGACAGTATCACAGGGCGCGAGGTACCCACAGGTGCGCGTAGCGCAGTAAGTGCGAAGGTTGGACCGCATACCAATCACCACATATCAGACATCTCCAGGGTGTGGAAACCTGGTTCTAGCACCCTCCCATACTACTTCGGGTGAGACCTCAGTTGGTGCTCTGCGGACTATTGCCGAAAGGGCCAGAAGTACCGGGATTTGCTTGGCTAAATCACTTCCAAACCTAAGTCAGGCCCCACTAAGCCAACAAATGGTTTCGTTGTCAGGACCGGGATCTACAAAAGGGATGTTTGATGTTGTGCCACTGGAACCCAATAAAGAAGGAAATTGAAGAGTGGTTCGACAAGAAGATTCATGAGTTCGCAACACAGGAAAACAGAACTCCGCAAGTATCTAAGGAAAAGTGGCTGGATCACGTGTATACGGAAATTCATGAGATTTTCTTTGAATCCTTTCCATCTAAGCTATATGAGTGGATCGCGAGGTTAGCTGACAGCCAGGGAAGGTGTAGGCTTGACCAACCGATAGTGTGGACTCTGAAATTAGTGCGTAGACTAGAAGCATCAAAAGATAAGATCACATGAGCTATGGACCACTAGCTCGACCGAATAATAGGAGGATTTGTTATTGAGTTCGCGGTGGACATGACCATCAGTTACAGCGAGGTAGAGTGATGTTTTCTCAAGGGACCGTGAGGTAAGTACATTAAATCTTTGAACAACTGGATTAAGATGTTGTTATGTGAAAAGCGAGTTATGTGAATAAATTAATGTTTGGCACTACACGAAGTAGAAAAATCTACAAAAGCGGAAGTAGTGAAGGAGTAGAAAACAGTCCCTTAATTTCACCCTCGCGGGACAGCGAGGATGACTAGCGAAGTTTTATCCGAGAAGCACGGTTAGTTTGATAAGGCAACGGATTCCGTGGTTACCACCTCCACCCACACCACCACCCGCTTCACCTCCCTCACCTCCATCTCCACCCACTCCACCTCCACCACCTCCACATTTCAGTATGACGAGCGTGATTAAACTACCAGTGTTCAGAGGAATAGGGAATGAGGATCTAGACCAATTCTAGTTCATGGTAAGAGCAGTATGGGAAGCACAGGACATCGCGAACGATAATATTAAGAAGGCTACATTGGTGAGCGTGCTACAGGATCACGCATTAACATGTTATATCAAACATTCTAATGACCACCCAAACGAAGGGATAGCAAAGATCCAGAACATGCTGAACAGGGAATTTAGCAGACCAAAGTCAGAAACACAATCAATCATCAGGTTTAAAGAGATCACAATGCTCCCGGGCGAGACTCCCTGGGATCTGGATCAACGGCTGAAGAGTACTGTTGGAGAGGTAAATCCCCTCTACGGATAGAGGCGATCCCTACTAGCCCAGAATGGATCTAGCAACAATCAGTCAATGCTACTATGCAAGTTCCTAATTGCAAATAGAAGGTAGGAAATGAACACCTACTTGGATTCCAACGCTATTGTTTGATGAAGAGGTGCCACTCTCGCTCCTTCGCTCTTGGCCGGTCACGATCCTCCGCGATCTCCGTGAATAGATACCTGCACACACGAAGAGAAAGACAAAAACAAGCATGAAATCTAATAAAAGCAATTATACATCAGTCAGAAAAGACGTAATTCACATTAACCATTACAGATACAAATGAGAATGGAACCATAATAGTAGTCATCTATTATTAATCAATAATAGAGAAGAGTACAACCAAATGTTCTGACGTCGAATCCTTCTCAAGAGGGTCCAGTCAGCAAGTCTCTTAAGCATTCACCCTTGGAGGTAGATCTCCCAAGACAAAAACTCTCTCTCACACAAGCAACACTCCACAACCTTCCTTAAGCTATCTAGCAATTCCACACTTATCACACCAACTACCTATAGTAGCAGCAATCTGAGCACTATAAACTCCACACAATCCAAACTATCCAAAAAACTAGCTGCTCATGGCAATGGTAGAGGCTTAAATAGGAAGGAGTCTCCATGAATGGTGGGAGGATGAGCTTATCTCCAAGGAAGGTGGCTCAAATGACGAAACAGACATGCGGGAGGGCAACATTTACAAGGCCAACAACCAGGTCTGGAGTCATCTGGAAGGCCGGTTGTTAGAACAAACTCGCCCAAACTGGATCAGCGCGGGTCCATAACTGCACTGGAGCGCTGACATCGCATCTTAATAACGGAGCAGGCTGTGTCAGCACGATCAGATATGAATAACAAACGCGCTGGCTCATGAAATTTGATCAGCACGGGAAACACGTGTGCTTCCGCGCTGGCAGCGCATTCGGTCTGTTATGGAGCGCCCATCAGCGCGGTTATTTTGACAAAAGTCGCGCTGATAGCAAAAAATTTGGCAAAGTGGGTCATTTGACAACATTAGAGAGCATGAGCATGATTAACTTGGACTCATGACACAGTAGGAAGACTAATAGGGAGACAGTGACAAATTACTGTGTAACAGATTTCCCTCTAAAGCATGAAGCCCGAGAGAGTGGGAGGGGTGAAATGCTTTACAAAATCGCCGAACTGGAACACCACCAGGAAGGACCTGCATGTACAACTGATATCTCAATTACATGTAGTCTAGGCATGGGCGCAACCATCCAAAAGACATATGAAGAAGGTCTGTGGTATGGACGCAGCCACCCAGCTGAAGAGACCATGATGATAATAAGGTATGGTCGCAGCCATCCTAAAAGACTCAGGTATGGGTGCAGCCATCCATCAATGAGTCATGTAATAATAATCCACAAAATCGCAACCTGGTTTGTAGCAGGCGAAAACCAGGGTCTTGCGCTCCATCCCAATCCGAACAAAGTACAAGTTCAAGCATGTGAATACATGAGCTGAAGTCGAACATGCATGAACATCGTCTGATTACCATTCAGTGATGAAAACTGTTAACAGACGTGAGAGGTACCACCAATAATGACAATGGTCCTCAAGGTACTTATAGGTACAATCCGCGGCGTGTGAATCAATGAGCTGGTGTCGAACACCTGCAGAATCATTCGATCGGAGGCCAATGATGAAAACCTCACGTCGAACACGAAGAACCTGCCATTGAGGCATGCAGGCTCTAAGGCACCTGAAGGGAGTCTCTAGGTCAATTTCCTGGATAATGAGCTGAAGTCGACAGGAAGTAACCTTGATCGAAGGTGGGCCATAACGTTTCCCACATCATCGACACGAGACAGAGGAAAATATTTTGTGTGAGACATCAGAGGGAGGTTGTAAGCTTGCAGAGGTCAACTTCTCTTGAACATATCGGCGGCACGACAGTGGATTTGGCAGTATTTGACATCAAATGAGCAGAGGTCATGGTGACAAGGCAATGAGCAGATGAGAGGTCAAATAAGATCACCCAAACCCACGGAGACTAGTGTAAAACAAGATGAGATGCCCCCACCCAGACACGAATGCAAACGAGTGCCATGTTCAAGAGCGACATACTGCCGACACGACAATCATTACAGTTCCATCTTCCCCACCATTTCTGGCAGGTACCCCGATTATTTTTTAACGACAAGCTTGACGGGGATAGCATATGCTTGGAAAGTGTCATTTCGACGGTGTCCGATGTCATTAAGTCTTAACGAGTCTAACAAAGGAAGAACTCGGCGCCTTTTCCTGTTTAGAGAGTCTGAAAAGACAGCGGAAAAGAAAACTCCAGGGGGGTCCTTTTTCGTAAAGTTGTGTCTCTCGAGCCCGAAAAAGTATAAAACAATGCTCGAAAGAACCGCCCGACCAGTATGATCGAGGAGTACTTTTCGTAAGTAGTGACTTCGACCGGAAAAAGTAGAAAAGCAGTCAGAAGCACGTCATTTTGGAGCCAATTACGAGTTCGAAACGACAAAAACCCGGCAATCTTTTTAGTTTAAACGGTCGAAAAAAGAGCTTTAAAGGCGACCGCCTCTCATTTCTTTAACGAGTCGAGAGGGGGACTCGGCAATCTTTTCATCTTTAAATGGTCAGAAAAGAGCTAAAAGTAGACCTCCATTTTTATTCTCTTTAACGAGTCAAAAAGGGAAAAATACTCGGCAATCTTTTCACATTTTACGAGTCAGAAAAGAGCTTAAAGGTGACTCGTCCTAGAGGAACGAGTGGTATAAAAGGTAGCAACTGGTTCCGGCAATGGTGGAACTGCTCAAAACATGTAATGGTCAAGAGGCTGGCTAATAAAACCACTCATCGCTGCGGTTCCTCAGGAAAGGATAAACAAGCAAGTGAGAGCATATGATCGGCCAAAGAGATGGTAGTAATGGAATGAAAACAACCAAGGCTCATCTAGCAGAATTCAGCGGATAAAAATGGCAATCACAAGATGTAAATCGGGTATGGGTTCATTTTTACACAAGCTTGAACCATGGAGAACTTTGCTTGGATTCAGTTTCATGTTTACACAAGCTTGAAACGACAAACTATGCTTGTTATAAGTTCGCATGTCCCCAACATAATGACGCAAAACGAGGTACATGCCCCCCAAGCTTCATTGCATTCAACAAAGTGGATGGAATGAAGGTTCACTTTCGAGATCGATGAAAGACTCGACTTGTATTTTACGAGATCTTAATCAAAGACTCGATTGGGAAAAGGGAGTTGTTTCATTTTTTAATGAGGTTGACATAGTAAAAGAACTATCCTCATAACCCTTGTTTCATTTTTTAACGAGCTTGACACAAGATCAGGAACTATGCTCTGGACACTTTGTTTCATTTTTTAACGAGCTTGACACAAGACAAGGAACTATGCTCCACCAAACCTAGTTTCATTTTTTAAGGAGCTTGACACCGGAAAGGAACTATGCTCCGACCAGACCCAATTTCATTTTTTAGGGATCTTGAAATAGGAAAGTGAACTATGCTCCGACCGAACTGCATCATAATGAATAGGAAGTCGGTGCTTCCAAGAGTGTTACTCCCGGTGAAAGGACCACATCTTGGAAGTCAGGACCTAATGTCCCCAGGACACTATGCACGACGGTGTCATCACTGGATATAGGCACAGGGTAGGTGGCCACGTAGTTGATCTGCGATGGGGCAGATACAACTGGTGGATAAAAACTAGGAGGGGACGACAACTGCACATGAGGCATTGGGGGACTATCGAACGACAATTGATCGATAGTCACAATTCTTCCATCGTGTGGAAAGCAAACCACACGGAAAAGCGAAGAAACAAGTGCCCCCATGGTGTAAACATAGTCGCGACCAAGGAGAAGACTAAAGTCTAAAACACCTTGGGTAACCAAGACGTCTATATAGACGGTTTTTCCTCCCAAAGTAATAGGGAACTTCGGGAGAACTCCTAGAGATGGGCAGGCTCCTCCGTCAAAAGCCAACAGATTCTGAGTGACTGGCCCAAGCTGCGGGGAACCTAAGGCTTGCCAAGTAGTGTACAGCATAAGACTGACAAACGCCCCTTCATCCAAAACAGTGCCAGGTACTGCCATAGCACAGGCATGTACTGTGATATGGAAAGGCATATGGGATGGAAGGCGACCGGCAATCAGGCGATTCCAATCAAAGGAAGCGACCAGACTACTTGGTGGGGGAATCGTATGATTGCCCCCATGTGCTAAAGGAATCGAAGGAGAACCTTCGGGAGCAGCTGGGTTAGGAGAGTCATTTCGGGACTCCGGAGAATCTGAAGAGACGAGAAGAACGTGGGCGTGATTCTCTTCCGAAACAGAGTGAGTGAGCGGCGGACTCGAGTCGACACTCTTTCTGACCAATGGTTGGTCTGGAACAGGCTGGACACAGCCGGGTGCGGGAAGAGGGGCCTGGACAAGAGAAGAATGTGAACCAATCTCATTGTCGGGAGGCAGATGATCTACAGCTGCAGAAAGATGTTGATATCCAACGGGAAGTTGGGGTGAGGGAGCTGGGAGACTTTCCAAGACACTGGAGGCTTTATCCATGAGTGGACAAAGGTGAAGGGGATGATTGCCTTCACAAAGTCTACAAGGGATTCGAATCTTCCCTTTTCCCTTACCATTCCCAACTAATAAGGTAGCATCGCCGTGAGCTTCAGAGGATGATGAGGGGTGGGCCGGATCGCGAGACCATATTTCTAGTACCCTGGGAATGCCAGGACAATCACGAAGAAGATGGTCCTCCTTGCATAATCGACAAGGAAACTTAACCTTCCGCGGAGGAGTGGAAGGGGGCCCGACTTCAGGTGTACTCGAGGGAGTAACAATTATACTTGTAGCCTCTCCCTTAGGAGACTTCTTCTTCTTGGTCTTCTTCTTCTTCTTCTTAGCCACCTGGTTATTCGAATCGAGACTTTCACCAAGCGAAGTACAAGAGGAAGACGTAGAAGTAGGCGTCGAAGGGGAGAGATCCACCTTAGGATCAACATGATGTTGTGTAGGTGGAGGGACTGACGGACTAGCAGCTGATACGGCAGGGACCAAAGAGGTTGAAAACAACCAAATAGGCAACCCGACAGTTAACCCCGGAAGGGATAATGTTGCCATATAAGGAGCACCAACATTCCCGAGAGGAGGGAAATGACCAGGATTCCCGTCAGGAGGGGAACTTGGGTTGGTGAACCCCGGAAAAGTTGCCATGGCAAACAAAAAGAAGCCTACTCAAGCTAACGCACACAAGATCTAACCAGGTAACATTAATCGTGGCCAGATAAACTTTTAAGACACAGGAACTAAACTTGACCTTTTCATGTTTCAAGAGTCGAGAAAAGGACGAAAAGATGACTCTAGTCTCCTTCGAATGTTTAATGAGCACGAAGTGACAAGACGCTCACTGGCACCTTTTCTTTTAGGGAGTCCGAAAAGGATCAAAAGTAACTGCTCTGGAGATTCTAGGCAAAGGGTTTACCAAGCAATCCGTAAAACTGCTTATACACCTTGGCAATCGTATGAGAACCAAGGACTTTCCGTACTGCAGTCAATCTTCACGAATGCTGTGTTCGGTGCATTACGGTTCACAAGGCGGCAGACTCGGCTTCCTATGGATCAAGGATAAAAGCCTAGTGGGGTCTCCCTATATACGCGATGGTACGTGGGAGCACAGTCCGTGTTAGACCACTATCGAGTCACAGAAGGAGGAATCACCCAACCGTAATGTGAAACAATAGTGACTATGTTTAAAGACGCCAGAACACGTCTCTAACCTAGACCTCTAGATGTTTGCGTTAAGTTCCAATGCGTTTTTAGGTTTATTCAGTTTATTTTACGGTTGATCTTGAATTTAATTTTCGGTTTCAGGCCTTATCGTGTGATCTCTCACAATTACCTAGATGCAAACTATATGCCAAAGAACACCATTTCGTTCGATGAATTCTAACTATGAGAGGGTTAAGAGTTTTCAATCAAACAAAACAAACTCAAACAATCAAACAATCTAACGCAGCTAATGGCAAAGAAATGAGACTTTTCTTTTGAGAACACAAATCAACGAAATGCTCTTTCTTTCATTAACTATTGAATGCAAAAGATATTAGTTTGATTTCTTTTTCAATGGCGCAATGCACTTAAGATGAATTTTGAGAGACAGCAACACCGAGTAAAGGGAAACAAAATCACTCAATGAAAAACACAACAAGCGTGAAAAGAGCTGGTTGAACCCAAGCAATTGTAATCTGTGTCTGGGTGGCGAGAAGTAATCGAAATAATCCAAGGACTGGTTCGAGGACAATCACCTAAACAACCAAGCGAAGAAAGCAAAAGAGGAAGGTTTTCGCAAAAGCAAGGGCAAGTAGCAACGGATCTTTGTGAACGAGTGGCAAAACAAAATCAATCCAGCGAAAACGGGATGATAACACTAGGTCACCGGACACAAAACGAGGTCCGCCCAACAAGACTTCCCAAAGCAAGTTCTTCAATATCCAGACAATGAAAAACAAGTGATAAACCAGGTGAAAAGAACAGGGAATAGTCAAACCAACAGGCCCAGGAGGAAGAATTGGAACAAATTGAATTCTACAGGATCAGCGCGGGTAGGGCTCAGCAACAATGCGCTGATCAGAGGTCACGCGTAGCAACAATGCGCTGTCAGCGCGGAAGGACATGGATAGAGGCGCCAAATTTAGACCAGAGTGGTGTTTAGGTGATCTTATTTGACCTCTCATCTTCTCATTGCCTCGTCACCATGACCTTTTTTCATTTGATGTCAAATACTGCCAAATCCGCTATCGTGCCACCGACATGTTCAAGAGAAGTTGACCTCTGCAAGCTTACAACCTCCCTCTGATGTCTCACACAAAATATTTTCCTCTGTCTCGTGTCGATGATGTGGGAAACATTATGGCCCACCTTCGATCAAGGTTACTCCCTGTCGACTTCAACTCATTATCCAAGAAAGTGACTTAGAGACTCCCTTCAGGTGCCTTAGAGCCTGCATGCCTCAATGGCAGGTTCTTCGTGTTCGACGCGAGGTTTTCATCATTGGCCTTCGATCGAATGATTCTGCGGGTGTTCGACGCCAGCTCATTGATTCACACGCCGCGGATTGTACCTATAAGTACCTTGAGGACCATTGTCATTATTGGTGGTACCTCTCGCGTCTGTTAACAGTTTTCATCACTGACTGGTAATCAGACGATGTTCATGCATGTTCGACTTCAGCTTATGTATTCACATGCTTGAACTTGTACTTTGTTCGGATTGGGATGGAGCGCAAGACCCTGGTTTTCGCCTGCTACAAACCAGGTTGCGATTTTGTGGATTATTATTACATGACTCATTGATGGATGGCTGCGCCCATACCTGAGTCTTTTAGGATGGCTGCGACCATACCTTATTATCATCATGGTCTCTTCAGCTGGGTGGCTGCGTCCATACCACAGACCTTCTTCATATGTCTTTTGGATGGCTGCGCCCATGCCTAGACTACATGTAATTGAGATATCAGTTGTACATGCGGGTCCTTACTGGTGGTGTTCCAGTTTGGCGAGTTTGTAAAGCATTTCACCCCTCCCACTCTCTCGGGCTTCATGCTTTAGGGGGCAATCTGTTACACAGTAATTTGTCACTGTCTCCCTGTCAGTCTTCCTACTGTGTCATGAGTCCAAGTTAATCATGCTCATGCTCTCTAATGTTGTCAAATGACCCACTTTGCCAAAGTTTTTGCTATCAGCGCGACTTTTGTCAAAATAACCGCGCTGATGGGCGCTCCATAACAGACCGAATGCGTTGCCAGTGCGGAAGCACACGTGTTTCCCGCGCTGATCAAATTTCATCAGCCAGCGCGTTTGTTATTCATACCTGATCGCGCTGACACAGCCTGCTCCGTTATTAAGATGCGATGTCAGCGCTCCAGTGCAGTTATGGACCCGCGCTGATCCAGTTTGGGCGAGTTTGTTCTAACAGCCGGCCTTCCAGATGACTCCAGACCTGGTTGTTGGCCTTGTAAATGTCGCCCTCCCTTCTCTGGCATGTCTGTTTCGTCATTTGAGCCACCTTCCTTGGAGATAAGCTCATCCTCCCACCATTCATGGAGACTCCTTCCTATTTAAGCCTCTACCATTGCCATGAGCAGCTAGTTTTTTGGATAGTTTGGATTGTGTGGAGTTTATAGTGCTCAGATTGCTGCTACTATAGGTAGTTGGTGTGATAAGTGTGGAATTGCTAGATAGCTTAAGGAAGGTTGTGGAGTGTTGCTTGTGTGAGAGAGAGTTCTTGTCTTGGGAGATCTACCTCTAAGGGTGAATGCTTAAGAGACTTGCTGGTTGGACCCTCTTGAGAAGGATTCCACGTCAGAACATTTGGTTGTACTCTTCTCTGTTATTGATTAATAATAGATGACTACTATTATGGTTCCATTCTCATTTGTCTTTGTAATGGTTAATGTGAATTACATCCTTTCTGACTGATGTATAATTGCTTTTATTAGATTTCATGCTTGTGCTTGTCTTTCTCTTCGTGTGTGCAGGTATCTATTCGCGGAGATCGCGGAGGATCGTGACCGGCTAGAGCGAAGGAGCGAGAGCGGCATCTCTTCATCAAACTATAGCGTTGGAATCCAAGTAGGTGTCCATTGCCTACCTTTTAATTGCAATTAGGAACTTGCATAGTAGCATTGACTGATTGTTGCTAGACCCGTTCTGGGCTAGTAGGGATCGCCTCTATCCGTAGAGGGGATTTACCTCTCCAACAATTTGGCGACTCCGCTAGGGATCGAACCCAGAATCTCTGGTTTCGCAGACCAGAGATTCCTTCGTTGAAATTAGCTGTCGAGTTGCTTCCCAACACCACTCCGGTGGAGGAATGGCTTCTTTACCTAGAACGGTTAGACGAGACCCGTCGTTTAGCCTCTCTAGCTATCGAAGCGCAAAATAAGAGAGTTAAGGCTCACTTCGACCATAATATTCAACCTCGTTCCTTCGTTGAGGGAGATCTAGTACTGCTCTATGATCAAGCTAAGGATAAGCTGGGGGCAGGAAAAATCGAGTCCATGTGGCTAGGTCCCTATATTGTGAAGAGAGTTTTACAGAAAGGGGCATATGAGCTGATTGACTATGAAGGAAATCCTCTTGACAAGCCCCGTAACGGGCTTTATTTGAAGAAATATTATGCATGATCTCGTGCACCTAGTTTGTACATACGTGTGTTTTTAGCAGGTGTGTGATGTGTGTATGATTTCATGTTTTGCTTTGGTGTGAAGGCATGCTTGCCTCTTATTATGTTTTCTATTTCTTGTGCAGATGCCTAGTGCACCTTATGTTGGTTTCACTGATGGTGCTTCCCGTAGCACTTGCAATTTGTCGTCTGCAGCGTGGGCGATCTACGATCCTCACGGAGAGTTGTTGGATCTTCAAGGTGTGTGCTTGGGACGTACCACTAACAATGTTGCCGAGTACAGTGCTGTGATTGAATTATTAGCTGAGGCAGTTGATCTCGGCATCCGTGCATTGGTGGTGAACCTCGACTCCCAACTTGTCGTCCATCAGCTCAACGGGCATTATTCCGTCAGAGACCAACACATCCTAAGGTTGTATCTACGTGTAAGATTGTTAGAAAGGAATTTTGATTACATCACATATCAACACATTCCGAGACGATTAAACACATTGACTAATGCATTGGCAAACCGTGTATTAGACAGACATTTGCGTAATAGATAAACATTATACAAGAAGACATAGAAAGCATAATAGGACCGTAGAATAGACATATGTAAATAAAATCTTTTTCCAAGCATAGTTTGCATGCGTGTGGTGTGTGCTTTTAAGCTTGCATTAAAAAATTAAAATATGTGGGTCGTGTGTTATGCAACTGATACATGAGATTACATTTGTATTAAACATTTGCATAGCATATAAAAACATCATCATATGTAAAAAGATCCACCCAAAATCGGTATGTATATATATCGTGTGGCGCACTAAGGCGCTCAAAAATAAGTGTATATGTCCAAGACAAGGCCGAAGTCCTCAGTACACCTGAGACAAGTGTCTCTCAAAAACAGCAGTGGAAATAAAACCTAGGAGACTACTGTGGTAGGTTATGCTCTCTATAGCATACTACCGCCCGTGCCACCCGCCTCAAAAGGCGGTGCATCCTGGGCTCTACTCCCACTGTGTGAATTTGGGATGCTATGGGGACCTCTTCGATCCCCTGGTAATCTGGGACTCCCTCCAGTAAGCCCTCGAGGTTCTGCACTACGATCTCGGGCGTGTTGACTCCTGGAGGAGCCAGGGCCAAGACTCCGGCGCCCTGTGCCTCTCTCCTCGCCTCTGGAGCCAAGCCAAGGGGTCTCGCTAGTCCTACATCTGCATATCATAGCATTAATCGTCAAGGCATGTACATGAAAAATCAAAAAACATTACAAAACATAAAAAATTAAAAAAGAGATCGAGTGGCTTACCACCATCGTCCCACTGCTCTCCCGCAGGCAGTGGCATGTCTGGGTCACCTCTGAAATCAATCCCGGCATATGGCCAGTCCTCTACAAAGATAACCTGGCGATCCAGCCACTCTCGGAAATAATGCCCCCATGCCACTGGGCGGCCGCCACCTCCTCGCGGCATGATATGGCCCCACCGACTGGCCCTCGTCTCTCGGGGACCCCTGGGTGGATCAAGGGCCATGTCCTGCAGCTGTAACGCCGGCACCCGCTCCAGCATGAGCGGGACTAGAATGGACCCATAACCAAACTGCTTCGACTCCCCGCGTCGGCAGTTGCTCAATTGTCTTTTCATGCTAGTAGTTACCGCTGCCGCCCAGTTGAATATGGTGGGTTGTAGACACTCGAGAGCCAGTAGTAGGTGAGTCTTTGAGGCCTCATGATTGGCCAAACAGCCCGCTGCCTGGGTCACCATAAAAAGTATGCTCCAAAGGACGATGTCCTCCACTGACAGAATGGACACCTTTCCACTCCGTGTTTTGCGTGCCTGTGGGCACACCTGAGCCATCAACATATCCAAGGTCTCACCGCTAGGTCGCTGCCCCTCCAGAATGGGCATCTCACCCCGGCGGGATAATCCAGTCAAGAAATAAATATCCGTGGAATCGAACTCGATGTCACGGGCTCAGATTGTGAATCTGCCATCAACTGGGTTCCAGGCTCTGATCAGGAACTCCAGAAGATCGGGTTGCGCTCGTAGGCACGGAGTGAGGAAGAATTCGAGAAATCCGCATGCCCGCATGGCATTGCGGCTCCCAGCATCGGCATAAGCAGCAATATCCTCGTTATCATGGGCTCTCTCTTGCCACACAAATGCCATCGTGCCCTGCATGGCCATTAAAAAACATTAGAAGCCTGACTATGAAGATTCATACGTTCAAAATTGCAAAAATAAAATTTTACGGCGTCAGCGCGGCTGTTTTTAAAACAGTCGCGCTGACCATGGCAGTCTTTTGTTTTTTTCGCTGGGTCAGCGTGGAAGCACACGTGTTTTCCGCGCTGACCCGGAGGTGGTGTGTGTAAAAATAAATCGATCAACGCGGACCCGATAGCGATTTCCGCGCTGACCGAGAGCGCATCAACGCTCCAAAAATCCGCCCAAATGGCCAAATCCCACCATGAAAAAGCTAAAAAAGGGACTCAAAATGGAGCGCAGGGAGAGGAGAACCTACCTGGAACAAGTTGCAGGATGAACGGTGCCCGAACGGGATGGAATTCGCTCCGTCAACTTCGCAGCTTCACAACGTTCTCCACAGCTCAAATGGTAACAATGGTAAAAATCGTTCTTTTACCCCCCTATTTATGGTAAAAAATCTATATTTGACTATGGTAACTCATAAATGTGGGTTTTTGTTAAATTTTTGCCATATATTTCATGCTAATGTCGCTGTACTATGATTTTCTACATGTTTTACTATGTTTTTAACATGTCGAACAGGTTTTACGTGGGTAGTGTTCTTGTGCAGATTTCCGTCTCGGTGGATTCATAATAACCCTGTACACACTTGGTCTCGCAACGTCGTTTTTAAGCTTTTTTTCTACGTAAAGAAAGAAAAGATGGCCGAGCCCTCCTCTCGGCTCGTTAAAAGGATCAGGGGCGGTCGCTTTTAAAGCTCTTTTTTTGACCGTTTAACTTAAAAAGATTGCCGGGTGTTTGTCGTTTCACACTCGTTATTGGTTCCAAAACGACGTGCTTCTGACCGCTTTTTTACTTTTTCGGGTCGGAGTCACTATTTACAAAAAGTACTCCTCGATCATACTGGTCGGGCGGTTCTTTCGAGCATTGTTTTATACTTTTTCGGGCTCGGGAGACACAACTTTACGAAAAAGGACCCCCCTGGAGTTTTCTTTTCCGCTGTCTTTTCAGACTCTCTAAACAAGAAAAGACGCCAAGTTTTTCCTTTGTCAGACTCGTTAAAACTTAATGACATCGGGCATCATCGAAATGACACTCTCCAAGCATATGCTATCCCCGTCAAGCTTGTCATCCAAAAATAATCGGGGTACCTGCCAGAAATGGTGGGGAAACGGAACTGTAATAATGGTCGTGTCGGCAGTATGTTGCTCTTGAACATGGCACTCGTCTGCATTCGTGTCTGGGTGGGGATTTCTCATCTTGTTTTACACTAGCCTCCGTGGGTTTGGGTTATCCTATTTGGCCTCTCATCTGCTCATTGCCTTGTCACCATGACCTCTGCTCATTTGATGTCAGATACTGCCAAATCCGCTGTCGTGCCGCCGATATGTTCAAGAGAAGTTGACCTCTGCAAACTTACCACCTCCCTCTGACGTCTCACACAATATCTTTTATCCTTCTTTGTCTCGTTTCGATGATGTGGGAAACATTATGGCCCACCTTCGATCAAGGTTACTTCCTGTCGACTTCAGCTCATTATCCAGGAAAGTGACCTAGAGACTCCCTTCAGGTGCCTTAGAGCCTGCATGCCTCAATGACAGGTTCTTCGTGTTCGACGTGAGGTTTTCATCATTGGCCTCCGATCGGATGATTCTGTGGGTGTTCAACACCAGCTCATTGATTCACACGTCGCGGATTGTACCTATAGTACCTTGAGGACCATTGGCATTATTGGTGGTACCTCTCGCATCTGTTAACAGTTTTCATCATTGACTGGTAATCAGACGATGTTCATGCATGTTCGACTTCAGCTCATGTATTCACATGCTTGGACTTGTACTTTGTTCGGGTCGAGATGGAGCGCAAGACCTTGGATCTCTGTCTGTTATGATCCAGGCTGCGATTTTGTGGATGATCATGATCATTACATGACTCATTGATGGATGGTTGTGCCCATACCTGAGTCTTTTAGGATGGCTGCGACCATACCTTATTATCATCATGGTCTCTTCAGCTGGGTGGCTGCGTCCATACCACAGACCTTCTTCATATGTCTTTTGGATGGCTGTGCCCATGCCTAGACTACATGTAATTGAGATATCAGTTGTACATGCGGGTCCTTCCTGGTGGTGTTCCAGTTCGGCGAGTTTGTAAAGCATTTCACCCCTCCCACTCTCTCGGGCTTCATGCTTTAGGGGGCAATCTGTTACACAGTAATTTGTCAATGTCTCCCTGTCAGTCTTCCTACTGTGTCATGAGTCCAAGTTAATCATGCTCATTCTCTCTAATGTTGTCAAATGACCCACTTTGCCAAAGTTTTTGCTATCAGCGCGACTTTTGTCAAAATAACCGCGCTGATGGGCGCTCCATAACAGACCGAATGCGCTGCCAGCGCAGAAGCACACGTGTTTCCCGCGTTGATCAAATTTCATGAGCCAGCGCGTTTGTTATTCATATCTGATCGCGCTGACACAGCCTGCTCCATTATTAAGATGCGATGTCAGCGCTCCAGTGCAGTTATGGACCTGCGCTGATCCAGTTTGGGCGAGTTTGTTCTAACAGCCGGCCTTCCAGATGACTCCAGACCTGGTTGTTGGCCTTGTAAATGTCGCCCTCCCTTCTCTAGCATGTCTGTTTCGTCATTTGAGCCACCTTCCTTGGAGATAAGCTCATCCTCCCACCATTCATGGAGACTCCTTCCTATTTAAGCCTCTACCATTGCCATGAGTAGCTAGTTTTTTGGATAGTTTGGATTGTGTGGAGTTTATAGTGCTCAGATTGCTGCTACTATAGGTAGTTGGTGTGATAAGTGTGGAATGGCTAGATAGCTTAAGGAAGGTTGTGGAGTGTTGCTTGTGTGAGAGAGAGTTCTTGTCTTGGGAGATCTACCTCTAAGGGTGAATGCTTAAGAGACTTGCTGGCTGGACCCTCTTGAGAAGGATTCGACGTCAGAACATTTGGTTGTACTCTTCTCTGTTATTGATTAATAATAGATGACTACTATTATGGTTCCATTCTCATTTGTCTTTGTAATGGTTAATGTGAATTACATCCTTTCTGAATGATATATAATTGCTTTTATTAGATTTCACGCTTGTGCTTGTCTTTCTCTTCGTGTGTGCAGGTATCTATTCATGGAGATCGTGGAGGATCGTGACCGGCTAGAGCGAAGGAGCGAGAGCGGCATCTCTTCATCAAACTATAGCGTTGGAATCCAAGTAGGTGTCCATTGCCTACCTTTTAATTGCAATTAGGAACTTGCATAGTAGCATTGACTGATTGTTGCTAGACCCGTTCTGGGCTAGTAGGGATCGCCTCTATCCGTAGAGGGGATTTACCTCCGAAACCAGTGGAGTCGCCAAATTGTTGGAGAGGTAAATCCCCTCTACAGATAGAGGCAATCCCTACTAGCCCAGAATGGGTCTAGCAACAATCTGTCAATGCTACTATGCAAGTTCCTAATTGCAAATAGAAGGTAGGCAATGAACACCTACTTGGATTCCAACGCTATTGTTTGATGAAGAGGTGTCGCTCTCGCTCCTTCACTCTTGGCCGGTCACGATCCCCAGTGGAGTCGCCAAATTGTTGGAGAGGTAAATCCCCTCTACGGATAGAGGCGATCCCTACTAGCCCAGAATGGGTCTAGCAACAATCAGTCAATGCTACTATGCAAGTTCCTAATTGCAACTAGAAGGTAGGCATTGAACACCTACTTGGATTCCAACGCTATTGTTTGATGAAGAGGTGTCGCTCTCGCTCCTTCGCTCTTGGCCGGTCACAATCCTCCGCGATCTCCGCGAATAGATACCTGCACACACGAAGAGAAAGACAAACACAAGCGTGAAATCTAATAAAAGAAATTATACATCAGTCAGAAAAGACGTAATTCACATTAACCATTACAGAGACAAATGAGAATGGAACCATAATAGTAGTCATCTATTATTAATCAATAACAGAGAAGAGTACAACCAAATGTTCTGACGTCGAATCCTTCTCAAGAGGGTCCAGTCAACAAGTCTCTTAAGCATTCACCCTTGGAGGTAGATCTCCCAATACAAAAACTCTCTCTCACACAAGCAACACTCCACAACCTTCCTTAAGCTATCTAGCAATTCCACACTTATCACACCAACTACCTATAGTAGCAGCAATCTGAGCACTATAAACTCCACACAATCCAAACTATCCAAAAAACTAGCTGCTCATGGCAATGGTAGAGGCTTAAATAGGAAGGAGTCTCCATGAATGGTGGGAGGATGAGCTTATCTCCAAGGAAGGTGGCTCAAATGACGAAACAGACATGCCAGAGAAGGGAGGGCAACATTTACAAGGCCAACAACCAGGTCTGGAGTCATCTGGAAGGCCGGCTGTTAGAACAAACTCGCCCAAACTGGATCAGCGCGGGTCCATAACTGCACTAGAGCGCTGACATCGCATCTTAATAACGGAGCAGGTTGTGTCAGCGCGATCAGATATGAATAACAAACGCACTGGCTCATGAAATTTGATCAGCGCAGGAAACACGTGTGCTTCCGCGCTGGCAGCGCATTCGGTCTGTTATGGAGCGCCCATCAGCGCGGTTATTTTGACAAAAGTCGCGTTGATAGCAAAAACTTTGGCAAAGTGGGTCATTTGACAACATTAGAGAGCATGAGCATGATTAACTTGGACTCATGACACAGTAGGAAGACTGACAGGGAGACAGTGACAAATTACTGTGTAACAAATACGATCCATGAAGCCAATATGACGTTGACATATGCACAACATCATGCATGGTTTGTAGCATCTCTGGCACCACACTTGAGGACAGTGCTGTCACAACAAAACTTTCTACCCAGGCCGAAGCATTGGAAATGGCGATGAGACTACATGAGACCCCGATACAAGACCCTGAGTTGGGAGTTCAAAAAATCCACACGCAACTATAGAATCTGTGTTTGGAAATGCAAAGCTTGAAGTAGGATAGGGCACCGCAGCCAGAGGTGCATGAGGAAGTATGGTGCATAAAATGCGAAGGCTAGGGCCATGACAAGGATCACTGTCTAGTGTTCGCGAACTACTTGGCAGGAGGAGGGCAATGCCGCTGAGACCGGAGGCACAGGTAGGGCCGAGTGCATCACCCACTTTATGGTGTGTGATCTATTAGATAGGAGGGAAACACACGACAGACAATTTTCATTTTCTGAAAAAATATACATAGACACCCAGCAATTGTTTTGTAATTTCTGCAGGTCGGCAGGCCACGATGAGAGCTGCAGTTACAAGTTAATGATAGATCGGACCCCAGCCTTTAGGATGCAAACTGAAACATGAGCCCTCGACCTAGATGTAGTGATGGCGCGCACAGGATTTCAGGGGCGAGGTCAAGGATGAGGTGGAATGGGACCAAGAAGGGGCTGCGGACAGTTAATTTGTTATAATTGTGGATGACTAGGGCACTATGCCCGTGACTGTACCAACCTGATGAGGATATCCTATACATATTGTGCTCAGTTTGATCATGAAACAATAGGTTGTCCTACGTTTATCACAAATATGCACGAAAAAGGGGTATTCTAGCCTCCCTCGACTCAGAATATACAAATGATGAGGTCTGAACCACGTGAAGAGGACCCAAATGTAAACATGATGCTCAGAAGTGGTGTGACCGCAAGAGAAGATACAGGGAAACAGCCAGAGGAAAGTACATGGGTTCGCAAGGCTCTTGCAAAGGAACCCGATTTTGACCTAGAATGTGCAAAGGAGACATTCATGGAAGCTAAGAAGAGCTTTGTAGAGGCCTCCACTTCAGGTAGTAAGGATCAACCAGAGCCAGGAATGAATCCTTCAATGCTCACTACCTTTCTGGAGACATGCATGAAACTACTACGTGACAATAAGGCAGTTAAAGGACTACAGGAACTAATCACTAGGTGTGCGGGGTCAGGGGAACCACGCGTCATTCAGAAATTGGGGAAGCATGCATTGCACACTGGAAGGGAAATGAGGTTGACTGCACAGATTGGTGAGTATGAAATTGATTAGGTAATCCTAGATCTAGGTTTGGACACGAATGTATTACCGAAGCAAACATGGGAACACATGGGCAGGCCCACATTACAATGGTCCCCTATTCAATTACAAATGGCAAACCAATAGATATTTTGCCCATGGGAAGGTTGCAAGGGGTAACAGTTGATATTGAAGGCGCAAGAGCGCAGGCGGATTTTGAAGTAATAGAGATTGTCAATGATAGCAATCCCTATACTACGTTGTTAGGAATATACTAGGCCACCAAAATGAATGGAGTCATCAATCTGAAGAATTGCAAAATGATCTTCGAGAAAAAGTCACTACGCGTAGTGGTCCCACTAGACCCAGCAGAAGGAGCGCACTACACTGAACCAGTGCACGACGATGATAGCGATGATGATCTTGATTGTATTTACAAGATAAATGTGTGATGCCAGGATTGGGTGAATCTGACTGCAGATGGGAGGATCTCGTGGGAGCGCGAAAGCTCCTGCACTTCGGATTCAGATGAAGAAGTAGAGTGATGGAAAAATCGATTGCACGAAGTGACAACCCTGAATTGCAACATGATGATTAGATCACTTTGTTGCGTACAATAAAGGCAAGAGAACTGTCGACATATGATGGACTGACAGAGGTGAATGAATTCCTGAGCAAATTTGAAAGCGCAGTACTAGAACAGCAGCGGTTCGATGCATTAAAATGGGCACTGCACGCAACACCTGCATGATGGTGGGGTACACGTCAAGAAAAATTTGAGGACTGGTACAGATGTAGAAGGATGATGTGCCTATGGTTTGGAAGCCCCTAGTGTTGGACAAGATTCGAGCAGCAAGGACAGAGCAACTTGCGTGCCCACCTATGTCGATCGGTACAAGCATGTGTTGTGTTGACCTAGGTTGTCATTGATGTCAATATGGAAATATTCTAGATATAGATGATCCATGAAGGGGAAGTAGAGCATATCCATGAAGAGACAGGAGCAAGGCCATTAGGATAGCCAAGCCATAAGTAAGAGTCTGTTAACGAAGGAGTTAACAAAGGAGGCATATCAAAGCTATTGCCTATGCTTAAGAGTATTGCGGAATATCAGAGCAAGAGAGGCATATCAGAAAAGACAGAAGCCATCAAGGTATGAAAGACATTGCAAAGCCAAAGGAAGACATTGGAGGAGCCATCGGAGGAGCATCACATGTAATACATGCCCAAGAAGAACCGAGAGGAAGAAGTCATCAAAAGAGGAGTTAACATATCAGAGGAGGCAAAACAGAGCTATCGGAGCTACAGGAGGAGTATTGCAGAATACAAAAACAGAGAGGAGCAAACAGAGCTATCGGAGGAGCAAACAGAGCCATCGAAGGAGAAAAACAGAGCTATCGGAGGCATATCAGGACTATCGGGAGCAATACATATATTGATGCCAAAGAGCGGAATACATATATATAGATATATATATCTATATATATATATATATATATCTAAAGATATATATATATATATATATATATATATATATATATATGCGGAAGAGTTATTGGAGGTGGAGTTTACATGTATATCGATATACACTATTGGAGGTGGAAAAGATATGTTACACAAAAATATCGTCACCATGATTATTTGCAGTCAGTATGGGTCTATCATCACTTGTACTGTCCTCTTAAGCAAGTCTCAGACCTCAACTCTTCAAGTCAAGCTCTGAAAATGAGAGAAAGACATTGAAAATCAATAAAACTCTGGTTCCGCACTTTCTCTCACTATTGTCTGTGGTCCCGCACCTTCTGTTTACAAAAACTGCGGACCTGCCCACTCTGTCTCTAAAGGTGTGGGTGCGGACCCCTGTGAAAGTTAAAAAGGCGCAATTTTATTCTAAAAAACTCACTTTGGGTTAATTCTAGATGATTCTAGAAGGAAATTTGATGTGGATTGGCCGCTCTTAGGTGGTTCATGCATTCCAAAAGAGAAGGAGCTAATCCCTTGATGAGAGGAGCTATCCCTTTGAAGGAGGGCTTTATCCCTTTGGAGGACCTAGTAACTTCCCTCTATTGCACTATAAATTCAGGCATTGGGCTGGTTGCTAGGGAGGTTAGAAGCTGAACATTTTTTAGGGTAAATGCTGGTGAAATTAAGACTTCCTAGTTGAGCTTAAGAGGAGAGATCACATACCTTTTTGGCTTCATTGGGAAGAGAGTGAAACTTGTCAAAGTAGAGGAGACTTCTTGCTGGACCCTGGGAGGAGCTTGTACAGCATCAAGGCATAGGTTGTAAAGTTCTTCTTGATTTGAATTAATACAATCAAACTCATTTTTCTCAACAAATTGTCTCATGTCATTTGTTTCATGAATTCCTTGACTTTCATGTTAAATATGTTCTATGATATTGGCTTTTCAGGTGCTATTTAATTTGTTTGCTTGTTTGTGTTTGTAGATTCATGACAAAGGAGCTCATTTGGATCGAAGGAGCGAAGGCTTCCACAAACTTACGTTGGACCTAAGGTAAGCCTAAAACACTTGTTTTCCCTTGTTTATAAAAGCATATTTAGAGAAAGATAGTGTGTGATTGGTTTGATTGTCATTAGGTCTTCTTTAGATTCTAGGAAGGTCTATCTTGTCCGCAAGATCGACTTATTCCGTGTGACAAAATGGCGACCATACTGGGGACTTGATTTTTTTCTTGTTTTCACTTTGACCTGAGAAACTGTGTTTTTGTTTCTGTTTTTGGCTTGTTGTGTGTAGAATTGGGTAGAGTTTGTAGATCCAGGGTTATTTTTCGTTTTTCATAACTTTGGGAGAGGACCGCACCCTAGCCTTTTGACACAGTGCGTACTTATCCGCACTTTTGCTTTTAGCACAGAGCGGTACCGCACCTGTGTTAACTGTGGGCCTGCGAACCCTGTCAAAATTTTGAAAAACCTAAGATTTCCTCTATTAGTCAACTTAGTTTTTGTTTAGAAGTTATTATCCACTTCCCAGACCTGCATATAACCTGTCATAAGCTTTCCCTAAGTTGATTTCATTGGTGTTAGGGTTTTAGGTGAAATTCCTAGGAGTTTTGCTTGTTGGGCTTGTTTTTCATTTTGGTCTTGTAGTAGCTCTGAGCTTAGAAGCTGTAGGGACCTCAGATCACATTGGTTTCTGCCAACCTTCTTATGAGTCTGACCATCTATGAAATCTACCCTTGTTTAGGAATCCGCTTTGTGTTTTCTCTTTACAAAACTTCGAAAAGCTTGTGTTTAAAAGTTTGGATTTTCATTTTTAAAAAGAAAACAAAATTGGTTGTTTTTTACTGATTTGTGATTCTGCGTGAATTGGTCCTTAGTTTACATCTAGCTAAGTAAAACATCCTTAAAAAAGACATCCTGTAGGCTTTGACTTCAAATAGGTTTTTATAGTTTATAGATCTCAAAGTTAGTCATTTCCATAGTTTTGAGTGTTTTATAAAAAATAAAAAATCTCTTTTGAAAAAGTTTGTTTTTGTGGTGGTTGAGTGCTTTGAAACGAAAAAGGGAAATTTTTGTGAAATAACTAGTTGTCTCGTTTTGAGTGCATTGGAAAGGAAAAAAGCTCTTCTTTTAATTTGTTTGTTAAGAAAGATTTGTGTTTACAAAGTATTTTCATTCTCAAACTCTTTCCTAGCTAGAAGTTCATCGAAAAGAAAAGATTGTTTAAATCATCTTAGGTGCATTTTTAGTGATTTTGAGTCGAGTCTTCATACCACGAGTTTCATCTCCGCACCTTTTGACTTAAACAAAAAAACCAATAAAAATAACGCTTAAAGTAAAATTCATCTAGCAACATTTTTATTTCTAGGGCTCTGATACACCAACTTAGCTTAGGCTAGTGTCTTGGAGTAGGAGAGTAATTAACTCTCCAAGACAGTAAAAACAAACAAGTAGTTGTATCTTATGGTAGGGAAGAAATCCAATTGTTGCATTTATGCTCTGGAAAGCTCCTCTTAAAGGAGAAGCACGAGATCGTGTCCGAACCAGTGTGGGAATCAATCCTTCCTCATTGGGAAGGACGCTAGATATTCATGTATTAAAAATGGTAAACCTCGGATTAACCATTGTCGAGGAGCCTGGGGTCACTTGTTGGTAAACCTTGGATTATGTCAAGGAGCCTTCAAGGGGATTGAGCTTGCTACTCTGCCCTGCGTGCGTATCAGATCGTAGACTGTTCCCCCAGGTATATTTGTTTCAATTGGTAACCTTAGTGGCCATATTCTTTAGGATTCTTCCTAAGGTGACAGTGGTGGGAAGATCCCACTGTACCTGGAGCAGACGTCGGCTAGACTCACTTGGATTTTTTGGGGGGTTCTCTTCACTCGAGACGGTTAAGTGGAGGAACTTGTGCCAGTCTATTCATTAAGCAGGTTGCCGGGGTAACTGTTCCAACCGCCGTTTCTGTATTGAACTCTGCGACGTTAGATTTCATCATCAACTAGTGTTTTCAGTACGGAAAGTTACTGTTTGTGTGTGTTTGATCTCCTAGATTCTTTAGGCGTGTGATTCAAATTTGTTTGGTTCTTTAGAGGCTTTAGGTGGTTTTCATTGAGATTTTACTTTTTTTGCGTGTGAAGTAGTTAAAAGTTTTTAACCGTGGCTGAATTATCGAGGAAGTCCCATAGACTTCGGTACCAACCTCCTGAGTTTTCACCAAGCCAGCTTGAAGGTTTGAAAGTCCTTGTAACTCCTAGAGACAGTAGAGTTGGGTCCCCTGAAGAAGGAAAGTCTTCTTTGGTGGTACATCCTGATTTTCAAGCTTTCGTAGCAGATTATAATCCACAATCAGTGTCTCTTTCCGAAGTTACTGGTATCTTTTCGTCTACTAGTGATATAGGTGAGGAACCTGAAATATCTGAACCTGAAAGTGAATTTGCTGCTAATCCAACATCGGGGTTTGCTTCTCCAGCTTCTAGTGGTCCTGGTTCACCTAGGGTAGAAAGATTAATCACCCAAGATCTTCCTTCTGGACTCATAGCTATTGAATAACTTGCTACTCTGGAAGAAGAAGTAGGTGTCCCTATTCCTGAAAATCAACCTGTTATTGAGCTAAGGGAGCGTGAATCAATTTTTTACAGTCCACCTAGGAGCAGTACTTGGTATCTTTCTTTGACTAATTTCTTAGAAAACCCAGGGTTAAGTTTTTCACCACCTCGTGTTCCTAATAACCCAACACCTAGAGGTTATTATCCTCCGTTAAATATGTCAAGACAGTCATCCATGTTTACTCAATTGCCCGAATCCTTTTTGTACGGTGGTCCTTTTGTTCCCTCTGGGTATCAGTCACTTTCTGGTACTTTTTTGGGAGCATCTCCTCAACCCATTGAACAAGGGTTATTAACTGGAAGCAATGGTACTAAGCCATTGAGTGTAGAAGATATTCTCATGATGTCAGGTTCTATTCCCAATCCTCAACCTCAAGGTGGCCAGTTACTGCCTGGGGGGCAGCCTCAATTATCGCCTGGGGGGCAACCTCAAGGTACCCAATTTGCGCCTGGGGGGCAACCTCAAGGACAGTACATACCTACGGGGCAGTACGTTCCTCAAGGTCAACCCCAGACTCAATATGTACCCCAAGGTCAACCCCAGTATCAATTTATACCTCATGGTCAACCCCAGTATCAGTACGTGCCTCAAGGGTATCAACCCCAAGGTCAGTACTCGAACCAAGGTTTCCAACCACCCTCCGGTCAATCATATGTTCAAAGAACGAGAAACGTACCTTTGAATTATCAATCCTACCCTCAACCCGGTTATGGTCCTCAATATTCTCAACCTGTTATGGGTCCATACCCTGGAATGAATTTAGTGTGGGATCCATCGCAAACTCAACAGGTGTTGCAGCCAAATGTACAGTTGTCATCTCAAACTGGACAACCCTTAGTTTCTAGTACACCCCAGCAACCAGTCCAGTCTAATATTCAAACTTTTGTACCTTCGGTAGTTTCTCAGCCTAGGCCTAGTACGCCTCGTACTCCGCCTCAAATGACTGCTGCAACTGCCGCAACATCTGTTCAATCTACCCCACCTACTTCCGGAGTATCGACAGCTCCGGTTTCTACTGTTCCTGTATCTACTCCTCAGACATCTTTACCACCGTCTGGATCCACGATTCAAACTTCAGTTCAGATGCCTGTAGGACAACCTGGTTCAAGTACGGTTGTCACAAGTCAACCACAGTTTACTTATCAACCGTACCAGGGACAGTATCAATTCGGTCCTGTTGTGCAGCAGCCAGTCTATCAGTATCAACTGTACCCTGGGTACACATATCAACAACCTCAACAACCCCAGTACGGTCCGGTTAATCCTGGTTTTGCGGGAGGATAAAATATCCCAAATGCAATTCCTATTCCTAGTTATCCTGGATATCCTCCTCCTGGGGCTGGTCTCATGACCCAGAGTTTTAGGGACCCTAATCATCAGTTACCGTTTATCGCAACTTTGGACTTGCCTGACTTGTCGCACCTAATGAACGATCCCATTAATTATCTTCCGTTTTGGCCACCAATGCCGAATAAGTTTCCTAGTGACATTCCTAAGTTCGAAGGTAAATCAGGAGAGGACCCGTCAAACCATGTGATGACTTATCACCTCTGGTGTGCGTCTAACTCCATTTCAGATGATTCAATCCGTCTAAGACTTTTCCAGTGCACTTTAATTGGTCTTACGGCCAAGTGGTACATTGAGTTACCGCGAGGCACTTTTTATAATTTTAGTCAGTTAGCTACCTCGTTTTTAACTCATTTTCAGTTGCTAGTCAGATATGACAATGGCACGGAATTACTAACTCCGTTAAAGCAATTGACGTCCACTTACATTTCAGATCATATTCATGAATGGAGACGTCGACGGTGTTTAGTGAAGGTTTTCATTTCGGATTAGATCTTGGCTGAGTGGTTTGTAAAGTCTTTGTTGCCAAAGATCACTGAAGATATAGCTAAAGCCGGAGTTGTTACTAAGGAGCAAGTAATTTCTCAAGCACAGTACCTTAACTTGGTCTATACTCAGTCAGGTACGTTACATGAGAAAATCCCCGATCTTCCCAAGCAAAATCAAATCGCTGCAGCTCCTTCGGGATCTCATGCCGCCGATGGTATGATTGGTACGGTTAACACTAAAAGTAAGAAGAAATCTTCTAAGAATTCTTCTCCTATCATAACCTTGCCTGATTCCCCGACAGGAGATTCTTCTGCGGAGATTTCCACCGATATTCACGTTGTAGAGTCATCTACAGCCAAATCAAAATCCAGTGGGAAGAAGAAAGGGAAGAAGAAGAATAAAACAGACAAAACTTCAAAGGAGAAACCTGAAAAATCGGAATCCAATGATGAAAACGCAAACCTCGTTATCCTTGTCTCATTTGTGATGATGAACATTTTACAAGAGACTGCCCTCATCATGCAGAGGTTGCGAAGATTGTCAAAGGTTCCCAAACGCCTGCTGTTTTGAAGGATCCTTTTCCAGCTCAAGACAGTAAGATGATAGGTTCTTCCTCGAGTGCCAATGAAGAACCCATACTGATGATGTCCCATGTTAGGATTGCGACTCGATCGCATGATTATGGTAGTAGAAGTCCTGTTGATGGTAAAGAAGCAGAATCTTCTCATTCTAATCCATCAACCTCAGCTCCCAGTTCCGATCCACTACAGATCGAGAAACCTAATCCAGACTTGGTAATCAAACCGCTCGCCAAGGGTATACTTCGAAAGTCGACTTTCAATCCACATGCAAGAGTGGCTCAAAACTATAACATTGTTGAGGATTTAGCTGTTTCACCCTCAGCAATGTCGGCTTTGGAAGTGTTGCAATCATGTCCAGCACAGCATAAATTACTTTTGTCGGCTATAGGAGCTGTTGACATTCAGGACTCGAACCTAATAATTTTCGATCTAGAAAATAGTACACCGCATTTACCTCATCAAATGGCTTTCCAGATTCCAGTGATAGTCAAAAACATGCCTATTCATCGTACTATGATTGATGAGGGAGCCTCAGCGTGTATTATGTCAATACAGTGTTGGAGATCGCTTGGTTCTCCTTCGCTAAATCAATCCCCGACGATTCTAAAGGCCTTTGATGGCCGTGGGTTTCATCCTTTTGGCATTCTACAGGATTTTCCTATAGGGGTTGAAGGAAAAACCGTTAATCTAGATGTGGAAGTGGTTGATGCCCCTCTAGATTACAACCTTCTCTTGGGTCGAAGTTGGTCTTACGCTATGACAGCTGTCGTTTCATCGGTATTTCAGGTTATAAAGTTTCCACATAATGGAAAGATCATAACAATAGACCAACTGGCTTACTTTTCATCTGACCCAGCCTCTTCTAAAAGTATTCAGCATGTCGGTAAAACGACTATCCCGTATAAGGATGTTGGAGTAGGACTAGTTAAAGATGTCGATTTACTGGGAACTTTTCCTTTTCCTCCGATCAACGCATCGTCTTCATTTGCAACCATTCATATGATCACATCAGAAACCATTGTTTATGATGATCCTTGGATCATTCCTTCTGAATCTGAGATAGACTCATTTGGTAATGTCATGCCTTTGAGTCCATATGCAATTGAGTATGAGGCCGTGCAATCGTTTACCGACCCATCTTCAACCGAAATTGACTTAATGAATGTGGTCTGTGAAGAATCACTTTTCACATCAAGCTCGAATTCAATCACGTTTCTGAACTTGTTCACTCTGATGAGCAAATTCATGAAATCCTATATGTAGATGATTTACCATGGGAAGATCTCCGTCATAGATCTTCGTTTTTACCCGACAATGATCATTTTGAAAATGATTTTTCATCAATCTTTACGACTGAATATGTCAAGGAACCTCAGAATCCAATGAAACATCCTGATTCAGAGTTAAATTTGGGAAACATCTCTCGAACTATTCCTATTGACATTTCGGTTAAGCCTGGAATTGTTGAGAACATTCATATAGGTGCCTCATGTACAGATGACGAAATTCAAATAAATAAGGCCCTATTTCAAGAATTCTGCGACATGTTTGCCTGGTCCTATGAGGAAATGCCAGGAATTGATCCTGCGATTGTTGTTCATGAGATCAAGACTTACCCAGACGCTAAACCCGTCCGGCAACGTTTGCGTCAGATTCACCCGAGAAAAGCTAGTGCAATTAAAGCAGAAGTTGAAAAGTTACTCAAAGCAGGTTTCATTTATCCGATCCCGTTAACGGATTGGGTATCGAATATTGTTCCCATTAACAAAAAGCAAGGAACAATAAGAATATGCATCGATTATAGGGACATTAATCGAGCCTGTCCAAAGGACAACTACCCAACTCCCAATATCGATCAAATCATTGATGATTGTGCCGGTAGTGAAATATTTTCCTTCATGGATGGTTTCTCCGGATACAATCAAATCAATATTCTACCTGCCGATCAACCAAAAACGGCTTTCATTTGTCCATGGGGGACATTTGCTTATTGCAAGTTACCTTTTGGGCTCAAGAATGCCGGAGCAACTTTTCAAAGGGCCATGTCTTATGCATTTCATGACATCAAGCACATTGTGCAACCCTATCTCGATGATTTGCCCGCTCATTCATTACATCGAGCTGATCACCTCGTCCATTTACGAGCAATCTTTATGAGGTGTAGGCATTATCGGATTCGGTTGAACCCACACAAATGTGTCTTCTGTATAGAAACGGGTCAATTGCTGGGGTTTGTAGTTTCGAAAGCCGGCATTTGCGTCGATCCCTCGAAGGTCGAAGCTATTGTCAAATTGCCTCCTCCTTCGAGTCTTCGCCAACTCCAAAGTTTGCAAGGGAAAGCAAACTTTTTACGATGATTCATTCCTAACTATGCCGAGGTTACAAAGGGTTTTACCCGGTTGTTGAAACAGAATACTCCATTTTATTGGGATGAGATAGCTCAGAAATATTTTGATGCACTAAAACACGCGTTGACCCATGCACCGTTATTGCATCCTCCCAACTACAACCAGGATTACTTCTTGTATCTCGCCGCCTCTCATTCCACCATTGGAATGGTCTTAGTTCAGGAAGATGAATTCGGAACTGAGCATGTGATATATTACCTTAGTCGAACTTTAAATCCAACTGAGCTAAAATACTCACATGTGGAGAAATTGGCATTGGCAGCTGTTCAAGCTGTCCAACATTTTCGTCACTACATTTTACTACGTAAAACTACAGTAATTTCGGATTGCAACCCTATGATCTACATTTTGACCAAGCAATTGCTAGGGGGCAAGTACTCTAAATGGATTGTTATCCTGCAGGAGTTCAACTTGGAATTTGAAAAATCTAAGTCGAAGAAATCTTTAGTTTTTGCGGAGTTAATGTGTGACTTCCTGCGTGCTGACACGGAAACTGTGGCGAAGGAGCCCATTGCAGATGAATCCTTGTTTCTAATCAGCACTTTAGATCCGTGGTATGGGGATATCATCATTTATCTCCAGACCCAATCCTTTTGGCCAGAAATTTCAAGGTCAGAACGTCGGAAAATAAGTTTCCAGTCCCAACAATTCAGGATTATTGGAGATACTCTTTATCGCCGTGGGGCGGACTCTGTTTTTCGACGTTACTTAACTCACGAGGAAGCTGAAAGGGTTCTAAATGACTGTCACTCTGGAGCGTGTGGCGGTCATATGTCTGGGTATTCCACAGCCCAAAAGATATTGCGCGCTGGCTACTTCTGGCCGTCTTTGTTTAAATATTGTATTACTGCGGTCCGAAAATGCCACAATTGCCAAATTTTTGGTCAAAAGATGCGCGCTCCACCTGCTCCTCTCCACCCTATAATTGTCGTTGGTCCTTTTGCCAAATGGCGTATCGATTTTATTACATGTAACCATCACTCGGCCGGGGGGCATGCGTATATCATCCTTGCGGTAGATTATTTTACCAAGTGGGCCGAGGCGATGCCTACATTTGAGGCAGACAGCAAGACAACTGCAATTTTCATGTTCAATCATATAATTGTTAGGTTTGGTTTCCCACAAGCGATAATCACTGATCATGGGCATCATTTTTGAAACGCTATGATGACCGAACTTACAGGCCAGCTTGGTTTGCGTCACGATAGTTCAACCCCTTATTATCCGCAAGCTAATGGTCTAGTTGAATCCATCAACAAATTCTTAGTCATCATGATCCGACGAATCATTGGGATTCATCAGTCGAATTGGCATAACATGCTATTTTCAGTGCTTTGGGCGTACCGAACTTCAGTAAAAACATCAACAGGGTTCACTCCTTTCCAACTAGTTTATGGTCTGGAAGCTGCGTCACCCATTGAATGCGAAATCCCGTCACTGCAAATGGCCATCGAGTTACTTCCAGCCACTTCCGAAGAGGAAAAGTGTTTGTTATACTTGGCTCAATTAGATGAGAATCGACGTGATGCTGCATTGGCGATCGAGACTCACGCAAAACGTATGAAAGCTCAGTATGATCGAAATGTGACCCCTCGAAATTTTTCAGAAGGAGATCTAGTCTTAGTTTACAATCAAGCTAATGATAAATTAGGCACTGGAAAATTCGTTCCTATGTGGCATGGTCCCTATGTTGTCAAGCGAAAGCTAGCAAAAGGGGCTTATTAATTGGTAGACTTTGACGGGGACTCTTTGGGTAAACCCAGAAATGGTCTTTACTTGAAGAGGTATTATGCTTAAAGGATGGGTATGGAGATTTTTGGTTAGGTTAGTTTTTCTTTCTAGCTGGTGTGTTTTAGTTAAAAAGTGTGCTTAGCTTAGAAAGTGTTTTTCATCATTATTCCTGCTTATCTTGGTTTTACTCTTGATATTGCAGATGTTGATGCCTCTCCAAACATACATTGGTTTCACTAATGGTGCTTGTCGTAATACATGGAACATTTCTTCCGCAGCTTGGGTTATCTATTCGCCCTCTGACGAGTTGGTATCTATGCATGGGGTAAGCCTCGGTCAAACAATGAACAACATTGCTGAGTATAGTGCAGTGATTGAGTTATTATCTGAATCTATTTCATTTGGGATTCGGAGTTTGATAGTGAGGTTAGATTCTGAACTCGTTGTATTACAGCTTAATAGAGTGTATGCCATTAGAAATCCAGTGTTATTAAGATTATTTTTGAGAGTGCGTCTCTTGGAACATGAATTTGATTATATTGAATATCAACATATTCCAAGATCTTTAAATACATTAGCAGATGTAATTGCTTCTCGAATGTTAAGTAGACATTTGCAATAATCATACATGTAAATTTAAAACCATTCCATAATATGATTTACAAGATAAGTCGGTAATAGTGATATATATATATATATAGGAGTGTGCCAAAAAATACGTCATCCTCGATCATAGGTTGAAAAACACCTTATGATCGGCAAAAATGATAAGTACAAAAAACAAAAATGTCATATGTGCCCACAATAGGCAATCATCCTATCACTGGTGATGATCTCGATAAGAAACCACTGCACGGGCCACCTTGCAAAGGAACCTCCTAAAAGGTCCTGGGACCCCAATCACATAGCGCTGAAGTCAACGACGAATGTCATCTATAGTGTTCTCCGGAATATCTCCTGTCAAGCGCTCGAGATGACCCTCCAACTCGGCCAAAACCTCTGCTGATTCGTCCTGTGGGGCTGGCGCGGCTGCAACTGGTTGTTTCCTCTCGTAAGGCCGGAGAGCGGCTGGTCGCTGTGGACCCACATCTGCATTTGAAACTTTTGCTATCAGTTTTGGGACGATAGAAAAATAATAATAAAAATTAAAATAGGAAAAATGTTGAAAATGATTTTACCTGAATCATCCCACTGCTCTCCTGATGGAAGAGCCATGTCTGGGTCACCACGAAAATCTACCCCAACGTAAGGGAAGTCCTGAATAGAAAAAACCTGGTTTTCCAACCATTGGAAATACTCAGGTTTGAATCGAACAACCTCTGTCCCCTCGTCCGGATGACGGGCCATAACTGCGACCCATCGCATCTGTTTGGGCTCTCGAGGAAGCCCAGCTCCAACAGTAAGGTGCTGCGGGATCAACATGGGAACCCTCTCCAAACCAAAGCTCACAACCAAAGCCCCATAACCAAAGGTCTTTAGTTGTCCATTCTTGGCTCTGGTCAGTTGGCCTTTCACATTGGCCAACACAGCATCGCACTAGTTGAAGATGGTGCCTCGAAAGCAATCAACTGCCATACGCATCTGGGATCCGGTGGCAACATGTAAGGCGGCACTCCCGCAAAGTCTGGTGATAGTAAACGCAATCACCATGAGTTCAGGAAGGGATATGGTTTTTATGTCTATCCCTTTGTCTCTAGCCTGGCTGTTGCAGAACTCTAGCCGGAGGCTATCGACAGACTGGCCACCTGGCCTAGCCCCGAATAGAGTCAAGTCTTCGCCTCTCCTAGGCAAACCAGTCAAGAAATATATATCTGCTGGCTCGATTTCGAGTTGGTGGCCACCAATGAAAAAGCACTGGTCCTGTATGCTCCATCTGTCAACCAGCCACTGTAAGAAATCCACCTGGGCCCTCATGCCAGGAATGGCCCAGAATTTTTACAAGCCGCAGGCCTTCAATGCATCGATTGAAGGTTGGTGATTCAATGCAGCAGCATCCATGTCCTCATGCTCTTGTTCACGCCAATCTAGCATGATGTACTCTCTGCATCAAGTAAAAAGATAAATTAGAATGCTAGAAATTAATTTGTTTGGGTCAATTTTGAGAATTTTTGGGTTAAAAACCCTTGCGGCGGGGAACGCACCCTCTGGGTTAGACACAGTGCGTGGGTCCGCACCTTGCCTACATGGAAGGTGCGGACCCTTGACTTTTTCCCAATGGAGAAAAAGTCGGGGTCCGCGGGCTGGCAATGGTACACCTGTGGGCCCCCGCGCGCGGGTTTTAAGCCTAAAAACCCTCCAAAAAATGAAATGAAAGCCTAAAACAAGAAATGAAACGGTTAAAAATGAAGAGTGGAATGATGTGGATTACCTAGAGAAGACGGCGTTCGATTCTGACGGTTGGATTTCCCGCAATCTTCACGGGAAGTTTTCTGAACAAAAGCACTATTTTCTCACCCAAAACTCAAACGGTAAAAATGAATTAACGAAAGCCCTTTTTATAAGTTTTTTGAGTAAATAAATTTCAAATTTGTTTATGTTTCACTTTGAAGAGGTATTTTTGCAACATTTTTATCCATTTCAAATAGGATGAGTAATGTTTACGTTTTTGTTCAGGATAACGGATTATTCAGGCGAAATCTATCATTTTCGACGAAAAAACATTTAGAGTCACCTTTAAGCTCTTTTCTGACTCCTGAAATATGAAAAGATTGCCGAGTTTTTCTTTTAAACTCGTTAAAACGGAACTAAAAGATGGTCCAATTATAGCTCTTTACTGACCGTAAAAACACGAAAAGATTGCCGGATTTTTGTCATTTCAAATTCGATATTGGTTATAAAACGACGTGTCGTTGATCGCTTTTTTACTTTTTCGGATCAAGGGCACTAATTACGAAAAGTACTCCTTGGTCGTAAAAGATCAAGCGGTTCTCTCAAGTATTATTTTATACTTTTTTGGGCTTGGGAGACACAAATTTATGAAAAAGGTCAACCTTGGAGTCTTCTTAAGTTTTTTCAGACTCTCTAAAATTGAAAAATGCCGAGTTTCTCCTATACTGGACTCGTTAAAATTTCACAGTAAAGGACCTGTTCAATTACAAACAGGAACGAACCACTCCTTCTTACGGTTCTAATTTAAACTAAGTTGGACTCATCCGAAGGATGAGCTTATAATCAAGCAAATGTTATCCTCCTCAAGCTTGTTAAAAAATAAAGAGGTACTTGCCAGAAATGGTGGGGGAAAAGAGAGAAAAATGAGCAAGTTTGTCATACTTTGTAACCACTCTTGAACATGACACTTTTATTCACCTGGGTTGGGAAATCCTTTGCCTAACAGTTGATCAAACCACATTGAAAGTCTTCAGCCGGTTTCTGGGTATTAACTTTCGGTCAATTGTCACCAAGCCATCTGTCGTGTCGTTATGTGTTCAAGAGGTCACTGCCAATAAGCCATTCATCTACAAAATATCTGTCATCCATCTTGACCATCCCTGAGTTAGTCCTTGCAACTAAATTTCTTTAACTTGATCTATGATTTCGTGTTGTAGGCTTGCCTGCGACAGATCGCTTTCTATCGACTTCAGCTCATTATCTAGAAAGATGATCTAGAAATCGTCAGTACCTTGGGATCTGCATGCCTCAATGGCAGGTTTCTCACCTTTGACGATGATTGCATCATTGACCTTCGATCAAAGGATTCCGTGACATGTTCGACATCAACACATTTATTCACATCTCATGGATTGAACTGGTTACTTTGAGAGCCATTGACATTACTGGTGGTTTCTCTCACACTTGTTAACAGTTTACATCATTGACTAGTAATCAAGTGGTTTCTACCATGTTTGACATCAACACATTCATTCGCATGGATAGAATCGTACTGTTTCGGGAAGTAGAAATGAAGACCCTGGGTCTAGTTTCCACAATCCAGGCTGCAAGGAATTTTGTATTCATTATATAATGGACTATTCATAAACAGATGGCTGCGTCCATACTGTGTCCACATGAGTCTATACTTGTGATGTATTACAAGATCATTCCTGTATCAGAGCAGTAGTTAGTTTTCTAAGTCAGTTTTGATCTGAGTATGGGAATTCCTACCTCAGCAATGATATGATCTCATATATATATCTTGCATTAAATGTTTTTACAGGTTCCAACCGGGCTCTCCACAAGATGATCCTCGAAATGATAAAGTACGTCACTCTTCCTAAATGATAAATGAAATCCTCATCTACTACAGACTTCGCACTTTAGGGGGCAATCTGTTACACACAAATATCGTCACCATGATTATTTGCAGTCAGTATGGGTCTATCATCACTTGTACTGTCCTCCTAAGCAAGTCTCAGACCTCAACTCTTCAAGTCAAGCTCTGAAAATGAGAGAAAGACATTGAAAATCAATAAAACTCTGGTTCCACACTTTCTCTCACTATTGCCTGTGGTCCCGCACCTTTCTGTTTACAAAAACTGCGGACCTGCCCGCTCTGTCTCTAAAGGTGTGGGTGCGGACCCCTGTGAAAGTTAAAAAGGCGCAAGTTTATTCTAAAAAACTCACTTTGGGTTAATTCTAGATGATTCTAGAAGGAATTTTGATGTGGATTGGCCGCTCTTAGGTGGTTCATGCATCCCAAAAGAGAAGGAGCTAATCCCTTGATGAGAGGAGCTATCCCTTTGAAGGAGGGCTTTATCCCTTTGAAGGAGGACCTAGTAACTTCCCTCTATTGCACTATAAATTCAGGCATTGGGCTAGTTGCTAGGGAGGTTAGAAGCTGAACATTTTTTAGGGTAAATGCCGGTGAAATTAAGACTTCCTAGTTGAGCTTAATAGGAGAGATCACATGCCTTTTTGGCTTCATTGGGAAGAGAGTGAAACTTGTCAAAGTAGAGGAGACTTCTTGCTGGACACTGGGAGGAGCTTGTACAGCGTCAAGGCACAGGTTGTAAAGTTCTTCTTGATTTGAATTAACACAATCAAACTCATTTTTCTCAACAAATTGTCTCATGTCATTTGTTTCATGAATTCCTTGACTTTCATGTTAAATATGTTTTATGATATTGGCTTTTCAGGTGCTATTTAATTTGTTTTCTTGTTTGTGTTTGCAGATTTGCGACAAAAGAGCTCATTTGGATCGAAGGAGCGAAGGCTTTCACAAACTTGCGTTGGACCTAAGGTAGGCCTAAAACACTTGTTTGCCCTTGTTTATAAAAGCATATTTAGAGAAAGATAGTGTGTTATTGGTTTGCTTGTCATTAGGTCTTCTTTAGATTCTAGGAAGGTCTATCTTGTCCGCAAGATCGACTTATTCCGTGTGACAAGATATATATATCGGAGTATAGAGGCGGAAAATATATATATATCGGCGATATCGTAATCGGTGGGTTCTACAATGGGCCACTACCCAAAACCCCCGACAGCGATATATGTGCGGACCCGACGACATATATGTCTGGGTGTATAAATAGGTGAAGTCCGCTAAGTGTGTCAAAGCATGGTTTTTTAGTGTATTTCATATATTCGGGCTTTAAGCCTTGCCACATTAAAACATGTGAAATGCGATATATATCTATATATATATATATATATATATATATATAACTACAATGTGTTGTGGACCCACTGCAACATTATGGAAGGCTTTATTGTTATATCACATCCGCCCTATCTGTACTCGCATATCACAATACACAAATGGTTGTCACTCCTACAAGCGCCGATTGCGATGTATGTTGCAGACTTGATGCAACATTGTAGTTTGATTTAATATCATATCACATCCATAGGTGAATCATCCATCATCCATTGGGAAGCTGCGACTGCTGGTTGCGATTACATAGTGGACCCGATGCAATTATAGATGCGGGTGTAATAAATTTGAAGTCTGAACTTTAGCATTTTGGTCATTTTTTTCATATATTCCTGTGTATTTCAAAAATTTATTGCGGGGGGGTTTAAAGGCTAAAATGCATAAAAATGCACCTGATAGTTTGGGAGGCCTGAATGATGGCAATTGTGATTGCGATGGTGACGTGGCATGTGGGGCCTTCCTGATTGGTACAGTCTCTCTGTTAAACAAAAAATTTGTGTGTATGCCTATCATCATTGAAAAAGGGGCTCTGTTATAGTTTTAATATGCAACATGTTTTCTCTGTGAATTTTCGGTCCTCTCCTATGAATTTATGTGTCCCTGGAGTGTTGGTGAACTCAAAGAGACAGAAGAAGGTGAAAGTTGGGAAGCTGAAGGATCAAGCAAGGCAGAGGAAACTACAACAACCGAGGAGGAAGCCAAAGAGCCAGCAGAAATAGGAAACCGACGGTTAGAGGCATCAGGAAGATACAAAAATAGAGAACAAGGAAAGTGGAAGCGTTGTTGAAAAAGCTGGAGGAAACAGAGGTAGCTATAGGGTCCAGCAGAACAGAAAAGGGCCAAAGGACCAATAGGACAGGAGGCATTCAAAGGGTGAGCTTCTCAACTAATCGTGTTACCTTGTGAAAGAATTAATCAGGTACATAATGTAGTCTGTAGAACAATTCTGGGATGTAATAAATAAAGTTTTTTCTGACATTGTTTGAAGGGAGAAGTAGTCATGCTGAAGCATTTATTGTGACAGTGATAACAGATGCTTGAACAAAAAGTTGGTTCTTATGCAGAGCTTAGTGCAGTTAATAGTGGACTCACTAAAGCTATGTGGAGACATTATTAGAGGTCATGAAGGCTATTAGAGACTCTGTGTGGATAGTATGAAGAGTTGTAAAGACTCCTTCATAAGAATATTGGTTGTCATTGATGTTGTAGTATGAAGACTACAGTGAAGCTGTAAATAGACAGAACTCAGTAAAGAATAGTTCTGAGAGCAGAACATTACTATCAACACATGCTTTGACAAGATTAGGTCGGAACTCTTGGGGTTTGTGCCTCAGAAGTAAGAAGGATTGGAGTCCTTGGGGTTGATGCCTCAGAAGTAAGAAGGATTGGAGTCCTTGGGGTTGATGCCTTAGAAGTAGTAAGAAATGGTGTCCTTGGGACTGGTGTCTCAAGAACTGGAAGGATTAAAGTCCTTGGGAGTTGGTGCTCCTAAGTCCAATATTGTTGCCTTGGCGAAACAGAGTTGGAGCTCTGGAGTTTAGAGCCTCACAAAGTCCAAGTTGGTGCTTGGCAATTGATTGCAACCATTTATATATTGTATCTATTTTATTGCAAATATTATATAAATAAAAGCATTGATACCTGTTTTTCATATTGTATCAAAGCTAGTACCTTCATTCAAAGCTTAGCAGGTTGAAGGTTGATATTTAGAACACAAATGGGGAGGTCAAGGAGGAAAGTCTCCAATCCTCCTAAGGATGTGTCTCCCTCTACCACTAAAATAGAAGACAGTCAATTTGAGGAGGCTCCATGATTCAATGGGAACTTTAATATATGGGAAGCGAGAATGAGTAATTTCTTACAAACTCAAGGCATTGAAATTTGGAAATCAATGATTGATGATAGCAGGATGGATGGAGAATCCAAGGAGTACAATGCAAAAGCAATGAAGGCAATCTTAAATGGACTACTTGATTCTATAAAGAACAATCTAGGAAAATATTCATCAGCAAAGGGTATATGGGACAAACTTCATGACCTTCACTCAAAAGGAGCATTGACCATGACCATCAGTCAAGAAGATGATGGAAATCAAGAAGGAAATCCAGAATCCATCACAGAAGCTGAAAATGAGAATGATGACATCAAGGCTAAAGCAGACCTAGAAGATGAAGAGAATGAAAAATATTTTGTAGAAGATCTCCTCACTCAACTTATGGCTGCCATGGAAGAGATTAACAATTTGAAAAAGGAAAATGAGGAACTTAAGAAGATAGCACTAGCTGGTGACCAAGATCAAACAAGGGAGAAAGTTGACCTTGTCAAGCTTCAAGTACAAGAAAAGGATGAAGAGCTTGCCAAGCTTAAGAAGGAATTTCATCAAAGCAAAAGAAAGCATCATGAAGAAGTGATATCCATGAAAAATCAATTGGATAAAGCAAAGAAACGGGAAGATACCTTGTCAAGTCAAATTGAACAAAGGCACAAGAGCTTGAACAAACTTGAAGAAGAGATTGGTCAGTACAAGGTAGAGGTCTCCTCTCTCAAATATCAACTACAAGAAGCAAGGAAACAAGCACAAGGAGATGAGAAGACAATGGAAGCATTGGAAGTCATAGAAGGACAAGTTAATGAAGCAGGAAAGGAAAGAAACACCATGATATGTCAACTAAAAGAAAAGGATGAAGAAATCTTCAAAATGAAGTCAGATATCATCTCCCTTAAAATAAAAGTAGATGAAGCTACTCATATCAAGGAAGAAACTGAGAAACAACTTGCTAAGAAGAATAATGAGTGTGAAAGATTGGAAGAAGAGATTGTCTCCCTCAAAAAAAAAGGTTGAAGGGATGAACAAAATCTTGAAGAGCTCTTAGGCCTTGGATGACATGCTCAGCTATCACAGATGTCCATTTGATAAATCAGGTCTTGGGTATGCTGGTGAATCCTCAAACATGAATGATAATGCTTCAAACAAAAGGGATGTGAAGAAGCCAGAAAGAAATGGTGATGCTCCCAGTTCTAGCAAGGCAAGGAGAAAAATCAAGGCTACAATGGAAGAAATCCTACTCCAAGAAGAAATGTAGGTGATGTCAAAAATGTGAGAGGCAATGGTTATCATCGAAGGATCCCAAGGCAGAAAGGCTTCAGAAGTACATCGTGGAATTCTTCATCTCCCAGGTACCAAAGTTCATTTTTTGGTTATTGTTATTCTTGTACAAACTTTAGTCACATTGCAAAAGATTGTAAAGCATATCATAAAGATAGATGTTATGGTTCCCAACCATCTCATAAATATAGATATTATGGTCCCCAACAATCTCCAAGGAACAATTTTGCAGGAAGAAATCATGAATTCTTATTCATAAACAATGTAGAATGCTTCAAGTGTCATAACATTGGTCATATGGCACGTGATTGTAACTTAACTTGGGCTCTTACACAAGCTAGAACCATGCAAAAGAAGAAAGCTACACAAGTATGGAGAAGGAAGCAAATACAATCTAAAAGTCCCTTGAACTCTCCAGCCAACAACACATGTCATTGGCCTGAATTTTGACAATCTAAGCATTTGATGGGAAGACTCTGCCAAAAGAGATGATGCATACAATTAGGGGGAGCCTGTGATTCTTGATCATTATTGCAGAAGCTATTACTGAAAGGGTCCTTATAAAATCCTTGCTGAGCTATATTAACAGTCATTCTTTGATAAAGATCATTTCTCAGGAATACTCCATTGAAGAAAATGATCCTATAACCATTCTTTGGACTGTTGTTGAATATGCTTTCCACCTAATCACTAAGTAGTATCTGAAGCAATAGAGAAGGTCATATAATACTAGAGAAATAGGGCAAATAACTATGGTGTTGATATTACAGATGTTAAATTTCTTGACTCAGGGATTTAATGTGAGAACAGGTAAATTATGGACACAAATAGAGGCAACCTTCAAACAAACAGATACATCTGGAATGGAGTTTGAATTAAGAGCAACTGGAGGCATAGAAAAAAACTGAAGCATTGCATGAAGATGCAAATCAGAAAATGTATTTAAAAGACATTCATAGACTAGATATCTAAATTTGCTAGCGGAAATAACTTGCAAATATATGTACAAGAAAACAAGGAAAAGATGGCTCATAGAAAGGAGAATGTTGTGTAGTCAAATATAACTTATGCTAACATTGGTCACTTAGAAATATAGCAACAATCCTTAATATGACATTTTATCCGCGTTCAACAACTAACTGGCGGGTTTGTAACAATGGTAGCGGTTTTCGGGCGGACTCAAGGTTGTAAGTGGTATTTAAGGTTGATCACCCGATACCATTCATCGACTGACACGTGGCAGGAGAAGGAGAGAGGAAACCGCCTTATCGAGCGGGTAATCCTCGTGCATATAGCTCACCCGATATCGTTGTCGAGCATTGGATCAAATACAGTTTTGATCTATGGTGCAGGATCACTGAGCAGCTTTGTTGGTCGGGTGTAATATCAACTGTCGGATGGGATGGTAGGATCTATGGTGGAGGATTGATCCACAAAAAGGTAAGCATCGATAAACGTGCCAAGTCTATGGAAAAGCAGAAAATCCAAATTTGGTGTGTTTGGGTATATTTCCATTATACGAGGGTTATAATAGAATTAAAGGGAAAACTGCTGGACACGATATAGTATTAAGCTATATAGCAACAGTGAGGCACAACCTCTCACCATTTCATCCAAATGAAATGATGTTGAACACTGGATGGCAGTGACTTAAGGAGAAGCACAGAAACACAAAGGAACTAAGATTTGAAGAAAGATAACAAGAAAGAAAATTTCAATGGCATTCTCTCTTGATTCGGACTATGAAGGCCTCTCAATTCGGACTGTGGAGACAACAGTATGGATTGAAGCATAAAAACCTAGACTTGGACACTTGGTGTATGGCTATTTGCAATCTGATTGAAAGCATTGAAGTAGAGCATCTTTAAGTATTGTTGAAGCCATGATAAATTAGTTCTGAGACATGAAGAGGGAATAATGTGCTAATTGATGATAAACCATCAATCCTTCTATCTTGAGTAAAAAGAAGAGCACTATGACAGGGGGAGTCACAGACCCATGAAGATATACCATTCATGAAGAACATAAGCAGTTTGATAGGGGGGTGGGTCCCAGAGCACTCCTTTGCCATTGATGTCAAAGGGGGAGAGAAGAAGAATATTGCCATCAATAACAAAGGGGGAGATTGTTGACCTAGGTTGTCATTGATGTCAATATGGCAATATTTTAGATACTAGACGATCCATGAAGGGGAAGCAGAGCAGATCCATGAAGAGACAGGAGCAAGGCCATCAGGATAGCCAAGCCATAAGCAAGAGTCTGTTAATAAAGGAGTTAACAAAGGAGGCATATCAAAGCTATCGCCTATGCTTAAGAGTATTGTAGAATATCAGAGCAAGAGAGGCATATCGGAAAAGGCAAAAGCCATCAAGGTATGAAAGACATTGCAAAGCCAAAGGAAGACATTGGAGGAGCCATCAGAGGAGCATCGCATGTAATACATGCCCAAGAAGAACCGAGAGGAAGAAGTCATCAAAAGATGAGTTAACATATCAGAGGAGGCAAAACAGAGCTATCGGAGCTACAAGAGGAGTATTGCAGAATACAAAAAAAGAGCTATCAAAGGCATATCAGGACTATCGAGAGAAATACATATATTGATGCCAAAGAGTGGAATACATATATATATACGGAAGAGTTATCGGAGTCGGAGTTTACATGTATATCGATATACACTATCGGAGGCGGAAAAGATATATATATCGGAGTATAGAGGCAGATATATATATATATATATATATATATATATATATATATATATATATATATATATATATATCGGCGATATTGTAATTGGTGGGTTCTACAATGAGCCACTACCCGAAACCCCCGACAGCGATATATATGTGTGGACCCGACAACATATATGTCCTAGTGTATAAACAGGTGAAGTCCGCTAAGTGTGTTGAAGCATGGTTTTTTAGTGTATTTCATATATTCGGGCTTTAAGCTTTGCCACATTAAAACATGCGAAATGTGATATATATATATATATATATATATATATATATATATATATATAGAGAGAGAGAGAGAGAGAGAGAGAGAGAGAGAGAGAGATATCATATAACTGCGATATGTTGCAGACCCACTGCAACATTATGGAAGGCTTTATTGTTATATCGTATCTGCCCTATCGGTACTTGCATATCGCAATACACAAAGGGTTGTCACTCCTGCAAGCGCCGATTGCGATGTATGTTGCGGACCTGATGCAACATTGTAGTTTGATTTAATATCATATCACATTCGCAGGTGAATCAGCCATCGGCCATTGGGAAGCTGCGACTGCCGATTGTGATTACACAGCGGACCCGATGCAGTTATAGATGCGGGTGTAATAAATTTGAAGTCCAGCCTTTAGCATTTCGGTCATTTTTTTCATATATTCTTGTGTATTTTGAAAATTGTATTGCACGGGGTTTGAAGGCCAAAATGCATAAAAACGCACCCGATAGTTCAGGAGGCCTGAACGATGGCGATTGCAATTGCAATGGTGACGTGGCATGTGGGGCCTTCCTGATTGGTACAGTCTCTCTGTTAAACAAAAAAGTCCTGTGTATGCCTATCATCATTGAAAAAGAGGCTCTGTTATAGTTTTAATATGCAACAAGTTTTCTCTGTGAATCTTTGGTCCTCTCCTATGAATTTGCGTGTCCCTGGAGTGTTGGTGAACTCGAAGAGACAGAGGAAGCCAAAAGCTGAGAAGCCAAAGGATCAAGTGAGGCAGAGGAAACTACAATGACCAAGGAGGAAGCCAAAGAGTGAGCAGAAAGAGGAAACCGATAGTCAGAGGCATCAGGAAGATACAAAAACATAGAACAAGAAAAGTGGAAGCATTGTTGAAAAAGCTGGAGGAAACAGAGGCAGTTGTAGGGTCCAGCAGAACAGAAAAGGGCTAAAGGACCAACAGAACAGGAGGCATTCGAAGGGTGAGCTTCTAAGCTAATCGTGTTACCCTGTGAAAGAATTAATCAGGTACACAATGTAGTCTATAGAACAATTCTGGGATGTAATAAATAAAGTTTTATCTTACATTGTTTGAAGGGAGAAGTAGCCAGCAGAGAAGTAGTCATGCTAAAGCATTTATTATGACAGTGAGAACAGATGCTTCAACAAAACGTTGGTTCTTATGCAGAGCTTAGTGCAGCTAATAGTGGACTCACTAAAGTTGTGTGGAGACATTATCAGAGGTCATGAAGGCTATTGGAGACTCTGTGTGGACAGTATGAAGAGTTGTAAAGACTCCTTCATAAGAAGACTAGTTTTCATTGATGCTATAGTATGAAGACTACAGTGAAGCTGTAAACAAACAAAACTCAGTAAAGAAGAGTTCTGAGAGCAGAACATTACTATCAAACATGCTTGGACAAGATTGGGTCGAAACCCTTGGGGTTGGTGCCTCAGAAGTAAGAAGGATTGGAGTCCTTGGGGTTGATGTCTCAGAAGTAAGAAGGATTGGAGTCCTTGGGGTTGATGCCTTAGAAGTAGGAAGAATTGGTTTCCTTGGGACTGGTGTCTCAGGAACTGGAAGGATTGAAGTCCTTGGGAGTTGGTGCTCCTAAGTCCAAGATTGTTGCCTTGGCGAAACAGAGTTGGAGCTCTGGAGGTTGGAGCCTCACAAAAGTCCAAGTTGGTGCTTGGAAACTGATTGCAACCATTTATATATTGTATCTATTTTATTGCAAAGATTATATAAATAAAATCATTGATACTTGTTGTTCATCTTGTGTTCTGAATATAAAAGTTTTTAACTGGTAAAATAATAGTTGAAAAAGAAATACTAATTCACCCCCCCCCCCTCTCATTATTTCCAACATGTTGTGCAAACCACTCAAGCATACTCCAAATTCAGGATCGAAAATCAAAACAAGACACAGTAGTAGGAGAGGCGATGCACACCACAAACATTCCACGTAGAAGCATTCAAGAAGGTATGTGGAGTCCTGAACAGGGTTCACCAAGCAAGACAAACGGATTGGGACCTGCGCGTGCCAGTGATTCGATGGGCCTATAGGGCCATGTGTAAAAACCTAAGCACGGAAATGATTCTGAAGATGAGGAGCAGGGTCGAGACCATAATTTTGGAGAAAAGGAATCCTCACGCAATAGCTCCCACAGTTGGGATAGTACGTGAGGACCAGGACGAAGGAATTATGCAGCTATGTGAGGACGAACATATGTAGATTCAGGAAGTCGTTCGACAAGGGAACCTTAAACTTCGCGAACTCAAAGAAGATCGAGTATCACTGAGGAAGAAAAGCATGTTAATGGACGTGGAGATCAAAATACTAGAACATGAAATCACGCAAAAATGTCTCGTCGATAAACTCAAAATGACATGACAAGATACGGACAGTCATACTACTGCATTAGAATATTTTCGCCGAGAATTTGGGACCCTGCTACCATGGCTGCGACCGCACCTCACCAAACAAAGTAACCAGGGGAGTGCACTGCATAAGGAAGAACACATAGCACCGACTGTCGCGAGGGTAATTAAGGAATGCCCGCAGACTAGGCTAGAAGGTGAATTGGAGCCTCGCATAGGTGGTGTGACCACCTGACTATTCGTAGGGATCACAGTCTCAGTGCTCCAAGCAGTTGAAAGAGAGCGCGAGATTATAAAAGAGTATATGAGGGAGCTACATGATAAGGAGGTTGCGCGCAGGATCAGCATGTCACAGGGGGTAGGCTGGGAAATGACCGTTGGTGTCAATGTTCATGACAAGAGGTTCAATTTAAGACAAAGAGGAGCAGGCGGCGAGAAATTAAGACACAAATTAAGAGGTAGATTTGGGATGATCTGCCGCCAAGAAGGCATTAATGACTCAGAAATTGGGGGAATGGTCGAATTCAAATTCAAAAGATGCTATAAAACCCCCAAGGCTAGCCACGAGACAACACTTGGTTGTTTGAGACTTGAGCGATTACAGAGCATTGAGCGCCGAGCACTCTTGACACCTTTGAGTACGGGACAGAACATATCCCATGTGAACACAATGGCTGCTACCAGACTAGGAGTATGATTTGCCGAAGATACCGCTGAGGCTGCGAAGCCCCATATGGTCCATGAGGATACTGGAGATGTGGCACTTGTGCCAAAATTTCCAAAATCACCACAGATGCTGCGACCAAAGAAATATAAGCAGACGATGGGACCAGTCCACGTATCCCCAAGAAACCCATGGTTCGGTAAATTTTCAATGAAAGAAAAAGGCAAAGCCGTCACCGTTGAATCTGATGAAGAGGAGGAAGACTTACAAGCACTAATTGACCAAATAGAGGCGTAGGATGATGAGGAGGAGGAAGTCCCACCAATGCCTTCCGCAACAAAGTTGCCCACTTACGTCTCTCCATGGAAGGGAAGTTAAGGCGACCAAAGACCTGGAGGCCATGAAGAGTGTGCTCCAGACCCCGCTCCTCCCCGACGGAATTACTTTTGAAGGTCCGCCCTTTGGATGGGTGCCTACCATGAAATTCGAAGATTGGGACCTCGCTGATAGCGAGAAGTTCCCACACATGATGACGGAAAGCTTGATGAAACATAAGGTGGAGGGGCCAGTGATCATGTTGGAGCTACAAAAATGGCTGCGCGGTGTGGAAAAAGCCAAGTTACTTCATCTACGATGGATACCCCACTTTCACCGCATGACCATCACCATTTTCGTCATCAGGCAGTTGTTGTGCCTAGTGCATGATGGGTATATATGGCTGGAGGAGCCGATTCCCATCACGGTGGAACTGATTCACAGAATTTCTTGGCTTCCCTATAAGGGAAGGGACCCCACAGAAATAATTGGTAGAAGTAGCGATTTGGCGTTCGCAAAAGCCATGAAAGCCAAGTACAAGCTAGAGAAGAAGAAGCGCGGCTATGCAATTGCAAGTATAAAGGACAGAGGCATGCACGTAGCCACTCAGCTCCTGGCCAGCAAAGTAATGTGGAAGTGTCATGTAGATGAAGTACCAGCGCCTATGGTTGCACTGGCCGAACAGTGTGTGGAGGTCATCCAGTTCAACTGGGCTGAGTTCCTATGTGAGGAATTTTTGATAAACTGCAAAGAATCCCTAGAGCAGGGTAAGATCTTCCACTACACATGGTTGCTCTTATCTATTGTGTTGGTAGTAGGCGAACTACCAACAAATAGCCAGTTCTTGCTGATTGACCAGGACCTTCCTGAGGCCGCGAAGTATGCTTTGCTCTGGGCCACGAAGGACGCAAAGCAGATTCACATGGTCAAGGTGTTTTGGGTGCTGATGGAGGCAAGCATCTAAATATGGATAAATAGAAGGCCACGATTGTCTCCCATAGTGTACACCACTCTGAAGAGCTTTGCAGAGTTTAAATCGGACATGCACAACATTCATGTCCGGGCGTGGAAGGATCCAGCGAAGGAATGGACAAAGCTTCCATTTATTGCTACGGATGATGCCATCTTCACAGCATTGGAAACATGGCCTCTGGAGTGGCGCGCCCCAGACTTGGCAGGAATGGAGAAGGACGCAGCCTAACAAAGGAAGAAGGACACCAAGCTACGCCAGGAACAAGAAGCAACGCATAGCAAAAGACAGACGATGCAGCAGCAGCAGCGCAGACGGCAGAAACCACAACAACGCAGGAAATGTCCATAGGGCAGGGGGCTGAGGACATCGACCCGGACGAAGAGCACATGGATCCTAAAACCACCTCGCAGTAGTTGAAGCAGCCATGCATCCCTGAGAAAATAGCTCCCAAGAAGAAGGTGAAGGTGAAAAAGACGTCCATTGACCCGATCACGCTCACAGAAGGTGATCTGTTTGACATCCGCGAAACGGTTCACGAGGTCACAAAGGACGCACTCTAGGAAATGAGGATAGAGTAGAACACTGTGTTGGGGGCACTCAGCACGCAGCTACAAGGATTACAGGTATAGCCCCCCCACATAGGTACAATGGCTCCATACGTCGCAGCAGGAACCACAGAGGCCGAACAGACGTTGCGCGTTCGTAGGGACAACCCTTTCATCTTACCTGAAGGCACCCTAGCAGCAGCAATTGAGGTTGACCAGGCTACAATGAGCAGCATGAAAGGCGTCAGCTTAAACTTGGCAGCCCTGCCGTGTGAAACCTTGTACCAATTACAGGATGGGTTCATCATAGAGCTCCGCGCCAGGAAAGGCCACGCAATCGAGGTCTTGAATGAGCAGAAAATCAACATGGATCAACTCAGCCTCCAGCGTGATGAGTTGGTTGCGAAGGCTCATAGACTGGAGTAGGCGGTAGAGGATGTGTGTAGGAGCATCCCAAAGTTGGTCGTGCTGGCAGAGCTACCAACAACAGAGTGGGTCCACCAATTGATGGCCGAATTCCGTGAGGCGAGGGAGGCAATGACAAAGGTTCAGTTGGAGCTGAACCTATAGATCGCTGAGCTGCAGTTGAAGGCACAACCTTCCACACCCCAAAAGGTTAGAGAGTAGCGCGCCCGCGCTATCCAAATGAGGTTGGAGCAAATTGGCCAAGAAGTACAGGACTGCACCGCAATGTTTGATCAAGCACTATCCATGTTTACATACCTGCAGGAAGATCCAAACCTACAGCGCCTAGAGACAGAGGCACGTGAGTTGCAGCAGGAGTAAGATAGTATCCAGGGGACCATGCAGATGGTTTTCCTTACTCAACGACTCGCCAAACTATAGCAGGCAAGGGCACTGAAGGACCAGTTAGACGTTGTGCGATAAAAAGAAGCCTTGCTTAAGGTGTGCATCTAGCCATGGATCGAAGAATATTTCACAATTACAGCTACCATTGAAGGAAATATGGCACAAATGTAGGGACTTTATGTGGTTAGATAGGAATGTGACCCTACTCATGAAGGTTCAGAGATACGTTTGCAGCAAGTACAGCAGACAGCAAAACAGTGTGCCGCGGACACCCAAGCTGCACGAGACTCGCTGAATGGACTTTGTGTAAAGATCCCTGCACCAATGGAGTGACTCAGGACGAGTCACGATGATTGTGTTGGGGGCTTGTTGGGCATGGGGTCCCCCACAGTAGGTTTTGGGGCTTAAAGCCCAAGTTTTGGTCAAAGATCGTGTAGAACTCCGTGAAGTGTAGGCGCGGAGCGTGAAGTGTACAATCGAGTCATAGGGTTGTCCGCCCTAAAATATTGTAATTTGATGTAAAGTTGTGTCAGCCTACCCATGGTCCGTGGACCATGGGATTGTATAAATAGAGCGAGGCTCTAAGTGTAAAGATAGCTTGGTAGAGCATAGGAAGATAGATGGAATAGCGAAGGCATGGTTAGAGCATAGAGTGAAAGTTGAAGTGTACTGGGTAGTAGTGGTAGGAAGAGGATCTGCAGCTGAGTACATAGAGGCCTAGTAGAGTCCACAGTTGAGTGCGCAGACCCCTGCAGCTGAGCGTGCAGGGCGGAGTTGGGTCTGTACTTGGAATTGAAAGATAATAAAGAGAAGTTACTTTGTGCATCTGTTCTTGAATCTGTGTATTGATGTTATACATTTCTTTTACTCTGTTTATTTACTACGCACACTTGATGAATACTCATATGAATGCTTATATGTGAATTTAATATAAATAATTAGCTAACAGAGACTAATTAAGGAAGACTTGGGTAAATAACACAGGTCGCGTTGCGGCTACAACTGTGCAAAGACAGTATCATAGGGCGCGGGTTACCCGCAGGTGTGTGTAGCATAGTAAGTGTGAAGGTTGGACCATGTACCAATCACCACATATCAGACATCCCCAGGGTGTGGAAACCTAGTTCTAGCACCCTCCATACTACTTCGTGTGAGACCTCAGTTCGCACTCCATGGGCTATTACCGAAAGGGCCAGTAGTACCGAGATTTGCTTGGCTAAATCACTTTGAAACTGGGTCAGGCCCCACTAAGCCAACAGAAAACTAGGAACAAAAACCCACTCTATTAATTTTAAGTATAGGAATGTTGTTTGGATGAACAACAGGCATGTCGTATAACACCCACAAGGCATAGTTGAGCAGAGCCAAATGCTTCTCACTGAATATAACTCTCAGGCTCGACACAATGCCCATGGAATTGAACCTCTGATCTAACTTCGGCCACATGGTCTTGTAGCTGAATCATTGACAAGGAAAGCTCCATCAATAGAAAATATGCAATCCCAAACCCAACATTGATGTCCTATTAGTGTACACTCCAAAGTGAAGCCATCAACATTCCATATCTTTACAGTTTGGTCAGATGATGTTGTTGCCAAATAGAGATGATGTTCGCAGAACTTGGGTGAAAGAAGACATTTAAGAATGTATGAATTATGTGCTTGAAGCTTATGCAATGGATTGAATTTCATCATTGTCTATGTTCCACGCATCAACCTCCAAACATAGCATGTTCCATGATTATTTGCAGCTACAACTAGACTTCCATCCCACATAACTATCACTTATTTCAAACTAACAATACACAAACATATTACTACCTGAATCACTTCATCATCGAAGATACAATTCATGATAAAAGAAACTTTAATAAAATAAAAGATGTTCTGGTGAAGCAATTAAGAGCAGCAACGCGGAATCATTGGACTCATAGTGTAGGAACATGAATGTAGTTCAGGAATCCTTCATAGTGCATGAAACCCACTGTAACTAGTGCAGGAATCCGAATTGGTATAGGAACGTAAATGCAATGGTGCAGGCACATCCCAAAGTATAGTCAAACCGGTTTTAATCCTGAAATATACAAACCTTAATTAAACTCTTATTAATGCCATTTTAATCCTATTAAAACAAAGAAGTAATAAATACTCTTCGAAAATACTCATTTATCCAATCGATAGCATGAGAGAAATAGATAAAAATAAGACAAAATTGAGACCCAATATCCCCCCATGTTAACCATCTTGCATGTCCTCATGCAAGGAAATTTGGTATTGTTACTTCCTCGCAAAAAAACAAAATTAGAAACATTTGTAGGTATTCAAAATGATGTTCCTGCAATTTTTCATGATCACACTTCCTGCACTAGTTAAAGCTTGCTCTAAAACAGAGTGTCTGTTGGATTATTTATTTGCTTAAACTGATTTCAAGAAAACCTAAAATGAAGGCTATCATAAAAACTAAATTTCACAGATGGTGCTATTACTTGAATAAAATAGCTAACTTTTAAAATTTTCAAAAGAATATCCTGGAGGCATCCCTTATCAGAAGTTACACTTTAAAATATCCTTGTTGTAAATATGAGTGACCTGATTTTTAAAAAACATAGTGTTAAATGTGGACATAGCAATACCTTCCCATAGTAATTATTTTACCATTATCCATGTATAGTTAAAGCTCCTCTTGCCTAGGCATGATGAATTACTTGCTCTAAGGGTCCCCACATCCATAAAAATCATTCCAAAAATATAGAACTCCAAGGTATAACAACAAAAGGATTTTAAATCCATTCTCAAAGATATTGATAATGAGTTTAGGGAAAGCAAAAATAACCAAGTAAATTATAGTGTAGAGTTAACTTTAATACCATATGCATGGCCCTACTGCCAGTAGGCGTCTATAGCCTCGACAAGGATACCTTTTAACCTTATGAAATACTTTTGTCCCACCTATTAGATATGGATTCAGAGTCATTTAAGAACATTTTACTTTTTCTCTTTTTAGAAGATAATTGAAGGTCGTTGTCCTGGCTTGGTAACCAGCTATTGACAGTGCCATTCACGAAAACTAACAAGAATGAACAAGTTGACTCGTGATGAGACCTCTCATCTTCCAATTTTTCAACTGAAAGCCATTACCCTAGCTTGGTGTTATCGGGAAAAGTAGTGTCCATTCAGAGCTACTAGTCCCACTAAGACAGGTAGCTATCTTAGAAACAAACAAACTAAAGTTACTTGTGTTTTCCTTTATGAGAGATAGATGAGAGAGAAGTAGAGAGTACCAACCTCAGTCTTTCACTAGTCTCCTTACTCGTTTCCTCTCTCCCTTGATAGAGCTTTTGCTACTCCTTTCTCACTTGTCCCGCTTCAATGAAAACCTATAGAGTCAAAGCAGCAAAATACCATCAATGCATAGAGATCTATAACCATAAACAATGTAGGATCAGATGTACATTAACCATATAAATGCATATACAAATACAAGATTCAAAGATATACAAGCATTTGGAGGAAAAATCAAATAGCTTTATTGATAGAAGTAGTAGAAGAGAGGATTACAACTAAGCTGTCTAATCCAGCATCATCCTCTCAGCATGAAACCCCTCTTCACCTCATACAAAGCAAGATCACCCAACAATGTCTTCAAAGAGAAACCAATAGCACTTCCTTGCAAATTACAAAATTCCAGCCTTTGGATCTCTAGGATAAGGGATCCATATATAGATGTTTGCTGAAGAGTGAGTCATCTTCTGGGATTTTGATTAGTGTCATTTCACTGATAGTTCTTGGTTCCACTTGGAGATTTCATGATCTCTTACTCATCCCTGGGTGAATTCAGAGAGGCAAGTGTCATATGAGCAGTTTCTAGAAGATTCTTTGAGTTTCCACCTAGCAAACTGCTTCTGCCATTTGTCTGCTCTTGCTCATTGCACCCTACAGAAGGGCCTTTCAGTATTCATCGCACCCCCCATGTGTAACAAGTGAGATGCATCACACCCTCAGCTTGGAGCAGCCTGTATGGTCCAGTTTTGACCAGTTCTGAGTAGTTTTTTAGGGATAACTTCTGGGAAATGATGTAATCAGCTGACCTTGTTCCTTTAGGGTATGAAACAACACTTTTGGGGGTTTAGAAGCCCTTGGTTTATGGACATATGTGATTGGGGTTGCAGTGCCCAAATATGTCTATAACACTTGGTGACCAATGTGGTAATGTCATTCTCCTGAGGACCCATGATCATAGTAGGTCGGCTCTCAATGAGACCTCCTATCCCTCAATTAATTCATTTATGTTTTTTAAAAAACTATGATTATGATTAACCTTAGATGGGTTACTTAATAGGTGGGGAAGAAAATCTACTCCTTAAGAATGCAAGATGGTGTGAAAATTTTTTAATTACTATTCTTTATTGTTTGTCATGCTACCCTAAGAACTTATTTAAAAGACATCTCGGTTAATGACCAAAAATATTTCTTGAGTTGATCATGCTAGGGTTCTGTATGAAAGCTTATTATAGTTGTGTAGACATGGTCCACCATAGGAGGTTTTTCACTCATCCCTCCGAAGAGGAATTTGAAAATATTTTCTGGATGATAGTTTGTTAGAATAGGAAAAAATATTACATGTAACTTAAAACAATATCCTTGACTGCCATATTAATCCATACTCAAAGTCACTTTAAAATATGAGGTATTAAGTGTAAATTTCTTCTGACAAGTCTTACCATGAGAGTGCATGATAATAGAAATTTCAAAAGTTGTGCTTTTAGGAAATCACAAGTTCATGAGTGTTGCTATGCATTTTTATTCATTATTCTCCTATTATCCTAGCTTATTTTTAAAGAAAGAAATATCACCTTTAAGTGAAGTCATACTTCTAATGAAGCCAAGTGTGTAACAAAACGATGATTATACTCACACTTAGTTTTAAAGAATAGACTTCAAGACATACCAAAGTGTGAGAAACTAATTTCTTCAATTGACATGGTACCAAGAGTTTTCTAATGATGAGGAAATGAGGTTGTTGGATGACTGCTCGAAACCAAGATTCAATGGAATACATACGTATGATTCTCCAACTGATGCAAGTCTTCCACATTCTGATACTCATTTTCCTGGAGGCACAAAGAATCTGGTGAAAGACAAAAGATAAATCCCTTAAATTCAGGCTGAAATATTGATTTTGGATTGACAAGAATGGTTGAGAGAGATTCTAGGGTTTTGACTTTTAACCACATTTTCAGAACAAGTTCCAATGAAAGATTGATCCTCTGGTGGTCTTTGAATGATGACTTCCTGGGGTGAATATTCTATGGTAATGGGGGAAGTTTCCAAATTCATTCCCTTTCCAAACATGGAAGATGTAGTATTTTTTTCAACAGGGAAATCAACCGGAAGAATAGGTGGTTCCAACTATTGTGCAACCTAATGGTTTATATTAGGGTTTATGATATGGTTTGGGCTAGGGTTTTGGTTAATGCTTGGACTAAGGCTTGGGTTTGGATTGGGATTAGGGTTTGGACTAGGGTTAGGTCTAGGTTATGGATAAAGGTATGGACTAGGGTTAGGGTATGGATGAGGGTATGGACTAGGGTTAGGGTACAGATGAGGGTATAGACTAGGGTTAGGGTACAGATTAGGGTTTGAATGAGAGCTAGGGTATGGGTAAGGATAAGGGTATGGACTAGGGTTAGGGTATGGATTAGGGTTTGAATGAGAGCTAGGGTATGGGTAACGATAAGGAGTAGGGTAAGGATTAGGATAAGGGGTAGGGTATGGATTAAGGCTAGGGTAAGGTTGCACATGCAGCTGAGACCATGGGGGTGGATAACTTAATGGTACATTGGAAAGAAATTGGGGTTGTTGATGGTGCTCATATGATTGAATTTGCATGGGAGATTGCCCTAGAGATAAGGATAGAAACGATCCTTGAGGCCATGGTGATATCTAGCTCGAGCATGAGGTCCAAGGAGAGGACCACTGCAGCCCTGAGTAGGATATTCAATTGGAGGAGGATTAAAACTTTGCCATGAAACTGTAGGATTATAAACATGTTGATGAGCCTGCTCAGGAAAATAAGCATTATTCCAAGTATCAAATGATAATGGGTTTTGATTTATTCCTGGTAGTCGATTTGATTCCTTACTTGATTTCCTGAGTACCTGCAATAATCCTGGTAGTGATGGGAAACGTTCTGTTGGATGATCCTCTTCACAAATTTTGCAAATTTTTAGGCTACTAAGTGGACACTTTCCAAGGAGGTGTTTCTTTCTACAATTGGTGAAAAAGATAAGTGGTGGGTTTTCATCCTCCTCCCACTCTTCCTGCAAATCATATTATTAAATAAAATATTTAATAATATCATTTTTATGTTCAATAAAAATATTAAATTTTTCAATTGTTAATTCTTCATTATATGAATTGTATGTCTTTGTAGCAGCAGAAAAATTCCTTATTGGATGATTCCTCAAAATACCATTTTCTTGTTTTGAACAATCCAACTAGTACGTTCGTTAGCACATGAATGGTGTATCTATATATATATATATATATAGGGTGGGGAGTTCTTACAACATCAGAGAAAATGAGAAACCTGAAAGTAACAGTGCAGTAAAGAAATAAATTCAAAGAACATAAAACTGCAAGAGAAACTAGGTGAAGGAAAAAACAAATGTGGCAGATCACCAAGGTCAATCCCCTGAGCGCCTCCCCAGCAATGGCGCCAAAATGTTGGGTGTAGTATAGGGTCTATAAATGTACCAAAATTTAATTTTCCAATCCGGATAGTTCGTGAACTTTGAGAAGAAGCACTAGTAATGCCCGAGAGATGCCCTGGCAACCTGCAAAACAAATGCTAGTCTATCTTGCGTATTAATCTCATCAATAAATGAAATCCTGCACTAAAAGAGAATTTGAGAAAACACCAATCCAAACAATTAAATCATGTGGGAAATAAAAGTAATCAATGCGAAAGGAAATTCTAATTACAAGCTAACAGAAGGGAAATCTAAACTAGAAATAAAGCATTGCTGGCATGATAACAAAAAGACTGTAAATGTTGGGATAAATTCAAAAGAAATTCAAACCCATTCTACTTGCACTAATTCTACGTAAGGTTAACTTGAAAGCATTAGCAGCATAACAAGGAAATTTACTATGTAAATAAACTTATGAAAGGAATTAAATTAATATGAATCTCTTGCCTTCCTTGTCCTGAAAATAAATCTTGCAAACTATCCAGAATTTTAAAGGAAACTTATAATGGTAATTAAACATTTATCGATATCAAACATAGTGTAGTTTCATTATTTATAAATATTGGCTTTCAAAACCATAAATACTCAAGTTGATCTTAGGTTCTAGAATATTAATTAAATGGGTCTGGATCAATTCGAGTTGAACGTTAGAGCTCATAAACAAAGAGTCGATCTTGTGGATTTAGACAATCTGGAGGGACACGATGTTTATTTAAAATATTTCAAGTGCAAATATGATTAACGATGTAGCAAATGAAATAATCTGTAAAGGAACAATTTGCATAAATTTAAATAGCATTAACTTGAAGAAGGAAACGGGACTGAAAGTGTTACATAGTAAATAATAATCTAAATGCTAATTAATTTAAGAACTGTAGAGCAGTGTCGAGTTGGTCTAGCGGCCAACCCAGCCAGCTCACACCCTCGCTTAACCTGGTTCACACAGTAATCAGAATCATTAGATGCAATAAATAATTAAACAGAACATGGTTATCGAAGCTTAAATTAAATCTTGAAAACATAGTCTTTACATCAGGCAGACAATGCTCAGCTCCAACAAGACAAAAGGAGTGATCCACCAGTTATGAACTGCGTGAGGCTACAATGGGATAGCTCCTCTTCCCTTCTGTGCCTTCCTCTCATGCGCACTGTCCCTAGCTGGATCAATTTCCTTCCCTAATGTCTAATTAATTAACTAATTCACTGACTCTTGCTTCAGGTAGTTTCTCAAACTTATATAGGCATCGATTTACAAATTGGGGCTTTTCAACAGCCAATTAAAATACAGGAGGGAAGATTATTAGTTTTAACAATCTGCTAAATTAAGAATTAGTTTGAAGTGAGTGTCAAAAGAGGGAAAGATTCTAGTGAATCCTTCCTCTCTTCTTGGAGTAACTGTTACTGGAAGGTGTGATTTGACTGATCGATTTTCTCCTTGCGTTAGCTGCTCACAGGTTAGCATCAGCACATATCTCCTTCAATCAGATTCGTATTGACCCGAACTTATCGAGCACCGAATCTAGAGCGATCACCATAACTACGATCTCCATATCACTGCTATCTGGCGATGCATACAATGCAGATTGTCCCAATAACTAAGGTCCATCTCTTATGAGTATGCTCTAAATGTCAAACCTGCCACCACTGCAAAGAATATGCTTATTACTGCCAGAAATCCCACAACTCTCATCTTCTCCTTTTTATCCTTATAGAAAACTAGGAACAGAAACCCATTCCGTTAACTTTAACTATAAGAATGTTGTTTGGATGAACAACAGGCATGTCGTATAACACCCACAAGGTGCAGTTGAGTAGAGCCAAATGTTTCTCCCTGAATATAACTCTCAGGCTCGACACAATGCCCATAGAATTGAACCTCTGATCTAACTTCACCCACATGGTCTTGGAGCTGAATCAGTAACAAGGAAAGCTCCATCAACAGAAAATATGCAATCCCAAACCCAACATTGATGTCCTGTTAGTGTACGCTCCAGAGTGAAGCCATCAACATTCCATATCTTTGCAGTTTGGTCAGATGATGTTGTTGCCAAATACCGATGATGTTTGCAGAACTTGGGTGAAAGAAGACATTTAAGAATGTATGAATTATGTGCTTGAAGCTTATGCAATGGCTCGAAGTTCGTCATTGTCTATGTTCCACGCATCAACCTCCAAACATAGCACATTCCATGATTATTTGTAGCTACAACTAGACTTCCATCCCACATAACTATCACTTATTTCAAACTAAAAATACACAAACATATTACTACCTAAATCACTTCATCACCAAAGATACAATTCATGATAAAAGAAACTTTAATAAAATAAAGGATGTTCTGGTGAAGCAATTAAGAGCAGCAACACATAATCATTGGAGTCATAGTGCAGGAACGTGAATATAGTTCATGAATCCTTCATAGTGCAGGAAGCCTACTGTAAGTAGTACAGGAATCCTAATTGATACAGGAATGTAAATGCAATGGTGCAGGCACATCCCAAAGTATAGTCAAACTAGTTTTAATCATGCAATATACAAACCTTAATTAAACTCTTATTAAAGCCATTTTTATCCTATTAAAACAAAGAAGTAACAAATACTCTTTGAAAATACCCATTTATCCAATCGAAAGCATGAGAGAAATAGATAAAAATAAGACAAAACTGAAACCCAACAGTTCATTCGGCCTAGAGAAGTTGTAACAGTATCTCCATGGGTCCTCCTCCACCCAATGACACGCCCCGTGGATCCACTGAAACTGTACTCTTGTGCAGTGATATTTTACAAAACAATGTGAGTCATACAGATTGTAGCTTCCTGCTTCGTATGGATATTTCTTGATCTCCTCTGCTTCGACATCCGCATGCTTGAAATTACATATCTCGTATGATGATCCTTGTTATCTGGATCATTGCCCATACCATGGATCTTTTCATATCATCTTTATCCTCCAGATGGCTGCATCCATGTTGTGGATTCATCTCTTCATCTCAGATATGTATATGTATATGCGTCCTTGATTTACAGGTCTCCTAACAGCGTGTGTTCTCGTCCTTGCCAAAATCTCGTAAAGCATCTCAGCCATCACTCCTCGTTTTGCATTCATGCTTTAAGGGGCATCTATTACATAGTACTTTGTCACGTCTCCTGCACTTCCCTGTGACATACCTTGAAGTGCTTGAAACATGATCATTATACAATATACTCGTCCATGTATACAACTCAGATCCTTCCTTTAACTTTGCTTGGAAAATATCTAGAGATTTCCCTGAAGAAATAACTCTTAAAACCCTAAAATGAGGGTCATCACCCTTATGAAGCTCAAAACCGCGATGATCGCCTATTGCACCATGTTAAGCCAGCGATGGCATCTCTTTGTTCCCTTTCATACCTGCGATGGTCTCAAAAAGGATGTTTTCCCAAAGAGGATGAGAAGCTTCGTGATCTAGAAGCTTCCAGAGCAGCGAGCTCGAGGTAGTTTCGCATAAATGAGGTTGAATCCTCCTAATTTTACCTCTTGGTCTCATCCCTATGAGCTACCTCCTTGAGATGTGGGCTTAATCCTATCTTTGGAGGAGTCCTAACTCCCTCTCCCAACCTATAAATTCCTCCTCTCCCATTCCCAAATGGTTGATCCATGTCCATTTACACCCTTATGCTGAGCTTGTGCATAGAGGCTATTCATTAGACTTGGAGAAGGAGTATTTGGAGAGTTTCTTGGCTTGGACTAATTGGATTACCACTAAAGGAGAGCCTTTCAACATCAATGCTATGGTTTTAAGCTTCCCTTAATTCTTTAAATAATAATACAACGATTGGTTCATCTTCCCAAAATATATGTGTTCATGTATGTATTGGCTTGGAATTCCTTAATCAGCTAAGTAGGTTATTATTGGATTTGCTATTGGTTTTGGCATGATTTTTCGTCTCTTGATCACTTTTGCAGGTACATAAGCACTTGAAGAAGCAGGAACAAGTTCGTGACACAAGCAATTCGAGGATCTCAACTAAGGAAATCAGAGAAAGGCATGCCATCTCTCTTGTTCTACTTTTCAATTATAATCTAGGAAGATGTCTAGTTGATTGTCACTTCAATTGCTAGACCCACTCATTGGGATAGAGGGATCATCTTTGTATGCAGATAGGATTAACCTTGTCAACATAAACGATCCAATCTATCACATGGGAACACGGGATACATGTATGCAATCTGGTACAAGTCGAACTTGTGAATTTTCACATAGACTTGCGGTCTTCAAGGTCTTCCCCAAATGTGCCTACAAATGCATCATTGACCTCTTGCATTTTTAGCTTGATATCCTTGTCTACAATCACCTTGGTATCTTCATAGATCGAAAAACTTGTAGGCACTCGCTCAATTGTTGCTCCAATTGCGCTTCTGTCAGTGTCCTTTGATCCTGCTCTCTTGGAGGCCATTGATCCTGAACTGTTGAGCAATGGATGAACACCAGTTATATCTGGAGACATGGAGACATGCATGGCAAGAAATCTATCATCTAAAACCAAAGAAGACTTGAGGAATGACATGCAACATAAATGGGGATTGACTGGCAAGGATTGCGCATTTTTTCCTGGGAGGTCGGGAGATTAGCTGCCGGAGCTGCACAAAAGCCAGTATGACTGCTGGGAGGTTGGTTGGCTGCTAGAATTGCATGATGCGCAATCCAGACTATCATGTTGATTGTTGGGATTGCACAATGCACAATTCCAACTGGCAAGGATTGCAGGCCCGGTGACTGCATTGCGCAATTTTTTGGGCCAGCAGTCACTGGCTCTCAGAATTCCACAATGCAAGACTGGAGGATAGTCACTGGGTAGAAATGCACATTTTCTGGGAGGAAGGCAGAGCCTTCCCTCTCAATATTGTGCAATGCTATCTTGGTGAGGCAGATTCCAAGCCAAGGTTACCCAGAATGCATGTCGATACTGAGTGTAAGTAGGAGTGAATGATCATGCATGAAAACAGTGAATGCAAGATTCAGAAAACGGAACAACATTCATGTGTGTGAAGCAAGTCTTCAAATCAACGATCGTTCGTGTAGAATAGTGTCATGCATGTGATAGCAATGAGATGCTAACAAAAACTGAAATGGTGCTAGTACAAACTAATATGCATGAAAATGATAGCAAGTGTTCACAAAAATCAAGTAGACAACACTCACACAAGCCAAAACACAAAAAGCGACAGAAATGTTGCAAAAGACAAGTTAAGCGGACTTACCCAAAAATGGTTGAGTTGGATGTGTCGAATACTCCTAGATGTGTTGTGGGATGTCAGAGCTCCAAGATCGATGTGAAGAAGTGAGATTTGAAGCATCGAATAAATAAGTTTGATGCTCATGACGCGCATGCCACAAAACTAGGAAAAAGCGACACTTGGAGGAAAGATTCTAAAAAGATCTTTGCATGTAACCTCCAGCTGCTAAAACTAGCTCCATCAAATCTAGGGATGCTTTTTTCATGTTTCTTTTTACTATTTCAGGAAAAAGGAGCCCATGCATACAAGTCAAGTTTTCTCAGTCCTGGGTGGAACCGGTCAACCCGATGGCACATGCAACAACTTGCCTGACTGAGGGTGGTTTTTCACAGTTTCTGGGAGGAAGCTAGGCTGGCTGCCTAGAGGGATTACATAATTTTTGGGAGGAGCAGTTAACTACTGCCCAAATTTTCACAATTTCTGGGCTGAACAGTGTTGCTGGGCCAGATTGCGTAGTTTTCACTCGGAAGGTTTATAGGCAGGATTGTGCAATTTTTGGAAGGAAGACTGGTTCCCCTCTAGAATTACGCAATTTCTTGAAGGAGCTACTCAGTTAGTAGCTGAACCAAGTCCATGGAAGTAGCCTGTGAGGATAATGCAACAAGCTTTCATGCACAGGTTGTCATGCTACTAGGAAACCACTGAAGCTTGTGTACTTGACAGTGCAAGACATGCTACTGAAGATGGTTGGTAGGGAGGCTCCAAAATGAAGCTAAGGCAAAATTTTGGAGGGTAGTTGTAGATGCTACAACACTTAGTGACACACTGGTAGAACTCCATCTCTCTAAATGGACCTTGTTCATGAAAAGAAAATCTAACACCTCCGGAAGTATTGTTCAGTTCTCTTTTCATCTTGGTTTCCGCACTTGCTTGATTGTCAGATGTAGCATCTGCCAAGCTCTTGGTCATTCGACACACACTCCAATCCAAGACAACACATTTGTTTTGATTGGGGATGAGGGTTATATTGGTGCACAAGCAGTATAGTCATCAAAGTCTTAGTTTCATCTCTAGTGTTGCTCCGCTGCCAGTAAGCCTGGACAGTACCCCGACAAAGTCACGAAGGAACAGAAGCATCGCTCCACTACCGGCGAGCTTGGTAAGTACCTCAGCGAAGTTACTTGCATCACCTCTCTGTGTAGGAAGCCTTTATCTTCTTATGCCTTATTCATTTTTTATTTTGAAATTTTTCAGTTTTCATTTTTCATTTTTCATTTTTTAGAACTGTGCATAGCACTTATTCATTTTAGAGGCGAAAGAGGGATCCTGACTTATTGAGAGCGGAATAGGTTGTTCCTTCAAAGAAGTAGTTTTATATATACCTCTTACGTGCTTGTTAAGGTTTTCCCCCTCACCTTACTCTACTTGACTAAGCTGCTAAGGGTTAACCCAAAAACAGCCAACTAGAGTAGGTGACACTAGTTAGCACACAAGCTTTGTATCTTCACCAAGGTTCACTTTTAATAGTATGTATTTTCCATCAACGTATCATGGGCTAAAGATAAAAATTTCTTCATACAGAGGCAGGACGATATATAACCAAGTAGTGATAGTTTCACAAGGCCTCTTGTACTTTACCCATCTTGTTTCAAGAGTCACACACAGTTTCATGCGAAACTAACCTACGAGCGCAAAACAAGCGAAAAAACACAAGAAAAAGAGTAAAAGTAGAAGTAAATGTGAAAGAAAAGTGGAAAGAAAATAAGAAAGCAAACAAACAAACATGCGAGGTAAGTAAGCAAACAAGCATGCAAGAAAACAACCAAAATCAAATACTACTCATACTCCTAAGCTAATGGTGCATGGGCCTAATCACGTGAAGTTATACTTCCAATGCAGCCACCAACACATTGGTTGAACCATGTTCATGAATGCATGGTTTGCGAGCAACACAGCTATGTGAACCAGCAAACATGAAAGATATAAAAATGAATACAAACACACTCCACATTTCAATGTGTCCACAGAACATGAGTGAGTGTAGGTACATGACATGCAATCCATGGACTTATCGTGTTGTTGTGCGACATTACGTGCAGCTGTGAAGCATACACATAATCTTGACTGTGACATGCAAGAAAATGAAAGAAACAAAGACAACTTGCATCGTGCATGTGTGCTTGCAATGTAAGATTCCTCCAATGCATGAGAAATGGGATCATGTAGTTCGAGTGGAGGAAGTATGATCTGTGTGTGAGATTGATCTTCAATGCATACAGATGAGTGATGAGGAGCCTTGGGTGTTTCAGCAATTTCCTGATCAGAAGTGAAACCAACCTCAGGACAGCGAGGGCCTGACATAACCATCAACTCAGGCTAAAGTGCCTCGACAATCTGGGGGGTTTCGAATTCGTCGACAAATAGATCATCATAAACAGGTGGCTTCAAAAAATCAATTGTGATAGAATCATCATCATGATCAAATACGGGGGTAAATATATCATGACAACTATGATCAGCAAAATCAATGATTTCATCGGCATCCTCATGATCTGATGAATCAAACAGAGGGGTAGATGAGAAGCGGACAAATTCACCCTCTGTGTTTCCGAAAAAATAAGATGAAAAGTCAAGTGGATTTTCAGTGAATAATTTATCCTCTCCATTGTCGGATGATGGACTGACATCTGGTGTGTCCTGTGAATGATCAACAATGGGTTTATCAGTAGATGAAGATACACGTGAAAAATCATGGATGGAAAGTTCACCAAAGATGTCAGGAAAGAATGGAGGAGGCTCAGATAGAAGAGAGTCATCCTTCACCGAGTGTTGATGCTCAAGCTCCCAGTCATACTCTTCATGAATGATAGCACATGTTGGTTGTGCAACACCAACTCTATCGATGGCTTGATCCTCATTCACAACAAGTGTAGAGTCCAGAATGGAAGAACACAAGACAATATCATCTGGAGGATCATCTAAGTACGAACGGAGGTTGAGGTACAAAATGCATGTGACAAATCAATGGACTCACAACCAAATCTGCATGAAAATTAAGCAAAGTGATGTTGGGAGGATGTGACAGTTGAATAGATGTGTGTGCCTATTCTCCCCCATCACTCTCCAATGGTGGAGTTGTTTGATGAGGGGATGGTGGACAGTCACTAGTGACAGTGACCATATCCATCTGTGATTACACAGCTCCATCACTGAAGTATGTTGAGAGAGGCTTGGGCTCAAATTTATTCTTGGGATGGACTGATTTGTTAAGCTAGTATTTGAATCTATCCCAAAGATATGGAAATTTCATCTGGATTTTCAGTGCTTCAAATTGCAAAACACAGAAGCACTGCCAAAAATCCACAATCGATTAATGCGGGGCCTTCCGTTGTTGTAACAGTTTTTGGTTAAGAGGTTTTGGATCGAAATGGTGGAAAATAGATTTAATGAGATCACATAACTGCTCAAGTGAGTGGACGATGTCAGTCAGTAGGCTATAGCACCACCGTTTTGGGGATTCTCTAAGTGTGTATGCAAGCAGCAAGCTCACCTCTTCATCAGAACATCCATCCTCGTCAAGCATAGAAATGAAGTCTTATAAGAACAAAGGCCAAGCCACCTCGCCTTCACCATCATACGTGAATTCGGACAAGAGAACAAAAAAATCCCTCGTGATGTTGAGAGGTTCAGCATGCGAAAAACATCATAGGAGGGGTGAGTGTAATAGAATACATGACAGATGTGCAAAGGTTCAAAATAGGATGAGAGAAAATAGCTTGTCATTTGGCCCTCCTTCTAGCGCAGGAAATGTTGACGGTGCTGGTCTCGCCAACATGTGAGGGGATCTCCCTGGTAAGAATTCCCAATTAGACCTCAGACCATTTGGTGTAGGAGTCCCAACAGTGGGTCATACGGTATTTCCTTGACCGTAGTTTTGCACAGAAACAAGTAAGGTGTCCCTGTTGGTAGCAAGGGTGTGACATTTGTAGTAAGTCAAGGAAGGTGCATGAGTGGTTCTAATACACAAAGGGTGAAGTGAGTGTGCCCCTTGGAAACTTGTGAAAGAACGTAGTTAAAAAGGGAACACATGAGAAAAGATGCATTTCAACATGGAAGGAAAGTAAGCTAGAAATCCAAAGTGATGGTTAAACCAACAACACATTTCAGTGAGATTCATACATACATGTACAGAAAATAGTTACATATGCATGCGTAAGCAAACAGATACATATATCATTTAGAGTAAACAAGATAGATGAAATACAATATGACATATTCATGAAATGTGTTGGCTCTGTTATATTAAGAAATGTAAGTTCCAGTCATACAATACAACCATGACCAACCACTAGTTCTGACATCGGAACGTTACAATCACTGCCGTCGGCTCCTCCAAAGAGATATACTAGCTTTGCGTAGTGGAGAAGCCAAGGCTCGTTACAATACTCTCCAAGCTTTCTCTAAGATAATCCTATTGGAAGCTTGGCTGACCAAAAGCCTATACAATGAGTTATGAGGGACTATATATAGAAAATGGCGGGCTAGCCCTTGAAATTCCCCTTTGTGATAGTTCATCTACCCTCGTGATTCTTCATCTACTCTATGAAAATTATATCCAACTATCGACACTTGAACTTCCACTTGACAAGACATTACATACAATCTACACATGTACCCATGTGAGACAAAATAGGCTTGAGCAAGCCATGCAAGACATCACTATGACTCAGACAACTATGGGAAGACCAACTCTTCGACATCCTCACGGTGTTCGACACTAGCGAACTAATGACATGCTTGGTAGTCTATGATAGTGTCTGTGTACTCTAAGGTGACATCTTTCTAGAAACAAACTCTTGCCTCCATAGCATCCGAGTACACTGCTCGAGCTTCTCTATCCAACTCGTTTGATAACATGTGCATCACTATCTTGAGTGTGGTCGGACCAACGACATACTGATGCATGGTGTCTACACTAATCACCAAGTCTGGGTTGGTGGCTATGCACATCAACTCGTCAAAGTACGAGTCAATCTCTAGTCGGACCTGTGCCTTTGTCTTTGCCTGGGTGAGTGTCCTAATAGATGTTATCGCATGTGTGCTTACAAAAACATCCATACTCCTAAATACCCATGCATGGGAATCCTATAGACTAGTGTGTTGTCATTCTGTATTTTTGAGGTTGAGGGAGTAAACACATAGGACAACATCAAAACCACTATGGAAGTTGGGATCTAGCCCTGCCAGCTTCAGAGAGGGATCTCTCTATTTAATTTAGCTTTGTTTTATGTAAATCTTAGGCTAGTTATGAATGTACTTGTTTGTTTTAATTTGATTTATTTGGTTGATTTAAGTTTTATAATTCCATTGGGCTATGGAGTCTATAAATTAAACTGGATTTTTCATCAATTTTCAGTGGATTTCACATAGGGCAAGCTAGGTTGCACTATTTGGATCTTTTCATAAATTAAATGGATGGTGAAATAGCATAAGTGTAAGGTTCAATAGATATCAAGGAGAAATTAAGAATTTCTTGATTTGACTTCAGTGGAAAACATTAAAATTACCAACGGCCAACATGGGGTGCTCTAAGTAATTCAGATATTTGAAACAACAGAGAAAGAAAGCAATGTTTAAACAAATAAATAGTAGAAACATAGTGCTAAGCTACAGGAGGTCTTCATAGTTCTGAATCTAACTTTGGATGCCTGCCTTCAGCTCGACCGCTCTGGGCTTCATCATCTTGGGCAAGTGTAATGGGGCTCCCTTCTATCTCATTGTCCATGTTTTCATGTAATCAACAACAACATGCATGTTCGACAAGATACGTGCTCTCCATGCACCTCGCTACTTCCAACCATTGAGATGGAAAACTGCCATATGCATAGTACCAAACTTGGAATACAATGCCCGCATGACTATGTCAAGGGACAATAATTCATCTAGTATTGCTTTCTTCAACTCTGCTTGGACGGATTTTGTAACCAATTCTCCTCCCTGCTTGGTCGTATGTAACTCCTTAGCCATCCGCTCATTCTCTACTATCAGGAAGTGAACACTCAAGCTAGTGGCTTCGGCATATGGTCTAGTAGCATCGGCCAATGTTATTGGATGCTTACGCACGTCAAACAGGATCCCTCGTCCCTCAAACTGCACAGGAGATGTGTGATCATCTGGATTCGACACGCTGCGATATTACACAACTCTATGTTGGGACTCATCGAATGAGATATTATGCATCTCTCCCTCCAGATTGTCTCCAAGGATTTCAGTGTCTCCTTGGTCTCTTGGGACTTGCTCCACTTCTGGATCCGATGAAGCTGGTGGGTCAAACTCTTGGTGGTGAAGCATGAGATCGATGTCTTTCTCTAACCCTTGTTGCTCCTATTAGAGTCGGTCTGGTCAGTCCTCCGTCAGAGATCAAAACTCTTTATGCATTTCATGTTTAGGTGTCCCACTCCATTCATTTAGCTACATTCCGCTAGGGGCATGCCATGATCTCACGGAGAAATTCATGCTAGTCATTTCCCCTCATGTCTGGCTCCTGCTGGCTTATGTCTTTGTGTCAAATAATCAAAAAGTCCATAACAGTCAAGGTCTAGTCCTTTAATGGACAAAAGTCATTTTTGGTCATTAGGTCTAGGGATTGATCAATTTGGTCTTTAATATGTCCAGTAAAGCCATGCAGGCTAGAGGGATGCTCTTGCAAAGTAATGATCCGTAGAGTTTCATCATCATATTGATAAACTTCGACTATTCTTCAAAACTCTGTTTTGAAGAAAATTCAAACAGTGCTATTGGTGAGAAAATTTTCAAAAGGGGTCTACAGTCGATTTCTTCATATGCAGTCATGGTTTCCGTGGCTGAATGTCCTGTCATACAATCCCTACAAAGAGTGCTGAAAATTTCATCCTTTGAGCTAAAATTTCAAAGGGAAAGTGAAAATCAGTGTGTTCTAAAGTCAGTGAAAAAGTGTCAAAACATAACATTAGAAAAATGGGTTTTCAAGGAAGCAAAAATTTCACCCATCACTTCCAAGGCTATATATACATGTTTTCATCATAATCAAATGCATTGTGCTAATCCAAGCCTTGGAGAAACGTTGCAAAGGGTGTGAGTGTGCATCGTGAGTGTTTGAGGGAGTTGGAGGCAGTTTGAACGAGCGCAGCGCATATACTCAGGGGCACGGTGCACACAGAGGGCGCAGCGCAGACAGAGGGTGCGGTGCACACAGAGGGCGTGGCGCACACAGAGCCTGCCCACAGTTCAAATTTTCCACAGGCGCGGCGCATACCAAGGGCACGGCGCACTGGGCTTTGCGCGCGGCGCACAGGGGAAAAACGCCCAGAACTTTACCAAATCACCTCAAATCTTTTGTGGAGCTCTTCTATTTGCAAGGTAGGCTCGAAACATAACTTGTGCATCAAATTTTTATGGGTGATATAAGGGTTTTTATGCCTGTAATTAAATGCAAAAAATTTTCATAAAGAAAACATAAGAAGACATCAAAGAAAAACTATTCTGCTAGGGTTTGTGCCACAGTGTTGTTGTTGCCAAGGTTATTTTTCCTACCCTACCCCTGTTCCTTATTCCCTTATTTCATTCTTCCTACTATCCCTGCCCTAAATTACTACCAAACCCTCTCACCTATCCCTCCACTATTTGGTCAACATAACATCCCAAACCCTACCTTGTTAAAACCCCAAAACCTACCCTATCAAAATACCCCAAAGCCCCCTACATATCCCTAAACAAAATTCTCCTACAACCCCTATTCCCATTATATTATCCCCCTCCTAATACTCCCTTGTTTCATTGTCCCCTTGGTGGCAGATTATCAAAACAACATAGCTTTCATCATCATCAAAGGGGTAGCCTAAATTCAGTTTATAAAGCAACAGTCATGGCATCCGAGTTTCATCAGAGTATGAGGAGGAAACCCACAGTGATACAGCTTCAGAAGAACAGGCCCCCAGGAGACATCACCGGAGTGGCAAACATGTTAGAGATGAGCCAAACACCCTCACTGAGTTGCAGGCATGCCCTTTTGCTATGTCATGTTTCCAGCATTTAGCATGTCTTGAATTTTGTCAAAGGGTGGCAAATGTCAGAGTTCATCATGAGTTGGCCCGTCTTTTTGCGCTTCACCTACATGGAGGTCAGTCTATCTTGGTTGGGGTCACTTTCACATTGACACCCGAAGCCATATTAGTGGCAACAGGCATACCAAATGTTGGAGAACAGTGGCATAAGAATAAGAAGATGGAGAGGCATCATTATGGGCCTTACATTAAGGCCAGCTATTTGAGTCAGCTCACGAGAGTTTTCTTGTTCATATTTTTGAGAGATGAGTATGCTCCGCTCATGAAATTGATCATGAAGTACTTCAGTTGTGAGGGAAGATTTTCTCGCCTTTATGCCTATCACATCAGGTTGCTCATGCACTTTACCAGGGTGCGGATGATGAACCTCCCATTTTTCATTTGCGGGAACATAGAGAGGATGAAAATTTTCATGCAGCACAAGACCCCTCGACAGCAGTTCAACAGTGCTCCACAAGTAGTATCAGAGGCAAAGCATGAGATAGGTGGTCCATCTCATCAATATGAGCGACATGAGACTGCTACTATGCCAGTATACATCACCTATCAGAAAGGCAGTAGACCTTTGTTTGCAGCAGCAAAGCGAGTGTTATCTCCACCCAGGGTGGAAGGGGCCTCGCTTCCGACATCGGCATCACATGAGCGGGGCAGAGGTAAGGAGCCAGTGCAGGAGGAAGGGCCATCAAGTAAATGAGAGTCCGAATTCGTTCTCCTCCATGATGATGAGACAGATACAGAACCAACAAATGCAGAACTTGCAGAGATCATACAAGAGCAGCAATCAGTGATTGAGGCCTTATCCCTTGACTTGGAGAGGGCCAAGTGGAACATGAAGTACCTGGAGCAAAGAAACAAGCAGCTTGAGGATCAGCAGGCGATTATGGAGCTGCAAAACATTCGTGAGCATTGCCAAGCTGCTCAAAGGAGAAGAGCTGAGCTCACATCATTGGAGCAAGAAATCAATGAGGATCAGGAGGCACATCTTGAGAGCGTGAACATGCACTTGGAGAGGCTGCTGGACAAGGATGATCAGGACCTTTCCTTGCTGAGACACATGGCTTATCATTACAGGACACGAAATATGAGTGCAAGGGCCCGGATAAGGAGCTTGAAGGCGAAATTGAGGAAAGCAACAAGAAAGGAAAAAGAGGAAAAAGAGCAAGATTGGCTTCGAATATTGGCTGAGGCTTCCTTGGCACATCATAGCACTCCATAGAGAACCTCCAGCCCAAATTTCAAGGAATTTGGGGAATTTTTGGTCACATGACAAATTTTTGGGCAAAACAAAGGGTTTTTCTCCCAGTGGCGCGGCGTTAAAAATCTAGAGCTCCAAATGAAGAATGGTTTGCATTTTTGGATTCATCATGGAAACTCACGACTATTGGTGCCCGGACAAGAAATTTGGGCAAGATCTGAGTCTCCTAGAGGTCAAAAACACCCAAAAAATGGCATCTCTGCCCCTTTTTTGACACACTAGAAGCAGTCTTGGGAGAATGAAGATTTGGAGGGGAAAATGAGCACCAAATTCAAAAATTCTAGTGGGGTTAGAAAGTAGACAGGACAGGATTTCCAACAAGCCCACTTGGGCACATTTTGGACACCTGCAAGTGCCCCAAAATAGGCCCCAAAGTAGCGCAGCGCACAGAGAAAATGGCGCGGCGCACAGAGGAAAAATTGCCAAATTTGCTTCCGTTTCGCGAAATTTCGGTTCGCGACTTCTCCAAGTGGGCCCGCTCATCTACACTTCAGTTTTTTGGCACCAAAGGCAGCATTTAAAGTATTTTTTCTCCAGATTTGCTTCTATCCAAGTGGCGAAGGAAGGCAAACGGTCACCCAAGACAAATGTCATGTTTGTAGCATTGCACCTGTAGCTGATGGTTGGCTCTTCATCTCCATTTTGTAATGATTTGAGTAACTCCCCAACCCTTGGGCATTCGATCTCTTCATGGTAGATTCTATATATTGTATGTAATCTATTTGCAAAGGGTTGGTTGGCTTGTAACTTCTAGGAGACTGTGGGAAAGAAACTCTGTTTCTTCACTGTGTATTTTTGACAGAGAATTAATGAAAGGCATCGGCTCTGTTTCATGAGATTCTTGTGGTTGTGAGTGTAGAAAATGTGTCTCTTATGTTTTCATATGTATTTCGTTATGTTTCATAATTCAATTCATGTTCATTTCCAGTGAAATTTTCTGAGTGAGATTAGGTAGAATTCAATTTTATTGCTCTACCTATGGGAAAAATTCATGTTCAGTGTTTTTCTTCTGTTGAAAAGGATTCATGTAACTATGCCCTTTTCACTTTCTTCAGCAATCTATTCATTCCACGTTACCCCAAACTAAATTGCTACATTTTCCACCTGCCTTGCCTCACGGAATAATTTGTGCCTTATGATTAAATTCTCTGTTCCTTGCTGACCATTGGTCCCATACCATCCCAGAAGATCGGTCATTCATCAAAATGGTTTCTTGTATCCCTATTCACTTACTAGCCTAAGATCAATATTTCACTGTAAGTCATCTCAGACCGTTTTTTCTTATATATTCACTGAGCGTGACTCGGAGAGAGCCCTCTCCTGTTCTGGTAGGGCTAGCTACCAGACTGAGCGTGGTTTGTGGTTACCCTAATTTTTGCCTTCCTTCAGCCTAAGGTAGATTTAGGTGCTAACATAGTGGCGACTCCACTGGGGACAAAACTGAAATCAAATCCCCTTGTTTCATAATAATTCTAAGCTTCTGGATGATGAGCTTAGGATTGGATAGGCTAAGTAAGTTGGTTGTGTCCTATGATTTTTCTCTATAGCACGCTGGCTTCAAGACGATATACCAGAGCCAATCCAGACCCAGATCCTCCTCATATCTACGAAAATCCCAATTTGATTCCTAGACTCCTTCGTCAAGAAAGCACCATAACTCCCGTGTTCAAGTCTCATTCATGTCCGGATATTTTTGAGTATCTTGAAGAGCTTGAGTTTGACAAACAGTTTGAAATATCGTTGTTTGAATCTAAGTCTGGAAGGGCTGTTGACTATACTGTCCCCAATCCTCAATTTCTTGTAGACCTCGAAACAGAAAGAGCTAATCGGTTAATTGATAATTATATTGCAACACAGCCCCAAACTCCAACTGCTAGCCCCTTACAAACTGTGCACACTCCTCCAACACCTCCAAGGCCAAATCCACCGAGAATGATGGCTGCCCGTTTCGCACCCCTTGTTCTGCCCCAAGTTCTAGATGATATGCCAGCGGATTATCAAAGTAAAATCCCATTTTTTGATGGCACTCCTAATAGCATTACTGCTCAGCAACATGTGGACAAAATGGTAGACTTCTATGAACTCCATGAGATCGATGCGGAGAACGTGACAATGAGACTCTTTGTACAGACATTTGCAGGTGAAGTGAGGAAATGGTTCAGAGGTTTGCCGGCAGTAAGTATCACTACCTTGGCCGAACTACAAAGACAATTTTTAAATCGATGGGAAGTGAAAAAGAATCCCCTTCAAATTCTGGCTGAATATGAACAAATCAAACGAAACGCTGGTGAGTCGGTCCAAGATTATTGTGTTAGATTCAATACAGTTTATAACGAGATTCTAGATCATATAAAGCCACCTATGGGACTGGCTATGATGAAATTTCCAGATGGTTTTGATGCTGACATGGCCTACCAATTAAGAGAGAGAGAACCGACCACAATGGAAGACATGCAAAAAATTGCGGTCAGCGTTGAAGCAAATCTGCTATCCAAAAGAGCTAGAGCGAAAGCAGAAAAGAAAATCATTGTTAAGGAAGAGTCTTCTTCAATGGATCAACTACTCAAAAAGGTAGAGCAGATGCTTGAAAGGGTGAAGCTCGATAAGCCTGAGCCACAAGTTAGAAATCCTAACTTCCGTGGCCAACAACAGCCACAATATAGAATAAGACAGAGAGATCAGCGAACCCAAGAGCAGACAGCACAACAGCCAGTACAAACACCTTTGCAGTAGAATTTTGTGCATGGACCAGAGTCAGATGAGGACGGGAATGTAATAGGTGAAGAAAACCACCTCTTTACTCCAGATGAGCTGCCTACTTACATTACCGAAGAAGAAGAGTGTGCGGTGAGTTCAGCTGCACACAAAGACATGGATTTCATTCTAGCTAGTGACACTGTTTTAGAAGAAGAATCAGAGGAGTATCAAAGGGGGTATATGAATGCTTTGTCTGCACAGCAGCAGCGATATTCACTTAGAAACAGAGATGTGCCGGCCAAACCAATTCAAAAAAAGAAGGAGGTTGAAACAGCAAAGAATGATTCATCAGCTACACAAAGAAAAGGAAAAGAGGCGGTTGGTCTGGAGAGCAGCAAATCAAAATCAGTAGAACAATCATAGCAGCAAGCTGCATCAAAAGAAAAAGAAAAGAAAGAGATCCCAGTCAAAGAGGTAGAAAAGACTCCCGCTTTTAGCTTAGAGAATGAGATTTCTAAGTTAAAGATATCCATCCCCTTGACTGAAATAATGAAGAACAGCAGTTATAGAGGACAGATATCTAAAATGTTGAATTTGGACCCAATGTCCAACATGGTAAATGTAGAAGATGATCAACCTGAAATGATTTTTGGACTAGCATCGAATGGTGAGTCTCCTGATAGCGATGTGCCACCCTTTTACATCAGTTTAAGATTGCATGATTTTGTGTTACATAATGCCATGTTCAATTCCAGAGCTTCTCACAATCTCATGCCCAAGGCTATCATGGATAATCCCGGTCTGGACATCACTCGACAGTATCACGATCTCTATTCATTTGATTCCAGCAGAGTGAGGTGTATAGGACTCATCAAAGACTTGGTTGTGAGTTTGGATTAGCTTCCCATGAAAAATGTTTTGATGGATGTGGTGGTAGCAGATATTCCTCCAAGGTTTGGCATGCTTCTTTCCAGGCCTTGGGTAGCGAATTGAAAGGGACACTACAGCTGGATTTCTCCTATGCAACAATGCCGGTGTTTGGACAAATGAGGAAATTATATCGGGAACAAAAAATGAAATATATTATCACAAGCAAGGAGAAACCTATAAATCATCCAATTAACTATGTACATACAGATTTAGAGTCTTTTGTTTTGTTTTCGGATAGTTTAAATGATATAGATAGTCAGATAGTAGAAGCAAATAATATTCCTGAAATAACAGAAAATTTCAGAGAAATTTTGAAGAAAGAAGGACAAGAAAAGCAGAAAAATGTTGGGCAATCAGCTGAAAGCAATGGACAGCAAGCAGGCAAGGCCCAGCAAACAGATTTTCAGCACTTACAAGAGGAGGAAGAAGGTTTGTGGACCATGGATTTTGATGGAGCAGTAGGAAATGATGGCACTGGAATTGGAATTTGGGTACGCAGTCCTTTCTCCACCCCAAACAAAGTGCCTAGCAGCGTGAGGGTTTGCTCTTACAAGCTGGCCTTTGAGTGTTCAAACAATGAAGCTGAATATGAAGCTCTGATTGCTGGCCTGAAGATTTTAAGAAAGTTGAATGCGAAAAGGATTTCGGTATATGGTGACTCCGAATTGGTAATAAAGCAGGTCAGAGGCGAGTATCAAGCAAAGCATCCTAGGATGCGGGCCTATCGTAATGCAGTTTTAGACATCTTAAAATTATTTTCAGAATACACCTTGACATGTGTGCCTCGTATACAAAATAGTATTGCTGATGCTCTTGCCAAGGCAGCAAGTAGTTGAAGATCCCCATGAACTCCAAAAATAAATTTGAAATCCATGTCAAGCATCGTCCAACCATTCCAGACAATCAGAGATATTGGAAAGTGTTTCAAGATGATGAGGAGATTAAGGATTTTCTGCAAAACAAAGGAAAGTTCAAAGAAACCTCAATTGATGTAGAAAATGACGATGGTAAAGGGAATGGTACAGTTGACGTGCAGATCAATGAAATGGACGTGTTGCAGCTAAAGAATAACATTATTCCTAAAGGCTTGATGCCTCTAGAAGAAATTTTTTATCAGGATGATGTAGCCCGCAAGCCAACATTGCAGCCAACAAAGAAGGGTGTAGAAGAGGTCAACATCAGAACAGCTGCCAATCCTAAGTTGGTAAAATTGTCTAAAGCATTGCCGCCAAAGATCAAGGACAAATACATCAGTTTGATGGCTTCATTTGCAGATGTGTTTGCTTGGGACTATTCTGATTTAAAGGCCTATGATACCAATATTATTCAGCACACGATACCCATCAAGCCCAATCAAAAACCATTTAGACAGAAGTTGAGAATGATAAATCCAAAGTTGCTGCCATCTATTGAAAATGAGGTAAACAGGTTGTACAAGTCAGGTATCATTGTGCCCATCAGATTTTCAGATTGGATCTCTAACTTGGTGCCCGTACGAAAGAAGACAGGTGAGATCCGCTTGTGTATTAATTTCAGAAATCTAAATAAAGTTTCATTGAAGGACAATTATCCACTACCCAAAATGGACCATATACTTCAGTGAGTAGTGGGGGCATCTCGTATGTCACTGCTTGATGGTACCAAATTTCTGTCCATGAAGATGACAGAGACAAGACAGCATTCACCACTCCATGGGGAACCTTTCATTATGCCAAAATGCATTTCGATTTAAAGAATGCAAGTGCCACATTTCAGCGTGCAATGGACTTGGCTTTTGTGAATGAGAAGGATGTGTTTTTGGTGGTGTACCTGGATGATTTGACGGTGTTTTCCAAATCCGATGAAGAGCACATGCATCATCTAAAAATTGTCTTTCAAAAGTGCAGAAAATATGATTTATCGCTGAATCCGAAGAAGAGCTTATTCGCCATGGAGGAAGGCAAATTACTCAGGAATATTATCTCAAAGGATGGCATTCATATTGACCCAGCACGTGTTGAAGCAATTCAGCAAATCGATCTGCCCCAGAATAAAAAAGAGATACAATCGTTCAATGGTAAGATGAATTTTCTGTGTCGCTTTGTGCCTAATCTTGTTGAACACTTAAGAGAGATGACAAACATGCTCAAGAAGGATAGCCAAGTGAAATGGACAGAATAGGCTCTAAAATCTTTCAATTTGGTCAAATTGGCCCTTTCTTCAGCTCCAGTTCTAGTCAGCCCGGACTACACTCAGGATTTCATATTGTTTTCATTTGCTTCGGAGCACACTATGGCAGCAGTATTATTGCAAAAAAGAGATGATCATGAAAGACCCATTGCATTCTTCAGCGGGGCTATAAGAGATGCAGCTTTAAAGTACAACATCATTGAGAAGCAAGCCCTGGCACTGGTGAAGGCATTGAAGGATTTCCGGGTATATATTCTACATTCTCACATTTTGTCCTATGTTCCTAATGCTGCTGTAAAAGATGTTTTAGTGCAGACCAATCCGGAAGGAAGAAGAGGCAAATGGATTGCAACCTTGCTGGAATATGATGTGGAAATAAATCCCACAAAGCTGGTCAAAGGACAAGGATTGGCGAAGTTAATGGCCGAATAAAACTTGCATGCCTTGGGCATAAATCTGATCACTGCTATTTCCGATGAGAACGAGGAAATATCATCCATTCAGGTATCTGAAATGTTTGCTCTGTCCCCATGGTATTCAGATATAATATATGTGCTAAAAAATCTATCACCACCGCCCGGCATGACTAGAAATAAAGCGAGAACACTCAAGTTGAAAGCTGTCAAGTTTTGCATTCTAAATTCTGCGCTGTGTTGGAAAGATCCCGGTGGCGTTTTGTTGAATTGTTTGGTGGAAGAGGCAAAGAAAGTCGTGGAGGATTTCCACGGAGGAGAGTGCGGTGGCCACCTTTTTTGGAAGTCAACAACAAATAATATTCTGAGAGTAGGGTACTATTGGCTTACATTGTTTGCTGATGTGTACAAGATGGTCAAGCGTTATCATAAATGTCAGATTTTCAAAGGAAAACAGAAATTACAACCTTTACCACTTAAGCCTATTGAGGTGAGCGCTCCTTTCCAGTAGTGGGGGTTGGATTTCATTGGTGAAATTCATCCCGCTTCTTCCGAACAGCATAAATGGATCCTTACAGTGACAGATTATTTCACAAAATGGATTGAGGCAACTCCCACCAGACAAGCTACAGATACGGTAATCATTTCATTTCTCAAAAATAACATCTTGTCTCGCTTTGGTTGTCTGAATAAGTTGATCACCGATAATGCAGCAGCTTTCAAATCAAAGAGGATGGTAGAATTTTGTCATAAATATCACATCATTTTGGGTCACTCAACTACCTATCATCCGTAATGCAATCGATTGGCGGAATCTTCGAATAAATCATTTGTCAACATCATCAAGAAGCTACTGGAAATAAATAAAAAGAGCTGGAATAAGAAGTTGGTCCATGCGTTTTGGGCAGATCGGATCAATCAGAAAAAATCCATTGGTATGTCACCGTTTGAGCTTGTTTATGGAGTTGACACAGTATTTCCCACCTCTCTTGCTGCCCCGGTAGTCAGACTTCTTCAGGAGGCAGGAAGTGAAGAAGATCCCATGTAGAGAAGGTTGAATCAAATGGTCCACTTGCAGCAAACAAGAGAAGAAGTTTTCAAGAGCACATCCAAATTGCAGGAGAAAATAAAGAAAATCTATGACAGAAAAGCAAAGGCCGATAGATTTCAGTTGGATGATGTGGTGTTGAAGGGGGATGCAAGGAATGAAGAGAAAGGTAAGCACGGAAATTTCGAGAATCTTTGGAAAGGTCCTTTCAAGATTGCAGCATATAGGGGTTAGAATGCCTTTCTTCTGAAGGAAATGAACGGGGAAGATTGTCCAGGAGGGCTGATCAATGGTCGGCTGCTCAAGCGGTACCACTGCTGATTTATTAACGCTGCTTCCACTGTCATTGTAAATACCATTTTTATTTCAGTTTGGTTTCAGTCTGTCAAGTTAGTTTTTGAGTCATTTCAATGTCAAGTTTGAGTCAATTTCTTGGTCATTTCAGTTTCATAAATAAGTCAGAGTCCTGTGTTGTAGTCGAAATGATGACTCCATAGCCCAATGGACAAAAGGCACTGTCTAGCTCCTCCATAGATCTGTTGTTCTTGGCACCTCCAAGGAGCTACCATCCCCCATTGGAGCCAATGTTAGAGTCGGTCTAGTCAGTCCTCCGTCAGAGATCAAAAATCTTTATGCATTTCATGTTTAGGTGTCCCGCTCCATTCATTCAGCTGCGTTCTGCTAGGGGCATGCCATGATCTGACGGAGAAAGTCATGCTAGTCATTTCCCCTCATGTCTGGCTCCTGCTGGCTTATGTTTTTGTGTCAAATAATCAAAAAGTCCATAACAGTCAACGTCTGGTCCTTTAATGGAAAAAAGTCATTTTTGGTCATTAGGTCTAGGGATTGATCAATTTGGTCTTTAATATGTCTAGTAAAGCCATGCAGGCCATAGGGATGCTCTTGCAAAGTAATGATCCGTAGAGTTTCATCGTCATATTGATAAACTTCGACTATTCTTCAAAACTCTGTTTTGAAGAAAAGTCAAACAGTGCTATTGGTGACAAAATTTTCAAAAGGGGTCTACCATTGATTTCTTCAGATGCAGTCATGGTTTCCGTGGCCGAATGTCCTGTCGTGTAATCCCTGCAAAGAGTGCCAAAAATTTCATCGTTTGAGCTAAAATTTCAAAGGGAAAGTGAAAATCCGTGTGTTCTAAAGTCAGTGAAAAAGTGTCAAAACATAACATTAGAAAAATGGGTTTTCAAGGAAGAAAAAATTTAACCCATCACTTCCAAGGCTATATATACAAGTTTTCATCATAATCAAAAGCATTGTGCTAATCCAAGCCTTGGAGAAACGTTGCAAAGGGTGTGAGTGTGCATCATGAGTGTTTGAGGGAGTTGGATGCAGTTTGAAGGAGCGCGGCACATATACTCAGGGGCGCGGCGCACACAGAGGGCGCGGCACACACAGAGCCTGCCCACAGTTCAAATTTTCCACAAGCGCGGCGGATACCTACGGTGCACTGGGCTTTGCGCGCGGCGCATAGGGGAAAAATGCCCAGAACTTTACCAAATCACCTCAAATATTTTGTGGAGCTCATCTATTTGTAAGGTAGGCTCGAAACATAACTTGTGCATCAAATTTTTATGGGTGATATAAGGGTTTTTATGCCTATAATTAAATGTAAAAATTTTCATAAAACAAACACAAGAAGACATCAAAGAAAAACTATTCTGCTAGGGTTTGTGCCACAGTGTTGTTGCTGCCAAGGTTATTTTTCCTACCCTACCCCTATTCCTTATTCCCCTATTGCATTCTTCCTACTATCCCTGCCCTAAATTACTACCAAACCCTCTCACCTATCCCTCTACTATTTGGTCAACATAACATCCCAAACCCTACCTTGTTAAAACCCCAAAACCTGCCCTATCAAAATACCCCAAAGCCCCCTACATATCCCTAAACAAAATTCTCCTACAACCCCTATTCCCATTATATTATCCCCCTCCTAATACTCCCTTGTTTCATTGTCCCCTTGGTGGCAGATTATCAAAACAAAATAGCTTTCATCATCATCAAAGGGGCAACCTAAATTCAGTTTATAAAATAGCAGTCATGGCATTCGAGGTTTCATCAAAGTATGAGGAGGAAACCCACAGTGATACAGCTTCAGAAGAACAGGCCCCCAGGAGACATCACCGGAGTGGCAAACATGTTAGAGATGAGCCAAACACCCTCACCGAGTTGCAGGCATGCCCTCTTGCTATGTCATGTTTCCAGCATTTAGCATGTCATGAATTTTGTCAAAGGGTGGCAAATGTCATAGTTCATCATGAGTTGGCTCGTCTTTTTGCGCTTCACCTACATGGAGGTCAGTCTATCTTGGCTGGGGTCACTTTCATATTGACACCCGAAGCCATATTAGTGGCAACAGGCATACCAAATGTTGGAGAACAGTGGAATAAGAAGAAGAAGGTGGAGAGGCATCATTATGAGCCTTACATTAAGGCCAACTGTTTGAGTCAGCTCACGAGAGTTTTCCCATTCAGATTTTTGAGAGATGAGTATGCTCTTCTCATGAAATTGATCATGAAGTACTTCAGTTGTGAGGGGAGGTTTTCTCGCCTTTATGCCTATCACATCAGGTTGCTCATGCACTTTACCAGGGTGCGGATGATGAACCTCCCATTTTTCATTTGTGGGAACATAGAGAGGATGAAAAATTTCATGCAGCACAAGACCCCTCGACAGCAGCTCAACAGTGTTTATCACTTTGCTCTTATCCGGATTTTGGTGGACCATCAGTTGGGATTGCAACGTATTGCTTGGGAGGACTTCATCTCCCGTGACTTCTTCAGTGCTCCACAGGTAGTATCAGAGGTAGATCATGATATAGGTGGCCCATCTCATCAATATGAGCGACATGAGACTACTACTATGCCAGTATACATCACCTATCAGAAAGGCAGTAGACCTTTGTTTGCAACAGCATAGCGAGTGTTATCTCCACCCAGGGTGGAAGGGGCCTCGCTTCCGACATCAGCATCACATGAGAAGGGCAGAGGTAAGGAGCCAGTGCAGGAGGAAGGGCCATCAGGTGAACGAGAGACCAAATTCATTCTCCTCCATGATGATGAGACAGATACAGAACCAACAAATGCAGAACTTGCAGAGATCATCCAGGAGCAGCAATCAGTGATTGAGGCCTTATCCCTTGACTTGGAGACGGCCAAGTGGAACATGAAGTACCTGGAGCAAAGAAACAAGCAGCTTGAGGATCAATAGGCGATTATGGAGCTGCAAAACATTCGTGAGCATCGCCAAGCCGCTCAAAGGAGAAGAGCTGAGCTCACATCATTGGAGCAAGAAATCAATGAGGATCGGGAGGCCCATCTTGAGAGCGTGAAAATTCACTTGGAGAGGATGGTGGAAAAGGCCAATCAGGACCTTGCCTCGCTGAGACACATGGCTTATCATTACAGGACACGAAATATGAGTGCAAGGGCCCGGATAAGGAGCTTGAAGGCGAAATTGAGGAAAGCAACAAGAAAGGCAAAAGAGGCAAAAGAGCAAGATCAGCTTTGAATCTTGGCTGAGGATTCCTTAGCACATCATAGAACTCCATAGAGAACCTCCAGCCCAAATTTCAAGGAATTTGGGGAATTTTTGGTCACATGACAAATTTTTGGGCAAAACACAACTGGCACGGCGCTAAAAAGATAGAGCTCCAAATGAGGAATGGTTTGTTTTGGATTCAGCATGGAAAATCACGACTACTGGTGCCCAGACAAGAAATTTTGGCAAGATCTAAGTCTCCTAGAGGTCAAAAACACCCAAAAAATGGCCTCTCTGCCCCTTTTTTGACACACAGGAAGCAGTCTTTGGAGAATGAAGATTTGGAGGGGAAAATGAGCACAAAATTCAAAAATTCCAGTGGGGTTAGAAAGTAGACATGACATGATTTCCAACAAGCCCACTTGGGCACATTTTGGACACATGCAAGTGCCCCAAAACAGGCCCCAAAGTAGCGCAGTGCACAAAGAAAATGGCGTGGCGCACAGAGGAAAAATTGCCAAATTTGCTTCCGTTTCGTGAAATTTCGGTTCCCGACTTCTCCAAGTGGGCCTTCTCATCTACACTTCAATTTTTTGGCACCAAAGGTGGCATTTAAAGTATTTTTTCTCCAGATTGGCTTCTATCCAAGTGGAAAAGGAAGGCAAATGGTCACCCAAGACAAATGTCATGTTTGTAGCGCTGCACTTGTAGCTGATGGTTGGCTCTTCATCTCCATTTTGTAATGATTCGAGTAACTCCCCAACCTTTGGGCGTTCTATCTCTTCATGGCACATTCTATATATTGTATGTAATCTATTTGCAAAGGGTTGGTTGGCTTATAACTTCTGGGAGACTGTGGGAAAGAAACTCTGTTTCTTCACTGTGTATTTTTGACAGAGAATTAATGAAAGGCATCAGCTCTGTTTCATGAGATTCTTGTGGTTGTGAGTGTAGCAAATGTGTCTCTTATGTTTTCATATGTATTTCGTTATGTTTTATAATTCAATTCATGTTCATTTCCAGTGAAATTTTCTGAGTGATATTAGGTAGAATTCAATTTTATTGCTCTGCCTGTGGGAAAATTTCATATTCAGTGCTTTTCTTCTATTGAAAAGGATTCATGTAGCTATGCCCTTTTCACTTTCTTCAGCAATCTATTCATTCCACGTTACCTCAAACTAAATTGCTACATTTTCCGCCTGCCTTGCCTCACGGAATAATCTGTGCCTTTGTATTAAATTCTCTGTTCCTTGCTGACCGTTGGTCCCATACCATCCCAGAAGCTCAGTCATTCATCAAAATGGTTTCTTGTATCCCTATTCACTTACTAGTCTAAGATCAATATTTCACTGTAAGTCATCTCAAACCGTTTTTGCTTATATATTCACTGAGCGTGACTCGGAGAGAGCCCTCTCCTGTTCTGGTAGGGCTAGCTACCAGACTGAGCGTGGTTTGTGGTTACCCTAATTTTTGCCTTCCTTCAGCCTAAGGCAGATTTAGGTGCTAACAGCTCCATGTCCATATCCATCTACTCAAGTGCTTGTTCAATCTCTTGAGCAAAGTCCTGCTCCTATAGCTGCTCACCCTGCCTGCTTGGTGCCAGTTGTCTGGATGAGTCGACTACCTGTACGGGCATAGTTTCATCTATCTATACATGTTGCACCCCTTGATGTACATGTTCTTGTTGTGCTTCCTTCTCCTGTCTATGCAGCTCCTGTTCCTTCCGGAGTTTCTCCTTCAACTCATGCAACTCCTTCTTTATTTCCTCCATTCTCCGTTTTTCTCTCTACCTTTGCACGTTCCTCCTATCGCACAGTTGCCTCTTCGCCTTTATTTCTTAAGCTACTTTCTGCACAAGTGGGTCTGCTCGAAACTTGTAGCTTTGCTCTACCTCCGCGTTGTCGACAATCTTCCTCTTACCTTTGTCGTGCGCTAGTATGATTACCTTTGTTGCCGCTACTACTGGTGCCCTCCTGGATGCTGCTTCACACTGCTTTGCTAACCATTCCACAGCAATGTCAACCGGTTCATTGGGTCTAGAGAAGTTGTAACAATATCTCCATGGGTCCTCCTCGCCCAATGACACGCCCTGTGGATCCACTGAAATTGTACTCTCGTGCAGTGATCTTTTACAAAACAATGTGGGTCATACGGATTGTAGCTTCGAGCGTCGAATGGATATTTCTTGATCTCCTCTGCTTCGACATCCGCATGCTTGAAATTATGTATCTCGTATAACCCGATCCGCAATGGAAGAGCGGGCCAAGGTGCCTTCTTCTTCCGGTGTAGCCTAGCTGACAATCCTACTGAGATGTGGTATGATACTTCCTGCATGATGAGCTTGTCCAAGGCAAACTTTGGAAAAACATGCGAAGGCTTCTCTGTGTTGTACATCCATATGAAGGTGTCAGACGGTGAGGCATACCAATCTACTATATCAATCAGTTCCTCCATTGCTGCCTTCGACATGCAAGGTGGATCTTGTTCAAATATCATCTTGTATACTGGGGTGACAAAATGATCTGAAAGTTTTGTGATAACTCCTCTGAAGTTGCATTCAGACAACATTTTACAATAAGTGTTCATAGATGTCTCCGTCGGTGTCCATGCCCACTTCAAGCTTGGGAACTCCTGACAGGCACAGATTGCATCCAAGATGTAAGTGGACATGTAGATTTCTACTTGCTGACCTTTGGGCAGTTATCGAGCTCTTGTTACCTATTCCTTCAGCTTATGAGCCAACATGTCGGACTCATTACATGCTTTTCCTTCACTAGCCAGTTGGTCCAACGTGATCACCTAACTCTGTGAGAAGGTTTCCATGCTCTCTTGGCCATACAAGTGACATGCAAAGATGACCAAGTGTTTAGTCATTTAATGTTCTTAAATTGTCAACATAAATTATCGACCAGGGCAAGTAAACTGATGAAGCACAAGTGCACTATATGTGCTAGAAGTTATTTTTATGTCATTAAGATGTTTATGTTATTGTTAAAGTCTAAATTGAGAATTAGTATGGAGATGGTGTTACTGTCTATATTAGAGTATTGTCCCTAAAATCTGTTAGCTGGTTATTCTAAAATTAATCTTAATTGAATCAAGTTTTGTGGATGGTTGAAGAGTGATCCTAAACTCTACTCTATTAGACTGTTTTTTATTTTATTTTGAATTTTATGCTGTAGCCAAACTAGACTAACTATGAAAGCATGTGCAAAAGAGATCTACTTTATTGAATTGGGAATGAATGATGCTTGAATTCAGTTTCCAAGAAAAAGACTATCACTCTTTAACTATTGCAGCTTCACTCATGCAAAAGTAAAACAAGAACTAAATTGATAAGCTATAAAACAACCAAACAGTGAAATGAGATAGTTGAATTATACTAGGTAGAAATCAAATGAGATGATCAAACTATGTTGGGTAGAAAGCAAATGAAATAACTAAATTATGCTAAGTAGAAATCAAATGAAATTGTTGATGTAGAATATCAATTTAATCGTGAATTCCATTGGACTGCATCTTAAAACATAAAATAGAGCATCCATAACTTAAATCTAAGAAATCAAAGGAAACCTATTTGCAATGGATCAAAGACCTGAACTAGATGCAGGGGCCTTCCATGAGACAGTCAATGACTTCAATCAACACAACATGGAAAGCATGAACCAACATCTATTAATAGAAAATAGTTGTAACACGATGTGCTTCAAAATTACATATAGCAGTGTGCACCAAAACACAGAGTGGACATTTTTCTTATAACATTTCTTCAAATAACAGCATGAGAATTTTAAGCCTACGTATCTTCATTATGATCCCTATTAAACCAAACTATATTGCTTAATCATCAATTTGCTATTTGGAAAAGCAAATCGATAATATTTCATGAAATTTGAACTCTGCTCCAGTGTATGATCTTGCAGTTGACTTTGAGGTTGACCGTATTGCAATGCGATTATCTTGAAAGATTGGCTCGAGAGAATAAGAAAGAATCCACGATGGGATCATTCCTTATCTATCCATATCTTCTTTTGTTGAGATGGTGCACTGGAACCCTGTCAACAATGGAGGTAGCTGCAGATCTATGGATTAGATACACAATCAGGTCAATTCCATAGCTAAATGAAAACTTTAAGAAAACAATAAGGTATATGGACAAAATATGAAAAAGAGGACATGTAAGTGCTTACCTTAACAAAACCTTATGTTTATTTCATTTATTTAGGTGATAGGAATAGGAAAAGGGAAGAAGTATGGGAAAAAAGGGTGTCAATGTAAAGCAGTCTTTGGACTCTACATTCCCCCACGCTAGAGGTTTTGTATGTCCTCATACAACTCATCATTGTCATTCTCTTGTGCCTTCTTAATTTTACACTTAGGATTCACTTTCTTCTTCTTTCTAGAAACCACTGGCATTCTTGGTTTATTCATTAGGATTTTATATTTTAGGTTGAATATTTCTCTTTGCATTTCCCTATTTTCTTTCTTAAACTTCTTTTTCTTTTTGTACCATAAACTCAAGTGAAGAATAAGGTTGTCACCCTTGGCAATTTGAATTCCATTCTTTTCTTTCAGTGTTTGTTTTTCATTTTTTAGGTATCTGTTCAATTTCTCCAACTCAAAGATTTCTTTCTTTAAAACATTAGATGTTGAAGGTTATTGTGGCTCATTGAATTGATTACTTCCTTCTCCTGGACTTTGGATTGACTCTTTAGTTGTTTATTCCTTCCTTTTTAATGACTCTATGTAGTCATAAATTTCTTGTTTAACAGGATCAACACCTGGACTGTGTACTGGACTTCTTGGAGGTGAACTGAAGGGGGTGGTGACACCCTTGGTTACAGTTTTGGTGATTCTCGTAGAGAGTCTGCAAGGTCTTTAGTCTACTCTGTCGCCTCAAGATCAATATATTCTGCAACTCGTGAGACAACTTGTTGCACCGTGTTCAATCTGGTACTTCTTCTTAGACCTGTGGTCAGTAATCCCTGAGTTTTCTTCTTTTTAGCTTTTGGATTCTCTTTTTGAGGAAGGATCTTAGTTTGGGATAAATCCTCTGTTCCTTTGCCAACTTTCTTTCTTCTAAGTTTCCCTTTTTCATTTTCTTCAAAATATCTACTATGGGTAGTTCATCCTTTGATAATTCCTATTGATAATTGGGTTCTTGTTCTTTTACTGTTTCCATTTTTCTCTTCCTTCCCCTGAGGGTTCTACAACCACTGGGTTGTTTAGGGGTTTTTTCTTCAAAATGATTTCTTACTAAAAAAATTTCCCAGTTTCCACCTATACTCTGAAGGTGAAACTCCATCAAGATTTTTATCAATCCATGATGGTACATGGTATTGTCTATGAATTGACTTGAATTTTGAACATTCATGGACATTTTCTTAAGACTATGCAAGAGGAAGTATGGAAGATTCATTTGGTGTTCCTCAAGAAAATTCATCATTATCCTAATGTGGTAGAAAAACATGCATCCAAACTGACCTTCACAAGTAATAAATTTATGAAGTACAAGGAGCAAATTCCTCCATTTACTCTTAAGGGTTGTACTAGGAATACCTTTTCTAAAGATGGTGGTGTCCATGTTTGGATTTTTCAAGAAGAATTTCCAATCTTCCCCATCGATTCCTCTATTTTTGAACCATTTTTCTCCACTTCTGGGTAATTTGGTAGCTTCTGCAATCAGGGATTCTGTTATGGTGAACTTGATGTCTCCTATTTCAACCTCTATTCCATCAAAATAACGTGCAAAAGTCTTCGTTATCTCCCTGTGGAAACCATCAAATTTCTCTATGAATTGTAACCACTGTACTTTCTGCAACAGCTCCCCGGTCTGAGGATATCCTTCCAAGAACTTCTTTCCTGCTAGTTCTATTTAGACAATAACACCCATTATGGAAGATGCTTCGTCTCAAGGATTGTTTACTTGACAGGGACAAATGGTGTTGGTAGGGTTTTGTTCTATGTCAGAGAGATGGAGAGGCTATGTGAATTCGGAGAAATGAGAGAATTATAATGAAGACTTTGTAAATGAGTTAACCATTAGAGTGCATCCAAATTAATGATTCGGAGATTACTTCGATAGATTCGGAATGGGGACAAGGCAGGAGTTAAAATGGTGCATTATGATGATTTTGAGAAGCGACCATCACCCACAATTTGCAATGATTTCATTTTATTTCAGCAGTTCTATGTCCTCATAGTTCATATATGCAATATATTAACCCTTATTGTAAGATTAAAGTATCACATACCTTTGACCGATTTGCTAACCTTATTTTTCCTTTGATATCTTCTGCGGGTAGTTTGCACTGTCAATTATTCTTCAATTCGAGTCACTAAGTATTCCTGTCAAATTCGCTACAAAAATCTTATTAGAGCTGCATAAACTTGTCTGAGCTGCAAAAAGTTACTAATTCTGTAGCTGAGAAAAAAACTTTAGGAAAGGGGAATTTTTTTTTGGAAAAGAGAAAATTTAAGGTGCCAACATGAGTTGGTTTTCACTTCAAATTTTCTGTATAAGCATGCCAACAACATGTTGGTTTTCAAGTTTATACATTTTTTTAATTAATTATATATCTATATATCTATATCTATATATATATATATAGGATAATAAAATTTCTAAGGTGGAAAAGAAGAAGAATTTTTCTCAACCATCTTCAATTCTGAATTATCTTGGAAAATTTTGACAAATTCTTCTTTTGTCAATGGCTTCTGATAAAGTCTAAGTCAATGTCCATTCACTAAAATAGGAATTTTCTCTTCATCAATAGTCCTGATTCTAACTGCACCATTGTCAAAGACATTTTCAACTTCATAGGATCCAAGCTAGTGAGTTTGGAATTTTCCTTGGAAATTCTTGAACTTTGAATTGAAGAGTAATGCCCAATCTCCTGGATGAAATTTCCTTTCTTTAATGTACTTATCATGCCATCTAGATCTCTATTGTTGAACTAGGTTGGTCTTTTGGAGGGCTTCTTGTCTTATTTCATCAAGCTCATTAAGTTGTCTCATCATTTGCTTTTGTGCTTCTGATAAGTCAAGATCCAACTGGACTAATGTTTTATAAGTCTAGATCTAGAAATCTATTGGAAGTAAGACCTGCTTCCCATAAACAAGTTCATAGGGAGTATGTCATGTAGTACTTCTCCATGTAGTTCTATAAGCCCACAAAGCTTCTGAAAGCTTTTCTACCCAGTCCTTCCTATGTAAGTGTATAGTCTTGATAAGAATTGCTTCAATCACCTAATTTGTAGACTCAATTTGTCCATTGTCTTGTGGATGGTATGGAGTGGAATTTCGATTCTTGATTTTGTATTGCTCCACCAGCTTTTGCACTAATCTGGATGTAAATTGTGTTCCTTGATCTGTTACAATTTCTCTTGGAACACCAAAACGAGTGAAAATATCCTCAAAAAGAAATGAAACTACAGCATTTTCAGTAGCAAAAGGAAGTGTTTTAGCTTCTACCCATTTAGTGACATAATCAATTCATACTAGAATATACCTTTTTTGCTTATAAGGTGGACTGATTAGGCCAAAAAAATATAGTGCCCATTTCTCAAATGGTTCAATGAGTACCTGTGGCTGTAATGGAATTTCATTTGAAAGAGTAGGTTTGCCCTTTCTCTAACAATTGTCACATCTTTTAACATATTCCTTGGTATCCTTGAAAATGGAAGGCCAATAATATCCTAAAAGTAGGACTTTACAAGCAGTTCTTTTGTCAGAAAAATGTCCTTCACATGGTTCATCATGGCAGGCTTTAAGTATTTCTAGTACTTCATCCTCTCAAGCATATCTTCTGATGATGAGATCTGGTCATGTTTTGTATAATTCTTCGTTTATCCATGAATATGATGTGCTACTGTGAACTATCCTCCTATTTTCTCTAGGAGACAAATGAAATGGAATTTTCGATGTAGCTAAATAGTTAGCAATATCTGCATATCGGGATGATTTAGTAGCTACTGCAAAAAGATATTCATCAGGAAATTTATCCTTTACAGGTTGATCATTATTATCATTCTGAATTCTAGATAAAAAGTCAGCAATTGTATTATGTTTTCCATGTCTATCTAGAATGGTGATGTTGAATTCTTGTAACAATAAGGGCCATCTGGTTATTCTTCCATTAGTGATTGGTTTATTCATTAGATATGTAATGGAAGAATGATATGTGCGAATGAAAGCTTCATAGCCAGTTATATAATGTCTGAATTTGTTAATGGCATGAACTACGGCTAAAAACTCCTTCTCAGTTACAATATAATTTAGCTATGTAGGAGTTAAATTTTTACTAGTATAATAGATTTCATAAGGAGTAAGTTCTTTTTTCCCCAACACGGCTCCTAAGGTTGTATCTGAAACATCAATTGATATATGGAAAGGAAACTTCCAATTAGGTCCTTTTAAGATACGTGCTTCAAAATTTTCTTTTTCAATGTTTCAAAGGCAACTTGACAATCAGAATTCCAACTAAATTCATAGTCCTTGGTAAGTAGTTTAAAGAGTGGAGATGCGTTTTTTATGAAATTTTCTATAAATCTTCTATAATATCCAGTAAAACCAAGAAAACTCTTAACATCTCGTTGACAGTTTGGCACTGATAATTTATAAATGACCTCGACTTTAGATGAGTCTACCTTAATTCCATCTCCTGAAATATGGTGACCTAAAACAATTCCTTTGTTAAACATCATTAAAAAAAATTCATGACTTAAAGAAAGATTTGTTTCTTTACGTCTTATTAAAACTTTTTCTAAATTTTCAAGTGCTTCGTTAAAAGAATCTCCATAAACTGTGAAATCATCCATATACACTTCCACAGAATCATGAATAAGATGAGAGAAAATTCTGAGGACTACTCTTTGGAATGTTGCCAGAGCATTGCGTAATCCAAACGGAAGTACTTGGTAAGAATAAGCTCCCCATGGACAAGTAAATGTGGTTTTATATTGATCTTCAGGTGCTAGCTAAATCTGGTTATATCCACTAAAACCATCCAAAAATGAAAAATACTTTTTCCCTGCTAATGTGTCTAAGACTTGATCTATGAAAGGAAGAGGAAAGTGGTCTTTTAATGTTGCTTTATTCAATTCCTTGTAATCGACGCATACTCTCCATTTTCTATTTTTCTTTGGAACAATTACTAGGGGTGAAACCCATTGACTCTCTAATATTGGATAGATGAAATTTACATTTAGAAGCTTTTGTAATTCCTCCTTAACAACTTCTTTTAAAATTGGGTTCATTCTTTGTTGTGGTTGTCTAACTGGTATTGCACTTTCTTCAATGTAGATATGATGTATGCAAGTATTAGGATCAATTCCTCTCATATCAATGTATTCCCATGCATAAGAAAAAGAATGTTTTTGTAAAACTTCTACCAGTTGATTCTTTTGTACTTCTTCCAAGTTTTCATTAACATTCAAAGTTTTACCTGGAAAAATTTCTATTAAAGAATTCCCAAATTTCTCCATGGAGAGAAATGATACTTGTTTATATGAGAGATATTCATTTCAACTACGGTCATAATGTGAGGAAGATTCATTATTTTCCAATAGATTTAAAATTTGGTCCTCCTCTCTTATTTGTTCAATAGTGAAAATAGGTTGTATATCATCGTCATCATCTATCCATTCCTCATTCTCTATTTCTATTGTTGTTCTTTCAGGTGTGTATAACATAAATTTATTTATAGAATTTCCATCTGAGATAAACATGTCACCTGATCTACAACCAATGAAAGCATCAGTTGTAGCTAACCAAGGTCTTCCTAGGATTAATGGATGTCCTCCTAAATTATTCTTGGGTGTTAAGACCATGAAATCAATAGGATATTCCCAAGAATCTAAGGATACACAAACATCTTCCAACACACCATCAGGTTTAATCACGGCCCTATATGCTAATTGTAATAGTGTTAGTGTGTATTGAAGATTAGGAAGCCTAAGTGAATCCATAGCTTGTTTACTCATTATGTTTATGACTACTCCTAGATCAATCAGTTTGTTTGGTATTTCAATTCCATTGATGTTAATTTTTATAATGGGGCGCCCTGGATCTAGATATTTTTGGATTGTCATTTTCCCCATCATGATGTCTGCAATTTTCCTGACTAATTGAATTATTTTTATGTCTTTTCTTTTTCTTCCTGGTCTTTGAGTACTTAATTCCTTAATCATTTTTGCAAAGATTGGTATTTATTTTATGTATTTTAATAAAGGAATTTTGATACATACATTTCTTAATTCATCATTCATATTATAATCAGGCAATGTGATTTGTTTTTCTACTCCTTCATCAATTTTGAACCGTTAAGGAAAAGGTGGTCTAATTGATACCGAGGGTTGTTCTATAATAGGAGTATTTATTGGAACATTTTCTGTTTGATTATTTTCTTTTTTAGGGAGAGAGGTCTCTCCTTCTTCAGATTGATTTTTATGTTTTTGAAGGTTTGTTCTTGCTTCCTGAATAACAACAGGGGGTTTTCTTTGCAATACTCTTCCAGACCTTAATTGGAAATTATTTAGATCTAGTGGATTTATTACATAGGTTTGAGGATTTTTCCTTTCCATATTGTAAATAGGTTGTTGTGATATTTTATTATTAGGATTTGGAAGTGGTTGAGCGGGTAGTTGATTTGGTTTTTGTGCAAATGGTAGGGAGAGCTGTGGATTTTGACTCTGAACTTGGACTTGAGGTAATTGATTAGCTTGAGGAATTTGATTGGATTTGGGTAAGAATTATGGTGGAAGATAGGATGGTGAATATTGTTGACATTGAGCATAAGGCCCATAAGGGTTTTCAATCCTTGATTCCAAGATTGTGATTGTGGCTAAGCCCAAGGTTGCCAAGATGGATTCCAATTATTTTGTGAAGACTGAGAAAATTGTTGTGGTCTAAAGCCTTGTGGTTGATTTGGTTGGGAGTTTTGCCATGGTCTCTTGGCTATAAAGTAAATAGGGTCTACTTGTTCCGGTATTCCTTCATCATTAAATACATCCTTGAGACCTGGTAAAGAAGGTCACTCCTGGTTATTTGCACATATGGCACAAGTTTTTATAGCTTTTGAATCTAAGGGACACTCTCTTAGGGCATGCTTCTTTCGACATCTAGAACAGAAAATGGATAATGCAGCATTCTCAAATTTTTAGTTATTCTATATTTTAATGGTGTCTATTTGTTCACTTAGACTCCCTAAAATATCTATTTTGAAAGTATCAAGCAAGCTTCCTAATTCTTCTCTACTAATTGTCCCGGCTACAGATTTATTAATTCTTGATAAGATACCGTCTCTAGGACTCTTTCCAACTCGTGCTTTACCCCTTTAGATGTGTACACATTGATGAGCCTCGGTATTGCAACAAGAATGATGCAACTCCCAAGGCTACCGACTTTAATTATCAACATGGGGTTCGTACAAACTTAAGAGGTATCGGCACTATATGTGCAGCATACAATGTGTCCTTCATTTGCTTTCATGATGTAATGGAGTGCATGTACTGAATTCAAATCCTAAACTAATTGTAGAAAATGAAATGTTTGAAATGGAATCTTAACCTATTACAAGAAATAAAGTACAAGGAAAGAAACATATTCTAATTGCATAAAGATCATGAACTAAATGTAAAATAGCTTAATTCTATTTATCACATGTGAGGATTTAAATTAACTAATCATGAAATCTAATATAGACAATACTAACTGCTATGTGCATGTGTAAATATAAAAGAACTCATTTTTTAAATCTTTTTGTGCTATAAATGCTAATGCTAATCTTTCCTTGATCTTTGGCAGGGGAGATAGATGTGGAGCAAGAGGGGTACAATGATTTTGATGGCTTGGAGATCAAATAGGGGCCTAATCCCAGCTTCAATAATGAATTTTCTCAATTCAGGCTCAAAACAAGCCGCTACAGGATTTCCTATAGGATGTACTAGTTCTCCTACGGGATCTCCTAGTTCTCCTACAGCATCCCCTGATTAACTACGGGGTGTTACAGATTTACTATACGAAATTATAATTCATCGAATGACCAAGAAAATCAAATCCAAATTGGATGGGACAAATTTTTTTATTGAATAGGATGTCTTAGGTCCCCATTCCAAGTGGAATCACTCAAAAAGATCTATGTTAACCCATGCTAAAAAATAGCACAAAATTACTAGTCGAAAATCTAGAAACTAAAGAACTAGTGAGCTAGTAAATCTATAAAATGCCTAACCTAATCAAGTGAAAATGTAGTGGGGTAATTTTTGTTATGAACTAGAATTTTCTTTTGGTCTAATTCAAGTGGAACTAACTAGATTGAAGCTCGTTAGCATGCTCTAAAAAATAGCAGAAATTTATTGTTCTTTGCCACAAAGTAGTTCCAGAAATCTAGATTTGGGAATAAGAAAGCTAATCCAAGTAGTTCAATGATTACTATGACCTTCAAAATATTTTACAATGTTGAAATGATGCTTGTGATCCTGCAAAATAGCTTACATAAACCATTTACCCCAATCCTACAACAAGAAATAATTAATACTAAATGCAGAAATAGAAAGAAATAAAAACAAGAGATGCATGCGAATAAGAAGTGAAAAGAAGGAAAGAAAATGATACAAAAGGAATTTGAGGCTCCTAGAATGGTCAAGCCCAAGGAAACTCAAATACCTATAGAAGAGAACAAGATTTAGAAGCTGAACATGACACCAATCTTCATTATTTTCATCAATACAATTACATCCCTGTAAGAAAATACAATGGAACTGCAGAAATACGAGTTCTCTCCACAAGAACACTAATGAAAATCTCCCCATAGAGGAAAATTCGACTTGGTACTTATAAAAAATTATTAGGAATCATTCCTCGTGAAAGGAGGAAGCTTTCCCCACCAAAATCCCTTGATTAGTGGATCTAGTCCCCAATACTAGGAATCTGCATTAAATGGCAGGGAACACATTCCTAGATTTTCTCAATCATTGGAGTTCCACAATTTGTGCCATAATTCCATAATATTTTGTTGATTTATTATTTAATAGTGATCCTCTTGTGGTAGGGAACAAGTCCCAAAATTATCTCCTGCTCCAAATATTCATAATTTGCCCAATATTCTCATAATATTCCACAAAAATAAATAATATTAGGCACAAATATGCAATTATTCATAAACCTACCTAATGAATATATTAAAGTTAAAAATACATTATCTAATGCAAAAAGAGAGGTTTAATGTGCTGAAGGATGGTCATAAGCCTTAATTTATGTTTAATTTACAGGTATGGGCCTTAATTTATATCTAATTTAGAGGTCCATCATACCCCCTTACTGAAAGTGTTGCTTATCCTCTGAGAAACTTTAGTGACCTCATTGTGCTTCATTCATGGCCCTGGTGGCCTCTCTCTTGTGCATTAAGAATATTGGCTGTAAGTTCTGCAAGGACAAGCCCAAAAACATGTTTGTGCAAATAAAAATCCTTGTTTCTTGAGACCATTAGTTTGCCTTATTCCCCTTATTCAAGATGGTTCTTGAATTTTCAGTTTGGAAAGGTCTTCCACGTCCTTATCAACCTTCTGCTACCTTGTTCCACCATTTGGAAACCTATGAAACCTTTAAAATGTCTTTAGATGAGAACCAGGACATCCTGTAGTAATTCATGTCAAAACTACAGGAAACCCTATTAAAACTATAGGAAACCAGTTTTGAGCATAAATGATAGTCTGAGGTTAGGGTAGGCCCTCAACTTGACTCCCATGCCTTTCTCCCATTTTTAGGCCCTGGACAAAAGCTAGAAAGAGATTAGATACCTCTTGGAAAGTCTCTTTTCATCACTATGGTTTGAGTTCTGTTTTGATGGCAGATGGCTCATTTCCTTTTGTTGCCGCCTTCTTCTCTCTTGTGGCCTAGATGGTTGCCTAATGGCCTTAGAGTTCTCTATTTTGATTAGGTCTCTCTTAGGCACTAGCATTTTGGGTTTTAGCACAATTTTTTCTTTCTTCCTTCTTATAGCAGCATTTTGTCTTCCTGTAGTAGTCATTCCTTCTTCCTTCAGAGTCTTCTAACTGTATGGGAGTGATGAGAAATGATGTAGGTTTGTGAAAATGGAGAGGATGCTCTGTTTGCTTTTCCAAGAAATTTTCAAGGTGAGATAGGGTTTTTTCTTGAAATTATGAAATGGGATGGCTGAATGATAGATAGATAGTGAATATGAAGTATATGGAGGGCTTAGAGTGTTTTGATGACTTGGCCTTTGCAAAAATTTATTCTTTTAACTGTTGTCCTCATTCCTTGAAATCATCACCCTTCATAATTTGACTTTTCAACATTGCATGAGTGAAAGAGTGAGCTGCAATTAACTAGTTGAAGGTGGCTCAAACTACTGACCCATCCTTAGCTTATAAAACCTCATCTCTCATGCATTGACAAAAATTTCTAACTATAATATGCTCAAGAGAAGAGGTCAAGAATATTGTGTACCTTTACCTACCTAATGGTTGTTGGAGAGACATGCATGTTGCTACTGAGTTGATGTTGTTGTGCTTCTCATGACTCAGGTACATCTTCTTGACTGCGTTTTTATTTTTTGTTGATCTTATTTTATTGATGGGTTGTCTTCTTATTGATGTGCAAGTGATGGCTTCCTTTGTTGTTGTTGAGCTTATAAAACCCTGTAGTTATGCTTCTCCTCTTTCAATCATGGTGCTGAAGGTTAGGCCTGGAGCCTATTGTTACTTCCAAATAGGTTGTTGTAGCTACCCTTTTTTTTTAATGTTTGTGTCCTTTCTCTGTTGGAGGGTAAATAGGTATTGGAATGAGTGGAAGGTGTGGCCATAGAGTGACATGGTCATGATGGGTGTTGGCTAAGATGTGGTGAAGTCAATGTCCTTTTTTCCTATCCCAAAACAGACTTGCATCATAATTTTTTCATCGGACTGCCTTTCCTGTAGATGTTCAAAACTTCTAGTAGTACTACAAGAAACTCCTGTAGTAATTCAGGACAGCCTCTTGTAGCAGACTTGTTTTGTCCATATCTCCCAAACAGTAGAATGGATTGACCTAAAAATTTCTGAGCATGTTGCCATCATCATTATGCACCTCCCCATAAAAATGAAAATAAATGGTCAATGGATGCACAGATCTCGATAAAAACTAAAAATGGCTAAATGTGATGGACGTCGATTTCTTGGAAACCGTGCACTGGAATTTGCTGACATTGCTTGGGTATGTTACCATCATCCATATGCATATCCCCATGAAACATATTTTTAAATGGATGCACGGATATCGAGAAAATGTAAAAATAGTTGTAGGTGATGGAGGCTAATTTCTCGAAAACTGTGCACTAGAATTTGCTGAAATTGCTTGAGCATGTTACCATCATCCATATGCATCTCCCCCTGAAACAACTTGGCAAATGAATGCATGGTTTTCAAGTTATGGAAAAAAACAATTTCTGCTCTATGTATTTTTGTTTCCTGTAGTAAAACAGAGCCTTCTTGTAGGTTTTTAGGACAGCAAGCAAACTGAATGGGAAAAGCTTGATGGATGGATGGTGGAAATAGATGAGGGTGATGGATTGGCATGGCCTTGGCCTTGTTGGAGCATTTAAGCAAAGGAGGAGAAAGTCAAAATTTGACTTCTTTTGACTAGGTTTGACCTATTTTTTCTTTTGTTGGTGCCAACTTGTTTTTTTTGCTTGCAGATGTTGGAGAGTACATGCATTTATCAGAGAGATACATGGAGAAAATATATTTTTATTTTCTTTTTTCTTTTTTTTCTTCTAGGCCTACTAGCCGCTTGAATGAGGTTTTCAACTAGTAGGTCTGCCTAGGCGCCTCAAATGAGGTTTTCACCTAGGATCTTTTCTTTTTTCTCTTTTTTCTTTTTTCCCAGCCCATTGACCACCTCATGGAGGTTTTCAATCAATGAGCCAATATGAGGCACCTAAAAGGATGTTTTCAACTAAGATTTTTATTTTTTTCTCTTATTTTCATTTTTTTTTCTACCCTACCCTACTTGAAAAACAAAATCACTTTCAAGTATAAGAATACTTCCAATGGAGCCATGTGCCCATCAAGATGACAAACAAACTGATGTGTAGGCTTGCAATATATGATTTGACATGTACCTGGATTTTAGAGATCAAATGATCTAACTTTGAAAGGATCAAGCATAGTTGAAGAAGAGAGTGATGCTCCATCTTGTTTATTTTCTGGAACCAAACCTCAATATAACTTTGATGTCCTTGGTTTTCTTTCTTATCTAGATCATTCTTCATGTCTTCTTCTACCATTACCTTCAAATCTTTCTCTTTTTTCTGATTGTTAAATTGAATACATGGAGGATTTGATGGTAACCATGAGGGAGCTCTCTCGATCTCTAATTTTGATGTCTACTCTTCATCAAGTGTAGCCCATGATTCTATGGTCTTGTCATTGAATCTTCTTCTTTTGGATGTCCTCCTTCAATGATATCAAGATAATATATTTTTTGCAATACTCTTCCTAAGCTATGGTGAATACCATTGATCTCAAGAGGAGATGTTTGGAAGTGTCGTATCTCAGCATTGTAAGTGGATTGAGCTACTTCAATGTGTGGGTTTGGAAATGGTGGTACAGGTAGTTGAGTGGGAGTGGATATTTGAGATGGATGTGGTTGGGGTTGTGGTTGTAGTGGAGATGAATGGTAGGGATAACATGGAGTTGGTTATGGAGGATATTGAGGAAAATGTTGAGGATATTGCAGATGGCTCCCATAAGTTCCTTGCCAACCTTGTTGCCAAGATTGGTTTTGGGGTTGAGATGGCCAATGTTTCCAAGGAAAGGGTGTGTTCCAATTACATTGATATGTATGTGCATAAAATTGAAATTGTGAATTAGGCTCTTGCATTATATCAGATTGAATAAGCTGCCATGGTCCTCTTGGAGCTACATAACATAGCTACATTGGCAATTGACTTGCTCCATTGTCCTCTTGGTGAACTTCCTTCAACCTTGGTAATGAGGAGCAACATTTAACATCATGTGATTCTGCATGGACAACAAAAATATCAGCATCATTTTGCTCATTTTGTATTCTTAACATTTCTACTTGTTCGGTTAGATTGCTAAGAATTTATGTTTTAAAGTCATCAAACAAATTTCCAAGTTTAGCTTGACTTATTGATCTTAATGTTGATTTACCTACTCTTTCTTTTACTCTTGATATGTGTTTGCATGTTTCACAAATTTCTTCAAATGATAATTGGTATACATCACCTCTACTCACGAGATCAAGGAGATCAATCCAGTCATCCCTAATTGTTCTAAGCAAGAGGGTTTTTAGTGTGTCGGATCCTAAATGATGTAGTTTTTCCCTATTAACATTATACATGACCCTCTCTATTAGATCCTCTAAACTCTCATCTTCTCTTTGATTCATTCTAAAGATTTCTTCTTTAAGATCATGATCTTTATATTTTTCTAGAAATATATTTTGCATATCATTCCATGATCTTATTGAATTAGTCCCTAAACTCATGAACCATTTAAGAGCTCTATCCTTCAATGTTGCCGGAAACAATCTCAATTTTTGAGTTTTTTATAAGTAACCAAAAGATATAAAAACAATTTCAAATTCAAAGAGAAAGGTTTCCAGATCCTCTGACCTTAGACCATGAAATTTTGGAAGAAAATATGGAGGGATATTCTTCATGTGCACACTACCATCAGTATCTTGAATGGGAAATCCGAGAGGATCTTCCTCATTGTCATCATCTCCATCTTTTTTGAATTAATGCAAAAGTCTATGGGGTTTCAACGTGTTGTAGTGTTCCTCTTCATGAATTTATGGTAACATTGTTTTAATTTCTGCTTAATATTATGTGAAAACTATCAATCAATAGCTCTCTTAGAATAATCTGAATACAGGTATCTTATTCAGTTTGTTGGATCTAGGGTACCATTTTTAATTTTGATTGAAGTAGCAAGTATCTCTATTTCTTCATAATTTAATTGTTGTTCTATTTCTCTACTTGATTTGATGGTTGATCTAGTGTTTGCAGAAGATCTCTCAGGTTCTCATTGAGCGCTCGGGGATAGTTCTTGGTTGGACCAGCCAACTCTCAACACATATTTTCTGAAGAGTCTACTTCATATAAGCCCCAGGATTTATCTAACGATAATCTTTTTTCTTCTGCAGGGTGTTTTTGGGCTAGTACCTCTCTAAAATTTCAAAATCTTTTAAACATTTTGTGGAAATTTTGATAGATCTGGCTATTAAGAGCCTTAGATTATCAGATCTGAGAGCGGAGTTGGAATCATACTCCTCGGATTTGATAGATCTATAAATTATTTGTATAGATCTGTTATTTACTTGTGTAGATCTGAAATTTTGTAACATAATTTTGAATTTTAACACTTGGGTTTTTGGGATTTTCTCTATTTTTGTACATATTGGGTATTGGGTTTTTCTCTTTTCACTTGTGCAGAAATAGATCTGAGAAATCAGCCAAGAAAATCTTCAAATCTAAGCTAGATCTAGACCCTGGAGGGCAAGATCTGGGCTCAAAGATTGTTTGCAGGAATAGATCTAAGAAATCAGCCAAGTAAATCTTCAGATCTGAGCTAGATCTAGACCCTGGAGGGAAAGATCTGGGCTCAAAGATTGTTTGCAGGAATAGATCTAAGAAATCAACTAAGTAAATCTTCAGATCTGAGATTTTTCAAGTAGATCTGGGGGTTTTGAGACAGATCTAGGCCCTGGAGGGCAATATCTTATCCCAAATCTTTTTACAAGGCTAGCCATTAAAGATTTTGAAATAAATCTAAAGATCTGAAGCAAAATAATTTTTTTCAGAACAAGGGTTTCAAGTTTTGGGGCTCCTAAGCCCAGATCTGCCTTCTTCTAGCCCAACGCTAGTTCTATTAGGCCTAGTGCTAGCTCTCATTGGCCCTAGATTCCCTTGCTCCATTTCTAATTTGAATATTTGATTTTATGAAGCTAATCATTGGTGGGTTTTTGCAGAAAATTTGGTAAAAATTTGTGTTCCAGATATTGAATTTTTTTTTTTCAACTTGGGCAAGTGATCTTCAAGGCCTAGGGCCCAAGGGTTTGATCTCTAAACCATATTTTTCCTCACTGTTTGCTACAGCAGTCATATACCTTTCTAATAGTGGTGAAAAACACATCTAAGTGGTTTGAAATTAATTTAAAAAATTTCTAAATACATTAATAAGTCATTTATGTTTGATGTGTATCAAGAATTTGGCCTATATCTACATTTTTGGTCACTGTTATCTCTGAATAATTCTGTTTCTGAAGTCTGAAATATAACAGTGGAAAAATTTCATGTGGGTTAGCTTAAAATCAGTTCCTAAGTTGTCTAATACATTAAGGAATTAATTTCTTGAGTTGGGCATTCATCATTAGGCTTATTTCATGTTTTAATTGTTGGTTGTAATAAGTATATCAGATCTGATATAATTCCAAAAATCACATCACAACAGGCTGAAATTTTTTGATAATTCATGTGGGCAAGTTTGGAAAAATTTTGGTAAATTTTTGGCATAAACATATCATTGATAGCTTACTATTTTCATTGTCATATTGTTGTTGTCATAAAGTTTTTCTTACTACTGTCCTAAAAATTAATTTCTGAAAATTAACTACTCTGTCATGGAATTGTGATAAAATGCATATCCTTTGTTTCATAAACTGAGTATTTTTTTGAGCATCTGTTGACATTGATATCAAATTGCAAAGTTGTTTTTGTTCTCTTTGAGCTAAATTGTATCAAGAAGATTTGAAATAAGCTGGTGTTTTAACTATAGTATCTTCAAGAATTTATTTTCTAAGTCTTCATCTAAAAAAGAACGAGCATTTCATTTGGGTAATTGAGGGATTTTTGTGACATAAGTGTTTTCCCATCCTCGAGACTAACTTCATCTCATCTTCCAGTGCATTTTCATATAAGTTAACTTTGTATAGATAAAATTTACTTCCAAGCATAAGCTTGGTCGATAGACAGATAGATCTCCATCCGTCTTTTCTTGAGAAGCCTATTTTAATAGTACTTAAAACGGTGACCTTGCAGTCGTCAGAGCCACAGTTCTCTGCAACGCCAGAGGCACCGAGTATGTTAGAAGTTTAGGAGAGGTATTGTTAATCACACCTTAGTGTGCTTCTCCTGATCTTCTTTCTGTCAATTACTACGAAATCAAGGTCAACACAAAAAGGATTAAAGGATTCACAATCTAAGTAGGCATTTAACTAAAATTAACCAAGATTCTTGCATCTCACATTAGTTTTAGGATCTGCATTTCATATAAAATAGTCATTTATCTAAGCAACAGTTGCTAATCGATTACTTGATCTTAATTTGCCTAGCAATATCGTTGACTCCATAAGGCACTGGTATCAATCATTTAAAATCTAATCAAATCCCAATTCTTGCTAAATCTTAATCAAGTACTTGATCGCCTCGCTGTGTCTCCTGAACTGGTTGGTTCCCAACTAGTTCTTCTTCATTCCATTTTTCCATAGGGTCTACCCCCCTTAGCCTGTTGTAGGGAGACAGCTTAAACGGAGAGATTGGGGATTAGGGTGACATCCCCCGATCTAAGCATTGTCGCGGTGCCTAGACATTCTATGCGACAACACCTCTCATTTGACTATTCCACACTGCCATCATGACCTTTAGTTATATGTTGAGTCAGATGTTGCCACACTCCAGAGTCGTGTCTCCAATATGTTCAAGAGAATTCCAATCTGCAATTATTTACATATACATTGTTTGAGTCATTGCTACAGTCCTGAATATTATTCCACTTTATTCCTTGTTTCGTGTCGATGATGGGGGATTCATCATTGCCCTCCTTTGACAGGTCACTTCCTTTCGAATTCAACTCATTATCCAAGAAGATGACTTAGGAACTCCCTTCAGTACCTTAGAGCTGACATGCCCTAATGGCCAGTTCTTTGCATCCGACCATAGGTCTTCATTATTGGCTTTCAATTGGGTGATTCCACAAGTGTTCGACCTCAGCCTCATTATCACATTCACAGATTGTATTATTGTACCTTGAGAGTCATTGTAATTGTTGGTGGTTTCTCTCGTAACTGTTAACGGTCCACATCATTGGTCGGTAATCAAGTGGTTTTCTAGCATGTTCGACTTCAACACTTTTATTCACATGTTAGGATTTGTACATTGATCGAGTCAGGATGGAGCACAAGACCCTGAGTCTTGTTTGTTATGACTCAGGCTACATTGAGTTATATATCATTCATGATTGTACACATTTTTCTACTATACGGATGGTTGTGACCATACTGTGAGACTTTATATTTATGATGATCCTTGTTATCTGGATGGCTACACCCATTCCATGGATCTTTTCATATTGTCTTTATCATCTGGATGGCTGCATCCATGTCATGGATTCATGTCTTGATCTCAAATATATATATGTATATGTGTCCTTGATTTGCATGTCTCCTGATAGTGCATGTCCTCGTCCTTTCCAAAATCTCGTAAAGCATCTCAACCGTCACTCCTCATTCTACCTTCATGATTTAGGGGGCATCTGTTACACAGTATTTTGTCATGCCTCTTGAACTTCCCTGTGACATACCCTGAAGTGTCTGAAACATGATCATTATACAATATACTCATCCATGTATACAGCTTAGATCCCTCTTTTAACTTTTCTTGGAAAATATCTAGAGCTTTCCCTGAAGAAATAGCTCTTAAAACCCTAAAATGAGGGTCATCGCCCTTATGAAGCTCAAAAGTGCAATGATCACATGTTGCACCATGTTAAGCTAGCAATGGCATCACTCTGTTCCCTTTCATACCCATGATGGTCGCAAAAAGGAAGTTTTCCCAAAGAGGATGAAAAGCTTCGTGATCTAGAAGATTCCAGAGTGGCGAGCTGGAGGTAGTTTCGCATATATGAGGTCGAATCCTCCTAATTTGACCTCTTGGTCTCATCCCTATGAGCTACATCCTTGAGATGTGGGTTTAATCCTATCATTGGAGGAGTCCTAACTCCCTCTCCCAGCCTATAAATTCCTCCTCTCCCATTCCCAAATGGTTGATCTATGTCCATTTTCACCCCTATGCTGAGCTTGTGCCTAGAGGCTATTCATTAGACTTGGAGAAGGAGTGTTTGGAGATTTTCTTGGCTTGGACTTGGATTACCACTCAAAGAGATCCTTTCAACATCAAGGCTATGGTTGTAAGCTTCCCTTCATTCTTTAAATAATAATATAACTTCTAGTTCATCTTCCCAAAATATATGTGTTCATGTATGTATTGGCTTGGCATTCCTTGATCAACTAAGTAGGTTATTATTGGATTTGATATTGGTTTTGACATGATTTATTGTCTCTTGATCACTTGTGTAGGTACATAAGTGCTGAAAGAAGCAAGAACAATTTCGTGACACAAATGGTTCGAGGATCTCAACAAAGGAAATTAGAGCAAGGTGGGTTATCTCTCTTGTTCTACTTTTCAATTATAATCTAGGAAGATGTCTAGTTGATTGTCACTTCAGTTGCTAGACCCACTCATTGAGCTAGAGGGATTGTCTTTGTCCATAGAGAGGATTAACCTTGTCAACAGAGATGATCCAATGTATCATGTCTGTGCATGGGAAAACAGGATACCTGCATGCAATCTGGTACAAGCTGGACTTCTAAATGTTCACATAGACTCAGTAGTCTTCAAGGTCTTCCCCAAATGTTCCTGCAAATGCATCATTGACCTCTTGTCATTTCAGCTTGATGTCCTTGTCTACAATCAGCTTGGTATCTTCACAGATCAGCAAACTTGTAGACACTCACTCAACTACTGCTCCAGTTGCACTTCCGTTGGTGTCCTTTGATGCTGCTCTTTGGAGGCCATTGATGTTGAACTGCTGAGTGACGGATGAACACCTACTATATCTTGAGACATGGCGACATGCATGGCAAGAAATATGTTAGCTAAAACCAAATCAAACTTGAGAAACGACATGCAACATACCTAGGGATTGACTAGAAAGGATTGCGCAATTTTTCCTGGGAGGCCAGGAGACTGGCTACCGGAACTACGCAAAAGGAAATTCAAACTGCTGGGAGGCTGGCTGGCTGCTGGAATTGTGCAATGCGCAATCTAGACTAGCTTGTTGGTTGCTAGGATTGTACAATGCGCAATTCCAGCTGGCAAGGGTTGCAGGCCCAGTGACTGCATTGTGCAATTTTCTGGGCCATCAGTCACTGCCTCTCAGTTTTGCACAATGCAAGACTAGAGGATAGTCACTAGGTGGAAATGTGCATTTTCTTGGAGGAAGGTAGAGCCTTCCCTCTCAGGATTGCGCAATGTTGTCTTCGTGAGGTAGAGTTTGGGCCAAAGTTTCCCAGACTCGCCGATGGGCAACTGAAAGAAAATGGGGATGTGAATGCATGGCGATACTGAGTGTAAAAGGAGTGAATTATCGTGCATGCAAATAGTGAATGCAAGATTCAGAAAATGGAACAACATGCATGTGTGTGAAGCGAGTTGTTGAATCGGCGACCATTCGTGCAAAACAGTGTCATGCATGCAACAATAGTGAGATGCTAATGAAAACTGAAACAGTGCTAGTGTAAGGTAATATGCATGCAAATGACAATAAGCATTCACATAAATCAAGAAAACAACACTCACACAAGCAAAAACACAGAAAGCGATAGAAATGTTGCAAAAGACAAGTTAAGCGGACTTATCCGGAAATAGTTGAGCTGGATGTGTCAAAGACTCTTGGATTTTTTGTGGGATGTCAGAGCTCCAAGATCAATGAGAAGAATTGAGATCTAAAGCATCGAATAAATAAGTTTGATGCTCATGACACGCATGCCGCAAAACTAGGAAAAAGCGACACTTGGAGGAAATATTCTAAATAATCTTTGCATGTAACCTCTAGCTACTAAAACTAGCTTCCTAAAATCTAGGGATGCTTTTTGCATGTTGCTTTTTTCTATTTTAGGAAAAATTAGCCCATGCATGCAAGTCAAGTTTTCCTAGTCCCAGGTGGAACTGATCAACCCAATGGCACATGTAATAGTCTACCTAACTAAGGGTAACTTTTGCGTAGTTTCTAGGAGGAAGCTAGGTTGGCTGTCCAGAGGGATTGCGTAATTTATGGGAGGAATAGTTGACTGCTACCCAGAATTGCGCAATTTCTGGGCTAAGCAGTCCTACTAGGCCAAATTGCACAATTTTCTCCAGGAAGGTTGACAGGCAAGATTGCGCAATTTCTGAGCCCAGCAAGCTACCAGACAGGATTGCACAACTTTTGGAGGGAAGACTGGTTCCCCCCCAGAATTGCGCAATTTCTTGAGGGAGCTGCTCAGCCAGTAGCTAAACCAAGTCTGGGGAAGCAGCCTGTGATGGGAATGCAACATGTTATCATGCACAGGTTGTCATGCTGCTAGGAAACCACTAAGGCTTGTGTGCTTGACAGTGCAAGACATACTGCTGAGAATGGTTGGTAGGGAGGCTCCAAAACGAAGCTAAGGAAAAATTTTGGTGGGTGGTTGTAGCTGCTACAACAGCTTATTAAATTGCAGGTCCTTGAACTACTTGGCCTCCACTAGTTTATGCATATATTTCTTTGATTTGTATATGTGAAGAAGTACCAGAAATACATGGCTTATGCCTTTAGACAAATGAACCAACCCATGTTGTTTAATATATATATGAATACATATATATAAAAGTATATGTGATGTCTTCAGCTTCCTGAGAATCATATGAGACACACATAATCTAGATGTTCTAGGCACTGGTCTTGTAAGCAATTTGAGGCTGTCTCTAGAAGCTACAACAAGGTGAATAGGATGAATATGATTAAATTTCAATTAAATATAGAGCATACTAAGATGAATTCTATATTTAACATCAGAAAGAAAACATGGATGTTGCTAATAAGACAGAGCATAGTACACTTAAACCCTTAATATTCTTGCAACAATAAAGAGGGGAAAACAAATGGAAACTGAAGAGAGAAACAATTTAACATAAGAAAGCACATCACCAATTGTAAATTGATCACTTTAAGTCCAATCCATAGCTTACATCAATGCAGAGCCCTTTTCTTCATACATAATCCAACCTTATTTACGTATTCAAAAACTATTTATATAGTTCTTTACCTAACAATTTTACAAAATAATAGTCATTACATAATTATAGAAACAAAGATATTTTAAATATCTCTCAAGTTCATGTATGCAAATATAAACTTAAAATATATTTTGTATGCCCTAGAATAAATATAGGAAAATATGCTTGCATTCAGGCAAAATAGATATTTGGTCAACTACTTCCCTTAAAAGTAGAACAAGTCCCTTATTATAAATTTAACATTTCAGGTATCATAAAAGGTTCATCTGTAATAATCCATCAAAACTTCTCCTTCGCTCTTCTTAATTCAAATGTAAAATCCTTAGCCTCTAAATCTAGAAATTGATTCAAAAATGTTGATCCTCTGCCTTTAAAGCTGGAGTGGTTGTAGTTGTTCTCCACACAAATTGTTGATTGTCCTTTCAAACTACCATTCCCCTTTTTCCTGCGTTTCAACAGTTTCTGACCCATTCATCTTCTAACACTTCCGTGTATTACACTATCGGGATGTTGTACGCCCTGTAATATAGCCATACTACCACTTTCATATCTTTTTCCTCATCGTAAATTTTACCTAATAGACGTCATAACAACAGCAAATTCTGATGTTCCCTTCGCTCTTTTTTCTTTTAGCCCCTTCCCGCATTTCATCGCATAGGACTGAGGGTTGTGACCATCGGCTTAGCCCTGAGGAGCTAAGGCTTTTATTTGTTGTTGTAGGCTATTTTTCCTTTATAAACTTATTAGCACCCAAGGTTCTTTTAAACTCTAAAGACCGCAAGCTAGTCCCAATATAGGAGCTCCCTCTATTAGAACTTTTGAAGTGGCACGTGCTACAAACCGATGATATCCCTCAACCTCCAACTTGCGACCTCCGATATGTGACGTCATCACTGCCATGTGGAACATTGTGAGCGGTGACACGTGTCACCATGTTCCCCCTTAGGACCCCTCAAAATGTTGAAATTTCTTGCCATGTGTCTATCATACCACCACATCATGTTGACATCAGATGCCATGTGGCTTTATCAGAACCAATCGTATTCTGTCATGCGTCCTGCTAGATGGGAGAGAAAAGGGCAGGTCCTGCCTTGTTTTTGCAACGAATTTCTTTGTTAACCTATTTTTGTACTTTTTCGACGGTTTAACACTATCGTCCCCTTTTTCCGACAGTTTAACACTATCGTCCCTTTCCATGTCGCAACTTCGCACATCGCAATTTTTTAAAGTGGTCACTCCCCTGATTCACTGATTGCTGACATGCAGTATGTGATGTGCCCTGGACCATCACCGATTGTCAGTTTTGGATACGTAGGACATTCCAACATGAAATCATGCATTTTCCCTAATGTTGCGATGTGCTCTTGACCTTCGATCGTCGATCGTTGATATCACGATGGACCTCTGATATGCCTTCCTTTCAAAGGCTTCAAACTCTTAAACTTCAACAAGCCATATCTTTTGATCCAAAAGTCCATTTTTGGACTTCCACATATTGTTGGAAATATTTTTCAGAGAACTTTCCAATGGAGAGGGTCCAATGTAGACTTTGAGTCCTTCTACAGCTTGAAAAATGAATGCAAACTTCACTTCTCATTTTCTCTTTGAATAGCTTAAATCACGCCCCCATCTACCATAGGAATCTTGCATCTACCATAGGAATCCTTCTGAACCATGCACTGTAGCACACATTCTTTCTAGTTTGGTTAACATAAGTGCCAACATTTTCTCTTGACAAGACACTCATGACAACTCACTGATGACCCCTTAGGGACCTTACAATTCAAATCAAGACTAATGGACATCTTTTGACAAACATATTTTCAATGACTTGAGCAATTTGAGACCTTAGTACAAAGATAATTTAGACTATAATACATGGTGAATTTATAGGCTAAAATTACAAGAAAATTCCCAAAATAAATAACTGGACGGACAGACTTTGATTACTTATATTATAGGACCCTAAAAAAGTGGAACACCATCAAGATGGTGATAAATTTGGCCACAGAAGATGGATGGATAGTCCATCAAATGCATGTAGAAGGTGTCTTTGTTATTAATTTTAAGGAATTATATATGAGTTAACCCCAAAGATTTGAAGTTATTTTGCAAGAGTGTGAAGTTTGTAAATTCATCAAATCTTTATACGTCTTGAAACAAGCATCCGGAAAATGGTATGCCAAAAAGGATAAACACCTCAAGAATGTTTGTTTCATCACAATGAGTTTGATGATACTCTAGATTTCAGGATGAAAGATCAAAACTTGGTTATCATTGTTCTTTATGTTGATGACTTAATTATTACAAGCAATCATGAAGATCACATCAAGCAAGTAAAACAAGAACTTTAAAAGCGATTCAAAATGACTGACTTGGAGCCACTTTAGTACTACCTTGAAGTAAAAGTTTCACAACAACATAATCAAATATTCCTTAGTCTAACCAAATATGCAACCAAATTGTTGAAAATGTTTGGCATAAAAAATTGTAAACCTCTCTTACTCTTATGGAGAAAAATTTAGACCTTTCAAAATTTGAAAGGGGAATTGGTGAATAGTACAAGCTATAGATATTTGATCGGAAGCCTCATTTAATTATGAACTAATCATCCAAATTATTCATATGTAGTCACCATTCTTTCTAGATTCATGCAGGAATTAAGAGAAATTCGTTGAAATGCAAAAAAAGGGGTCCTTAGGTACATGCATGGGACAAAGGATTTTGGGATTCTCTATATGAAACACAACAACTTTACACTTGTTGCATATTTGGATGCAGATATTGCAGGTGATACTAATGATATAACATCACCATCGGGTTATTTAATTAATATGGGTTCAACAATAGTGTTTTAGAGTTGTGAAAGCAAGCAACAATGAAAATTATTCAATAGAGGCGGAATACATTTCAACTTGGGAAGCAGCATGTAAAATTGTCCAGCTACAAAGAATTTTGTAGAATCTTGGTGTTGTTCAGAAAACACCAACTACATTATTTATTGACAATCAATCAACAATAAAAATGACCAAGAATCCGGTATTTCATAATAGACCAAGCACATCGACGCCAAGTAACACTCATCAACAACGACGTGATCAAGCTAGAATATTGTCCAACTAAATATCAAACTTTAGGCATTTTCATCAAGCCATTAGGAAAAACAAAATTCACCAAGTTTAGAGAAGAACTTGGTATTTGTAAAATTAAACTTCAAGGTTAATGGGCAGAATGTTAACCTCATAATCCTAAGTTGATTTAGTTAGGTGGTTTTCCTAAAATAATAAATTTATTCTAGATATGTATTTTTCTTATAATAATAAAGTTATTCTAGAGCTGTCGTATTCCCTAGAAGATAGATTAGCATTGTCACACCATTATCATAGTGATCATCCTTGAGTTGTTAATCAAGGACACATGGCATGTTGAGATGAGGTTAGAGAGGTTATATATATGTTATGCCTCTCACTAATTATGTAATTTTTTTACTTTGATCAATAAAATTATGTGTCTGGAATCAAACTGTCAATATATTTTTTTTAAGTTTTATTTTATACAAAGAATGGAGCGAACCTTTGTAGTGTATGGCCTTTGGAGGCTAGGGTTTCCCTAGACACCATGAAATTTTTCTGTAGATCTAGGGAAAACTCGTGCTCGTTTCGAAGGTGGCATCATAAATTTGGAACAAGACTTCCTCTATGTGAATTGTTGGACGATTTGGTGATAGTGCATGGTCATCGCTTTGTCACAGTCGACTGAGATATGATAGATCCATTGTTGATGTACCTTTTCTCTGGTTTTTAAGTAGGTGAGATATTTGGTTTGAAATGGTTGCCTCATGAGAGGTTTTTCCCTTGTCGGCGAATGAAGTTGCGGCCTTCAAGGCCCTTGCAGCTTCTCTCTCGAAAAAACAAAGAACCAAAGTACATGCAAAATTTGTGAAGAAGGTGAAGACTATTCCTTAGGTGGCCCTTACCATGCGACTTTGAATAATTTCTTTGGCATAGTCAGAATGTATTTAGTGGGGAAGTTCATAGGAATGCGTTCGTCCCCAAGATACATGGAACTATCATTGGAGAAAAACTGGAAGCCATTAATGAAAGGTAATATTGGAATGTATGCATGTGGAAATGGGTTATTTTCCTTCTTATTTGAATTTAAGGAAGATAAATATGTAATTTTTTGAAATACACCTGATTTTTTTTGGACCAAAGGTATGTATTTGAACAAATGGTCACTAGACTTTGATCCAGATGAAGATATCCCAAATGTAGTTCTTGTTTGGGTCACACTCCCTCGACTCCCACTTTCATGTTGGAGTGATGATTGTCTGTGAGCAATCATAAATGGGTTGGGGAAATATTTGGATAGGGTTGAACCCAGAGGATTTTAGTTTGCATGTGCAAAAATATATGTTGAACTAGATTTGGAAAAAAGGTTGCCCTCATAAATAAATCTCACACAGGGAGAATGGTCCCATTGTCAAACTCTTGATTATGAGCAATTACCTTTCAAATGTAGGTATTACCATGAATATTTCCATTTTGCAAGGGATTGAAAGTAGTCTCAATCCGATAAAGGGGTGGATACAACATCAAGTCAAGAAGAGCAATGGAAAACCCCAAAAAAGGGAAGGAATAAAGGAAATCCATCAACATCTAAAGCTCAATCCACACAAGGCAGAAATGTGGCATCAATCTCACAAAACCCATTTGAGTTATTTCAGTCTCAAGAAGAAAATGACAAGGCACAAGAAGAAATTAGATTAGAGACACCATAGAACGACAATCAAAAAGAGGTTTCGAAGGAGGAAAAATTAACTTCAGAAGTAGAAATGGAGGAAATTCATGAAAAAGAACTAGCAAAAGAAATGACTTTGTTGGCAAAGGAGTAATCTCTATCCATGGATCAAATCAACAATCAAAACACTCTAGTTTTAGAACAAGTTAACTCCATAAGGAATAAGGGGAAGAAAATGGGCATCATTCCTGCAATACCAAAAGAACCCGAGGTAAGCATCGAAAAAGTATTGAATAGACAAGCAAAAAGAAAGTGAATTAGGGAGATGGAAAAAGTAGACAAGAAATAGAAAGCTCCAAAAAAGGACCAGGGAAGCACTCTAAGAAGGAAGTCAGAGAGGCAGAAGAAAAATTAAATAAAAAACTTGGAATTCAACATCAAATCAATGAGGCCTTCCAATTAGCGCAAGGTAATCCTTTCATGTTAATAAATCATATTAGTGATAGAATGTAAATGCATTTGGATCTTGGGAGTGTTTTGGAAAATTTATACATGGAATGGGAATGAAAATTCTGTAAAATGGGGTAAATACTTGAGATATTGGATTGAGTCTTCATCTTCAATCTCAATCTACCAAGAAATATTAGAAATTTTGAAGCAATGTAATGGTTTTGGGACATGTTGTAGTGGCTACAACCACCCTCGAAAATTTTGCTTTAGCTTCGTTTTGGAGCCTCCCTACCAACCATCCTTAGAAGCATGTCATGAACTTTCAAGTACATAGGCTTCAACTGATTTTCAGTGGCTTGCCAGCCTGTGCATGTCAGTTTGCTTCACTCCCTTCATAGGCTGCCATTATGGACTTAAGCTAATTACTAGTTGTGCAGCTCCCTCAAAAAATTGCGCAACTCTGGAGGGGAACCAACCTTCCCTCCAGAAATTGCAAAAATATGCTGGACAGATTGTTGAGCTCCAAAATTGCATAGAACATTCAGACAGGCTTCCTTGGAAAAACTACGTAATCTAGCCCAGCACTGTAACTCAACGCAGAAATTACGCAAATCAGCTGGGCAGCCTGTTGGGGTCAAAAATTGCACAGAGTAGTGAGACAGTCTTCCTTGAGAAAACTGTGCAATCTAGCCCAGCACTGTAGCTAAGCCCAGAAATTATGAAATTCTAGGCAGCAGTCACCTGCTCCTCCTAGAAATTTGGCAATCCCTCTGGAACAACCATCCTAGTTGCTCTCAAAAATTGCATAAATCCCTTTCTCAGTCAAGCAGTTTGTTGCATGTGCCCTCAGCTTGACCGATTCCCTCCGGGACCGAGAAAAACTGATTTGCATGCATGGGTTTCTCTTCCCAAAATAGCAAAAAGCAGCATGCAAAAGGCATCCCTATATCTAGGGATCTATTTTTAGCAGCTAAAAATTACATGCAAAGCTCATTTAGAAACCTCTCGCCAAGTGTCACTTTTCCTATATTTGTGGCATGTGCGTCATTACCTTGATCTTATCAAAACTCATGAACCAGATGCTGCAGATCTCATTCCTCACATCGACCTTGCAGCTCTAACATCCCACATTGCATCAAGGAGTCTTCGGCACTTTCAACTTAGTTGTTTTAAGGTAATTCTGCTTTTCATGTCTTAAGCTGCGTTTCTGTCGCTTTTTGTGTTTCGCTTTGTGTGAGAATTGTTTGCTTGATTTCAATGAGTGCTTGATTTCATTTTAATGTATGTTAACTTGTAGAAGCATCATTTCAATTTTTGTTCGCATCTCACTGTTGTCGCATGCATGACATTGTTTTTGCACCGACAGTCACTGTTGCGGCGACCCGTTTCACACATATGCATGTTTTCCTGTTTTCTGAATCCTGCACTTTTTGTTTGCATGCATGATCATTCACTCTTGTTTACACTCAGTTTCACCATGCATTCAGACTTCTCATGTTTTCAGTCACCTGTCAGTGGACCTGGGCCGCCTTAGCCCAGACCTTGTCTTGCTTGGCTAGCACTGCACATTTCTAGAAGTGAAGGCTTTTCCTTCCCTCCAGAAATTGCACAAGTCTGGCCTAGTACTGACCTCCAAGCTTGCATTGCACAATTCTGGGACGCAGTGCCTCGCTGACCCTAGAAACTGGGCAATGCAGTTTGCTAGTTTGCATGTCACTGCTGACTAAAATTGAGCATTGCGTAGTTTCAGTCCTTGGAAGGCCAGGATGGACTATTCATTTCATAGTTCCAGTAGTCAATCAGCCTCTCGGCATCCCAGATTTTGCCTTACGCAGTTTTGGCAATCAGTATCCCATTCTCCCAGTGAAAATGGCAAAATCTTCACATGCAGTCACACAGGTATGTTGCATGTCAATCCTTGTGATGCATGAAAGTGTTCCCTCTACGGACAGAGGAAACCCCTCTAGCCCTAGAGTGGGTCTAGTCACAAACAAGGACAGATCAACAATATCTTTCCTTAAACAATCATAGTTGGAGGCCTACCTCAACTGGTGGTCGATGGAGTTCTGTTGTGCTACTCCAGCTTCCACTTCCTTCTCCTAACGAGTGATCAACCTGAAACAATGCAAAGGAAATACAACAAAGCACGTAACCAAAAAACAACAATGATCTGTTTACTCACAAAGTCAAGAAGTCATGAGCTATCAAGTAAATTACATACAAGACATAGGAAAACATTATTGATTGTATTAATGATGAAATAAGAGCAAGCTTACAACCAAAGTCTTGACGTCACAAGCCTTCTCAGAGGGATCCAGCCAGCATGTTCCTCAAGCATTCACTCTTTGAAAATGGATCTCCCAACATAAAATATCTCTCTCACTCATAAGTTTTACACAAAATTAAGGGCACTTCACAAGCTTCCATAAGCTATCAACAATCCCACACTTGTCACACTCACACCAACTATACTAACAGCACTACTCAATCCAAGAATTTACCAACTAGCCAACTATCCAAAACTAGCAGTGCATAGCAATGGTGAGAGTTTAAATAGGAGAAGGAGTCTCCATGAAAGGTGGAAGAGTGAGCTTCTCCCCAAGGAAGGTAGCACAAATGATGGAACAACCACACCAAAGGAGGAAAGGCGACACAAACTATGCCAACAACCAGGTCTGGAGTCATCCAAAAGGTCGACTGTTGGAACAAATTCGCCCAATCTAGATCACCGCATGTGCATAACTGAGCTTTAGCGAGGACATTGCTAGTGAGCAATGTAGCTAGTCAGATCATCGCTAAAGATAATAAGTAACCTCGCGCTGGAGCATAAAATCGGACCATCGTGGGAATCAGATGTACTTCCACGCTGGCAGTGCAGCTGGACTATTTATGAGCGCCCTTCAGTGCGTATATTTAATCCATAGTGTGGGTCATTTGGCAGCACAAGGGAGCATTTGTTCAATATGAGCATGTTTGACTTGGACACATGACACAGTAGAAGGACTGGAGTGAAGGCAATGACAAATTACTATGTAACAATCCTCCAGTTTGTTTTGGTTTTCGACTGACAGATTGCTTGTCATGAGTGTTATTATGTCTCCAGCTATCACAGGTGTTTGTCTGCCTCCCAGAAACACAGGTACAATGGCTTCCAAGAGAGCAGAGTCAAAGACATTATTCAAAGCACAACTAGGGATGCAGTCGATCAAGTGTCTATGAACTTGCCTATCTATGAAGACATCAAGTGTTCATGGACAAGGATATCAAGATTAAATGGAAGTGGTATCACATCGAGCAACACCATCAGCAATAGTAGAAGGTAGCACACCGCATGCGACAAATGCAAGAGGAAGGTTGTTGACAGCACAAAGGCGGAACAAAGTTGCAAGCTCAAGCAGATCCACTTGTGATGAAAGCAGCTTTGGAGATTGAGGCAATGAGGTGACAATGCGAAGGCAGAGAAAGAAACAGAGAAGTTGTTATAGGTCCTAACGTGGTAACTTAAGGAAGAACAGGAGCTGCATAGACAACAGAGAAGGAGTTGCAGCGGGAATAGGCATAGAAGAAGGTGCAACACACAGACTGATGAAACTACGCCCATACAAGTTATGGACCCATCCAGCAGTTGGCATGGAGCAGACAGGGTGAGCAGTGTTGTCGATGGCATGCAAGGGTATTCAAGAGCACAGATGTCATTGTGCGCATGCATGTGATCCCACCATTTGGCACACTCACCGAAGTGAAGACAAGAAGCAAGTCCGATTGGAGCTGAACATGTCTTTCGACAAGTTGATGTGCATGGTCACCAACACGCACTTGGAGATCAGCACAGACACTATGCATCAGTATATTGTTGGTCTAGTTGCACTCAAGATGATGATTCACATGTTATCAGATGAGTTGGATGAAGGAGCCATATCATTGTACCCAGATGCAACATAGGTAAGAGTTCGCTTTCAGAAAGATGTCACCATTGAGTGCACGGACACCATCACGGACGACCAAGCTTGGCATCAATTCACCATTGTCGTTCATCATGAGGATGTCGAAGAGTTGGTCTTCCCACAACTTTCTAAGTCTTAGTGATGTCTTGCATGGCTTTCTCAAGCCTATTTTGTCTCACATGGGTACATGTGCAAATTGTATGTAACATCTTGTCAAGTGGAAGTTCAAGTGTCGATAGTTGAATGTAACAATCATAGAGTAGTTGAAGGTTCATGAGGGTAGGTGAACAGTCACAAAGGGGAATGTCAAGGGTCACCCCACCCTTTGCTATTTATAGAACCTCATAACTCTTTGTAGAGGATTTTGGTCAGCCAAGCTTCCGATAGGAGTATCTTAGAGAAATCTTGGAGAGTATTGTAACGAGCCTTGGCTTCTCCACAGTACAGAGCTAGTACATCTCTTTGGAGGAGCAGGAAGCAGTGACTGTAACATTCCGCTATTGGGACTAGTGGTTGGTCATGGTTGTATTGTATGATTGGGACTTTCACCTTTAATATAATAGATCCGGCATGTTTCATGCATATGTTGCTATTGTATTTTAGCTATCTTGGTTACTCTAATGATATACGTATCTGTTTTCTTATGCATGCATGTATGGACTCTTTCTGTATAAGTATGTATGAATCTTAGTGAGATGTGTTGCTGGTTTAACCATCACTTTGGATTGTTAGCTTACTTGCTTTCTAGTCTTTGATGCATCTTCGCTCGTGTGTTCCCTTCCAAGCCGTGTGCTTCCACAGGTTTCCAAGGGGCGCACTCACCTCACTTTCCGTGTGTTAGAACCGTTCATGCACCTTCCTTGGCTTGCTACGCATGCCACACCCTTGCTACCAACAAGGACATCTTGCCTCTGTGCACAACCGCGGTCAAGACTATGCTGTACGACCCACTGTTGGGACTCCTACACCAAATGGCCTGAGGTCTAGTTGGGCATTCTTACTGGGGAGATCCCCTGACATGTTGGCGAGTCCAGCACCGTCAACATTTTTGGTGCTATAAGGAGGGCCAGATGACAAGCTAAGTCCTCATCATTTGTTTTGAGTCCAAATATAAGATGGAGTTTGTTATAGTTCACCATCTGAAATGTTTGTCCAATGGACATATCTTTCACGTCGAGAGGGAGTTTTGGGATCACTTGTCATAAATCACGTACGATGGTGAAGGTGAAGTGGCCTGGCCTGAGAATTAGATGATTTACATGAACTCATGGAGGGAATGGAATATTTTAATGAAATAGAGGTATGTTCGTTGCTCGCACACACACTTCGCGACCACCCATTGCAATGGTGTGGCACACTACCTCATAACTCCATGCACTCATTCAAGCAGTTCAGTGATCTAATCAAAATTGATTTCCACCATTTTGATCCTGAAGTACTTGATAAAAAATTGTTAAAACAACAAAAGGCCCCGCAGTAATCACCTATGGAGTTTTTGGAGTGGTTCCGTCTATTCATGTTTGAAGCTCCGAAAAGTCAGATGAAATTTTAGTATCTCATGGATGGATTTGAATATTGCCTTATCAAATCTGTCAATCCTGAAAGGAATTTCAAGCCCAAACCCCGCTCATCATACTTTGGTGATGGAGTTTCACAATCACAGACAAACACAATCGCTGTCACAAGTGACTATCCTTCGTCCTCTCATTAAACAGCTTCACCACCATAGAGTGATGTGGGGCAACATGCATTCACGTCCGTTCATCTGTCACATCCTCCCAGCATCATTTCTCTCAATTTTTGTGCAAACTTGGTTGCAAACCCCATGGGTCATCACATGTATTTCGTACCTCAACCTCCGTCTTCATATTCTGATGATCCTCCAGATTGCACTGCCTTGTGTTCTTCCATTCTAGACTCTACACCTGTTGTGAACGAGGATCCAACCATTGATGGAGTTGGTGTTGCACAACCAACTTGCATTGTCATTCATGAAGAGTATGATAGGGAGCTTGAGCATCAATCATCGACGAAGGATGACTCCCTTCTGTCCGAGCCTCCTCCATGTTTTCCTGACATCTTTGGTGATTCTGCCATCCCTGATTTCGCATGTGTATCTCTCTCTACAGATGCACCCATTTTTTATCATTCGCAGAAGATACTGGATGTCAGTCCATCATCTGACAACAGAGATGATAAATCATTCTTTGAACATCCACTTGATTTTTCATCTGTTTTTTCCAGAAACGCGGAGGGTGAACATTCTTGCTTCTCATCTACCCCTCTGTGTGATTCATCAAATCATGAGGATGTTGACAAACATCCTGAATTTTCTGATCTTGGTTGGCGTGATCTCTCTACTTCTTCATCCAATCACGATGTTGATTCAATTATTGTTAATCTGTCTAAGACACTTGTCTATGATGATCTATCTATCGGCGAAGTCAAAACCCTGCAGACTGTCAAGGCACTTCAGCCCAAGCTAATGTTTATGTCAGGCCCTCATTGTCCTGAGGTTAGTTTCACTTCCAATCAGGAAATTGTTCAAACACCCAAGGCTCCTCATCACTCATCTGTATGCATTGAAGATCAATCTAACACTTAGATTTCACTTCCTCCACTTGAACTTCACGATCCCATTGCTCATGCATTGGAGGAATCTTACATAGCAAGCACACTTGTACAACGTAAGTGGTCTACCTTTATCATATTTTCTTTCATGTCACAATCAGGATAATTTTTATGCTTAACATCTACACGCAGTATAGTACAGTACCATTGCAAGTCCACAGAGTACATGTCATGCGCTTTCACTCACTTATTTTCTGTGGACGCACTTAAGCCCAGACTGTGTTAGTCTCCATTGTTATATCTTTCATGTTTGTTGGTTCGCACTGTTGTGTTGTTCACAAACCATGCCTTCACCAACATGGGTCAACCAATGCGTTGATGGCTACATTGGAAGTATCACTTTACATAAGCAGACCCATGCACTATTAGCTTAGGAGTAGGAGTAGTGTTTGCTTTTGGTTTGTTTTTTTGCATGCATGTTTGCTTCTTACTTTGCGTGTTTGTTTGTTTGCCTACTTGTTTTCTTATTCACTTTGCTTACGCATTTTCTTATTCTTTTTCCTTTTTTTTTTCATTTGTTTGCTTGTTTACGCCCATAGGTTAGTTTCACATGAAACAGTGTGCGACTCTTGAAACAAGCTAGGTAAAGTACAAGAGAACTTGTGCAGTTATCAATACTTGGTTATCTGTCGTCCTACGCATGCATGAAGAACTTGTTATCTTCATTCCATGATACATCAATGGAAAATATGTATTGTTCGAAGTGAACCTTGGTGAAAACACAACACTTGCGTGCTAACTAGTGTCACCTACTCTAGTAGGTTGTTTTTGGCTTAATCCTTGTCAACGCAGTCAAGTAGAGTAAGGTGAGGGGGAAAACCTTAACAAGCACGTTAGAGGTATATACAAACTACTTCTCTGAAGGAACAACCTCTTCTGCTTTCAATAAGTTGGGATCCCTATTCTGCCTCTGAAATGAATAAGTGTTATGCACAGTTATGAAAATGAAAACATGAAAAAAAATCAAAAAAATGAAAATGAATAAGGCAAAAGAAGAGAAAGGCTTCCTACACAAAGAGGTGATGCATGTAACTCTGCCGGGGTACTGACCAGGCTCACTGGCAGCGAAGCGATGCTTGTGTTCCTGCGTGACTCTGTCGGGGTACTATGCAAACCTGCTTGGCAGCAGAGAAACACTAGAGATGAGATTAAAGCTCTTATAATCATATAGATTGTGCACCATTATAACCCTCATCCCCAATCGAAACAACTGTGTTGGCTTGGCTTGGAATGTATGTTGACCGACCAAGAGCTTGGCATATGCTACATCTTAAAAACAAGCAAGTGTGGAAACCAAGATGAACAGAGAACTGAACAATACTTCTGGAGGTTTTAGATTTGTGTTTCACGAACAAGGTCCATTCAGAGAGCTTTATTTCTACCAATGTGTCACCAAGTGTTGTAACGGCTACAACCACCCTCCAAAATTTTGCCTTAGCTTTGTTTTGGAGCCTCCCTACCAACCATCCTTAGCAACATGTCTAGCACTGTCAAGTACATAGGCTTCAACTGATTTTTAGTGGTTTTCAAGCCTGTGCATGTCGGTTTGCTTCACTCCCTTTGCAGGCTGCCATTTCAAACTTAAGCTAATTACTGGCTAAGAAGCACCCTCAGAAAATTGCGCAATTATGGAGGGGAACTAGTGCTCCCTCCAGAAATTGCAAAAATCTGTTGGACAGACTACTGAGCTCCAAAATTGCGAACAAGAGTCAAACAAGCTTCCTTGGAAAAACTGCAGAATCTGGCCCAGCACTGTAGCTCAGCCCAGAAATTACACAAATCAGTTGTGCAGCCTGCTGGGCTCAAAAATTGCACAGAGAAATCAGACAAGATTCCTTGAGAAAACTGTGCAATCTGGCCTAGCACTGCAACTCAGCCTAGAAATTACACAATTCTAGGTAGCAGTCACCTGCTCCTCCCATAAATTGTGCAATCCCTCTGGGACATCTAGCCTAGTTCCTCTCAAAAATTGTGTAAATCCCTCTCTTAGTCAAGTAGGTTGTTGCATGTGCCTTCAACTTGACCGGTTCCCTCTGGGACCGAGCAACACTGATTTGCATGCATGGGCTGATCTTCCCGAAATATGAAAAAAGGCAGCATGCAAAAGGCATCCCTAGATCTAGGGATCTATTTTTAGCAAATAAAGGTTACATGCAAATCTCATTTAGAAACCTCTCGCCAAGTGTCGCTTTTCCTAGATTTGTAGCATGTGCATCATAACCTCAATCTTATCAAAACTCATGAACCGAATGTTGTAGAGATCATTCCTCACATTGCCCTTGCAGCTCTAACATCCCACATTGCATCAAGGAGTCTTCGGCACTTTCAGCTTACTTGTTTCAGGGTAAGTAAGTTTTTCATGTCTTGCACTACATTTCTATTTCTTTTTGTGTTTCTCTTTGTGTGAGTGTTGTTTTCTTGATTTCAATGAGCGCTTGTTGTCGTTTTAATGTATGTTATCTTGTAGAAGCATCGTTTCAGTTTTCGTTCACATCTCACTATTGTTGCATGCATGACACTGTTTTTTCACTGATGGTCGTCGTTGTGGCGACCTGTTTCACACGTATGCATGTTTTCCCATTTTCTGAATCATGCACTTGTTGTTTTCATGCATGATCATTCACTCTTGTTTTCACTTAGTTTCACCATGCATTCAGACTTCTCATATTTTAAGTGGCCCATCGGTGGGTCTGGTCTGCCTTAGCTTGGACCTTGCCTTTCCTGTCTAGCATTGCGAATTTATGGAAGTGAAGGCTTTGCCTTCCATCCAGAAATTGCGCAAGTCTAGCTCAGCACTAACCTCCAGGATTGCATTGCACAATTCTAGGAGGCAGTGCCTCGCTGGCCCTAGAAACTGCACAATGCAGTTTGTTGGTTTGCATGTCACTGCTAACTGGAATTATGCATTGCACAGTTTTAATCCTTAGCAAGTCAGGTTGGACTATGCCTTGCATAGTTCCAGCAGTGAGTCAGCCTCCCAATAGCCTGGATTGTGCCTTGAGTAGTTTTGGAAGTCAGTCTCCCAGCCTCCCAATGAAAATTGCGCAATCTTCACAGACAGTCACACAGGTATGTTGCATGTCAGTCCTGCAAATTGTTTTGGTTTTCAACTGACAGATTTATTGTCATGAGTGTTGCTATGTCTCCAGGTATCACAGGTGTTCTTCTACCTCTCAGAAACACAGGTACAATGGCTTCCAAGAGAGCAGAGTCGAAGACACCGTTCAGAGCACAACTGGGGATGCAGTTGATCAAGTGTCTATGAGCTTGCCTATCTATGAAGACATCAATTTGTTCATTGACAAGGATATCAAGATGAAATGGAAGTGGCATCACAGTAAGCAGCACCATCAATAGCAGTAGAAGGTAGCACATCTGCATGTGACAAATGCAAGAGGAAGGTTGTTGACAACGCAAAGGTGGAACAAAGTTGCAAGCTCAAATAGATCCACTTGTGATAGAAGAAGCTTTGGAGATTGAGGGTATGAGGTGACAATGCGAAGGCAGAGAAAGAAACAAATACGGAGTTACAGGTGTTGAAGCGGCAACTGAAGGAAGAACAAGAGTTGCACAAACAACAAAGAAGGAGTTGCAACGGGAACAAGCACAGCAGAAGGCGCAACACACACAAACTAATGAAACTGCGCTCATACAGGTTATGGACCCATCCAGCAACTGTCATAGAGAAAATAGGGTGAGAAGTGCTTTCGATCGCATGCAAGGGTATTCAGGAGCATGGATTTCATTGTGCACATGCATGCAATCCCACCATTTGACGCACTCACCGAAGCGAAGACAAGAAGCAAGTCCGATTGGAGCTGAACATGTATTTTGACAAGTTGATGTGCATGGTCACCAGCACACACTTGGAGATCATCACGGACACTGTGCATCAGTATTTTGTTGGTCCAGTTGCACTCAAGATGATGATGCCCATGTTATCAGATGAGTTGGATGAAGGAGCCATATCGGGTACCTGGATGCAACGGAGGCAAGAGTTCGCCTTCAGAAGGATGTCACCATTGAGCGCATGGACACCATCACGGACGATCAAGCTTGGCATGAGTTCACCACCATTGATCATCGTGAGGATGTCGAAGAGTTGGTCTTCCCACAACTTTCTAAGTATTAGTGATGTCTTGCATGGCTTCCTAAAGCCTATTTTGTCTCACATGGGTACATGTGCATATTGTATGTAACATCTTGTCAAGTGGAATTTCAAGTGTCGATAGTTGAATGTAATAGTCATAGAGTAGTTGAAGAGTCATGAGGGTAGGTGAACAGTCATAAAGGGGAATTTCAAGGGTCACCCCACCCTTTGCTATTTATAGAACCTCATAACTCTTTGTAGAGGATTTTGGTCAGCCAAGCTTCCGATAGGAGTATCTTAGAGAAAGCTTGGAGATTATTGTAACGAACCTTGGCTTCTCCACAGTGGAGAGCTAGTACATCTCTTTGGAGGAGCAGGTGGCAGTGACTGTGACATTCCACTACCGGTACTAGTGGTTGGTCATGGTTGTACTGTATGATTGGGACTTTCACTTTTAATATAACTGATCCAGCACATTTCATGCATATGTTGTTATTATATTTCAGCTATCTTAGTTAGTCTAATGATATATGTATCTGTTTGCTTACACATGCATGTATGGACTCTTTATGTATAATAATGTATGAATCTTTTTGAGATGTGCTATTGGTTTAACCATCACTTTAGATTGTTAGCTTACTTGCTTTCCAGTCTGTGATGCATCTTCGCTTGTGTATTCCCTTCCAAGTCACGTGCTTCCACAGGTTTCCAAGGGGCGCACTCACCTCACTTTCTATGTGTTAGAACCATTCATGCACCTTTCTTGGCTTGTTGCGCATGTCACGCCCTTGCTACCAACAAGGACATCTTACTTGCCTCTGCACGCAACCGCAATCAAGGCAATATCGTATGACGCACAGTTGGGACTCCTACACCAAACGATCTGAGGTCTAGCTGGGACTTCTTACTGAGGAGATTCCATGACATGTTGGCAGGTTCAGCACCATCAACAGGACGGATCCCAACTTATTTTTTTAATAAAATCCCATAACCATTTACTTTAAAAAAAAAAAAATCTTAGGACACTTCTGCTAAATTTATCAATGAGGGGAAGAACCTGAGTGTTTCCCAAGTAATGACGCCTAAGGAAGAAATAGACACCAATTGGAAAAAATTGAGTTCTTGTAAAAAGACAACCTTCTTGGACATCACTAGGAATTTACATAGTTACCAAAATAAAAGAGGATAAAAACCAAATGATGTATCGTACTCTAGTGTCGAGCCTTCTAATATAATGTGCACTTTCAATTACAACACAAATTCAAAACTTAATGAGATCATATGAGGAGATGATAGTTGATTTTAACTTATAAAGTTTAAAATAGTAATCCTAAAAATAAATAAGAATTAGCTCTTGGATACGTGAATGGTGGAGAACTCAATTTCTACTCATTGCTACAACTACAACCAAACTAGGATTGGATGTGCAATATCCGAGGAAATTGCAACTACTCTATTATTCCAAAAACTTGATGTTTGTAAGAACATTCGTTAATCATTGAATCATGATTCCACTCCTATCAAGAATACAATGGTGAATTTGTATAACGGATATCTAAATGAGCCCAAGGGTTAGCTTGATCAGTCGATGACCTTGTGCGAAAATTCACAAAATTCTCGAGATCAAATCACATTAAGTACCTTAGGGTTACCAATTGGCTTTTAAATTAGTAGTTACCATTATCCTCCATCAAATAAACTTAGGAAGAGATAATAATTTCACAAGGGGCTAGCAAAGGACAAGCATTATCACTTGGAAGTGGAAGAAGAAGGTTCTTTGAACATGCTTAATCCATTTATAGATTTTTTTTTGGACGTGGGGACTAGAACAATCAACAACCACACAGCCTTCGTTGTAGCAAGATTAAGGTGTTTTCATGTGAATTATAATTGGGTCTAAGTTCAAAGTTGCACAGAAACTTAGCAGGCAGAAGCAACAAGCAAAGCAGAAGAGATATTAATTTTAACATAGTAGCTAGTGCTTGCTGCTTAGTTTGTGTTGGGTTGTGTTATATTCTTAGCCGCAGTAGTAAATATGAGGGGTTAGAGGGGGAAAGAGCCCCCCCTTTGTCACGTCAATGTGCAGCGGGGGTGTTATGCTCTTAATCCTGAAAGACAACACCAGAATACCAAATATGCAAAAAATATACCCAGAACATAGAACAAGAGCAATAACAGCAAGTATTTTATTATTCAGAAAGCAAAGTTCACTTGCCTCTTCGAGGGGGCAACCTCCAATAGATCTGAGCTCGATTACAAAATAAGACACGATGCTCCTCGCAGGGAGTCTCTATCCTTTATATAGGATTCATACATGCAATACCATGGGGCAATACCATGGTTCTTATTAATACCATCTATCTAATACCATGGCCCATTTAGAACTAACTGTGGTCCCGTCATTAAATGTGGGTTAACCACTTACAATTATTAATATGGGCTTTATTGACTCTTTACTTAACTATAACTATGATTCGATCCTATTACATAAATAAGGGGGTTAGGGTGGGACCCTAACATGCCCTCCCCCATAAGAATAGCCTTGTCCTCAAGGCTGAAGCTGCAGAAACTGCTGAAGAATAGTGGCTAGTTCCCAGGTTGCATCTTCCAGAGAGGTGTCTTTCCACTTGAGGAGGACTTCCTTGATCATGCGGCCACATAGGTGCCATTCTTGTGTGTCCAGGACCTGTTCAGGTTGGAGCCATATTGACCCTTCTTCATCTAGTTCAGGTAGACTAGTTTGAATTCTGCAGTTGTTCCCAATCACTTTCTTGAGGCATGAGACATGGAAAACTGGATGGATTTTTGCAGTGGGTGGCAAATCTAGCTTGTAGGCCACTTCTCCAATGCGTTGAATTACTTGATATAGTCCGTAGAATTTTGGAGATAGTTTCTAACAACCCTTGTCTTTGATTGATGTTTGCTTATATGGTTGCAGCCTCAAAAATACCTGATCCCCTTCTTGAAATTGGCATTCTGAGCTATGCTGATCTACCTGTTGCTTCATGTGGTTTTGAGCTTGATGAAGATTCTCTCTAAGATGGGCGAGCATGGTTGTGAATTTTTGTAGGAGTTGATCCACTGCTTGTACCTTCGAGCACCCCTTAATATAATAAGTAGGGGAAGGAGGGAGTTGACCATAAACTGCTTCATATGGAGTCATTTTGGTGGTGGCATGATAGTTGGTGTTATACTACCATTCAGCTAGCGGTAACCACTGTACCCAGAGATGTTGCTTTTCTGAAGTGAAACACCTAAGGTAGGTTTCCAGACATTTGTTGACTGCTTCTGTTTGACCATCAGTTTGTGGATGATAGGAAGTACTAAGTGTTGGAAATAATACTGAGAGGGGGGGGTGAATCAGTATTATCAGATCATTAAAACTTTTTCAATGCTCAAAAACATATACGCTACTTCAGTTAAGTGAACCCGCGTGTACACGCTTCTGTGTCTAAAGCAACTAGCGTATATATAGAAATCTTATGATTCAGTTAGCTTATCTTCAGTAAATGCATCAGAACATTATTAACCATATTAACAGTAAACAGGTGCAGTATAACAGAACAGATCATCACGCAAAAGCCACACACATGAACACAAAGATATAAGGTGGAAACCCAATGTGGGTGAAAACCACCTGCTGCAAGTCATCTCAATCTTCTTCTTAATAAGAAAAACCTTTTACAATATTTGTACTGGTGCAGTCTTATACCAGTACGGGAGCTACAACCCCCTTTGCTCTTGTACTAGCCGATCCATTTACTAGTACACAGGCTGCTACCTGCTACAATGCTCCAAAGATCTCCCTTAGCTTTTGTACTAGCTTAGATACTAGTACGTAGGTGCTTGCCTACAATCTTCTCTCCTCCAGGTACCACGTTTCATCAATTTTCATACTGGATACACTGAAGCACAACACATAATCTGAAAGGCCACTTTTCATCCAATTTTCATACTGGACCCATAACTATCATTGAAGCTCAAAACAATCAACAAACTCTGAATCACTGAAACCCTGTTAACAACACCGTCACCAGAACACAGAGCAGACACAGAACTCTGTAATAACCATCAAACCCATCTGCAACTTCAAATATCAAGCTTTACAATGTATACGCTACTTCGATGAATCAAACCCGCGTGTATACGCGCTTTTGCCAAAGACAACCCGCGTACAGATCTAAAAATAATTTCTCATAACTTGCAGCTGTACCAGACATCAGTCATACTCATAACACTTATAGAACAATACATGCGTCAGTATGTAGATCTAGAATAAGCATCATAAAGATAGTTCATCTCAAACCATTTGATCCCGATCTCTCCTTAGATCTTGTTCTCAATCAGCCGGTGAGATCCCTCCTTAGCTCAAATCAAGCAATGCATCATCAACCCATAACCTGCATACTGGATCTCATACTTCTTCAGATATTCAAGACTTTTTCAGATACGCTTGCCTAATGATTTCCTTCTCCTTATATAGCCTTAGGCCTTGTTCAATACCAAGAGCCAAAACCATAGAAATCCAATACCATCAACTTCAAAAACTAGGGATCAACACGTCCGTCGAGACACCAAGGTCCAAAACCATAGGCACAACTTCCAAGGAATAACCGCCGTGGACCAAAGATAAGTTTTCCACATACACACGCTTTTACTGAAGCCAACCAGCGTGTACACGCGACTTGGTATATAGCGAACCTGCGTATACGTGACTTGGTATATAGTGAACCTGCTTGTATACGCGACTTGGACTTAATGAACCTGCGTGTATGAACTTTCTCTTCTTCTTATAGTCTGATCATCAATTCCTTGTTGCTGACCTTCTGCACTATGATTTGACATCAGTGTGGTTTGCCATCAAGGACAACACTTATCTCATAATGCCAACAATCTCCCCCTTTGGACTTGATGGCAAAGCTAACTTGTTACACTTAGAACTATCATCTGATTCCTTTGAGCTGTCCTCCATCAGTCACATCTGACATCTCTTCTGAAGATTCATCCAGTTATACATAAGTGGGATGTTCTTCTATGAGAGGGTTGCCATCAAGTACAACACATGCATCATAATGCCAACACTAAGTTTTAGTTGGGTACCTTGTAGCCGGAAGAGTTCCTGCCAAAAATTACTGGTGAAGACCGGGTCAAGATCAGACACAATGGAAGCGGGCATGCCATGCAATTTGAAGATCTAATCCATGAAATATTGAGCGACCAAAGTCGGTGTAAAATAGTGGGGTAGGGCACAAAAATGAGCATACTTAGAAAGTCTGTCCACAACCACCATGATGACTGACTTGTTTCCTGACTTTGGAAGACCTGTAATGAAATCCATAGAAACCTCTGTCCATATTGATGTTGGGATGGGAAATGGTTGTAATGTGCCTGGTGCTTTGATTGTCTTCCTTTGTTGTGTTGACAGATGTCACATTCAGCTGCAAAAGTAAGAATGTCCTTTTTCATGCCTGTCCAAAAAATGATCTTCGAGTGCGAGCATACGTCTTCTAAAAGCCTGAATGTCCTGCAGTGGGAGATGAGTGCAACTCCACAAAAATGAGGCTTTTAAGGGTGGATATTGGTGATATTATGACTTTGTCCTTGTAGCAAAGAATCTCATCCTGCCACGAGTAGCCCTCGATGGAATTTGGATCTGCCTGTAATTGAGTAATGAGTTGGGAGAGCCAGGGATGTGAAAACCATTCCTTGCGAGCCTCTTCAATCCATTCTGGAATGGGAAGGGAAATTGTGAGCAGGGTACTTTCCTCCTCAAATTGGCGAGATAATGCATCTGCTACAATATTCTTGCACCCTTTCTTGTAAATTATCTCATAATCATATCCCAGCATTTTGGCAAGCCATTTATTTTTTTGTGGTGAGGATAGGCATTGCTCCAAAAAATATTTAAGGCTTTGATGGTCTATGCGGATTTGGAAGCGTCACCCCAATAAGTAAGGTCGCCAGGTATCTACTGCATGTAAGATGGCCATCATCTCCTTCTCATAGGTAGATTTTCCCAGATTCTTCCCACTTAGTTGTTGGCTTGTGAAGGCCAAGGGTCGACCTTCCTGCATTAAGACCGCCCCAATGCCCGTACCCGAAGCATCACATTCAATGACAAAAGATTTGGTGAAGTCGGGTAGTGCTATGATTGGAGTGGAACACATGGAATTTTTGAGAGCTGTAAAGGCCTGTTGTGCTTCATCATTCCAGAGGAATGAATTTTTCTTGAGGAGTTGAGTGAGGGGCCTCGTAATGCGACCATAATTGCAGACAAATTTGCGATAGTAGCCCGTGAGACCCAAAAATCCTCTCAGGCTCTTCAAGGTCTTAGGTTGAGGCCAATCCTGCATTTCCTGGATCTTTTTGGGGTCCCCCCTAACAACTTCATGCCCCACAATGTGGCCCAAATACTCAACTTCTTCCATGCCAAAAGAACACTTGGACATCTTAACAAACAATTTATGCTCGTAGAGTAGTTGCAAGAGCAGATCTACCTGCTGAAAATGTGCAGCCCAAGTGCGATTGTAGATGAGGATGTCATCGAAGAAAACAAGGACAAATTTTCTGAGATATGGTTTGAGCAGGTGGTTCATAAGGCTCTGAAAAGTGGATGGGGCATTATAAAGACCGAATGGCATGACCAGGAACTCATAATGGCCTTCATGAGTTCTGAAAGCAGTCTTGGAATGTGGACTTCTTTCATGCGAATTTGGTGGTAGCCTGAGCGAAGATCAAACTTAGTGAAGAATTGAGCCCCATTTAGTTCATCCGGCAAATCATGAACAACCGAGATGGGAAATTTATCTTTGACTGTCAACTTATTGAGGGCCCTAAGTCTGGACACATACACCATTCCCCATCTTTCTTGAGCACCATGACCACCAGTGATGAATAAGGACTAATGCTTGGACGAATGACGCCTACTTCCAAAAGTTCCTTGATTATTTTTTCTATTTCATTCTTTTGGGCGAACAGATATCTATATGGGCACACATTTGGTGGTTGTGCCCCTGGGACCAAAGTGATGCTATGATCATGTTCCCCTCTCAAGGGTGGAAGCTCATGAGGCTTGTCAAAGACTGGCTGATGGCTATTTAAGATCTGTTGCATCTCAGGATGAATCAGAAGAGAATTTGGTTTGACGGCCTGGATGGCATTAAATTGAGCTATAACTCCATGATGGCCCTTTTTTAACAATTTTTCCATCCAATGTGAGCTGATGATAGAGGGAGCTCCCTCCTGGAGTCTGCGGAGGGTATGTGTGTGGTTGTTCTGCTTAAAGCTCATATATAACTCCTAGAAATCCATTGTGATTGGGCCAAGTGTGCGAAACCATTCAGCACCTAGGACAATGTTGCACCCTCCCATGTGTATGGAAAACATGTGGGTCTTTAACTGATAATCCCCCATTTGAAGTTTGACATTTTCACAGCGGCCTTCACATTTCATTGTGCCCCCATCAGCAATTTGGACTTGGAAGTTAGAAACTGCTCGTACAAAACAATGCACTGCTTCCACGACTCTTTGATGGATAAAATTATGTGTACTTCCACTATTAATCAAGACTACTACTGGGCGATGCTTAATAAAACCTCTTATTTTGAGAGTTTGAGGCGAATAAATACCTACCAAAGCATGCAGTGAAATAACTGGTTCTTCAGGTACATTGTCCTTTTGGTTGTCCTCTTCTTCCTCCTCTGGTTCCTCAAGTGGTGGGGCTTCCTCCGATGAGCTGTGATCAGTAGCATCAATTTGAAAAAATTTGGGCTCCTTGCATTTATGCCCGAGGGAGTATTTTTCATCACAGTAGTAACATAATCCTTGCTTTCTTCTTTTCGCCATTTCTGCAGGTGACACCTTTTGAACCTTGAGTGTTTGGGTAGTGCTGTGAGCCTGTGGGGGGTGACCCTTGGCAGTGAAATTTGGGCGATTGGACTGGGCCGCTAACGCACGTTCTACTTCATGAGCTATCTTGCAAGCCTCCAGCCATGAGGGAGGGTGGTGTAGTCGGACGTGGGCTTGTATGGCCTCTTTAAGACCACTGATAAAACATTCCATGTAGAACTCATCTTGTAGACCTAAAGTGCGGAAAGCTAAGGCTTCAAAGGCTGTAATATATTCATCCACTATTCCAGTCTGTCGGAGCTTAGTGAGACGATCCAAAAAAGCAGAGTCATGGTCAAAGCGATCCATAAGAGCTTTTTTGAATGTGTCCCAAGTTAAGGGCCTTCCATAGCAACGTTGATGTCGTTGCCACCATTGCCATCTTTCATTGTCCAAGTACATGATCCCCACACTAAGCTGAGTGGCATTATCCAGGATGTAATTCAGATTGAAATATTGCTCCATTTGTGCTATCCATGTTTCCGGGTGAGAGCCATCAAATTTATGCATGTCCAGCTTGGGTGGTCGCGGATGGGATTGTTAGTGGGTGCCCGAGAGGTGAAGAGAGTGGCTAGACTCACCCTCATTGTGTTCATTGCCAATATATGCCTCCTCGCAGGCTTCCGCCTTGCCCATAGAGAGTGTTGTAGTTAATTTCGTCAGCTGATCTTGGATGTCTTTCAAGGATGCTTCAAGTTTGTCCATCCTTTCATTCGCCATAGCTTGATTTCTAGTTTCTACCATGCACCAAGCCGATTTACTTGAAATTTGGGACCGCCCGAATTTTTTGGCACTAACAATTGAATGGTACCACCTTGCTCAGCTCGTCATCCTGATTCTTATGGGCTAAGTCACCAATAAGCGCCCCGGGGGGTCTCAGACTTTTTTTTTTTTTAACTCCTAACGGAGTTTTACTCCTTGCTTAGGAATACTGCAGTCGTCGAATCCCTGAAATGTCAATGTTGCCAAAAGTCCTGCGAAAATCACGCCCAGGTATAGGAACCCACACAACTACTCAGATCTAGATGGTGGATCTAATGGATCTGAACGGCGGAACTAATTGCTGTTGTGGATCTAATGGATCTGAGAGATCTAGATGGCTGATGTGATAGATCTGAACTGCGAAACTGATTGTTGTTGCGGCGGCAAAAACCCCACTTGCGAGATCTGATCTGGCAAAGATTATGTATGATCCAGAGAGAGATCAGGGAACTATGGCCTCTAGAGTGTCAGGTGCTATAGATCGCAATATACATAAGGGTCTGACAGTAGTACTCGGCCCAATTTTTCAGGGCACTAACCAAGGAGGATCAACGTACCCTTAACTGTACAACCCGACTACCCTATCATACGGACGAGTAATCTCTCCGAGTGTTATTCTCGGTGTACTGTAGCAGCAAGACGGCTAACGGTTTATCTATGGAGAGGTTTCAAGGGAGCTAGGGGGCTTCCGATATACCCAGAAGGTACTTGGAAGACAGTCTGTGCATGGTTCTGTCTAATGCGCTACTACTCAAAGGGGTACCCGCAGGGGTTACAAGGGAGTCCAACAAGCGTGACCACCTCTTGTATTTCCTGCGTGCATGCCTCCCCAAATCCGCAGGTTTATGCACTCAACGACAGATCCCGTGGTTTAAAGACGCTGGAACACGTCTCTAGCCAAAAAAAAGAATTTTGATAAAAAATGGAGATCCCACTAGCCCTGGAAAGTGCTCTGATACCACTTGTTATGTTCTTAATCCTGCAAGACGATACCAAATTACCAAATATGCGGAAAAAGATACCCAGAACATAGAACAAGAGCAATAACAGCAAGTATTTTATTATTCAGAAAGCAAAGTTCACTTGCCTCTTCGAGGGGGCAACCTCCAATAGAGCTGAGCTCGATTACAAAATAAGACACGATGCTCCTCGCAGGGAGTCTCTATCCTTTATATAGAATTCATACATGCAATACCATGGGGCAATACCATGGTTCTTATTAATACCATCTATCTAATACCATGGCCCATTTACAACTAAATGTGGTCCCGTCATTAAATGCGGGTTAACCACTTACAATTATTAATATGGGCTTTATTGACTCTTTACTTAACTATAACAATGACTCGATCCTATTACATAAATAAGGGGGTTAGGGTGGGACCCTAATAAGGGGTCACAGGAGGGGTGGCAACCCCCCCTGTACAAGAGGTTTGAGGGGGGTGGTTAGCCCCCCTCTACGGGGTTTGGGGCAGTGCTCCGAGGAAAAAAAATTTGGACCCATGGTTTTGTGCATGGTTTTCGCACATGGTTTTGGGCGCGATGGTTTTCAGTCCATGGTATTGGATGCTTCGGCATGTATATATATGTATTGTAACATTGAAAGGAACATAATGAAAAATCAATCTGGTAGTCTCGGTTTTGGAATCCAATGGAAAATCTCTGTGTATATTTGTTTTATGTGTTATGCTCTGACTATTGTTTATTTTTTGTTATTAGAATTCGTATGCAGGTAATTTTTGTACAGGGTTAAAACCTACAGTTTAAATATATTTAAATTAAAGTAAAATTATTGAATTCAAGTTAGTGTTAAATTGAGTGAAAGTTCAACCCCTTTAAAAACTGCCAGATAATTCTTTTAGGTGGTCAAGTTTTGTCAAGCCACACCTGATGATGTAGTCACATATTATGGTATTGGACATTAATAAAGGATAGATTAATAATCTTTAATACTGTAAATTTATTTTTATTTCAAAATAAATGAATAATTAAATAAATATTAAAATAAATAATTCAACATATAATTAAATTCAAGTCATTAACAATATGATTGAAATGGCCCCAAAAAATTATTAATTAGATTTTTAAAATTTGATTAGAATTTTACATTTATGAAAAATTCTTAATTGAATATATATATATATATATAAAAGATGATGTTTTAAAATTTTGTTTTGTTTTCTATTGGGACATTATTATTGAAAGTTTGTTATATAATATTGTTAATTAGAATTTTTTTTGCATTTTTATAAAAAAATCAGAAATTAAAAAAAAAAAAAAATATATATATATATATATATAGAAGAAGTATAATGTAATTAAGAAAATGTATTTTTAGCATTTTAACAATATTCTGTAATTAGAGAATGCAATTTTCACATCTTAAAAACTTGAAAACTACTTAATTACAATAAATTGAGAATGTATTTTATTTTACTTAATTGAAAACCTTTTTATTCAGAATGTAATCATGTTCAAGTATTAAATATATAAGAGTAAAATAAATAATATGAAAGACCATAAATTTTTAAAAATATTTTTAAATATTAGTCAAAACAATTTATGAGTTGGTGTAAAAATTTAAGGTTTTTTTACTAGATCATTCAGATATAAAAGAACAAGTTACTTTGTTTAAAAATAAATGAATAATTAAATAAATATTTAAATAAATAATTAAACATATAATTAAATTCAAGTTATTAACAATATCATTGAAATGAACCAAAAAAACTATTAATTTGATTAGAATTTTATATTTATGAAAATTTCTAATTTTATATAATTAATTTATGATTAAAAAAATAAATATAAAATAAAATTATTTTAATATTATCACTCTAACATGTTCTGAAATTTTCTTTTGTTTTCTATTGCAGAATAACCATTCCATTGTTTGTTATATAGTGTTACTAATTAAAATTTGTTTTCACTTCTTAAAAAAATTTGGAAACTAGAAAATTATTATATTTAAAAAAATATAGTGTAATTTAAAAAATATAATTTTAATATTTCAGAAATTACAAAAATGTTAATTAAATTTATTAAATGTCCTTGATATGTAAATGTTAAATTATTTTATTAATTTAATTAAAAATAATTAAATTTAATCCATTTAATTAATTATAATTAATTAACTTAATTATATTTAATTAAATTATAATTAATTTATCGACAAATAATATTAAAAATGAATACATTGAAAGAGGCCCCGAAGTTCCCCTAATGAAATGAACCCTGAAGAAACCTCACGGGGATCCTGAAAGTTTCTCTGGGGACCTCCCTTATTCTCCGAGGTCTTATAGTCTGCGAGGTACAGTGTCTTCTAAGAAATATATATATATATATAATTATGTTAAACTCTGTAACATAAATCCAATTCCAATTGCAAAATATACCATTATTAAATAATAATTTAAATTAAAAATATTATTAAAAAAATATCCAAATGCAGGAAGTGGAAAGAGCACAAGATTTCCGCGAAGAAATGATCCTGCAAGAAACTTTCAAGGATCTTGATAAGTTTAAAACTATGTCTAACAGAGAAAGTATCTTGATAAGTTTAAAACTATGTCTAACAGAGATTTGATCTGGAGATTATGGTTTAGAGATTTTATATCAAAATTATTTTTACATTGCAATATTATATAGTTGTATACCTAAACAGAATTTTAGAGTAATGTTATATAACTATATATCAAACAATGAATTTAGGTATGTCTATTTACATAAGTATGTAAGTTTTAACCTTTTACAGAAATTACCTATATATGAATTTTAAAAACAGAAAATAAACAATGGAGAGAGCATAAAACACAAAACAAATATACACAACTACCAGATTGACTTTTCATTATATTCTTTTCAATGTTACAATACATATATATACATGTCGAGAATCCATAAACCCTAATCCATTAACCCTGGATTAGAACATAATTGTAGTTTCCTTGACCAGATCTACCAAAAAACCATGGACAGAAAACTATGCACAAAACCGTTGGTAAGTTCACCCACCTCATATAGGGTACAAAAAAAAAAATCCCCCACCCAGCACAACGAGGGGCACGTGGAGCTAGTCGTGGAAAGAATATAACATATACACAATAGAGTCTATCCCATGTTCATTCAATACACCTTAAGGTTTTCAAAGTTAAAAGCATTTTATGTTGCGAAAGCATTTACAATACAGTTTCAAATCATAATTGGTTAGGTTAAAGAAAACAATGCCATCTATTAAAAGTTTATTAGTCAATATAAAATAAATATGAATACCATATATATTTTTAAAAATTAATTTCAATTTTCATTTAAAATAAATAAATAAAATAAAAAATTGCTATTAAAATAAGAAATTATGTTAAACTCTACAACATAAATACAATTACAAAATATACAAATATTAAAAAAAAAAAATCATTAAAAACATATCAAAATGGATGAAGTGGAAAGAACATGTTCCCACGAAGAAATGATCCTGGAAGAAACTTCTGGGGAGCCTCATTGCCCTAACTCGGTATTGTTTTCTCTTATATATATTTGATCATTTTAAAACGATGTCTAACAGAGATTTGATCTAGAGATTGTAGTTTAGTAGTTGGGAATTTTATATCAAATTTAGTTTTACATGTCTATGTGCAATGACTATATAGACACACACCAAACAAAAATTTAGAGAAATCTTATATAACTGCATATCAAACAATGAATTTAGATATGTCTATTTACATGAGTCTATGACACGTTCATTTAATACACTTCTAGCAGTGGGAACTACAACACATAATTATAATAAAATTGTTTATGGCTTCCATCATCTATTACCTGGGAGCATACACAAAGCCTCACGTATCTTTCCTTCTGTTATACATGAAAATGACCTCCTCATCAGGTCAGAGGAGAAGGAAACATTGGCTGAAGACTAGACCAAAATCACAGCCCTATTTTCCAGGGTAACGCTCCCTAGAAACATACAAGAACAGTTATAACACTCTCCATCTATTAGCCAAGGTTGTTAGTCCTTAAGTTAACACTATATTTTGCCTAAAGGGTAGCGTTTTTGAATATCTGTGAGATTCTGGAGGTCAAAGTGCGATTTGACTAACTAACACTCCGCTTTTCACTCAAATGTCAAGTTGAAAAGCAGGAAACATCTACTTTTGACCTAACTAAGGACATTGATATTCCTAATAGAGTCTCATGGAAATGGAAAGAGCAATAAAGTGAGGAAACATCCTAGCTTTTGCCTCAATGGAGCTCGTGAAATAATTGGCAAGGATAAGTCTCTCGTCATCTATATAACGGAGGCTTGGTCATTGTGAAAGACGTTGAATGGTTGTTGAAACTTTGCAAGAGATTTAGCATTGTTATGCTGCCGAGAAGTTGAGAGAGAGAGAGGAGCTGAAGGACTAGAGGAGGCTTGATCCAGCCAAGATGGTTGTAATCATTCTTCTTCTATCTAATAATATAGATATGTTTCTATGTTGTCTACTTGATGGTGTCGATGTCGTGTTTCTTTACATGTTGATTCGATTCCATAATTAATAAGTAGCTTAGATGCATGCTAGCTTATATCTTCATTTATATTAATGTTTTGATTATCAAAGTTTATATGTTGTAGGATTACGCTTTGTCTTGTCTATGTGCAGGTTCTGATCTAGGAGCTAGCAGAGAGGTCTTCCACTTTGCTACATTGAGTTCTCCAGCAGGGCTACACCAAGGACTGAGGTAATCCTTCTTCCTTTGCTTTTTCTATCATGCATTAAAATGGATATATGTATGTTTCTTTGTGACATTTGCAGCAAATCTGAAACATTCTTCTTTGGATCCTGGGAAGATCTGAGAGGGTATTTCATCCACAACCACCCGTGCATTAATCCCTATAGTAGAATTGGTGACTCCACTGGGGACTATACTTAGTTCTCGGTTTTTACCTTCCAAATTCTCATATCTCTCTTTCTTTCCAGACCTCCCTGTTCTTCTTGGTTCCCATTCTGACCACTCAGGATGCTTCACAACCTCCTGACTTAAAACTACTCCAATTGCAACTCCACTAGCATCAGTTTCAACTTGAAAAACTTTTCCAAAATCAGGCATAGCTAAAAATGGTTTTTCTGTAATTTTCTTCTTCAGCAACTTAAAATTTCGGTCTATTGCTTCTGTCCACTTGAATGGTTTATTAGTCTCTTTGATTGTTTCAATAATTGGTGCACAAATCTGACTAAAGTTTCTGATAAATTTTCTATAAAAACTTGCAAGACCATGAAAGCTTCTTACCTCAAATATGTTTCTTGGAATAGGCCAGTTCCAAATTGCTTGGACTTTCTCTGGATCCATTTTCAGACCTTCTTTAGAAACTACAAACCCCAAATAGATTAATTCTTCTTTCATGAAACTACATTTCTTCAGATTTATCAGCAGTTTCTCTTTCTGCAGAGTTCTTAGAACCAACTTAAGATGCTCCAGATGTTCTTCTTTTCTTCTACTGAAAACTAGAATATCATCAAGATAAACAATGACAAACTTGCCTACATATTCCTTCAAGACTTCATTCATCAATCTCATGAATGTGTTGGGTGCATTAGTGAGTCCAAAAGGCATCACTAACCACTCATACAACCCACTGTTTGTTTTAAATGCAGTCTTCCATTCATCTCCTTCTCTAATCCTTATTTGATGGTATCCACTCTTTAGATCTATTTTAGTAAAATACTTTGACCCACTTAAACAATCCATCAAATCATCCATGTGTGGTAAAGGAAATCTATACATGATAGTAATCTTGTTTATGGCTCTGGAATCAATACACATACACCATTCACCTCCTTTCTTTGGACTGAGTATTGTTGGTACAACACATGGACTAAGACTCTCTCTGATTAATCCCTTATCCATCAGTTCTTGCACTTGTCTCCCAACTTCTGCATTTTCTTGAGGAGTTAACTTGTATGCTGCTTTGTTTGGCAAACTTGCTCCGGGTATTAGATCAATGTGATCATTAATACTCCTAATTGGTGGTAATGCATTTGGTAGCCCACAATAATATCAGAAAAATAATTCAATAGAGTTTTGATTTCTTCAGATAAATCATCTAAGTTTGTAGAAGTCAAAATTACCTTAGGTCTCCTTATGACAGCAAAATGTATATGTTCATCCTTCTTGACTTCTTGCAACAATTCTTTCCCACTTATCAGCATAACACTATTTCCAAGCGCTTCTTTGTCTGCTTCATTCTTCAATGGTAGTAGTGTATGTTTATTCCCATCCTTCTCTAGAGTATAAGTGTTTCTTCTCCCATCATGTATAGCTTTCCGATCAAACTGCCAAGGTCTTCCCAGCAATACATGGCATACATCCATTGGCATTACATCACATAATACCACATCCTTATAAGTACCAATCTGGATTTCTACTTTGCATTGTTCTGTCACAATAAGTTTATGTCCTTTTTGCAGCCATGATACTTTGTAAGGAGTAGGGTGTATTGTTTTCACTAATCCTAACTTGTCCACCATTTCTGTAGAAACCAGGTTATCAATGCTTCCACTGTCAATTATCACTTTACATCATTTTCCTTTGGACTTGCATGTAGTTCTAAATAAACTCTTTCTTTGAGCTAGTTCTCTTGTCTCTTTCTCTACTTTGAGCAATACCCTTTTCAATAACAAATATTCTCCTACTTCGGGTGATTCTTCCTTATTTGAAATTTGAGGTTTTCCTTCCTTTTCCTTAGCCACATTCACATTCCATTGATTTGTCGCTTTATTATGAGGACAGTCCCATGATCCATGTCCCCATTCTCCACATGTATAACACCAAATTTCTCTTCCTCGACCTATTCCTCTGGGTGTAAAACTTCCTCTACTAAAGTCTCCTCTCTGTGTTCGTCTACTACTTGAACCTCCTACCTCACCCTAAGGGTGCTGAAATCTTGATCTGGTAGTTCCTCTACCTCTTGCTGAACTTTTCCCCCTGTTTCTCTGATTTTGTTTCCTCAACATCTTCTCCTCTGCCTTCAAAGCTGCTTGATAGGCATCTTCAATTGTCTTCAGACTCAACAAGTTGATTTCATCCTATATGTCATATCTCAAGCCATTGATGTATCTGGATACCTTTTCTACGCCATCCTTTGCATGTCCTGCTCTAATGCTCAGCTTATAAAATTCTTTTGTATATTCTTTGACAATCATCCCCTTTTGTCTCAAATTTTGTAACTGCCAAAAAAGATTTAACTGATAATATTTTGGCATGAATTTACCTTTCAACCTACTCACCATTTTATCCCATTGTTTGATCTTGGGCTTCCACTTTCTTTCTCTAGATGTTTGTAGTTCATCCCACCAGATAGTTGCATGACCCTTCAATCCAGTAACTATAAATTTCACCTTCTTTCTGTCATCAACCTCCTTATAGTCGAAATACTTGTCCAATGAACTGATCCAATCCATCAACTCTTCTACATTGAGATTCCTGTCATACAAAGGTATTTCCACTTTTGGTCTTCCACTTACTTTGGCCAACATTTTGAGAACTTTGGTAGCTTCGCTTTCATCCTCTTCTTCTTCCTCATAAGATTCCTCTGCAACACTAGCATCTCCTTCATCAGGTGCTCTCCTTTGAGCAGTTTCCATTGTCTCCATCCTTGTACGCAGGTTTCGAATCTCTTCTAACAGAACTGCATTCGCTACAGGTCTCCCCCGACCTATGCTAGCTCTTGTCCTAGGTGGCATGTTTACTGTAGCAAACTTAATCCTTGAGCTCTAATACCAAATGATGTGGATGGTTACCAAAATTGATGTGGTAGTTTAGAATTATACTAATGGTTCACTTAAAAACCAGTCAGTTGCGCATTAAACATATTTTTTACGTGTATTTTCTTCCCGAGGGTCATGCTAAGTTGACCAAACACCGCCAGTCCCACTTTGACTTTTCCACTCCCAAGCGCTTCAATTTGTACCCTTGATCTAGCTTCTTCATATCCAATGGATATCCCGCAATCTCGCGCGATTACTTGCACGATTGATATCAGTTCGAGAGCACGCGAGATAAGTGGTTTCTCCGTGCTACGTGTCAACTCCTTAGGTTAATCGCGCAATTTGGAAAAATACCATTTACCATTTATTTTCCACGCAATATACCACTTACTACTTTCTGAATACTACCCACATGCTTAATACAGAACCTTTAAGAAATATACTTAATAAGATTTAGCGTCTAATCTCGGTATTAACCCTTAACGCTATTTGGCTGTAATTATTAATGAAACACATAAATGGAAATAATACCTGATTAGGGTCCAGAATGCTGATACATAGATTCAAGAGAATTTCACACCAGGAATAATACGCAATGCCACACTTAATCAATTATTTCAATAAAATAGAAATTACAGAGTCTTGGCCCTCTTGGCTCGATTACAACAACTTGTCTGACCTCTGTTTCACTCGCAAACCCTTTCTCTCTTTGTTATAGACATATTTGGGCACTGCAACCCCAATCACATATGTCCATAAACCAAGGGCTTCTAAACCCCTAAAAGTGTAGTTTCATACCCTAAAGGAACAAGGTCAGTTGATTACATCATCTCCCAGAAGTTCTCCATGAAAAACTACTCAGAACTAGTCAAAACAGGACCATACAGACTACTCCATGCATAGGGTGCGATGCATCTCACCTATTACACATAGGGGGTGCGATGCATACTAGAAAGCCCTTCTATAGGGTGCGATGAGTGAGAGCAGACAAATGGCAGAAGTAGTTTGCTAGGTGGAAACCCAGAGAATCTTCTAGAAACTACCCATATGACACTTGCCTCTCTAAATTCGCCCAGGGATGAGTAATAGATCTGAAATATCCAAGTGAAACCAAGAACTATCAGTGAAATGACATTAATCAAAATCCCAGAAGCTGACTCACTCTCCTGTAAACATCTATATATGTATCCCTCATCCAAGAGATCCAGAGGCTGGAATTTTGTAATTTGCAAGGAAGTGCTGTTGGTTTCTCTTTGAAGACATTGTTGGGTGATCTTACTTTGTATGAGGTGAAGAGGACTTTCATGCTAGGAGGATGATGTTGGATCAGACAGCCTGGTTGTAATCCTCTCTTCTACTACTTCTATCAATAAAGCTATTTGAGTTTTCCTCCATATGCTTGTATATCTCTGAATCTTGTTTGTGTATGCATTTATATGGTTAATGTACATTTGATCCTACATTATTTATGGTTATAGATCTCTATGCTTTGATGGTATTTTGCTGCCTTGACTCTACAGGTGTTCCTTGAACCGGGACAAGTAAAGAAGGAGTGGTGAATCTCTGTCAAAGGAGGGAGGAAACAAGCAAGGAGCCAAGCGAAAGACTGAGGTTGGTACTCTCTGCTTCTCTCTCATCTATCTATCATAAAGGAAAACACAAGTAATTTTAATCTGTTTGTTTCTAAGATAGCTACCCGTCTTAGTGGGACTAGTAGCTCTGAATAGACACTAGTTTTCCCGATAACAAAATGGCTGACTCCACTAGGGAGATAATAGTTTGATTGCTTGTCTCTATTTGTTTGCTTCATAAACTATAGACGGAGCCTGAAGTTAAGCCAACTAGCCTTCGAACTGCATTTTCTATGCAAGTGCAAAGTATATCAACGCTGCTTCAGTCAATCTCCGAGTTTGTTTATGAACTGAACAACTGACTTGCAAACATCCTAAGTGCCCTGGTGGTAGCTCAAATAACCTCATTAGATCAGCCCCTATACTTTGTGTTTACTGACAATCATTAGCTCAGCCTAAATCCCTGAACTTAGCTGCAAACTATGAGCAAAAACCAAGCTCAGTCTCGTCCTTGGACCATCGCACTGTCTCTTCTTGGCAGTCTGGATGCATCGCACCTCCCGTGTGCTATAGGTGAGATGCATCCCTGTTTCCCTGTGTTACAGGTGCGATGATCAGATGAGACTGTTTCTGCCTCCAGATTTTGGTTTTTTCTTCATTGTCTTCAGCTTTATTCAATATTTTTGTTGTCTGTGATCAGTATATCTCTATTGAAACCATATTCCTTTGCATTATTCAGCCTCCATCAAAAGGAATTGTGAATGTTTTTTATGTATTTTTTCCATCATTTACAGTTCTCCTTTGCAAATAGTAGCTTAATCAAACTGTCTTCTTTTGATTTGAAAGTGTCGCAACTATCATTTTCAGTCAAGACAAAGAGTATTACAAAGCATTTCTATTTTAGACAATTGATTACACTTTTGCCATTGTATTTGATTTGAATCATTAGTATTTCAAGTGTCGAACGCAGTTTGAATTCGAAATCGCAAAGTGTCGTCTTGGCTTTACTTTCGTTTTTTAAGAAGAAAATTGTCAGTACTATTGCTTTGAAAGAGAATAGTTCAGATATATACTTTGTTTTATTTTTTGTCATTCTCACATTAAGGAAAACTGAAAACAATACATGCATGTGCATTTTCATTAAGACTGCATGCTGAAGTTGATTTAGGAAAAGTGCATCTAGTGTGTGCTCTCTGCTCTATGTTGAAATAATTTCATTTCTGTTTCCTTAGTAGCTAGGATTTTCATTGCAAAAAGAAAATAAATGATTGTTTATCATCTTAGATTGCATATTTAGGAATTGTATATCTACATCACGCGGTGAACTTTAAAGGCAAACTTCTTAAGAAATATCAACTGTAAAATAAATCTCAATGAACATAAAAACGCTTTGGAACCTAATGCATAACATTTAGAAGTCCAGGCTAGAGACGTATTCCGGCGTCGTAAAGCCTGGTAACTATCGCTTTCATCGTAGGTTGGGTGATTCCTCCTCTTTGAGATGACAAGTGCCAGTACGGACTTGTGCTCCCACGTACCGTCGAGTATATATTGGGAGACCACAATAGGCTATATCCTTTATCCTTAGGAAGCCGTGTCTGTTTCCCTATCGATCGCAATGCAGTGAACACAGCATTCAGGAAGATTGACTGCCGTACCGTAAAAATTATTCTGCAGTTTTGCGATTGGTTTGGTAATCCCTCTGTCTAGATTCCCAGAGTGGTCACTTTCGTTCATTTTCGGACTCCTTAAAAGAAAAGGTCCATCTAAGCTCTTGTCACTTTAGGCTCATTAAAAATCGAAGGCGACTAGAGTCATCTTTAGCTTTTTCTCGACTCTTAAAAATTGAAAAAGCAACAAAGCATCATAAAATTTGTTTTAATTGGAATAACATCATTGTTCCCTCGTTGATCTTAGGTTGAGAAAATGGAGTCCACCAACCAAGGATTTTCCTTTGGGGGAAATCCTAGTCCTTTCTCCTCTTGGGGAGATGTTGGTGCACCTAATATGGCCACATTTTCCCTTCCAAGACTAACAATTGGCTTGCAGTATGGCTCTTCTCGACCTCTGTCGTTCAAAGCACCGTGATTCCTGAGCAATTAAATCAGCAACCATATGATACTAGAATTACCCCCTAATCTTCTACTTCATTTGTTTCTCCCTCTCCTTCTTCCTCTTCGCTTGGTGAAGCTAGTAAAGCTAAAAACCAAGTAACAGAGAAGAAGAAGAAAGGGAAGGAGAAGAAGAAGAAAAAGCCAACGGTAAAAGGGGGCAACCAAGAATTGTCTAGCGAAAATCCACACACTGCACCATCCAAACCTAAATCTCCATGTGTCATTTGCAAAGGGGACCACTATCATCGAGATTGTCCTTACATCCCATGGATCTTAAGGGACTGGTCTCCCCGCTTGCACAATCCGGTGTCCTCAACCTCTGACGATCATGTTGAAAGTACACCATCAACTAGTGAAAACGAAGTCACTAGACAGAAAGGAAGATCTAAAATTCCTTGTAGATTGTGTGAAGGCGATCATGCCATCCACCGTTGTCCCTTCCTAGACGAAGCTAAAAGAGTCTTGGATAACCATCCTGCTTCACCGCTACGGCTTCCTCCTGGATACAAGAAACTCTTGCCGAGTCCATCACTAGTTGAAAATCTGACTGACACACCTTTGTGGTCGGTCGAAGCATCTATCATTGAAGATAAACCCTCTGAGTCCACACCGGACCAAAGTCAACAGGTCGAGACGGCAGTCGACCCAGTCTTGTCTTCAGAAGGTCTACCTTCATATGATACAGTCACCAAAGAGAATGAGAACGACACCGTTCAAATTATTTTCGTAAACATAGAATCTGATGAACATGGGGGATATCTACCCGTTCCTTTACCGCAGGAAGGAATTTTGTCAGAGATGTATCCGGTCGTTTATTCGGTCCCACCTCCAAGCAACCTAGTTGTTTCCTTCGATTGGAATCTACTAGGCAGACCCCGTCTACCATCTAATGTACCATTCTGAATCATAGTACAAGCTTACAGAATGGTCATGGTCGGTACTATCATAGATGAAGGGGCTTCTGTGAGTATCCTTTCCTCAATTGCTTGGAAAGCGCTTTGTTTGCCATCGCTTCTGCCTGAGATTTGAAATCTAACAGGCTTCAACAAAGGAACCAGTCGACCATTAAGGATCCTTCCAAATTTGCCTAGAACTTTGAGAAGGAAGACTATCTACCTAAACGTAATGGTAGTCCAAGGACCTTTAGATTACAATCTACTCCTTGGGCGTGACTACATTTATAACATGGGAGCTATTGTTTCCTCACTCTTTCGAGTGATTTGTTTTCTGCATGAAGGCAGAGTGGTCCAACTCGTAGACCAGATTTCATTCCCCGGTTCACACATAGCTAATAGTCAAGTGCCATCCCTAACTGGTCTTTTTGCGCAAGGAATGTCTCATCAATCTCCAGTCAATCCACCTGATGAACGTGAGCGATTCGGTGATTGTGACTGAAACCCAGGAGGCATGCGCCCTGGTCTGCTTCGACAGGAAAACCCCATATATGAGTTAGGTTTCCGCGTAGGAATATGACTAGTCTGACTATCCTGTCCATTTAGGAAAATGGATCAGACTGGAAAATGATTCCTCCGTCAGAAGGTATGTCTATTCCCGACAAAGCCAAGGAAGTGTTTTGTCTGCAAATTGAATGGTAACCTGGAAACTCTACTTCGTTATACCTAGGGGCATGCAAACCTTTTTGCATGCAAGTGAAAAGCGACCATTTATTTTCTTAGTTTGTAGGTTCTTAACCCTTTAAACTCGTAGGTTGGTCATTCCTAGCTTGCATAACCAAAGGCTTCGGAGCAAAGTTGCGAATGGGGCAAGCTCCTTAAAAAATGAACCTACTGATGAGACATCCTTATTATACGACTAACACGAGCAGTTTTATGCAAAGTTCAAGCTCGTTAAAAAATAAACCTCGCCATGAGCAGTTTTACGCGAAGTTCAAGCTCGTCAAAAAATAAACCTAGCAATGAGCAAATGTTTCCATAGAGTTCAAGCTCATTAAAAAATGAACCCCACCTCTGGTAAATAACCATTTGCATGACTATCAGCTTTTGAACCTTGGTCGTGTTCTTACCATCACCTCCACTCTTTTTTAGCTAATCATACGCCTCCATTTGATTGTTTACCCTTTTGAGGAACAGCTACGACGAGTGATTTTATTAGCCACCCTCTTTCCACTGCCATGATTGAAAAGTTCCAAGCCTTTCCTGGAACCAGTTGCTATCCAAAAACATCACTCGTTCCTCAAAAAACGAGTCTCCTTTAAGCTCTTTTCATCTGACTCGTAAAATATGAAAAGATTGTCAAGCAATTGGCCTCTCCAACTCGTTAAAGCGACCGGAAGTGCTATCCCTCCTCTAGATTTTAATCTTTTTGGACCTGAGGGATTATTACACAAAAAGATCGAGCGCTTGTCTTGTTCGGCTCGTTAAAACTATCGAAAAGTCATCCCTTTCGTATTATTTTACACTTTTTCAGACTTAAGGGATTACATTACGAAAAAGGACCACTGGAGTTGTCTTTACGTACCTTTTTAGACTCTCTAAAATTGAAAAGGACCGAGTTATCTTTGCCATTAAACTCATTAAAACAATAGCGACAAACTTGTCCATGCAGACAAGATCGAGTTTCACTGTCGCTAGGCTCGTTAAAACATAGCAACGGGTTTTCCCAAAGGGAAAACTATAGAACAAGCATATGTTATCCTCCTCAAGCTTGACAAAAATAAAGAGGTATTGGTCAGCAATGATTGGGGAAAAAGGGAAGAAAATTTGAATAACTTCATTGGTAGCAGGTCGCTCTTGAACATGACACTTTCACTCCATCACTATGATTGAGTCGGGTTGGGTTATTCCGTTCACCGGTCACATCACCATTGGTCCACCGTACCATCCACCTTGGGGTTAACACTACCAATCCATTTCAGTTTCGCCGGTATGTTCAAGATAAGTCGCTCAGAGAATTCACTAACCTAGCCAACGTCTCATCCGCTGCAATACCTTCACTCTCCTTTTTTCATGACTGCCACGCTGAACCTTGTATCATCAGATCGTTTTCACCTCCACAAAATCATTTGCTCTGTTCCGTGTCGTAGATGTGGGATTCATTAAGGCCCTCCTACGACGGGTCACTTCTTGTCGACATCAGCTCATTATCCAAGAAGTTGACTTAGGGACAACCCTTTCAGTACTTTGAATCTTGCATGCCTCAATGGCAAGTTTCTCCGGCGACAGGTTTACATCAATGGCCTTCGACCGAAATATTTTACGTGGTGTTCAACATCAGCTCATGTATTCACACCACGTGAATTGTACTGCAGTACCTTGAGGGTCATCATCATTATTGGTGATTCCTCTCGTGCCTGTTAACAGCTTACATCATTGGCTGGTAATCAGGCGATGTCTTTCCGTGTTTGACATCAGAACATCTTTTCACATGGATCGACTTGTACTTCGGGCGAAGATTGAACGAGTTTGAAGACCTCGGATCTAGTTTCATCCATCCGGGTTGCGATATATTCAAGAAAATAAAGACATCAGATGTACATCATAGCTGCACAGATAATCATCCAAACTGAAGGATGATGGCTCTACCAGAATCATCAGTCTGCCACACAGACAATTGTCTGTCTTATGTACATGAATATTAATTTATAAAGTTGAGCATGGGAATGCCCGCCTCAGCTAGATCATGAAAATATTGTGAATATAATGTATTGTATTGTATCTTATTACAGGTCACCTTCCAGTTTGAAAAACCTCGGATCTTGATTATAAATCATTTCACCCGACATCAAAAGGATTTACGACCTCATGCTTTAGGGGGCAACTGTTATAGAAATATTTGGGCACTGCAACCCCAATCACATATGTGCATAAACCATGGGATTCTAAACCCCTAAAAGTGTTGTTTCATACCCTAAAGGAACAAGGTCAGCTGATTACATCATCTCCCAGAAGTTCTCCATGAAAAACTACTTAGAATTGGTCAAAACAGGACCATACAGACTACTCCATGCGTAGGGTGTGATGCATCTCACCTATTACACACGGGGGGTGTGATGCATACTAGAAATCCCTTCTATATGGTGCAATGAGCGAGAGCATACAAATGGCAGAAGCAGTTTTCTAGGTGGAAACCCAGAGAATCTTCTAGAAATTGCTCATATGACACTTGCCTCTCTGAATTCGCCTAGGGATGAGTAAGAGATCTGAAATCTCCAAGTGGAACCAAGAACTATCAGTGAAATGACACTAATCAAAATCCCAGAAGATGACTCACTCTCCTGTAAACATCTATATATGGATCCCTCATCCAAGAGATCCAAAGGTTGGAATTTTGTAATTTGCAAGGAAGTGTTATTGGTTTCTCTTTGAAGACATTGTTGGGTGATCTTGCTTTGTATGAGGTGAAGAGGGCTTTCATGCTAGGAGGATGATGTTGGATCAGACAGCCTGGTTGTAATCCTCTCTTCTACTACTTCTATCAATAAAGCTATTTGAGTTTTCCTCCATATGCTTGTATATCTCTGAATCTTGTTTATGTATGCATTTATATGGTTAATGTACATCTGATCCTACATTATTTATGGTTATATATATCTATGCTTTGATGGTATTTTGCTGCCTTGACTCTACAGGTGTTCTTTGAACCGGGACAAGTAAAGAAGGAGTGGTGAATCTCTGTCAAAAGAGGGAGGAAACAAGCAAAGAGCCAAGCGAAAGACTGAGGTTGGTACTCTCTGCTTCTCTCTCATCTATCTCTCATAAAGGAAAACACAAGTAACTTTAATCTGTTTGTTTCTAAGATAGCTACCCGTCTTAATGGGACTAGTAGCTATGAATAGACACTAGTTTTCCTAATAACACTCTCTCTCAATCTCTCGCCTACTCACTCTCCTATTCCATCCGATCTCTATCATTACATTTTTTCCTTTCTTTTATGGATCAAATCCTATCCTAACAACATTTACAACTCAATCTCTATTTTTATCAGCTCAACTATTAAATCCCTATTCTCAAGTTCTAATACACACCTATCCTAACACTTATCTCTTGTTCTAAAAATAATACAATGATTTAATTGTTACAATAATTGAAGTAAAGATCAATTCGAGAGATCCAACCCTCTCTCCTAAGAATTGATTTTGACCACTCAGGTCAATAAAATTCATCTCTTGTTAGCCACAACATGTGAACATACAATCGCATTGCTGGCTAAGTCTGGATTCTCCTGCATCACATTGGCTTGCCAGTATGGTTGTTTTCAACCTCCTTGGTTCAAAATGTCGTGGTTTCTCCACAATCGATTACTCCTCCAACTGGACAAAATCAACCTCCAGTTGATCCTAAAGTTGACCCTTTGACTTCTTTCTCGGTTGTTTCTTCCTCCCCTTCTTCCTCTTCATCTAGTGAAAGTATTGGTACTAGTAACCAGGTGGCTAAGAAGAAAAAGAAAGGGAAGAAGAAGAAGAAGAAGAAAATTCAACAGGGGGACAACCAAGCAACCATTGCTTTGAATAAAACTTATGATAAGAAACCATCTGATAAGCCTCACAAAGTTTGATATCCATGCAAACTTTGCACGGGAGACCATCTTCTTCGAAATTGTCCTGATATTCCTCAGATCTTAGAAGAATGGTCTTCTCATTCACATCATCCTATGTCATCAACTTCTGGAGATCATGCTGGTGAAACACCATCAACTAGTGGTAGTAAAGTTCATGGAAGGAAGGGTGAAGTTAAGTTTCCCTATAGGTTATGTGAAGGGAATCACGCCATTCACCTTTGTCCCTATCTAGATGAAGCCCAAAAAGTGTTGGATATCCATCTTGCTTCTCCGCAGTGACTTCCATCTGGTTACAAGAGACTCTCCCTTAATCCTTCACTAGTTGATGAAGTGACTGACCAAAATTAACCGTCAGTCAAACCCACTCTCTCTGAATGTGAATCCCATAAGTCTACACCTGACCCATCACAGGACGAGGAAACAGTTGACCCAATTTCACCTTCAGTTAATCGTACCTTTCCCGAAGAAAGTGAATATGATACCACTCAGGTTCTTTTCATTTCTTCAGATTCCAATGAGCTTGGAGGCAACTCTCCTGTTCCATCAAGACAGGAGGAAAATCCTCCTGTTCTCATAACTCAAGGGGATAATTCTCCCATTCTTACGGTACCCCCTCCAAGTAGTCTAGTCACTTCCTTTGATTGGAACTGCCCGGCAGGATTCTGTCTTCCTTCTAATGTGCCTTTCTAGATCATAGTACAGGTTTGTAATATGATTGTATCTAGCCCTATTATAGATGAAGGTGCATCTGTGAGTATCCTTTCCTCAACTTCTTGGCAAGCACTCAGTTCACCGCCGCTTGTGCCTATTACCCAGAATTTGTGGGCTTTTAACAGAGGAACCAGTCAACCATTATGGATCCTTCCTCAGTTACCTATTACTTTGGGAGGAAAAATTGTTTATATCAATGTGATGGTAGTCCCAGGCCCTTTAGATTACAATTTACTTCTTGGGCGCAACTATGTTTATGATATGGGAGCTATTGTTTCAACACTCTTTCCACTGATGTGTTTCCCGCATGAAGGCAGAATTGTCACCGTTGACCAGCTTTCATTTCCCGGTCCAAATATGGCTTCCAGTCAACCATCTTCCCTAAATGGTCCTTTTGTCCCAATGGTATCTTCCCCGCCACGGGTTAATTATGTGGCAACCCGTTCCATGCCTACATCAACTGATGATCAATTTCGTGATGTTGTACATTATGTACTAGGGGCATTGGAACCAGATATCAGTTTCCTTGCTATGGATCCCTTCCAAAGCATTGTTCTCCCATCTGATGAGAACCTCTTGGAAGTCATGACCTCTTATGGGTCGTGATCAAGGAATATGAGGACAGTTCCTTGTCTTGTGTCAACCTCGTTAAAAAATGAAACAAGGAATATGATGACAGTTCCTTGTCTTATGTCAACCTCGTTAAAAAATGAAACAAGGAATATGAGGACAGTTCCTTGTCTTGTGTCAACCTCACTAAAAAATGAAACAAGGAATATGAGAATAGTTCCTTGTCTTGTGTCAAGCTCATTAAAAAATGAAACAAGGAATATGAGGATAGTTCTTTTACTATGTCAACCTCATTAAAAAATGAAACAGCTCCCATGAGGATAATTCCTTGTCTTGTGTCAACCTCATTAAAAAATGAAACCAAGGATATGAGGATAGTTCCTTGTCTTGTGTCAACCTCATTAAAAAATGAAACCAAGGATATGAGGATAGTTCTTGGTCTTATGTCAACCTTGTTAAAAAATGAAACAAAGGGTATGAGCATATTTCCTTGTCTTGTGTCAAGCTCGTTAAAAAATGAAACAAGGAATATGAGCATAGTTCCTTGTCTTATGTCAAGCTCGTTAAAAAATGAAACAAGGAATCTGAGCAGAGTTCCTTGTCTTGTGTCAAGCTCATTAAAAAACGAAACAAGGTCCCCTGGAGCAAAGTTCCAATTCGAATCTTTGATTAGATCTCATAAAATTCCAGTCGAGTCTTTCACTTGATCTCGTAAATGAACCTTCATTCCATCCACCTGGTAGCCACGAGTAGTCTACTTAGGTGAATGCAATGAAGCTTGGGGGGCATGCACCTAGAATTGAGTCATCATTTTGGGGGCATGTAAACCAATCGAAGCATAGTTTTTCAATTCAAGCTTGTGTAAAAATGAAACTAAATCCAAGCAGAGTTTTTTCGTTTCAAGCTCGTGTAAACATGAAATTGAATTCAAGCATAGTTTTTTGTTTTAATCTTGTGTAAAAATGAAAGTGAATTCAAGCATAGTTGTTCATTTCAAGCTCATGTAAAAATGAAACTGAATCCAAGCATGGTTGTTTGTTTCAAGTTTGTGTAAAAATCAAACTAAATTCAAGCATAGTTTTTCGTTTCAAGCTTGTGTAAACATGAAACTGAATCCAATCATAGTTCCCTATGGTTCAAACTTGTGTAAAAATGAACCCATCTCCATTTTAACCCTCGTGATTTCCATTCTATCAGCCCCTTCCGTCAGATGAGCCTTGGTTTTTCTCCTTCCATCGTCACTATCTACTTGGCCGATCATATGCTTTCACTTGATTGTTTTACCCTTTTTGAGGAACAGTTGCAATGAGTGGTCTTATTAGCCAGCCTCTTCACAGAAATCAACATGTTTTGAAAAATTACAGCATCCTAGACACCACTTGTTTCTCAAAGCGGAGTCCTCTTTAAGCTCTTTTTAGACTCTCGAAATATGAAATATTGTTGAGCACTTGTCCTTTTCAGCTCATTAAACGAATTGGAAATGACATCTACTCAGTATAACTTTAACCCTTTTTCAGGCTGAGATAGATTATTTACGAAAAAGGAATATGTTGACCGAACATGGTCAATAGGTTCTCTCTTTTATTGTTTTACACTTTTTTGGGCTTGAGAGACAAATCTATGAAAAATAAATTGCGGAGTTTTCTTTTTGTCCCTTTTCAAACTCTCTAAACATGAAAAGGACCAAGTTATCTTTGTCGTTAAACTCGTTAAAACATCAAATAGCAATAAACTTGTCAATCATGACAAGACTGAGTTTCACCTTCGCTAGGCTCGTTAAAACATCACATAGCGATGGATTGACCCGAAGGGTGGAATTATACAACAATCATATGTTATCCTCCTCAAGATTGATAAAAAATAAAGAGGTACTGGTCAGTAATGACTGGGGAAAATGGAAAAAGGGGTAAACCACTTTTGGTAGCAGGTCGCTCTTGAACATGACACTTTCAATTCATTACCGTGACTATTTGGGTTGAGTTATCAGCTTGATGGTTATCATACCGTTGGTCTATCATACCATCCATCACTTTTGTTTTGAGTCAATGCTACCAATTCATTCAGACTATTTGGGTTGGGTTATCTGCTTAATGGTTATCATACCTATGGTCTATCACACCATCCATCACTTTGGTTTTGGGTCAATGCTGCGAATTCATTCAGTGTCGCCGATATGTTCAAGAGAAGTCAATCAGTAAACTTCATCCTTTGCAATACTTATAAGCCTTCATTTTCATGACTGCCATTCCTAAACCTTGTGTCGTCAGTCACATTCTGTCTCCAAAAATCATTACACTTGTTTTGTGTTGTTGATGTGGGATATATCAAGGTCCTCCTGCGACGAGTCGCTTCTTGTTGACATCAGCACATTATCCAAGAAGTTGACTTAGAAACACCCTTCCAGTACCTTGAGGCTTTCATACATCAATGGCAAGTTTCTCACTTCTAGCGATAGGTTGACGTCAATGGCCTTCGACAGAAAGACTTTGTATGGTGTTCGACATCAAATCATCCATTCACACCATGCAGAATGTACTGCAGTACCTTGAGGATCATTATCATTATCGATGATTTCTCTCACGTCTATTAATGACTTACATCATTTGTTGGTAATCAGACGGTGCCTTCCCATGTTTAACTTCAGATCACATATTCGCATCGTTAGACTCGTACTTGAGCGAACAATTGAACGAGATAGAAGACCCCGGATCTAGTTTCATCCATCCGGGTTGCGATTTCAAGAAATGTACCAAATCATCTGTACAATGGCTTTACATTGATGGTCATTTCAATCATGGGTCTATATCTGTAGACGAATGTCTATGTACATGTAATGAAAGTTTATATGCTGAGCATGAGTATGCCTTCCCTCAGCAATTCATGAGAAAAAATAAAAATATCATGATATTATGTATTGTAATCGTTGCAGGTCACCAACCACTTTGGAACCTCCTCATCACATCGTAAAGCATATCACTCGACATTAACATTTTTCGACTTCATGCTTTAGGGGGCAATTGTTACAGATCCATTTGGGCACATCACTCCCATCATCCAGATCAGTGTTTTGGGGCTCATCGAACCCTAATTTCAATTGCTACCCTAACAATTCAACCTTTTGAATGCCTCCTTCCTAGATAGTTTCATGGCCTGAACACATCCTGAAATGACCTCTAGAGGGACCAACGCAGTTAGGCCCATGCAAGGGTGCACTGCAGAGCAGTTGAGTCCATGCCAGGGTGCTCTGCAGAGCACTTAGGCCCTCTTTGACTTGCGTTGGGTGAGTTTGAGCGAAATTCACATAGGGTTTTGGGAATATTCTTATCTTCTAGAGCCTTCTAGATGATTCCCACACTTATCATCTCCTATGAGCTCGAAAATGGATGAGGAATGAGTTAAGATACATCCTATCCTCTCATCCCTTCCTCCATGGAACTAATTCTAAGTATGGAAGGCCATTCAATACCCTCATTGATGACAAAACCTCCTCCATCTTCCTATAAATTGACCACTCATCTAAGTGATCAAGGGCTGGACTTTGATGAATTGTAAGGAGATAATGCTAGTTTGAGAATTGAGACTATTGTAAGTGTTGTTATGCTGTCGGAATGTCATGCTTATGATGTGATGTGGATGGAACCAAAGCTGGAGGAGTGACTTCGAATCAGGCTTCATGGTTGTAATTCTTCCTGCTATTCAATAAAGTATTTGAACCTTTTTCCCATACGTTTATCTTGTTATATGATGCTTATATGTGTGAATGTATCTGATTCCATTTACTTGTAATCAATAAATATTTTTCTTTGATTGGTTCTTTGTCTTATGTTGATGTTTACAGGTACTTCTCAAGCGTGTTAAGTATGGGAAGGAGCGACAGGATTGATACAAAGGAGACAAGAGGAAAGCGGAACTACAAGTAGGTCTTCTCATTCTCTTTGTCTTATCTATTTCTTATAGGAAAAGGCTAAAGTGATTTAAACTGTTGTTCTAGATATGGCTACTTCTCTAGGGAATTAGTATTTATCCGTAGATACCAAATTCTCCAAAACACCCATGAAATACTTCAAAATTGTAGCATACAGGCCTTCCTCCCTGCATCAAGACAACTCCCATAGCATACACACTTGCATTTGTCGACACTTCAAAGGGCTGCTGCAATTTTGGTTATGTCAGAATTGGTGCTTGACTGATCTTCTTCTTTAACTCCTCGAAATCCCTTTGTTGACCTTTCCCCACTAGAAACTCTTGCCACTTGTTATCACATGGAGCGGTGCTGCTACCGCTAAAAACAAGGCTATGAATTTCATTAGGTACTGTGCTACCCCAATGAAACTCCTGACCTCAGAAACATTAGTAGGCATCGGTTATTTCATGATGGCCTCCATCTTGGAAGGATCTATCCTCAGTTCTCCTCCACCAATCACATACCCCAGATACACCAAAGGTTGTTGTGCAAACTCGCACTTCTTGAGATTTTCTAGCAGTTGGTGCTTCTTGAATGTTTCCAGCACCTGCATCAAATGTGACATATGCTCCTCCCATGTAACTAGATACCACTATATCATCCAAATAGACAATAACAAATGAATTTATAAAAGGGAGCAGTACATCATTCATTAATCTCATAAATATCATTGGTGCATTATATAGGCCAAATGGCACGATTAACCACTCATACAAACCTTGTCTGGTTTTGAAGGTGGTCTTCCAAGTATCTTCTTCTTTGACTCGAACCTAGTGATATCCAGACTTCAAGTCCAGCTTGGTGAAGTTTTTTTCTTGTTGCAACTGATCCAACATATCATCTATCATGGGTAGGGGATATCTATTCTTGAGCGTGATTTTATTCAACGCCCTATAATCTATACACATTCATCAAGTCCCATCATTCTTTGGCACAATGATGATGGGTGACCAACATGGAGATGTACTCGGTCGAATGATACATTTTTCCAGCAGTTACTGCAAATGTTTCTTCGCCTCACTTGCTTCTATAACATGCTGCCTATACATCCCAATATTTGGCAATGGGGAGTATGGCAATAGCTGGACCTCATGCTCCACTTCTCTCTTAGGTGGTAACCCTTTAGACTCTCAGAACACATCCTTGTATGTTTGTAACAACTCCTCCAATTGTTTTTTTTGTTTCTTAGTACACCCCTCCAGAGATGTCTTGCCTCTTATTGACTCCTCTTTAGACTGAATTTCTCTTTAAAAAAAATAAAACATACTTCTTGCTATAACTGATCAATTTCTTGGCTTGGTTGACACATATTAGTGAAATTTTCAACTTTCCTTTGTGCACGTTGATAATGAACTATTTTCCATCCTTGGTGAGCCGACACTGGTTGGATCTTCTCATGAATATTGCATCACGCATGTACATATATGGACTCCCAAACACGACCCCACATATCCCAATGGGAACCACATTTAGATCGACTTCATCAATAAAATCAACACTGGTAGCAAATCTAATTTTACACTATTTTGTTACCTTCGGCCCTGCATCCTTATTTACCCATCGCAGTGGATATGGTTTTGGGTGATCATGAACTTCTAGCCCCAACTTCTTGACCATCTCTGCTGCAATGATATTCGCTTGTGATCTTGAGTCAAACAGAGAATAAATCTTTGTCTTCTTCACCTATATCTTTATATGGATGAGTTTGGTCATTCTTTCTCTTCCTGTTGTTGAAGGCTACTCAGATTCACCTCCTTTGTTAGGCCCCTATACTACTAGTGTAACCCCTTATTGTTATTACAACCCACTTATTATATTGGTGTACCCATGTAGTGCCCATATTGTTACTATTGTGCCCCATAGAAGCGCACTATTGTTATTATTGTGCCCTTACATTATTATTGTTATGTCGGCTCTGATTATGTTATGACCCCTTAGACTCCTATATATAGAAAGGAGGTATTTTCATTTGGATCATCCAAGAATTGTTCATTTATGTAATGTAAAGGAGGTTTCCCTCTCGAAGAGGCTAAATTCTAAGGTGTTGATCTATCTTTTCTATCTTTTCTTGAGTTGGTTTCATAACATTTGGTATCAAAGCTTTGGATTCTAGGGTTTCGTTGCTCCAAACAGGTCATCGTGGAATTTTCGCTATAACTTTTTTTCTGCGATGTTTCAGAAGTTGCAAAAAAAACCCATTTGAGAAGAAATCACCCTGAACCTCGGATCTGAATTTCAGAGCTTTTTGCGCTACATTTGTGGAGATATGATCAGAGGAAGTTGGTCTTTATGCAAACTCCTGAATTACATTCCAAATAGGTGACCTGGGGAAAATCGTCATAACTTTCTCTCTAAGCATCGGATTGAAATTTTGTAAGAAGCTACAAAAAGAGGACAGACTGTAGTTTCTTGTATATATTTTTCAGATCCAAAGGTTGAAACAGTGACTCGTGGCACGTCGTACAAGTTTGCTCTACTGAACTAGTCTATAATCAAGTCATCTTGGAAGATTGTACATAACTCTTCCTTGGAGAATCAAATTTGGATCAGACTGGTGGCATTGGAAAGAGGACACAAAGGGCTACTACATGTTGCAATTTTAGAACTTAAAGATCTGAAAGTACAGAGTTACAGTCATTTCAAGATCAAGCTCCTAAAATCAAGAAAAAGCAAGATGAAGAAGTTTGATGGCAAGGATCCGGTAAATTGGATACTTCAGATGGAGCAATATTTTGATCTACATGGTGTACCACTGTTACAAAAGGTATGTATTGCATCTACATATTTAGAATTGGATCAACTTTTATGGTATGAAGGGCTTTGTTCTTGTAAACAACTTGTTACATGGTCAATTTTCACAGAGGAAATGATAGCACATTATGAGGATACAAAGAGCAACACCTTCTTTAGAGCAACACCACAACAATTGGAAAGAGTAAAAGGGCTTTGTGACATAGTGGAAAACAAAATTATGGAAACCAGGAAGAATACCCCTCACAACTACAAAGATGGAAGTGTTGTTTCTCCTAGCCTTCCACAACCTACAAGCGTTACACCACAACAATTGGAAGAAAAAAGAGAAAAAGGGCTTTGTTACAATTGTGATAGCAAATGCACTAAAGGTCATAAGTGTGCTGAGAAGAAATTATTTTACATAGAATATGAAGAGGAGGAAGAAAAGGATCAAGAAACATCAAAAGAAGAAGATATACGCCGGGACCCCACCCCAGAGAAAGAAGAAATGAATCAGACCATATCTTGTAAAGCATTGGCAAGAATTACCACTCCTCAAACTCTCAAGATAGAAGGACATATCAAGAAGAAAAAGGTGCAAGTGAAAGATCACATCGAGAAAGAAGAAATGAATCCAACCATATCTTTTAATTCATTGGTCGAAATTACCACTCCTCAAAGTATCAAGATAGAAGGACATATCAAGAAGAAAAATGTTCAAGAAGTGAAAGATCACATCAAGCATCAAGAAATGAATCCGACCATATCTTGTAAAGGATTGGAAGAAATTACCACTCCTCAAACTCTAGAGATAGAACGACATATCAAGAAGAAAAATGTTCAAGCAGTGAAAGATCACATCGAGCATCAACAACAAGTTCTCCAACTTTTAAAGGATAACGCCACTTCAGTGCAAAATCAAACGAAACAACAGGTAGATCAACATCGTAGTGAAAAATGTTTTGATTGGGTATTTTTACTGCTACATCTCAAGCAAGCTATTTATGAGAAGGAAATGTTGGCAATACTACATGCACTTAAAAAATGGCGACCTTACCGAATGGGAAGACTCTTCAAGGATGAGGATGTGGAAGCATTGTTTTGTGTTATTTCTATTATCCAACCAGATTGGATAAACGAAGCAAGGGATGAATGGAAGAATGACAAAGAAGTATGGCCACTTATTCAAAAGTTGCAAAAGATCCCAATTCAAACAATATTGCTAGAAATTGAAGAGGAAGGAAAAATCATATTGGAACCTGGAGCAGTCACAGAAACAAGAACCCGATAGCTATGAAATCGATCAATTTCAGAGTATCTCATCAAGTGGAAGAACTTACCCGCTGAAGATTCCACATGGGAGGACAAGAATTTTATACAAAAACATCAAAACTACTCAAGTGTTGAGGACAACGCTTTTTGAAGGAGAGGGGCATGTTAGGCCCCTATACTACTAGTGTAACCCCTTATTGTTAGTACAACCCACTTATTATATTGATGTACCCATGTAGTGCCCATATTGTTACTATTGTGCCCCATAGAAGCCCACTATTGTTATTATTGTGCCCTTACATTATTATTGTTATGTTGGCTCTGATTATGTTATGACCCCTTAGACTCCTATATATAGAAAGGAGGTATTTTCATTTGGATCATCCAAGAATTGTTCATTTATGTAATGTAAAGGAGGTTGCCCCCTCGAAGAGGCTAAATTCTAAGGCGTTGATCTATCTTTTCTATCTTTTCTTGAGCTGGTTTCATAACATCCTTCTACACTAACGTACAAATGATCTGCTCATCCACGTCTGAGTTTCTTTCAACTTGGTTGCTCGAATCTGTGACCATGAGATTCTTCTTCTTGTTATCTTTCTTTGTGTTCTTCGAGTTTAGCTCTAGATGCAACTTCCAACATTTTTCTTCTGTATGACCATCGATGTCGTAGTGGTTGCAGTGGTTGCTAGGATCTTTGCATTGGTGTGTTGTGGCCACCATATTTTTATCTTTTCCCCCTTTTTGCTTCTTCTTCCCCTGGTGTGTTGTTGCTCCTTCTGCTTCAATCCACTTGATTGTGCTCTTTTCAGGCCTATGTTTTCCAGGTATTGTGCTTGTACACAAGCCTCGTCCACCAATTTGGGCTTGAACAACATCACTTGCTAATGCAGATGGCGATGCAGAACCCCTAGATACTTCAGGAGTACATGTGGGTTCTTTGGAGAGATACCCAACATTATAGCCATCTTTTTGAATTGTGTGGTGTACTCCTGCACGCTTTGGCTCAGATTTTTCCTGATGTAATTCCACCGGATCCACTGGTTCTCCATGTACCCAATTGGATAAAACTGACTTAATGAGGGTTTTGAAATATTTCCACATAGTCATTGGAGGTTCTCCCTCCAACCTTAGAGTTTCTATGTGGCTCTCCCACCAATTCAGTGCATGGCCCTCTAATTTTAGCCACGCGAATGAGATCTTTTTCTCTTCCTCAATCTGATGGACACTGAAATAAACTTGCAGTTGCTACAACCAGTGGTTCAGCTTCAGAGTGTCGATCTCGTCATATTACGGCTTGATATCGACTTTTGCTTCCATTTTAAACATGGATTGATTCACGGCACTCAAAGTGGGTTGATATTTTCCGAGTTCTTTCTTCGGTTGGTTCTTTGTGTCTCCCTGAACTCCCGATCCCCCTTCTGATTTGTCATCTGCATTTGAACCCCCTTCATCTCCAAATATCCCCAGATTATTGCTTAGGGTCGTCATGAAGAGGTTTACATTGCGAATTATATCTGTAACTCCTTGTTCAAGCCACGAAAACCTCACATTTGCAGGATCATGAGGTTCATTTACAAATTCCTCAGCCATGATTAGGGTTTTACGATTTTCGACCCCACCAACCTAGATCCCCTGTAAATATCCACAAATACCGAAAGAAACCCACTTTGATACGAAATAATCTGTAAATTGTCGTGGATATTCCACTAGACAGTTCTTCACAACATATCTGACAATATTATATTAAAAAATATGAAAATTCTACACTATTACAGTTTTATTAAATATCTGTAAACTTAATTGTAATTAGTGCATGCATGCGAATAGAAATTATGCAAAAAAGTAGAGAATGATAAAATAAGCTCACACACACACATAAGACATAAGATATGTTATTTGGTAAACCCTTCGGGAGAAAAACCCAGCTAGAAGGTGAGATCGCTTCACTCTCTTTCTTTCTCTGGAAATATGGCTACAGGTACAAAGAAGTAATGTTTGTGGCCTGTGGGGTGCTACAGTGCATAGATCCTCTATGTGTGCTCTACCTCCAATCTCTCCTAGCTATCTTTACTCAGCTATAGAACAAAATGCTCTTGAAAGAATGGAATGTCTCTTCCTCCTAATGGTCCGGTTATAACACAGTCTGATAGCCTACTAATGGTTAAGTTTGACCACATCAACTCTTAACTAGAGTTACAATATAGACTCTTCTAAAGTCTTTTACATCACAAACACGTGGCTAGCCCCTTTTGTTAGAAAATCAGAAAGGCAGAAAAAAAATTACTTATATAGATAACTACTTGTGATTTTTTTATATTTATGTTCTTCTTTTATCTTTTAGTTCATCAAGTAATTACCAAAACAATAGCACAAAGATCACAGACACCATATATAGGCGGATAGCCAAAGAAAAACCCCTATCTAGGGGAAAACTCAGTCAACAACTCTTCCTTATTAACTCCTTAAAATAATCCAAGACTCTTGACCTAGACCTAGACTTCTTCCACACCAAGTCATCCCTTTCTTCCTTCTTGTAGATGATAACCCTTCAATAACAACTTCAACCTAGCAACAACGACTTGCAGAGGCAGCTTTGACCCAGCAACTTCGACTTGACAAGAGAGACTTTTATCTCCTAGAGGAATCCACATGAGAGAGAGACAGATAGCCCAAAATTTTGATTTTCATTTTTTCTTCCTCTTTCTCCAACTTCGCACTCCTTTAGCCCTCCTTCCTTACTTCACACTTTTCCGGCTCTTTCTTCAGGATATCGAACTTGTGTGTAAGAGAGTGAATGTTGCAAATGAATTCGAACTACTCCACTATATAGGCTTCTGGTGAGGTCGAATTACCCAGTTTGAAGCCAACTTTGTGTGGAGGGGACAAATAGCATATTTGACTCAATATTAATTCTTTTTACATGATTCATAAACCCAAGAAGGGTCTCTTTAAATGGACAATGACTCTAATGACTCAAAATAAATCCTAGAAGTCCACAATGGGGACTTTGAGCTAAAATATTATGGCCCAAGCATGAGACCCATGCTTTAATAAGTCATAATAATAATAATCATAATTTATTTTTCATTCTTTTGATAAATACAATTCATTGTGACTCAAATACATTTAATGAAGACCGAAACTAGTTACATTTTTCAACACTCCCTCTTAACTAGGGAGGTATTCATAATAACAAGTACAAGGAAGATCTCAAAACATATGAATTATGAAAAGTTTAGGCACCACAATTCCATGAACTAGATTCCTGACCAGGGCAATCTATCCAAGGTCTTCCAATAGTTTAGGCACTCATGGTGCCACGTACTAGATTCTTGACTATGGCAACCTATCCGAGTAGGACTAAGATGGACTAAAGCTTTTAGCCTCTCTAGGTACCATCAGGCTTACTTGCTAACCATCAACCCAGGGATCCAAGTGCATATCCGAGGTCAGAGCTCTATGACCAACACCACCCTCCCTACTTCAGGATCCAGACATCAACACAAAGTGTCGGCCATATGTCCTCCTAGGAAATGTGCCTTACACACAAAGCCTCAACACTCCCAATTATTCCAATCAGTAGCAAATCCTCCCCGATCAAACAGATCAGTAACAAATCTCTCTCATTTAACTATCATGCTTTCAAACTTCTTGAGAGATTTACCAACCAATAACAAACTTTCAAATGTACATAAGGAAACACAAACCTCCGGGGTCTTTCAGACAACTTGATGTTGCTTCTCAATTTATCATAGTAGGACTTTTAAACAAATATCGACAAAATATTCCTCAAGTATACATCTTCCTTTCCTACTTCACATGTAGCAATATATTCTACAATCAAATCTTGCTTTCCTTATCTCAGCAGCCCCTCAAAATGCATTCTCCAATTTTCTTCTTTCAAGGTGTCCATCATGACTATAATATGCCCTCCCTCTTAACTAGGGAGATTTCTTTTACCCGAGCTCCCTCTTAACTTAGGGAGATCAACTTCTTCTTATGACATTGGAAAATATTTCATGGTTTCCATCATCTTTATTAGAGTTATCATGACCATCATCATTCATATAACTTTTTTCATCATACTTATCATATCAATTTTACGAACATCTTCACTATCTTGAAGATTATATGTCTGTGCAACTTAGATAGCAAGTACAACCAAATACATACATATAAAAGCATGAAGTTAACTATATCATAATCATATAATAATGGAACCATTCAACATTAGACATCAAAGTTAAGTTCACAAACAACAAGAAACACATACTTTTATACTTCAAATTCATGCCCGGGTTTTGTGATAAACCCTAGATTTCATCGTCAAGACTTTTAGTACCTTAATCAAGATAACAACATTCATTATATCTAGGGCTTCAATATTTCTTCGAGAGGTATGACATACCCTACTACAATATATTGCAAACCCTAGAAACTGATGCAGGAGCATCCGAACACCCTTCATTAAAATTAGAATCCAAAGCTATGAAAGAGGAAACGTGGACAGTGATTGTAAACCGGGGCAAATTCTATTTAAACAGAGCTAAATTGATGGAATTGATAAGTCTCTAGAAGGCTTGATTAAATGTACTTATCTTCCATGTATGCGTATAGAGAGATTTAGGGGTATGATTGAGCGATTTGTGGGAGGAAATCGTGGATCCTAGATGATCCACGCCTTTGTAATTTCCTATATAAAAGAGTCTGTGTTGTGTGGAAGAGAGAGAGAAGTACACAATGTAGCCACATGGAAATTTGTGAGTTCGGGCCGTGAGGCCTTAGCCTGTAAACAAGTTCTGTATATAATTGAAATATGTGTGTTATCTGTATCTTGTGTGTCTGTGTATGGTTTACATATTGTTCTTTATCGTAAGTTGATAAATATGTGTGTACGAGTGTAAAGGACAAAGTTCCTATGAACTTTGCCTTAAACAAATATGGCAGAGATAAATGTGTGTTGTAACGCAATTTCATCGATAAGCAAACGGGAGAGCCGTTGGATTAAGAATAGATCAACAGATGAGAGGTGTTCAATCGAAACTGGAGTCGATTGAACAGCACAGCGGAAACCGTCGGATCGGCCTGATCGACGGATAATAATGACGGAAGAGGAATGGCGGAGATTAAACGCTAACCCTTTATTAAGCCGAGTTTCTTTAAGTTCTGTATTGAGCACGTGGGCGGTTTCCAAAGACAGGAAGTGGTATCTCGCGCGCCCTAAAAGTGGGAAGCTGTATTTCTAAATTCTACGTGATTAACCTTAGTGGTTGACATGTAGTATGGGAAAACAACTTTTTTCGCATGCTTTCGGAGTATTAACCGTCGGGCTAGTTGGTGAGCGGAAACGCGATAACCCTCCGATGGGAGAAGATACACGGTGATCGTGCGGGAACTTGCAAGCAAGTTACTTCGGCTAGCAGACCCGATAGACTCATTAAAAAAAGTTTAACGTTCAGAATGATCGGACCGTCTGTTTAATGGTAATCAGACGCATATCGCTTCCGAAAGTGCGCACAGGTTAGCATTTGACTCAGACGCGATAAGGGTTTATACAACGTAATGCAGCAAAGCTGCATCTTTTCACATCCCCGAACCTGTGAGTTATGAACCCACAACAATTTGTTAATTTTTCTATTGTGCAATGATCTGGTTCCTCTGGCCAAAGTTTCCTTCGTAGAAGTCCATCGCCATACTGCGAATCACACCAACATGTGACTCTTCATCGCATTCCTAAGACTCCTCTTCTCACATGCGATATGCGATAAGCACAACTAGACCCCAAATAAAATAAACCTGCGTCCATAAACTTCTCGGGTCCGCTCAGTCCCAAGCCTTATCGGCTTCAATCTCCTCTGTTGATCGCACCTTTCAATCCGACGGTTGATGATACCCCCGAGCATCGCACATCACAAATCGCATTTTCTTAAGGCCAAGGTTCATCCACTCATGAAATATTGTGATGCGAAATTAATCGGCGATCCTCCACCGTTTGATCAAGGCACGCTTGATCTAATGGTCAGTAGCGATATCGCACGGGAATCTTGCACGACGTTTACTCGCCCTTATGGAGCCGATAAGGATTATAAATCCTTAATCTATAAATGTTCGGGTCCATTCTGAGATTAACGTCCGATCACTTTATGACCCGATATCCGTTGGATATACGAGGTCATCAAATCTACAGCCTGCAGGTCTTCAACTAGCACACAGATTACCAAACAGCTTAACCCCCGCAGTTGACTGTGACGTAAGCGTTTGAAAATGAGATCGACGACTAGGATTTAGTGTGGGGCTTCAACCACGATCAAGACATCTGTACACTCCTATCCCCCACAGTTGCTAATCACCGTCAATCTAACAAATCTGTCGATCTGACAATCCAGATCTATTCCTCCGCTCAAGATTCCGCTCACTCTGAAATCCGCTTAATCACAATTTCACTTCGTCGTGGTTCCACTCTTCCACTAAACTTGGCGCTTCCACTAAATTTCCTTCTCACCTTCAGATTGACTTTTTACCAAGTTCAACTCCGCCAACTCCTTTCTCCACTTAGAAACAGTTTGCCGAAACTTCTCTAATTTCTTTACTCTACCTTGCAACTATACCTATGTTTCTTTAACACCACTTCGAACTAGAATACATAATACTCTTTGTATTATTTCCCTTCTTCTAGATTTCGTAATTCGTTCTTTACTTGACCTATACATACATCTATTAAATCCAAACTGGAATCACACAGATTCTACCCAACCTTTAAGTCTTTTGTCGCTCAGAAAGACTTTCAGAAATTCAACTTGAATTCATTCATCATGGTTTATCACACAGAATCCATAAATTCGCAATTATGGATCACTTCGCACATAAAAGGAATGACACACACAGTCACAATGAATTCAATTTCCTCATTCATTAAACAAATGTACATATACAAATAAAAATCTGTTTTACAATCTAGCTTTGGACTAATCTGCCTTTACATGGTCTATATAAGTGGCTCTTTCTCGTTTCAATGCCCGTAGGCTCACAATCCAACCCTCCTGTCCACTAACTCTCTCACTAGCTAACTCTTTTAAGCCTTCGAGGCTTACAAATTATACCCCAAAGGATTCTTTTAACCAATTTTGGTTCATACCTTGAATAATTTCACCTGAATCCTAAATATCCTAATCTAATCCCTAAAATCATGAAACTAACTCCTAGTTCCTCTAACTCACACACTATTCTTGAAATATCTCTTAACGAGAAGATTTCATTACAATATCCTCACTATTATACAACCCTCATAAAAACATAGGAAAATAAATACTTAATCACTCTTTAGGGAATCAGGTCCCTTGAAACACAAGACCCTATGCAATGGCTTTTCGGAGCAGGATGCTCCTGCATCACAACAGGATTAAAACCTCGTTGAGTTCCGACCATCAAGACCATTCATTGTTGGTTGATTGGTCGGGTTTTGTTGTGAAGTCTGCCAATTATAATGCTTCCGATGTATACGTGGGCCCATAACCCAAAGGTCCACGTGCTAATTTTGTAAAGATGCAGCTTTGTTGTATCAAAGCAACTGAGCTGTGATCATGTTGGTATCAAAGCAAAATAAGATTCTGCGTGCAAAAGGAGGAGGTACAATTATGTTGAAGGTTGGAGAGTTTATGATCTTTATATTGTCGTACAGATAGCGGCAGAATAAATTGAGAAGATTGCAGCAACCTAGAGCAAGGAGTGCTCATATGGTTCTAGAGAAGAGAACCAGAGAGATGCCGAAAGACTATGCTCAGAGGAGAGAAGCTTGGTGAGGTATCATGTAGCGAGAAGGATACTTGTTACTGCAGAGGTTTTGTTGCAGCTCACGAATGTTGTTACGAAAGATCATAAAGGCAATTCCACAGAGGATGTGGGTAGAATTGCTAAGGGATGAAGGAAGCATATGACCAGGAGGTCATAAATTTTTGTGCCTTGGGAGTCTGATGCAGGAGCATCCAAGCACCCTTCATTAAAATCAGAATCCAAAGCTGTGAAAGAGGAAATGTGGACAATCATTGTAAACCGGGGCAAATTCTGTTTAAACAGAGCTAAATTGATGGAATTGATAAGTCTCTAGAAGGCTTGATTAAATGTAATTATCTGCCATGTATGCATATAGAGAGATTTAGGGGTATGATTGAGCGATTTATGGGAGGAAATCGTGGATCCTAGATGATCCACGCCTTTGTAATTTCCTATATAAAAGAGTTTGTGTTGTGTGGAAGAGAGAGAGAGAGTACACAATGTAGCCACAGGGCAATTTGTGAGTTCGGGCCGTGAGGCCTTAGCTTGTAAATAAGTTCTGTATATAATTGAAATATGTGTGTTATCCATATTTTGTGTGTCTATGTATGGTTTATGTATTGTTCTTTACCATAAGTTGATAAATATGTGTGTACGAGTGTAAAGGACGAAGTTCCTATGAACTTCGCCTTAAACAAGTATGGCAGAGATAAATGTGTGTTGTAACACAATTTCATCGATAAGCAAACGAGAGAGTCATTGGATTAAGAACAGATCAACGGATGAGAGGTGTTCAATCAAAACTGGAGTCGATTGAACAGCACAACGGAAACCGTTGGATCGCCCTGATCGACGGATAATAATGACGGAAGAGGAATGGCAGATATTAAGCGCTAACCCTTTATTAAGCCGAGGTTCTTTAAGTTTTGTAAAGGTTTAAAATGATCAGACCCTCAGTTTAATGGTAATAGGATGCATATCACTTCCGAAAGTGCGCGCAGGTTAGCATTTGACTCAGACGCGATAAGGATTTATACAACGGGATTAAAACCTTGTTGATTTTCGGCCATCAAGATCGTTCATTGTTGGTTGATTGGTCAGGTTTCATTGTGAAGTCCGCCAATTATAATGCTTCTGATGTATACGTGGGCCCATAACCCACAGGTCCACGCACTAATTTTGTAAAGATGCAGCTTTGTTGTATCAAATCAACTGAGTTGTCCTCATAAACATTTCAAATGAATATAGTTCTATAATGCATCCAACATCTTTAGAACTCATATGTTAGACTTCCACTAGAATTTAGTGTAAGATTCTAGATTTCATACATGAGCCATTAAGCTTCAACAATCAAAACCAATCACAACTCAATTTTAGATTTCAACGATCTTTCATAAATCTAAGATTATCATATTGACATCATATATTAGAGAATTGAACTTCCACTAAGGTTTAGCTACAAAATCCTAGAATTCACAAACACTATCATCCTAGAGTATCAAACTTAGACTAGGGCTTAGTTCCAAACCCTAAGACTAATGACCATCAATAATTAGGTCAACACATATCTCTAGGATTTCATCATCATCTACTAGCATATTCATAATATGTGCTAGTCAAACCCAAAGACACAAATATCAATATATTAAAGTTAGACATATAACGAACTTTATCAGACTAGGGTTTCAATCAGACAAACACATATACCTAGGATTTCATTCCTGTGACATTATCAAAAATAAGAGTCTTGCTTATACACCCTACCAAACCCTAACGATCTAGGGTTTCAATGCCTAACACAGCAAACCCTAATATTTCAAAGGTTTGGGATTTCAGACATCGCCATTCAACCCTAACAAGTTAGAGTTTTCATAGCCATACCAAAACCCCAAACATGACATCATCAAAGCATCAGATATTTTCTTTAGACTTCATCAATAGCCCTAAGTAGGCTAGGGTTTCACACATTATCATCGACATACCCTTAAGTTAGGGTTTTTACAACCTTTTTAGGGCTCCACAAGAATAATCAAATATATGAGGAGGGTAGATTTATCTAATGATAAATCACCCAATCAAGAATATTTATGATTCAAGAGAGCTAGACACAATAATGTTAGTACTGTGGAATAGTTAATCAAGAATGAATATACCTTTATCATGAAGAGAGAAAAACTTAAAGCCTAAGGCATACATTTTGTTTAACAAACCTTGTAATTCTAGTTCTTTGTCTTGTGAGTCCTTTCATAATCCTTGAGTATTCAACAAGCCTTTCCTAAACAAGGAAAAATATGAATATAAATGTGATTAACATTTAATGCAAACAAACTTAGATAAGTAAGGAAAACCAAAAATGAACAGGTAATACAAGGAATAAGATATTTATCTTTGGAAGTTAGTGAAGGCTCCCTCCAAGCGCGAGGGATACCTATAACCTTATAAAAACAATTCACACATGTTTTCCAAAATATGTTAAACCTACAAATACTAGAAATAAAAAATGAAACAATTAAAACTTAGAGCAAAAGACTTAGTAGTGTAAGTATATTATATCTAGTTCTTCAGCTTTATTCTTGTTTGGAGATTTATCTTCAACAACATTACCTTGGTCCCTGTTTCTTTTCTTATTCTTCGGATTGTCGGGACAATCACTTCTATGACATTGCTAGCATTCTATTTTGGACACGTCTACCTTCCTTCTTGGCCCTTTTGACTTCTTGAAGTTTCCTTTCTTGTGATAAATGGAGTATGCATTTGAAACTTGATCTTCTTCATTGTTGGTTACTAATGAGATTCTCATCTCTTCTTGGTTGCAAGCATTCCATAATTGTTCAAATAATGGAGTTTTTTTCCAGTTGTTGAGTCCTGAAGCAAAAGCACTCCATGTATGTGGCAATCTCACTATGCAGTAATCACTGGCTCTTTTTCCGATACAATATCATCAATGGCTAGAAGGGCATCTATAATTCTAGCTATCCTTACAAAGAAAGAAGCCACAGTCTCATCTTTTGTCATTTTTGTAGTCCTTAATTCATTCTTAAGACTTGCTACTTGATCAATGTTCTTGATAGTGAACAATTTTGATAAAGCTTCATACATTTCTTGAGCATGGTCTATGTTGGAAATGTATGGGACAAGATTGTCCTTTATACCTTTTACTATCAGTGTCATAGCCAATATTTTTGAGTCTCTATACTTCACTTTATCTGCATCACTAGATCCTTCGGTAGGTTTCTTCACTTTTACTTTGACCAAATCCAAGACTTTGTTCTTTTCAAGAATGAGATCAATTATCTTCTTCCATGACTTGTAATTTGATGCTCCTTCTAATTTGTTCTCTCCCTTTATTGTGTTAGACATTGTCCTTAAAGGTAGTAAGCTTCTTTCCTTATAAGATCTCCTTATATGATCCCTTGCTCAATCCTTTTGAGGTTTCTTAGACTTCTTTCAATAGATCCTTAAACTGTCTTTTTCCTTCTTCACCTTAGCTTCGATACCATGTTAGAAAATCAAAAAGGCAGAAAGATTTTCTTATATAGATAATTACTTGTGATTCTTTTATCTTTATGTTCTTCTTTTACCTTTTAGTTCATCAAGTAATTACCAAAACAATAGCACAAAGATCACAGACACCAGATATAGGCAAATAGTCAAGGAAAAACCTTTATCTAGGGGAAAACTCAGTCAACAACTCTTCCTTAATAACTCCTTGAGATAATCCAAGACTCTTGACCTAGACCCAGACTTCCTCCACACCAAGTCAGCGCTTTCTTCCTTCTTGCAGATGATAACCCTTCAATAGCAACTTCGACCTAACAACAACAGCTTCAACCCAACAACTGGTAGCAACAACAACAGCAACTTCGACTTGACAAGAGAGACTTCGATCTCCTAGAGGAATCCACACGAGAGAGAGAGATAGCCCAAAATTTCAATTTTCTCTTTTTCTTCCTCTTTCTCCAACTTCGCACTCCTTTAGCCCTCCTTCCTTACTTCGCACTTTTCCAACTCTTTCTTCTGGATATCGAACTTGTGTGTAAGAGAGTGAATGCTCCAAATGAATTCAAACTACTCTAATATACAGGCTTCTGGTGAGGTTGAATTACCCAGTTTGAGGCCAACTTGATCTCCTTGAGGCCGACTTGGTGTGGAGGGGACAAATAACATATTTCACTGAATATTAATTCTTTTTACATGATTCAAAAGCCCAAGAAGGGTCTCTTTAAATGGACAATGACTCTCATGACTCAGAATAAATCCTAGAAGTGCACAATGGGGACTCTGAGCTAAAACATTATGACCCAAGCATGAAACTCATGTTTTAATAAGTCATAATAATAATAATAATAACTTCTTTTTTATTCCTTTGATAAATACAATTCATTGTAACTCAAAAATATTTAATGAAGACCGAACCTAGTTACATTTTTCAACACCTTTTCCATGAATAATGGCCGCTGATGCGACATCCTCCCAAACTATAGGTGTAAAAACAGGAAAGTCAACTTCTAAGTGGCATAACTTTTGCATATGGACTCTGATTGACGCGTTTCTTGCACCGTTGAAAAGATCTTTGTGTGTAGAATAGCATTAAATGATGTTGCGCTAAAACGACATAGTTTTACCCCCAAAAAATGTTGTTTGATGATATGACATGATAGGCAAAGATTGCAAAGCCATTCTGAGAAAACATCAGCGATGGAGGGTAGGGAGAATGAATAAATGCCAATGAATGAATAGATGTCTATACAAAAATACACACCCCCAACATTACATCAGTCGCTATCGTCCACCAATACTATATGCCCCCTTTATTATTGCTTCTTTTCAAACTCCATTTTTTTGTTATTGAATCAAATAAACCAAACCATCAGTCATAGAACATTAAATCATTGTGTTTAAGTTTGCACTCGACAATAAATTCCAACAGCAAAAGCGATGACAATGGTTGTATGTCAGCGATGTTCCAAGTGGCCTTCACCTTCTTCAACAATCATATCAGTTTTACCAGTATTACGAGAAATTGGAATAAGTATGTCCTACACATCTTAACCATCATTACACAATAAGACCTCAATGCAATGAACTAATCACAGTTCAAAAAAATAGAATTAAATCGTGTTTTTCCCTTTCGTGTTTAATTTTAGATCAAATAACTGATTTATAAATGGTCAATGGCGATATGGAATGTGTATATCACCTACCTGCAATGTTTTTCCCTTTCGTGTTTAATTTTAGATCAAATAACTGATTTATAAATGGTCAATGGCGATATGGAATGTGTATATCACCTACCTGCAATAAAAATAATAAATAAGTATCTTAACATGCTTCTAACATCGTAAAATTCAAACATGAACCATTCCATGGTGATAGTGATAGTCATGAAAAAGGCTTGAAGCATTGGAGTTCCGAACACATTTACACAGTAATAAAATTTTGAATAAGAGACGTACGAGGAACTGTAGCATCAATAAAAAAAGGGTTTCCTTGAGTGATCTGTAGTGAAATATCGCATTCAATATATTTCATGTGACTATTTGCTTGGATAAATCAAACTACAAGAAAAAACGTAATATACGAAACTGTTTTATAACATAAATTTAGATCAAGGTCTTCACACAGACTAAAGTAGTGGAAATTCAGACTTTTTGTTTGATGAAATACCCAGAGGAAAAATGTTCACTCTTGTGAAATGTTCTTGGTTGTGAAATAAGATAAATACAATTGAAGCTTTGATGGTTAGTTTAATTGATTGAGTTTTTATTGCTAAAGTATTATTTTTTAATAGGAGATTAGAGGTTCAATTCTCCTCTATGTTTTCGAGATTAAGGTTTGCTAATTTAGCCACAAACAAATTTTCCAAAAAAATAATAATAATAAATAAATATTATTAAATGTACAAAATCTAAAAAATAATAATAATAAGCAGTAGATATCATTGAATGAACCAGCCGACAGCCTATCGATAAGAATTATTCCTGCGTCCAGTGATGATGATGCTAAATGTACAAAGTCAAAACAAGCCTTCATTGGAAAATAATGAAAAAACTGCATAAGAAGCATGCTCATATATTCAATTGAGCTGAAACATAATCTTCCCATTATAAAAGGCTAAACCATCATTTTATTCGCTAGTATTAGAACATGGAAGATTAACGCATCCACTCCAACAAAGAAATTAACACGAGTCAAAGAGAACACATTGCATGAATCAATACTTGTTGATTTACATCTTTATTGAATGGGAGCAAAGCTTGCCCTTTATAATGCACCGTCTCCGTAAGCAAGTAAACTATAAGATGCACACATGAATGACGAGATAATAAGACCTTTTACTTGAAGCCTCGTTTCGACAAGGCATCTACTCAGCAAGTTCAACATCCAAGAAGCTAATGGCTGCCAGCGTGTGCCCCTCCTGTAATATCAATTAGAATACCCACACTGTCTGGCGGAGAAAGTAGGAAGGTCACAGAAAGGTGTTGGAGAGCTGCAGCTATAAACTTTAGAAAAGGACATGCGAAAGCATGTTATAATAAAGCAGTAAAAACTGTGACGCTGGATTCAGTTGCATCAAATGATGCCACACTTTGAAAAAAAAAATTGTTTTAAAATTGTTTTTTTACCTAGTTAAAATGTTTACATAGCATATGAAATTACAACATTTTTTCTATATTGAGTTGGAAAGCGCCTTTTGGCGCAATGATCAAACCAAAAAAATTACTTAATGACTATTCACATATTACAGAAAAGAAATTGTCTTTGATAGGACAGAGACGTAACTTTAGGATCAACATCATATAGTTGAGTAATAGATTGTTTAAATGTCCCCACTAATATCATACAATTCAAGATAAAGAGCTGAAATAGACGAGAACAAATTGTAAAACTCAATGTGTCTAACTCGTACAATTAAATCCCAGAGTATGGGTTTGCTGAATTTGCTGCTGGTACACCCATACCAGAGCCATGGTAACTGGCAATTTCTGCTTCTGTTGGACCATTACATGTGATAGAAGTGCCATTGTTAACCTGATCTTGAAGTACAAGTTCATCTATTTTCCGAAACTGCCAAGGCCAACGTGTATTATAGAGAAACTGTCGAAGATCAAACCGGTTGTCCTCAGGAGAATAACTCTCAGCATGGTATGAAGGTGTCAAGGTTGTCATCTTATGCCGATTTGCAGAATAATATCGGAAAAAATATTTGACTTTTACTGCAACTTCTGCTGGAGTCAAACGGCCACACCATCTATGACAAAGGTGCTGAAACATTGACACGGGACCACAACGGAAAATTTTGCGAAGCCTCCCATACATCGATAGTTCCTCGTAAGTCATGCCCATATCTGCTTCATCCAACTGGGAATAGTTTGAACGTATTGGCTCAAGTTCTGCAGTGGGTGGAGCAGCTTCAATTTCTACCAAAGATGGGTACCCAAGATTAACTGCAGCCCAGCGTAGAAACCTTCGAAGGTCCTGTTTGCTTACACTTCCAATTGGATTTATATCTGCTGAGCTGCAGTCATACTTTGTTAAGTACCCCCGCAAGCCCTCATCAACATTAGAACTCCCTAGGACAAGAAAAAAACTGGCTTTGGTTTGAACCCATGGCATAAGGGATGCCAATAGAAATGCTATCACCATCCGCACACGAGATTGAATGTTCTGCAAAGCCAGATTTTCTGCATTTGTTCCTCCATCAACCTTATACTGGGGAGTTTTGCCTGTTAGTGAGCAAAACAGGGAGATTAGTGACGACACTACAGTGTCAATTTTAACATCAAGATGCCATGAACCAATCTCATTAGATAACTTCTTTGCTCGCTCACGAGTTGTTTCTGAACTATTTTCAGAGCCCATGAAAACTGTGTAAAATATACGTTTGGCAAATTCTTTACTATCAGTTGGGAAATCTCCATTTGTGTATTGACCAATACGTATGGCGTCAGACTTGACTACTTCATCTCCCTCAGCTATAGCGTTGATTACAAGCTGGCACATGCATCCAACAATAGCTGCTACAGATGAACTGTCTGCTCCTCCTGAGAGTGGTAATAAATAGCCAGATGCTCCACTCCTCCGCAGATAATCCCAAAGCCAGCATCCAGGACCCAAAGCTATTTCCTCTTCTGGAGCATGATACCTAACCTTAATAGGCAAGGACGGGAAAATTCTAAGATTCTCCTTCATATTACACAACTTGAAATCCACTCTAACTGAGGGAACTGAAGATGCACAAGCTGCTTGTTCTCTTAAGCTGCTAATTGCTCCCCTGTAACTTAGAACAGCATCCAAGTCTACCAATGCTGTTACAACCTCAACATCATGAAGGGAAAATTGAGATCCTTGAGCAACAATATCACCATTGACAGCAATACATGCACAACCATCATAATAAAGGCGACCCCCATCACAACCTTGTTGATTGCTGTATATATAGACACCTCCAGATTTATAAGTGCCACTTTGAATTAGCTCTAGACGTGTATTCAGCTTCCTAAGTTGGTGATGACTTCCACTTCCATTTGTAAACACTTCCACTCCACTCAAAGCAAGACCAATATGAGGGGCATCTGGTGTGAAAAGTTCTTCACAAGTTTCAGCAGCAATATTTGTGTCAATAAATGAAAGATATCCATCCCCAAAAGGCGCTGTTTTTTGTGAAACTGCATCTGCAATAATGGAAGGAAGATGATACTCCACAAGTTGATGACGATGCTTCCAAGCAGAAAACCATCGCAATTCCCTATAGTTTCCATCATTGGCAAGCCATAACTTTGGACGAATCATAAGTATCTTTTGATTTAGACAAAAGACCTGGCAATTATAACGAACACCAGATAGTTCTACTGGCATACCAATGTTGCAAAGTATGCCTTTAGTCAAGTCTTCTGCCAAAATATCCTTCAGGCATTCCCACGCGTGAGTGATGGTGTCTGGTTCCAAAAAGTGATCCTCACAGCCATAGCCAGTGATTTCAAGCTCTGGACCCACTCTAACCGTTGCCCCAGAAGCTTTGGCCTTCTGTATGGAAGCCTTGATATGTTGCAGATTGGACTCGAAATCCATAGCCCATTGATTCAAATTGCATGTGGCAACCTTCAACAGCCTCATGTCAACTTTTCTCTCTGCTAAAATATATATAAATTCGAAAGAATTCAGATAATTTGACGCACACCAAAAGGACTTCAATTCCTTTACGCAGACCTCACACCTTCTGACCGACTTAAACCAGCTTCCACGTTCGACGGACTTCGCAGGCTCAATCCACGCACAGGCTCTGCTGAACACTCTTTACACAGGCTCCCTGCACAGGCTCTGATACCAACTTAAATAAAGAACCAAAACAGAAATCTGATCAAACACACGAGATTTTATTAATCCAGGGCAATGTCCAAAACTAATTGCACAATATATGACCGGGTTTCCTTATAGATGAAAATAAAACCTACTCAACTGTAACTTTCCTTATAAAGGAAAATAAAACCTACTCAACTGTAACTGACTCATCTACTTAACTGCAAGTGACTGATAATGAACACAATGAGTTTAACATACTCTAAAACATTCAAGACTCCAGTTCAACACAATCTGGAGAGTTTTACATAATCTAAGATATTCTCATGAGTTCTATATAATCCAGAACATTATATTCCTCCATTAACTCTAAGTGCAACAGATAAAAGGTCTGACACAGGATAATAGCATCAAGTCCATCTTCCAGAATAGGAATCCATGATCAACAACAGAATTTAATGAAACGGGATCGTACGCATGAGAAAAATATACTCTGGCGCATCTTTCTAAAGTTACCTTTGATCACCAACATGGCATCCAAAAAAAACTGCAGGTAGAAACACAATCTCCTGTACTAAGCAGGGACAACAAAGTGGCCGTCGTCTCAAAAACAAAATCATGTCGACCTCTGCATAGTATGGAATTCACATTCAATAAGAGGCATGCAATGTTAATCCCAACAAATAAAGATGACAGCTTGAGCATGGGTGAGATAGCGAAAGATTCCCCGTTAATCCTCTTTGACAAAGGCCGAAATTAAAAATGTCATTTTTACTGGGAAAATGCATCTTATATTTCATTAATAGGCAGGTAATGCATTTAGTCACACATCACTGATCAGCAGACCAATGCATTGAAATGCAGATTGTTAGAGTTGGCTTTTCTAACACTTCATTTCCCTACAAGCTGAGTATGGTGAATTGTAAGTTCACATAGGGACTTGCATGTACCAGTTGTCGTAGTTATTCTTAACCGACACTGGGCCTCCTCCATTGCTATATAATAATGGAGGCTTTCTATGTACATTAACGCAACATTATGAGTAATAGAATACTCTTACATGGTATCAGAGCGATTCTGCGAGCTCCCTTCTCATCTTTTCTGAGATCTGTTTTAAAGTTTTTAAGAACTAGTTTTGGATCTAGATCTATTGGGCTTTGTAGTTTCCTATTCAGCGCTTGAAGCCGCCAAAGATGAGCATGGAAGTTGTTGAAGCCTCGAATCTATGAATTTAATGTAAGTTCTCAAAGGCTCCAATCATATTTGACAAAATTTGCCATAATTAATTTGCCCGTTTTTTAATTTTGCCAGTGATTTTTTATAAAAAGGAGAAAGGGTATTTAGAAACAGAGAAAGGAATTTATGAATGTGTTGTTTTGGCTTTCAAAAAAGGAGAAAGTTTGCCCGCAAATTTTAGAGGAGGAAAGCGTATGGGTAAAAGTTTTTTTTTTAATTTAACTTGTTTGGGCCCTCATTAAAATTATTTTGAAATTCTTTAGATTTTTTTGGGCAAATCCCTCTGGGTTAAAAAGAAAACCTCAAAATCATTGGACTCTTTCTTCGCTGGGTAAAAGAAGAATTGGGCAAAAATTATTCACTGGGGTAAAAAGGAGAATCTGGGCAAATATTATTGGCATTTCTTGGCATTTTTTTTTACTGGCGTAAAAACAAGTTTGGGCAAATTTTTTGGCATTCTGCAGTAGTTGTAAATTTTGAGTTTTGATATTATGGCAGAGTTAAGGATAATAGAGTTACTTACTCCATACAATTATCATACCTGGAAAAGAAAAATGCAACAATTGCTACAATCTAAGGGGTTGTGGCAAACATTAAGTGAAAACCAGCCAAATTTTACAAAAGAAGTTGAAAATTTGCCTACAAGAACAAACTAGATGAAGCAATGGGGCTGATTGGGTTGCATGTTTCAGACAACCTATTATTTCATCTTGAAGAATGTGAAACTCCCAAAGAAAGTTGGGAAAAACTAGCTTTTGTATTTGGAGGTATCAATGAGTTCCATGCATTAGAATTGGAAACTAAATTATCAGCCCTAGTACCTGATGAACATGCCTCTATTGAGGAGTATCTGGCTCAATTCAAGTCTTTGTTGTCTCAATTAAAAGCATGTGGCAAGGAGAAAAAAGATGTTGAATGTATTTTCTTGATTTTGTCAAAATTAAAGGGTCATTTTCAGGTTTTTGCATCTACCTTCTATGCATCAAGGGATGCCCTTGGTGACAAATTTCAAATGCCCAGCTTTGAGATATTTTGTGATTGTCTCATACAAGAACAATCTAAGCTCAAGCAACTAGATGTTCTCTCTAGCTCTTCAAATCAAGCTTTGGTGGCTCATAACTCCAAAGGTAAGCACAAAGCTCGGTTTCAACCAAAGAAAAATTATGCACAAGCTTGTGAGTCTCCCTCCAAGCCTAAGCAGAATACTAAGTCTTCTCCTCCAGTTTCTAAGAATGAAGAATCCTCCTCAAAGAAAAACAAAAAAAGAAAAGAAGACCAAAACAGATGAAATTTGTACTTTTTGTAGCAAACAAGGGCATATTGAAGCAAGATGTTGGATAAAGTTGAATGCCTTAGAAGAGGCCATGAAGAAGCACAATATTTCAATAGGCAAGGGACATGCTCTATCAGCCCAAGCCATATGTAAATGTACAGACAATTGGATACTTGATTCAGGAGCTTCACATCATATGACTCCTTGTCAAGACTTGCTTCCCTCTACATCTCATAGCAACATCTCACAAATTGTAGTTGGTGACTCTACACAACTTGAAGTCTTGGGATCAGGCACTGTACAGATGACACATGGGTGCATTAACAATGTGCTCCTAGTCCCTGAAATTTCTGCAAATTTATTGTCCATTTATCAGATTTGTCATTCTGGTAATGGGAAAATTGTAGAGTTTTCTCCAAATGAAGTAGTCATTAGAGAACTACATGATCCTGCAGTTGTTCTTGCTATTGGACAAGTTGATCATGCCTCTAGATTATATAAGTTTGTCTGCTTCGAGCCTTCCTCTGCTTCTTCTTTTATAGCTCATGCTGATTCATTGAGTAAGCTTTGGCATGAAAGATTTGGTCATCTCAATTATAGATATTTGCAGCAAATGTACACTCAAAATTTGGTTTCAGATCTTCCTAAGCTTTCATGCATTGATGGAGCATGTACAGGTTGTGCCTTGGCAAACAACACCAAGATCCCTTTCCTAAAGGGAAAACCTCAAGGGCAAAAGCACCTCTTGAGTTGGTGCATAGTGATCTAATGACATTTTCAACTCCTTTTTTAGGGGCCAAATATGCATTAACTTTTATTGATGATTTTTCACGGTACTCTTGGCTGTATTTTCTCAAGCACAAGAGTGAAGTCTTTGCAACCTTCAAGACATTCAAAGCTCTTCTTGAGAAACAATCTTCATGCTCCATTAAAAAGCTACGCACAGATAATGGGGGGAAAAGGCATTTCAAAATCTTTGCAAAGAACATGGCATTCTTCATCAACATTTTGTTCCATATGCCCCTCAGCAATATGGTGTGGCTAATTGCATGATTCATTCCAAGAACTTGGCCCCTGATTTTTGGGCTGAAGCAATTAATTGTGCTAATTACATTCAAAACAGGATGCCTCATAAGGCAGTTCAAAATATGACTCCAATGGAAGCTTGGACACATGAGAAACCTGATGTATCTTCTTTCAAGGTATTTGGTAATCCTGCTTGGGCATTAATTCCAGATGAAAAATGCAAAGACATGGAAAAGAAAATTTAGCAATTGATATTTGTTGGTTACTGTGAGGACATGAAAGCTTATCAACTCTTTGATCCTAACTCTAAGGAAGTTTTGTTCTGAAGAGATGTTCATTTTGATGAAAATATCAGTCCAGGATCATCTTCTTCCCCTACTACCTCATCTTTAATTGTTGATTATGGTTTTAATCATTGTGATGCTTTTATAGATTTGGCAGAAGAAGAAAGCTCTAATGAAGTTCCTCAGCCAGAAGAAAATCTTCCATCAGTACCAGCAAAACCTGTACAGGAGCACAGCTTGTTCTGGATAATTCCTTGAGGAGGAGTCTTCGTAAGAGAAAGCATCCTGATAGATTTGGCTATGATGCAGCTGATTTTAGTTATCTAGCCTCAAATCAACCACAGTCTGAAGGAATCTCCCTTTTAAGTCATGCCATTTCAGAGGATCCACAACAATTTTCTGATGTTGTTGGAAAACCTGAGTGGGAAGTTGCCATGACAGAAGAGTATTCTTCTTTGATGAAGAATCATACTTGGGATCTTGTTTCTCTTCCAAAGGGACACAAGTTGGTCTGTTGCAAGTGGGTCTATAGAACCAAATATGCAGCAGATGGATCTGTAGACAAACATAAGGCACGTCTTGTGGCTAAGGGATTTTCACAGGTTGAAGGAATTGACTATTCTGAGACTTTCGCTCCTGTCGCCAAGATGGATTCTATTTGTCTTGTGCTTTCTCTTGCAGCCTCCCAAGGCTAGTCAGTTTACCAGATGGATGTTAAGAGTGCTTTTCTGCATGGTGATCTACATGAGGAGATTTACATGGAGCAACCTCCTGGTTTTGTGCAGGATCCTTCACTTGTCTGCAAGCTTAGGCGATCTTTGTATGGTCTCAAACAAGCTCCTAGAGATTGGTATGAGAAGATGGATAGTTTTCTACATTCCTCGGGATTCAATCGTTGTCACTCTGATCCAACAGTCTACACTAAGAGACAGGGCTCTGATTTATTGATTCTAGTTCTGTATGTGGATGATCTGATCCTCACAGGAAGTTCTTCATCTATGATTCAGAATGTTAAGGAAGCATTGATGGGACAGTTTGCTATGACAAATCTTGGTCTTCTACACTACTTTCTTGGCTTGCAGGTTCACCAATCTTCAAATGGAATCACCATCTTCCAGCAAAAATATGCTCTTGATTTGTTTTGACATGGCTAATTGTAAGCCTTCACCTACTCCTTTTCAGTCTGGTGTTATTCTTACTACTAGTTGCACCACTCCCAAGGTGGATCCTACATTGTATCACCAACTTGTTGCAGTCTACTTTATTTGACACACACTCGACCTGACATTGCCTATGCAGTTGGGCTGGTATCTAGATTTGCTCAGGATCCTCATCAGAGTCACTGGAAAGCAGCAACGGACCAAGCAATAACTGCCGCAGCCAAAGAACTTATGGACTTGCAAGAACTGCAACTCTATACTCAACTTTTGATGTAGATAATGCAATTGCTCATTGTTTCTTGCAGGACCAAGCAATAGGAGCAGATCCAAGACATAAAACAAATTGAGAGGTGGATTTCCAATTATCCACTGATCCAACCCTGTCAGAATCAATGAAACCTACAAGATCAGGAGAACCAACAATATACTGAATTCTTGAGCTTGGCATTCAGCAAGATCAACCTACTCTCTTATTGTGTGATAATCAAAGTGCAATACAAATTTCTAGAAATCCTGTGGAGCATCAACAGACAAAACACATTGAGATTCATATACACTTCATTTGCCAACTTATTCGAGATGGTGTTCTCAGCCTGGAATATGTACCTACTGAAGAACAAATATCAGATATCTTTACAAAGTCCTTGGCATCACCAAGGTTCTTCAGTGTTCAGTGATGACATATGCTTGGAGTAAAGGAAGTTGTCCTTGGGGGGTCATCTTGGGTCCTCCTTCCTTTATCTCTTCATTTTCTTTCCTTCTTATGAAATGTTGTACATAGATAGCTAACAAGTCCTAGTTGTTGAAACCCATTCTAGCATATTATAGATGTTAAATCTATTGGTAATGTAGTATTGACGGTAATGCAGTATTGTAGTGCCAAGATAGCAATAGGAACAAGAATGTCCACAGGAATGAAACAAGCATGGCAACGGGAATGGAACGAGAAACGGATCTCATGGTCAGGTTTACGGTTACAGAATTAACTCTCCCTAAATAGGCAAGTAAGCCAATATATCCGATTTGGCATCAATTTCAAGAGAGTCCATATATTTACACTTAAAACCCCTACTCTCACTGAAATTTATATCGCCAAATCTGATTTGAATGCTGGGAATCCCCCGTGTGGATTGGAGTGGTTTATCCATTAAAATTGCCGGGCATAATGTGATAAACATATAGATAAATTTAACAGTTTTTTACAATTTTGAAATTTGACATAGCAAAACAATTCTAAGAAGTGAAAGATTACAATTCAGGGTTTTGTTTTTCTTTTTCGAATTATACTTTACACATAAAGGAGGTTTGGGGTGTTGTGAAGAACTTACGCAAAAGCCGGTTCCGCAAAGAAAGGGATGATCCAGCCCAGTACAGGCAGTGTGGCGTGCGCTTTCCCATTGAAAATGTCCCCAGAAACTTTTAAACGATGCGACATAAAAGCTTCGGAATGGCCCGCAAGCTCTCATTCTTTTGCTGAAAAATTAATAATTCCATTCAAGCTGTAAGAGCCCGTGTAGGGTTTATTGAAGTTGAAAATCAGGAAAACAGAATGCGACTTAGAAAAAATTGAAACTGAGAGGATTTAGAGGAGGATTTTCGTGAAGAAAAAACCGGCGAAAGGGTCGAAGTAACCTTGGAGTAGATTGGGAATGAAGGCACGGAACCTCGCCTCCAGCTGATCCTCCCCGTCTGTCTGTGTTTGTGAAATCCTGTTGTTAGTACCAACCCGATCTCCTAGCTGTTGGAGAACCCTGAAAAGTTCATCCATGGATTCTCAGCTCTGCTACTCGGCCTCGGGTTATCTTGTGCGGCTTAATGGAGTGGCGAAGTCAAGACATGTTTAGAATTTGATGAATGTAGCATATTTAATATAATATTAAAAATATTTAAATGGGATGAAAATTTGAAGCTTTGAATGCATTTGATTACATGGAGATCATTACGTGGAAATCAATGTGTATTTAGTTTTTTCATTTTATTAGTACTTGTGAAGCCTTTAGCAATTGATTTGTTAGAATTGCATGTGGAAATCAATTTGTATTTAGTTTTTTCATTTTATTAGTACTTGCGAAGCCTTTAGTAATTGATTTATTAGAATGGCATGTCGAGTAATATGAGTTGTTGTTGTTATTGTTGTTATGCAATTTTTGAAGAGTATAATATTAATGTGGATAAAAAATCATGACCCTGTTAGGGATATAGTTAAGTTCAACTTGGTCTAGTATAGAGTTAGGTATAGAGTTAGGTAAAGTGTCTTTCTTTACCGTTCTACATTTTGTAACTTACAATCCGACGGTCACGATATGTAGTGATCTGACGGTTCACTCTCACCTCGGTATTACCGACACTTGATCCGTGGCTTGACACCCGATTGGTCCATGAGTTCTATTTAAAGCGCATGGAGGGTCATTGTTCGGGTAATCCGTGCATGAGAGAAGCTTATGTAAATTTTCATTCTTTGATTAATAAATTGCCTGTAGTACCCACGTTGGGACAGGCCGTGGACTGTTTCCCTCCTTGCACTTTGAGGGTTTTAACCACGTCAAAAATACTGGTGTATTGATTTGAGATCTGGTTGTGAGCGGTGTCCTTTTGGTGTTCTTTCTGAGGAACTTACCCTGTAAATTCCTACATGGTATCGGAGCTATTTGAGGGCCGCGTCCGTTGGTGATCCAAATCTGAAGCCGGTAGAACTGCATGCGGCTGTCATTTCCTAGATCTGTTGTTTCTGACTGCTTTCGGGCCGAGAGGACTGCTCTGTTGCGTTCGGAGCATCTGTTCCAGTGAGGAACCCCTTTCATTTCACGCGAAAAGGTTTCCGGTAGCCCTAGCTGCGTCATTTTTCAGATCGGGAGGTATACAGTGTTTTTTGCAGTTTACTGTTATTCTCTCTCTGCTTATTTCGGTTTCGGTTTATTTAGCCTTTTTTTTTAACCGGATCTATACCTTTCATTTCTGCGTATGCTCTTTGCCCTGCGACTCTGTGCGATCTGGGCAAATCAGAAACAGAAAGGAAGGATTTTTCTCATGCGTATGCTATTTTCCCTGCACCTTAGTGTGATCTCGGAAAATCAGAAACATTGAGAAAAATATTTAGTTTTTCGGCTAAAGCTAACTTTGAGATTTTTTTAAAAATTTCTAGTTTTTTGGCTAAAGCTAACTTCGAACCGCAAGGTTCGTTTTTCTTTGCATATTCGTGTTGGGTTTTGTGTTTTGTGTTTTATAGGGAAAAAGAGCTTTCTCAAGGCAAGCACGCAAACCGAGGCCCCCCCCCTCTCTCTCTCTCTCTCTCTCAAATTTTTTGTATAGATCAATTGGTTCAAAGCTATTTTAAGAGAGTAGAGGTCTTGGGTTCAAGTCTCCATTTTGTAGGGGCGGATTTTTTCATCCCGCACATTCGCGCACTTTGCCGGCAACGTCAACAATTTTTTTTCAAAAAGCCATAACTTCTTCATCCGGAAGCCTTTTTCAGAGCCGTTTTTTTTAAAACCGCCTATTTTTTCGAGATCTATCCATTGGAACACTTACTTTCAGCATCTTCAGCTTCAGTTTTTTTTTTAAAAAATGGAAAGTCCATGCCAAGTCATTCTTGACAGCACTAACTACTTCCAATGGGTAGCCTACATGGAAGATTTACTTAGAAGTAAAGGTCTCTTCAGAATAGCCACAGACCAAGAGAAGAAACCAAAAGATGAAGACAAGGCTACAAAATGGGAAAATAGACAAGATCAAGCACGTGGTTTGATAGGGATGTCTATTTCTCCTGATCTTAGATTCCACATTGCAAAACTTGAGACTCCTCATGAAGCATTAGAAAAACTCGCTAAAGTTTTTGGGATTAAAAATGAAATTAGAGCCCATCAACTTGAAAATGAGTTGCTTACTTTGGATCCTAATAATTTTTCTTGCATTGAAGATTTCTTGTCCAAATTCAAGACCCTTAGATATCTCTTGGAAGGTGTTAAAGTTAAGAAAGAAGATGGTAACCTTATTTATTCCATCCTTACTAAGTTGGGACCAGCCTACTCTGTATTTGTTTCCACTTTCCATTCTACAAGGGAAGCTTTCATTTGTCAAGGAAAAGACTACAAGGCCCCTTCCTTTGACTCCTTTTGTGATTCCTTAATAAGAGAACAGGAAAAACTCTTACACCTTGGTCTTCTTAATCTTGGAAACTCTTCCACGAAAGCGTTAGCCGCCCAGCAGCAACCAAATTCAAAGAATCCTAAGAAGTCATATCCTCAAAAGAATGGTCCTAAACCAACTCAGCCTCAAAATGAAAGATCATTTCAGCAAAATGATAAGACCAATAAAAACAAATGGAAGAAGACTGATAGACATTGTAACTTTTGTAATCGAGATGGCCACTTAGAATCTAAATGCTTTAAGAAGATGGAAGCCTTGGAAGCCGCAATGAAGAAACATAACATCCATGTGGAGCCTACTTCAACTTCAACTTCCGGAATGGCACTTTCTGCATGTCGTTGTCAATCATCTCAGTCTGGTTATGCATTAAATGTATCTTCTTCTTCTTCTCATTCTCATGAGTGGCTCATTGATTCTGGAGCCTCTTATCACATGGCCAAAAACCAAGCCATGTTTTCTTCTTTAAATGATTGTAACACCAAAAATATATATGTTGGTGATGATAGATCTCTTAATGTTGTAGGGACTGGAACTGTTCATCTAGACAATGGTCAGTTTAATGATGTATTATGTGTTCCAACCTTATCCTGCAACCTTCTATCTGTCTATCAGATAACTCATTCAGGTGAAGGTAAAATTGTTGAATTTTCACCTCATGATGTTGTAATCAAGGATCTAAAAGATCCTAAACAGATTCTAGCTACTGGTCTTGCTGATGATTCCACAAGGTTGTATAAGTTTCACAACTTTGGGTCATCAAATCTTCCCTCAGTATTTGTTGCTCATAATGATGAAGTGAGCAAAATTTGGCATGAGCGATTTGGTCACTTAAACTATCGCTCCCTTCAGCATCTATGTATAGAAAATATGGTGACAGGTCTTCCTATGGTATCTTGCAGAGATGGTGTTTGTTCCGGATGTGTACTCGGAAAACATCATCGGGACAGTTTTGACAAACGTGCCTCTTGGCACGCCTCAGCCCCTTTACAGCTTGTGCACAGTGATTTATGTGGTCCTCTTCCTGTTGCTTCATTCTCTGGCTGCAAGTACTTCTTAACTTTCATTGATGATTTCTCCAGACGCACTTGGGTATACTTCTTAAAACTCAAGAGCGAAGTATTTAACACATTTTTGGCCTTCAAAGCCTTTGTTGAAAAACAATCTGGACATCAAATTCTTAAGCTAAGAACTGATAATGGTGGAGAATATGTTAAAAACACATTCATCAACTTTTGCACTGAAAATGGAATTCAAATGCAACATACTGTTCCATACACTCCACAACAAAATGGTGTAGCTGAAAGGAAAAATCGCACCTTAAAGGAAATGGCTAATTGTATGCTGCAATCTAAAGGACTCAGTCTTAGTTTTTGGGCCGAAGCAATTAATTGTGCAAATTATATAATCAATCGCACTCCTACTAAGGTTCTAGAGAATATCACTCCAGAAGAAGCTTGGAGTTCCATTAAACCAGATGTAAGTCACTTTCGTGTGTTTGGAAGTGAAGCATGGGCCCATATTCCAGATGAAAAGCATAAAGCTTTAGAACCTAAGAGTGAGAAATGTACTTTTGTTGGATATTCTGAAGATGTAAAAGGTTATAGACTTATTCCATTTAAGTCCAAAAATGTTATCATTAGAAGAGATGTAAAATTTGATGAAAATAAATCGGCCTGCGAGCCTAGTCCGGCGGATGTGCCACCTCTTCCTATCTCTTCTACTTTTGAAAACATTTCTTCTTCAGATGATGAAAGCGAGGATGATAATCCTCCCCCACCTTCTCAGGATCCTCAACTTCCAAGATGGGTCCGTGCTACTCGGGATGCAGCAGGTGATCTTGCCAGTGATCCTACAGATCAGCGACGTACACGTTCTCAGTTTGAAAGAGCCTCTTCTTTACTGGCTCAAGCTCCAGTAAATCATGATCCTGACACTTTTGCAGAAGCTTCAGGCCATCCACATTGGGAAGCAGCTATGAATGAAGAATATCATTCATTGTTGACAAATGATACATGGGATCTTGTTCCTCTACCAAAGGGACGCAAACTTGTAAGATGTAAATGGGTTTACAGAACCAAGTATGGACCAGATGGGAAAATTGATAAACATAAAGCTCGTCTTGTTGCTAAGGGCTTTTCACAGGTTGAAGGCATTGACTACACTGAAACCTTCTCCCCTGTTGCCAAAATGAACTCTATCCGCCTTGTTCTTTCCCTTGCTGCCTCTTTAAAATGGGAAGTCCATCAGATGGATGTTAAATCTGCCTTCTTGCATGGGGACTTGCAGGAAGAAATCTATATGGAACAACCCATTGGCTTCATACAAACAGACTCCAGCGTTGTTTGTCGACTCAAGAAATCCCTTTATGGTCTCAAGCAAGCTCCTCGGGCTTGGTATGCCAAAATGGATAGCTTTCTTTTAGAATCTGGCTTTTCTAGGTGTCATTCTGACAATACTGTCTACACCAAGAAAGTGGGCAACTCTCTTATCATCCTTGTTCTTTATGTTGATGATCTTATCCTTACTGGTAGTGATCCCAACCTTATAAACCATGTGAAGTCTAGCCTCAAAAAGAAATTTGAAATGACAGACTTAGGACACTTACACTATTTTCTCGGTCTTCAAGTCTTGCAATCCAAGGAGGGTATTTCCCTTTCCCAGTCCAAGTATGCTTGTGATATTCTTCGTCATTTTCACATGGAAGACTGTAAGCCAGCCCCTTCTCCCTTTCAGTCTGGAGTCAAACTTTCAGTCTCTTGTACTTCTCCTGAAGTTGATGCTACCTTATACCGTCAACTTGTAGGAAAACTCTTGTACTTAACCCATACTCGTCCTGATCTTTCCTTTGCTGTTGGCCTTGTTGCTCGTTTTATGCAAAACCCCCGTGAAAGCCATTGGAAAGCAGCTAAAAGAATACTTCGTTATGTTCCAGGTACAGTACAATTTGGGATTCATTACAGTGCCAAAGCAGCTCCTCTATTAGTTGGTTTCACTGATTCTGATTGGGCTGGTGACCCTGATGATCGGAAGTCTACTGCCGGTTATGTCTTCACTCTTGGTTCAGGACCTATTACATGGGCTTGTAAGAAACAGGCTGCCATTTCTCTTTCGTCAGCAGAAGCAGAGTATCGTGGTGCCGTGGAAGCTAGTAAGGAAGCCTTGTGGCTTCGTCAGATCCTATCAGAGTTTGGCTTTGAGCAGCAGCATCCTACCACACTTTGGTGTGATAATCAAAGTGCCATTCAGCTATGCAAAGATCCAGTCCAGCATCAGCGCAGCAAACACATTGAACTACACATGCACTTCATCAGAAAGCTCATTCATGACCATGTTCTTGAAATGCAATATTGTTCAACAGATGATCAGGTTGCAGACATCTTCACAAAGGCTCTCACAGAGGCGAAGTTCACTAAACTTCGATATATGCTTGGAGTTCAGGAAGTTGTCACTAAGGGGGGATAGGCTCTAGTGCCTCCTTCCTTCTCCTATTGTGTCATATTTGTAAATCCTTCAATCCTATCCCAAGTTGTTCTTAAGGGGGGATGTTAGGATATTCCGACACATAGGATATAGTTAAGTTCAACTTGGTCTGGTATAGAGTTAGGTATAGAGTTAGGTAAAGTGTCTTTCTTTACCGTTGTACATTTTGTAACTTACAATCCGACGGTCACGATATGTAGTGATCCGACGGTTCACTCTCACCTCGGTATTACCGACACTTGATCCGTGGCTTGACACCCGATTGGTCCATGAGTTCTATTTAAAGCACATGGAGGGTCATTGTTCGGGTAATCCGTGCATGAGAGAAGCTTATGTAAATTTTCATTCTTTGATTAATAAATTGCCTGTAGTACCCACGTTGGGACAGGCCGTGCACTGTTTCCCTCCTTGCACTTTGAGGGTTTTAACCACGTCAAAAATACTAGTGTATTGATTTGAGATCTGGTTGTGAGCGGTGTCCTTTTGGTGTTCTTTCTGAGGAACTTACCCTGTAAATTCCTACAGACCCTCTAAGTTCTGTGTTAACATTATAATACGGTAAAGAGGAAATTAAAAATCATGAACCTCCAAGCCCCATGTGAACACCATAGTTAGCTTATTGCAAAAGAGCGCACAAATTAAGGGTTCAACATTAACATTTCCAGAGAAGTCAGCCATCTGAATACAACTATAGCAAGAGTACACTTAATTATAAAGTTTTGATGAGATTATAACACCTTCCTCCCACATTTACCCAAGTTAAGTGGTCCATCGGGGTAAACATGTGATGAAGAGTTACTTTGATATGATTCGACCTCCTAGATCACCTTAAGGAAGTGGAACCAACAAACCCGAACCAAGCTGACCTTCCTTAGAAACTACAAAACTTTCAGGAGCCAAATAACCCCTCTAGGTGTCCAACCCCTGAGAGAACTTGCCTCTTGATTGAACTAGACCCCCAATCACTCTCATGACAAGCCTTCTATGTGAAAGAGACCCTCCAGTTGCACCCACAGCAAGCCTTGCATGCAACTGTGGCCTTTTTTAAACAATTTTATGCCAGCGACTGTTGGGTGTGGCCCAGCTTGGTCAAGTTTTGGTCAAAGACTCCGTATTTTGAGGAGCGGAGTGCACGGAGTCCGCAAAGTTCTATTTACCGCGCAAGTGTCTAGGGGCTTCGGGGTGGGTCAAAGCCCCTCATTTTGTACCGGGTATCACAGTTTTAGTTCATTATTTTGTTGAGTTCGTGGTATGTGGACCATGGTTTTTGTAGCAATGTAATGTATTTAAGGACATTTAATGCTTTATTGAAGATCATTCATTAGATGACAACATAGAGAGAGCACAAGTGATCAAGTTTTTTGTTCTGTTTTTGGGGTCTAAGGACAGGCTCCACAGCTGAGTGCATGGAGGCCTTGGAAGAGTCTGCAGTTGAGTGCGCAGACTACCTGCAACTGGGTACACAGGTCAAGAAGTTGTATGTACTAAAAGATCTATCTTAATAAAGAAGAAGAAGTTTTGGTGAAGTCTTTTGTATCTGTATCTGTTATTTGTGTTCTATTTGTTTATGTGAAGTAATTACAAGTAATTGGTATGTGTTATCGGGAAATCTAGTGTCTATGCAGAGCTGCTAGTCCCACTAAGGCTGGTAGCTGCCTTAGAAACAAACAAACTAAAACCACTTTCGTTTTCCTTTATGAGAAGTAGATAAGAGGGGAAAGAAGGAGACCAACCTCTGTCTTGCGCTTGGTTCCTTGCTTGATTCCTCTCCCTTCTGATAGATTTTTGCCACTCGCTTCCTCGTCTACCCAGCTTCAAAGAGCACCTGTAGAATCAAAGCAGCATAACACTATCCAAGAACATAGATCTACTATCATAAACAATATAGAACCAGATATATATTGACCACACAAATGCATATATCATCAATCATACAAGAATGTGGAGGAAAACTTGAATAGCTTTATTAATAATCAAGAACAACAAAGAGGATTACAACCAATTGTTCTAACCCAGCATCATCCTCTCAGCAAGAAAGCCCTTCTTCACCTCATGAAAAGCTTAGATCACCCAACACTATGATGTTACACCAAGAAACCAGCAGCACTTCCTTACAAGATACAAAATTCCAGCCTCTGGATCTCTGGGATGAGGGATCCATATATAGATGTTTGCAAGGGGGGTGAGTCAGCTTTTGAGATTTGATTAGTGTCCTTTCTCTGATAGTTCTTGATTCCACTTGGAGATTGATGATCTCTTACTCATCCCTGGGCGAATGCAGAGAGGCAAGTGTCATAGGAGAAGTTTCTGGAAGATTCCATGATCCTCCACCTTGCAGATTGACCCTGCCATTTGTCCACTCTCGCCCATCGCACCCCATAGAAGGGCTTTTCAGTATGCATCGCACCTCCCGTGTGTATTTAGGTGGGATGCAGTGCACTTTGACCATGGAGCAGGTGAGATGGTCCAGTTTTGACCAGTTTTGAGTAGTTTTTCATGGAGAACTTCTGGGAGAAGATGTAATCAGTTGACCTTGTTCTTTTAGAGGTTGGAACAACACTTTTAGGGACTTAAGAGCCCTTGGTTTATGGACATTTATGATTGGGGTTGCAGTGCCCAAAAATGTCTATAACAGTTGCCCCCTAAAGCATGAGGTCGTTAATCTGTTGATGTCGGGTGAAATGCTTTATCATGAGGATATGAAGTTTTTTCGAGCTGGAAGGCGACCTGTAATAAGATACAATACAATACATTATCTTCATAATATTTTCATGATCTAGCTGAGGCGGGCATTCCCATGCTCAGCTTTATAAATTCATTTTCATGTACATAAGACAGACAATCGTCTGAGTGCAGACTGATGATTCTGGTAGAGCCATCATCCTTTGGATTGGATGATTATCTGTGCAGTAATGATGTACATTTGATGTCTTTATTTTCCTGAATATATATCGCAGCCCAGATGGATGAAACTAGATCCGGGGTCTTCAATATCATTCGATCTTCACTCAAAGTACAAGTCGATCCATGTGAGAGATGTTCTGGAGTCGAACATGGAAAGACATCGCCTGATTACCAGCCAATGATGTAAGTTGTTAACAGGCGCGAGAGGAATCACCGATAATGATGATGACCCTCAAGGTACTACAGTACAATTTACGTGGTGTGAATAAGGGACTTGGCGTCGAACACCACGCAAAATCTTTCGGTCGAAGGCCATTGATGTAAACCTGTCGCCGGAAGTGAGAAACTTGCCATTGAGGCATGCAAGCTTCAAAGTACTGAAAGGGTTGTTCCTAGATCGACTTCCTGGATAATGAGCTGATGTCGACAAGAAGCGATCTATCATAGGAGGGCCTTAGTGAATCCCACATCAATGACACGGAACGGAGCAAATGATTTTAATGGAGGTGAAAACGATCTGATGATATAAGGTTCAGGGTGGCGGTCATGAAAGGATGGAGCGTAAATGTATTGCAGTGGATGAGACACAGGTGAATTCTCTGAGCGACTTCTCTTGAACATATCAGCGACACTGACATGATGGATTGGTAGCGTTAACCCCAAATATGGATGGTGTGATGGACCCATGGTGATATGACCAGTGAACGGAACAACCCAACCCGACTCGGATGCGGAGTGAAAGTGTCATGTTCAAGAGCGACTTGCTACCAATAAAGTTTCTTCAAGTTTTCTTCCCAATTTTTCCCCAGTCATTGCTGACCAGTACCTCTTTATTTTTGTCAAGCTTGAGGAGGATAACATATGCTTGTTCTATAATTTGCCCTTCGGGCAAACCCATCGCTATGTTTTAACGAGCCTAGCGATAGTGAAACTCGTTCTTGTCTGTATGGACAAGTTTGTCGCTATTGAGTTTTAACGAGTTTAACGACAAAGATAACTCGGTCCTTTTCAATTTTAGAGAGTCTGAAAAAGGGACGTAAAGAAAACTCCAATAATCCTTTTTCGTCATATAATCCCTTGAGTCCGAAAAAGTATAAAACAATACAAAAGGGATGAATTTTCGGTACTTTTAACGAGCCGAACAAAACAAGCGCTCGATCTTTTTGTGTAATAATCCCTCAAGTCCAAAAAGATTAAAATCTAAAGGAGGGATAGCACTTCTGGTCACTTTAACAAGCTGGAGAGGCCAATTGCTCGGCAATCTTTTCATATTTTACGAGTCAGATGAAAAGAGCTTAAAGGAGACTCGTTTTTCGAGGAACAAGTGATAGATTCGGGTAGCAGCTGATTCCAGGTAAGGTTTGGAATTTTCCAATCACGGCAGTGTCACGAGGATGGCTAACAGGATCACTCTTCGCAGTTGTTCCTCAAAAAGGGTAAACAATCAAATGGAGGTGAATGATTGGCCAATACAGAGTGGAGGTGATGATGAGAACATGACCAAGGCTTCAAAGGCTGATGATAATACATTCACGATGGTTATTTACCGGAAAATGGTTCATTTTTTAATGAGCTTAAAATTTGGGGGAACATTTGCTCATTGCTTATGTTTATTTTTTAACGATCTTGAATTCCGCGTTAAAACTGCTCGAACTAGTCATATAATAAGGATGTCTCATATAATTGGCATTTTTTCAAAGCTTTGCCCCGCATCCTTTCTTTATGCAAGTTAGGAAACGACCAATCCTACGAGTTTAAAGGGTTAGAGGACCTACAAATTTAAAAAAATAAATGGTCACTCTTCGCTTGCACGCCAAAAGGTTCGCATGCCCCTAGGTATAGCGAAAAATTTCCAGGTTACCAAAGATTGTTCTATCCATACTTCAGGCAAAACACTTCCTCGGCGATGTCTACCGAAATAAACAAAGGTGAGTGGCACAACTGGCTCCACTCACATAACTTTGACGAAGGAATCTTATTCTAGTCTAATTTCATAAACTAGTCATATATCCTTCGCGGAAACCTACCCTATACCCAAGGTTTTCCTGTCGAAATAGGCCAGGGTGCATGCCCCCTGGGTTTCAGCCATGTCCTCCGAATCACTCGCGCTCATCAGGTGGACGGACTGGGGATTGATGAGACATTCCTTGCGTGAAAAGACCATTCAGGGATGGTATTTGACTATTTGCGATGTGTGAACCGGGGAATGAAAGCTGGTCTACGAGCTTGACCACTCTTCCTTCATGCGGAAAACACATTACTCTAAAGAGTGAGGAGACAATGGCTCCCATGCAATAAATATAGTCACGTCCAAGGAGTAGATTATAATCTAGGGGTCCTTGGACTACCATTATGTTCATGTGAACGGTTTTCCTTCTCAATGTTATTGGCACATTGGGAAGGATCCCTAACAGTCGACTGGTTCCTTTGTCAAAACCTGTTAGATTTCTCATTTCAGGCAAAAGCGATGGCGAACCAAGCGCTTTCCAAGCCATTGAGGAAAGGATACTCACAGAAGCCCCTTCATCTATGATGGTACCGGCCATGACCATTCTATATATTTGAGTAATGATTCGAAATGGTACACTAGCCGGTAAGCGGGGTCTGCCTAGTAGATTCCAATCGAAGGAAACAACTAGGTTGCTTGGAGGTGGGACCGAATAGACGGCTGGATACGACTCTGAAGAACTTCCTTCCTGTGGTAAAGGAACGGGTAGACTGCCCCCATGTTCATCGAAGTCTGTGCTTACGAAGAGAATTTGGTCGGTGTCGTTCTTGTTCTCTCCGGTGACTGTATCATTTGAAGATGGATCCTCTGAAGGCAAGATCGGGTCAACTTCCGCCTCGGCCTTTTGACTTTTGTCTGGTGTGGATTCAGATGGTTTATCTTTAATGATAGACGCTTCGGCTGACCACAATGGCGTGTCAGCCGGATTTTCAACTAGTGACGGACTCGGCAAGAGTTTCTTATATCCAGGAGGAAGTCGTAACGGTGAAACCGGACGGTCGTCCAAAACTCTTTTAGCCTCGTCTAAGAAGGGACAATGGTGGACGGCGTGATCGCCTTCACACAATTTACAAGGAAATTTACATTTTCCTTTTTGTCCAGGTGCTTCACTTTCACTAGTTGATGGTGTATTTTCAACATGATCATCAGAGGTTGATGACACCGGATTGTGCAAATGAGGAGACCAGTCCCTTAAGATCTGAGGGATGCAAGGACAATCTCGATGATAGTGGTCTCCTTTGCAAATGACACATGGCGATTTATGCCTGGACGGTGCAGTGTGTGGATTTTCGCTAGACGATGCCTGGTCGCCCCTTTTCACCTTTGGCTCCTTCTTCTTCTTCTCTTTCTCCTTCTTCTCCTTCTTCTTCTCAGTTACTTGATTTTTGGCTTTACCAACTTTATCAAGCGAAGAGGAAGGAGGAGAGGGAGAACTGGATGAAGTAGAAGGTTGGGGGGTAACTTTGGCATCATTTAGTTGCTGACTTGATTGTTCAGGAATCACGGTGTTCTGAATGACGGAGGTCGAGAAGAGCCATACGGGCAAGCCGATTGTCAATCCTGGAAGCGACAATGTGGCCATGTGGGGTGCACCAACATCTCCCCAAGAGGAGAAAGGACTAGGATTTCCTCCAAGGGGAAATCCTTGGTTGGTGGACTCCATTTTTCTCAACCTAAGACCAACGTAGGAAAGGTGATGTTTATTCCGATTAAAATAAATTTTAGACGCTTTGACACAACTTGTTTTTTCAATTTTTAAGAGTCAAGAAAAAACAAAAGATGACTCTAGTCGCCTTCGATTTTTAATGAGCCTGAAGTGACAAGTGCTTAGATGGACCTTTTCCTTTAAGGAATCTGAAAAGGAACGAAAGAGACTGCTCTGGAAATCTAAACAGAGGGATTACCAAACCAATCGCAAAACTGTAGAATACTTTTTACGGTACGGCAGTCAATCTTCCCGAATGATGTGTTCAGTGCATTGCGATCGATAGGGCGACAGACACGGCTTCCTATGGATAAAGGATAAAGCCTATTGTGGTCTCCCAATATATACTCGACGGTACGTGGGATCACAAGTCCGTACTGGCACTTATCGTCTCAAAGTGGAGGAATCACCCAACCAGCGATGAAAACAACAGTTACCAGGCTTTACGACGTCGGAACATGTCTCTAGCCTAGACTTCTAAATGTTGTGTGTTAGGTTCCAAAGCGTTTTTAGATTCATTAAATTTATTTTACAGTTGATCTTGCTTAAGAAATTTGCCTTTCAGGTTCACCGCGTGATGTAGATGTACAATTCCTAAAATGCAATCTAAGATGATAAAAAATCGTTTAATCTTCTTTTTGCAATGAAAATCCTAGCTACTAAGGAAAGAGAGATGATATTCTTTCAACATAGAGCAGAGAGCACACACTATATGCACTGTCCTAAATCAAACCAACAAACAGTCTTAATGCAAATGCACATGCATGTATTTGTTTTCAGCCTTCTTAATGTGTGAATGATAAAAAGAAAGCTAAGTGCAAATTTGAATTATTTTTCAAAGCGACATCACTAACAAGTTTCTTTTCAAGACAAAATGAAGGCAATGATGACACTTTGCGATTTGGAATTGAAAACTTGCTTTCGACACTTGAAAAACTACTAATTCAAATCAAATACAAGAGTAACAGTGTAATTGACTATCAAGAACAATCGGATTCTCTTCTATGACTGAAAACGACACTTGCGACACTTTCAAATCAAGAAACGACAGTTCAATTACGCTACTTCTTTGTAAAGAGAACTGAAAATGGATCACAATACATAAAAACATTTACAGTTCATTGCACAATGGAGGCGGAATAATGGCAAGGAAGGGGGTTTCAATAGAGGTATACTGACTACAGACAACAAAACTCCTGAATAGAGCTGAAAAGAGTGAACACAGAAACCAAAATCTAATAGCAGAAGAGGTCTTGTCTGATCAGCGCACCTGTAACACAGGGAAAGTGAGATGCAACACACCTACTACACACAGGAAGTGCGATGCATCTAGCTTCCAAAGAAGAGACAGTGCGATGGTCCAGGGATGAGACTTCAACTGGGTTCCGGGTCATAGTTTGCAGCTCAGTTTAGGGATTTAGGCCGAGCAAGTGGTAATTAGTAAATAAATCACAGGGGTAGATCTAAAGAGGTTACTAGAGCCACCACAAGGGCAATTAGAGAGCTTGTAAATCGATTGTTCAATTCATAAACAAAACCCGAAGATAGATTGAAGCAACATTGATCTACTTTGCACTTGCATAGCAAATGCAGTTCGAAGGCTAGCTGGCTTGACTTCAGGCTCCGTCTGTAAGTTTATAAAGCAAACAAATATAGACAAACAAACAATCTATTCGGTCCCCAGTGGAGTCGCCATTTTGTTATCGAGAAATCTAGTGTCTATGCAGAGCTGCTAGTCCCACTAAGGCTGGTAGCTACCTTAGAAACAAACAAACTAAAACCACTTTCGTTTTCCTTTATGAGAAGTAGATAAGAGGGGAAAGAAGGAGACCCAGCTCTGTCTAACGCTTGGTTCCTTGCTTGATTCCTCTCCCTTCTGATAGATCTTTGCCACTCGCTTCCTCGTCTACCCAGCTTCAAAGAGCACCTGTAGAATCAAAGCAGCATAACACTATCCAAGAACATAGATCTACTATCATAAACAATATAGGACCAGATATATATTGACCACATAAATGCATATATCATCAATCATACAATAATGTGGAGGAAAACTTGAATAGCTTTATTAATAATCAAGAATAGCAAAGAGGATCACAACCAATTGTTCTGACCCAGCATCATCCTCTCAGCAAGAAAGCCCTTCTTCACCTCATGAAAAGCTTAGATCACCCAACACTATGATGTTACACCAAGAAACCAGCAGCACTTCCTTACAAGATACAAAATTCCAACCTCTGGATCTCTGGGATGAGGGATCCATATATAGATGTTTGCAAGGGGGGTGAGTCAGCTTTTGAGATTTGATTAGTGTCCTTTCTCTGATAGTTCTTGATTCCACTTGGAGATTGATGATCTCTTACTCATCCCTAGGCGAATGCATAGAGGCAAGTGTCATAGGAGAAGTTTCTGGAAGATTCCATGATCCTCCACCTTGCAGATTGACCTTGCCATTTGTCCACTCTCGCCCATCGCACCCCATAGAAGGGCTTTTCAGTATGCATCGCACCTCCCGTGTGTATTTAGGTGGGATGCAGCGCACTTTGACCATGGAGCAGGTGAGATGGTCCAGTTTTGACCAGTTCTGAGTAGTTTTTCATGGAGAACTTCTGGGAGAAGATGTAATCAGTTGACCTTGTTCTTTTAGAGGTTGGAACAACACTTTTAGGGACTTAAGAGCCCTTGTTTTATGGACATTTATGATTGGGGTTGCAGTGCCCAAAAATGTCTATAACAGTATGTTAGTGCAATTGTTATTGTTTTGTAATGTGTTTATATCAAATTAAATTTGACAAAGTTTGTAGTTAGAATACACTACGCAGTAATGTTGTGAATGTTAGAAGGACGATTAAAATACAAAAAGGTGAAGTTAAGAGCCACAATGTGCAGTCCCTCAAGGTTGTAGAAACCTAGTTCTGCAATCACCCAAAGCCACCTCCGGCAAGACTTCGACCTGCTTGTGGGTCGTTGCTGAAAAGGCCGTTGTTTGAGGGTTTTGTTGGTGTGAAGTACAAGCTGAACTTGGGTAAAGCCCAACCAAGCCAAGAAATGGTTCCATTGTTGGGACTGGGATCTATTTGAGGGATGTGGATGTGGCATCCATCAAAGAAGGAAATACAAGATTGGGTAGATCAGAAAGAATGGGAATTCACAGTTCAGGAAAACAAAAATCTATGATTGTTGACTGAAGCTTGGTTGTAAAAGTATATCTTTACAAAACAGCACGAGATCTTCTTCGTGATGTTTGCTAATGAACTATATGAACCAAGCATAAAACTTGTTTCAAAAACGATGAGCCTACCACGTGGACCCCTGAATTGATACAATAACTCAAGAATACTAACAACAGTATCTCAAAAGCAATTGATTTTTGGATTGACAATATCCTAGGGGGATTTATTACTGAATTCGCAATAGATGCGATTGGATCTTATAGCGAAGCTGAGCGAAGATTTTTCAAGGGTCTGCGAGGTAAGTACCTAAATTCTTTGAAGCTATGGATTAAAATGCTTTTGTGTGGAAAGGGCATACTACGAATTCAGTTAGATTAATATTTGGACGAAGAGGGAATAAGTTTAAACCAGGATCGGGGTCTACGCAAAGTGGAAAGCGATATAGAGTAGAATGTGAACCAAAGAACTTTGATGAGACTGACTATAGTCCTTTGTTAGGTGGGTCTAAGAGTGAAGAAGAAGGAAGTAACCCCGCAACCCCGCAGTACTCCCCCTCCCATCTTGAAGGTCATCAAAGTTAAGAGTTGAGAAAAATCAGGGCATCTTTAGGATTCCCCATCCATCTACTCCCCTTACCCCCCATCCCCCTCCCCATAATTCCCTTATTCCCCCTCCCTCTCCCCCTAATCACCCACCTCCCCCTCCCCCTAACCCCCCAAGAAGAAAAATGGTTGATGACATTAAGTTGCCTATCTTTAGAGGACTTGGATCAGAGGATCCTGAGCAGTTCTGGTTTGTAGCTGACACAGTATGGAAAGCAAGACAGATCACTGATGAAGATGTAAAGAAGGCGCAACTCATCACAACGTTGCGAGAAAGAGTGCTGACATGGTACATGAAGTATTATGTGACTAATCAAGCTACTTCGTTGGATGATATTAAGAAAGTGTTGGTATCAGAATTCAAGAAGCCGAAATCATAATCATAGTGCATTACAAAGCTAAAATAAATCAAACAGATGGCTACTGAGTCTGTGTGGGAGTTGGATCAATGATTCAAGGTGTTAATGGGACAAGTAAGCTTTAGCATACCACCAGAACAATATAAAGAATGGTTATAGTTGCGTTGCTGCCACACATCAAGTTACCCTTGACACAGTAGAAGATAGTGACTCAAGCCGAAGCATTGGAGATTGCAATGAAGCTGGAAGCCTCGCCGATTAGAGATACTCATGCAGGAGTACAACAAATTTAGAGTCAGCTAGCAAATTTGACCTTGGAATTGTAAGATCTCAAGAAAAGTAAAGAAACCATATATGAAGTGTGGTGTACAAAATGCAAAGCATAGGTCCATTATAAGGATCAATGCCCTGTGTTCAGAGATTACTTGGCAAGTGGAGCACCTAATCCAGTAAACCCAGGATCAAGTTTGTGGTGCGAGATTTGTAGAACAAGAGGCCAACATCGCTCTGAAGATTGTTATTTATTACAAAAGTACGTGTAGACCCCAAAGCAGTTGTTTTGCAACTTTTGTAAATCAGTAGGTCATGATGAGAGAAATTGTCGAAGTTATGACTTGATGATGGAGTGCACTGTTGATGCTTATAGACTGCAAGATGAAGGACATACACGTGAGGAGCCAAGCCAACATGCTGGTCGAGGAGGCTTCCAAGGACGAGGAGGAGGAGGAGGAGGAGGAGTTGGTCGAGGACGCGACCATATTATCTGTTATAACTGTGGATAGGCAAGACACTTCACAAGATATTGTCAAAACCCTACTACAACCTGCAGCTACTGCAAATCTTTTGAGACCATTGAGCCAAGGGAGGATGAACTGCGCATCAACATCGTAACAAGGAGTGGAGCTACGACAGGAGACGATAAAGGTAAGAAGAAAGTAGAAGAGACATGGGTAAGAAAGACCACAGAAAAGGCCCTTGGGTTCAGTATCCAAAAGGAAAAATAAACGTTCATGGGAGCGAAGCGAAGCTTCATGGATGTTGGGGCTTCAACATCTAGTGTGCAACCGAAGTTAATGCCAAAGAAGGACTATGACAAAGTGTCTACTCTGACACAAGAATTAGATCCAAGTATTTTGAAGTCGTTTTTATAGACTTGCATGAAGTTGTTGAGGAATCAGAGGGTTGTCAAAGGACTCCAGGAGTTGATAGACTCCTGCACTGATAAAGAGGTACTATGAAGCGATCTACGCGCAGTGAACAATTTACATTGACACAAGAAGAGAATGGGGAAGGAAATGAGATTACTAAGCAGATTGGGGAATATGATATGGATCAGGTAATCATGGATCTAGGATCTGATGCCAATGTGTTATCTAAGAAAGTTTTGGAGTTAATGGGAAGACTGAAGTTGCAATGGTCATCGATACAGTTGAGGATGGATAACCAACAGAAGATCTTCCCTGTGGGAAGGTTACCTGGCATCATAGTAGACATCAAAGGAGTCTGAAGCATTGAAAACTTCGAAGTGATTGAAATTGTAGATGATAGCAACCCCTATCTTGCGCTACTTGGATTGGGCTTTCAATAATTTGGCGATAATCAATTTGAAGAAGAGACAAATGGTGTTCGAAAAAAATGATATGAGGGTCATTGTCCTCTAGATCCCTTAGAAGTAGTACGTTATACAGAGCCTGTCTGAGATGAGTACTGAAACACATATGTAGAAAACATTTATCAGATAACAACTAAGGAGGAAAATTGGATTAATCCCACTGCAGATGGAAAATTGGGCTGGGAACAGGACAATTCTTGCACTTCAGATTCCGAGGAAGAACTAGAAAATTGGCAGAACAGGTTATATGAAGTTTCTACCACAAAATCACTTCGTTGCATAACTTCTAAGGTATGTGATCTGCCTTATTATGATGGGATTGGAGATGTAAGCATGTTTCTTGATGAATATGAAAGAGAAATACCAGAAGAACAAAGGTTGCAAGCTTTGGATGTAGCCCTGAAGGCTACACCTGCTAGATGGTGGGGTACTCATAAAAGAAATATAGCAGATTGGCAGTAGTGTCAAAGATTAATGTGGATCAAGTTTGGCTCAATTGACACAGAAATAGAAGTAAAGTATGATGGTAAGGTTGATCCCCAAGAGCATATTCATCGCTGCACTTCGGTTTAGAAAGAAATTCTAGAACAAGAGTGGGTACATGTGTTTATCCACACTCTAGAAACTATTCCTATGAATTGGTATCTTGAAACAGAACTATGACATGGAACTGTGCACTAGACAGATTTGGTTGAAGTGTTCATACTAACATTTGATTTTGACGACGATTACCCATGTATAGACTTGGCTCTTCAAGAAATTAGAGCAAAGATTTTTGAGAATGAAGTTCCATTAACTTGGCAGCATGATTGGGCTGTGCAGTTACAAAATGCATTGGAATGTTATAATATCACTGCCGAAGAAGATGAAGATCCACACAATATTGATATACCATAATCGAAAGGACACCGCGAAGTTGTTGGACCAAAACCAGAAATACTGAATATAACGCAGCCCATAAAAATGCAGAAAGTGAATATTGGGATAGAGGAAGACCTGAAGTTCGCGATGATTAGAGACTATTGGGATGCAGATACAGTTAGTAAAATCACAGAGCTACTACATGAATACCAAGAGTTATTCCCTACGAAGTTTTCAGAAATGAAGGGCATATTAGGGGACCTAGGAGTTATGAGGATCCCTCTGAAACCTGACGTGAAGCCTATGAAGCAAAGACCCTATAGGTTGAATCTGAAATACAAGGAAAAGGTGAAGGAAGAATTAGACAAAATGCTAGCAGCAGGGATCATCGAGCTTGTCGAAGAGTTTGAATGGGTAAGTCCCATGATAGTTCAGGAAAAGAAGACTAAGGGAGAGATCATAATTTGTGTTGACTTGAGGAAACTAAATGATGCATGTGTGCATGACCCCTTCCCTACACCATTTACAAATGAAGTATTGGACAATGTAGGTAGCCACGAGGCTTATTCTTTCACATATGGCTTTTCGGGTTACCATTAGATCATAATTGCACTTGAAGATAGACATAAGACAACATTTACAATAGAGTGGGGCTCATTTTAGTACATGGTGATGCCTTTTGGCTTGAAGAATGCGCCTGCCATATTTTCTAGAGTTGTAGTCGCAACATTTAAGGAGTACATACACAAATTCTTGGAAGTTTACTTTGATGATTGGACAGTCTTTGGGCTATTAAAGAAGCATATTGCGAGCTTAAGGCTTATGTTGGATACATGTAGGCAGCATCAGATTTCATTAAACTTGAAGAAATGTATATTTTGTGTGCCTTGTGGCATACTATTAGGGCATATTGTGTGCAAACAAGGCTTGTTGATGGATCCCGCGAAGATAGCAGTCATTGTGAACTCGCCAGCACTGAAAACAATGAGACAACTATGCAAGACACTTGGACCCACTAGCTATTACAGAAAGTTTGTAAAGGGGTATGCGCAGATAACTATGCCAATGGAGAAGTTATTGAAGAAAGAAGTCACTTTTAAATGGGACGAAGAATGTCAAAAGAGTCTGGACATACCGAAGGAGAAGATGGTAATTGTTCCAATCTTAGTTTTTCCGGACTAGAATAATGAATTTCATGTACATGTCGATGCATCTTGCATAGCACTGGGTATAGTGTTGGCACAGCCAAGAGTAGGCAAAGTTGATCACCCCATAGCTTTTGCAAGCAAAAAATTGTCCAAGGCAGAAAAGAATTATACTACAACAAAAAGAGAAGGGTTAGCTATGGTTTATGCATTACAGAAGTTCAGGCACTACTTGTTGGGAGCACATTTCAAGATGTTCATTGATCACTCTGCGCTGAAATATTTGGTGAATAAACCTATTTTAGGAGGAAAAATATGTTGATGGTTGTTGTTGTTCTAGGAGTATGATTTTGAGATTGTAGTCAAGCCAGGAAGATTGAATGTCAGGCCCGATCATTTTTCGAGATTGGAGACAACAGAAGAACCCACCAGTATCGAAGATAACCTGCCTGGTGTGCGGTTGTTCGCAATCAGGGTCACGGATGATCACTTCGTGGATATTGTTCGGTTTCTGGCCATAAGAATGGAGCCCATGGAGTACACTACACAACAGAGGAAGCAATTGGTGGTAAAAGCCACTGATTTCACGTTGATTGCAGGGTAGTTGTACAGAATGGGACCGGATGAAATATTGTGAAGATACGTCCCAGAGAGTATTCTAGCATAAGATCATGAAGGAGTCGTAGGTGGACATTATGCAGGAAAGGCCACTGCACAGAAAATCTTGAGAGTTGGGTTATGGTGGCCCACAGTACATAAGGATGCAAAATAGTTTTGCTAAGCATGTGATATATGTCAAAGAACAAGAAGGCAATTGAGAAGAGATAGAATGCCATTAAATCCACAGGTGACGTTGCAAGCATTTGAAAAATGGGCTATTGACTTTGTTGGACCTATTAACCCACCAAGAAAGAAGACCGACGCAAGATACATAATCACTGCAACTGATTATTTGACGAGGTGGGCCGAGGCACAACCAGTTAAGGATTGCGGTGTAGATACTGTTGAAAATTCAACAAGATGATGGAGCTTAGTGAAAAGAAGTCGCCTTCACTAAGTGGGTCCACAGGCTATTTTTGGCGCAAAGTCTATTTTTAGACTATGTTTATTTTTAGACATATGGATCATGGTCTATGAGTTGCAGGATGCTATTTATGGATGATTGGTCATGATGGTAAAAATAGATGGATCTCTATTTTTAGACATATGGGCAGAGTCTATTTTTAGACTGCCAGTCTAAAAATAGAACAGTCAAATATTATTAGCTCTTAATAATATTTGGACTATAAATATTATCTTATCCTCTTGCAGCACTTCAGTTCGAGCTACAGATGTGGCACATGCAACTTCCAGAAGGAAATATGCTTTTCTTATGGGTTAGTTGAGCTATTGCATGATGGACTTCAGTTAGAACCAAGTGATTGAGTTTGGTGGAGTTGAGTGAGGAGTTGATGGAGTTGTGTTCAGTTTGACTTAGTTGAACTAGTTGTATTTAGTCTAACTGCCAAATACACTAGTGATGAGTGATGTGAATTAATTATTAATTAATTCACTAATTATTAACTCATAAATCAACTAAAGAATACATCAGTTAACTCAATGCATGGACAGTTCAGTGGAGACAAGTGTTAGAGGTGGGTGAAAGGGTGAGACTACTATCAATTGTGACTATAGCTGTGCATAAGATTTGCACAATCATTGATTGAGATTGCCAATGAGGATTGCACAGTACAAGCCAAGGGCATTCGAACTTGGATCAGATCTATTCTCAACTTGGATTGTGCAGTAGAGGCAGGCAAACAGTGGAGGAGATTTGAACTAGTGACTTGTTCAGATTTGAGCTAGTTTGTGTGTAGTAGGTGGAGATAGTACTGAGTACTTGTGAGGAGTATTGTACTATGTATTGTTACATGTTCTCTATCATTATAATATACAGATAGTTGGGGGTTTTCAGCTGTATGCTTTCCCCATTACATACTGTGTTGATATGTGTGATTGATGTTTCAATGTGCGCATGCGATTGTTTTTAATTTCGCAAAATTGATGATCAATGGTAGAGGAGGTTATGTATTATGCATGCATTCCACAAATAGTGTATAATCAGGATAATCTCTGTGAATAAGTGTTATATTATTCAAAATTTCTACAGATACTGCCGCGAAGTTCATTTTTGAATAATTCTGTCCAAATTTGGGTGTCCGAAGATATTAATGAGTGACTAAGGCTCACATTTCTTGAATCATACTATTAAGGCGTTGACTGGAGAGTTTCAAATACACCATCAGAAAAGTACCCCATATCACCCTCAAGCGAATGGGATAATCGAAGCTTTCAATAAAATTTTGGAGAATGCACTCACAAAAGTGTGCAATGTGAACCGAAATGACTGGGATCTAAGGATTCCAGTGCCGTTGTGGGCATATAGGACAACATGCAAGAAATTGACAAGCCAGACACCTTTTAGGGTGGTATATGGACAAGAAGCAATCATGCCTATGGAGTACATTGTGCCTAGTTTAAGAATTGCAGCCTTTGTAGACATGGCAGATTTTGACATAATGGAGGAGAGGATGGCCCAATTGCTTGCTTTGGAAGAGGACAGGTTTATAACAGGTTTTCAACAACAGGTAAAAAAAGCAAGGGAGAAAGCCTAGCATGATAGGCACATCAAGCAAAGGACATTCCGGGAAGGATATCTTGTACTCTTATATGATAGCAAATTCGTGAAGTTCTCAGGAAAATTTAAGACACATTGATTAGGGCCGTATATCATCAAACATGTCTATAATGGTGGTGTAGTTCAGCTCACGAAGTTAAACGATCAACTGATTCTAGGATGAGTGAATGGTAGCAGATTGAAGGTATATAGGGACAACTCTGTCCCTGGAGATTCGCACTAAAAGACGAAAGGAAAAGAGCCTTAGTGCCACCTGCAATTGAACGTGGGCACTGGACTATAAATTACTCTACAGAAGGGGACTTCCATGAAGAAGGATACAACGCGATATTCAGAAGTATTTCAAAGTCGGAAAGAACCACGCCAAAGGAGGATTACTACGCAATATTCTGAAGTATGTCGAAGTCCGAATGAACCGCGAAGAAGGATAGATTATTGCGTGGTTGTCGAAGATAACTGGAAAAATATGACTGTTGGAAGGAAAAATTTGTCGTTAAAAGGAAGTTGTCGTTAAAAGGCATGGGAGAAACGCATTTATGAAGCACAACTGGTTGGATCTAGCTCCATACCTGCATTAAATAAACAAGATCTAAGCTAATCATGAGGTTCGAAAATCAAATTTGCTATAAAATCTATATCCCGCTCCACATTTTACACTTTGTTATCTAGAAAATTCAATCTTAGAATTTGCAATCAAGAGTGAGTTAAGTGTATGCCTGAGAGAAGCTTTGAAGAAATTTCTCAAGCATTTGCAGAGAAAGGGCTAGCAGGAGTTATGGAAGCCCAGGTTGGTGGCTATGGAGCATCGAATGTATCCCTATCCCTAAGGCACACGAGGTTGTCGCGAAAACAAGTAGTTACAAAATAGAATCCCAAGAACAGACCTGAAAAGAGGCCAGTTGAAGCCTCTGGAGTAGAGCTAAGAACGTCCCCGAGAAGAAGACAACGAAAGAGCAACGAACAATGACCAAGCAAGATAAGAAACCTAAGGAGAAGGCAAAGGAGATAGTACAACAGGAAGAACCAGAGGAAATCCATGACAATGAAGAGGAAGCCGAGATGCCCTAGGTGGAGACAGAAGGTGCAGAAATGCCCTTTGTGCTGCCACTATATTTGCCACCAAGGAAACTAGGTGCCAAGCCGGTTAAGGACTCGAAAGACACAAAGTTCAGCACTTTCACATTGTTGCTACCAGAAAAAGTGCCTTTCGAAGGCAAAGTGTTGGGGAAAATCCTGCAATTAAAAATGAAGGATTGGGATTTTAATGGCAAAAGTAAATATCCTCAGTTCGAGTTGAGCAAGTACCTACACCAGGTCTATTATCTAGAGAGCGGAGTTATGAGGTTGGAACCGCACAAGTGGGTTGCAGGATTGCAGAGATCGGGCTTGCTAAACATGCTATATATGCCACACTTCGGTAGAAGCACATCCAACATAGCCTGTGTTCAACAGTTAATAGTATTGGTGCATGACGGATGCCTCTAGTTGGGGAAGAGGATCCCAATTGACGAGAAGTTGATAAGAAGAATTATTGGAATACCCTACCAAAGGAAGGACCCCACTGAAGATTTCGTCGGCAAAAACCAAGACAAGGCAATGGCACAAACCATGAAGGATAAGTTCAGGATTATCAATAAGTTGCGCGGTTACATCAACTCTATCAATGACCAAGGGGTGCACTTCACCGCGTACATTTTAGTAGGAAAAATAATGAGGAAATGCAAAGCAAATGAAGTTCCCACAGCCGTGGTTTCTTTGATTGTGCAATGCAGTGTTGGGGTTCAGTTTAATTGGGCTGGGTACTTATGCAAGGAATTTTTGGAGGATTGTCGCGAGGCACAGGGGGAAGGCAAAACATTTCATTATGCATGGTTGATTTTGATCATCACGATGTTAGCATGGAAGGAGTCGAAGGACTCACAATTTCCACTAGTAGAAATAGATGTATGTGAAGTCATGCGGTATGCTTCACTGTGGCATACCAAGGAGTTGTTGCGCGCACAGATGAACATAATTTTTTTTGTGCTATTGGACATGGATTTGCACATGGTGGTGAACCAGTATCCCAGGTTATCACTTGGATTATATGAGCAGTATTGCAATATTGCAACATTCAAGGCAGATTTTCATAGAGTATACATCAAGGTTCGAAGGGATCTAATGGAGACATGGCGCCCTTTGCCATATTTGGTTATTGAAGATGACCTACTTGCAATAATACAACAATGGTCAGTCGAATGGATAACCCCAACCATAGATGACACTAAAGCAGCGGGGGGCACCGCGTAGCATGTGGGTCCAAGTGGGACAGACAAAGGAAAATAATCAAAGGAACCATAGCTAGAGATAGAACACGATATCCAAGACCCTCTTAGGGATGTAGATCCAACAAAGGAATCACCATTCATCATCAAAAAGAGGGTACCTACAGTGACTACGTCGGGTGCATAGAAGAAGTAGAAGGCAAGCAAATCTAAGGGCGTGATACCTCTTGTCCTCACTAAGGGGGACATCGATGAGATTGGAGAAAAGGTCCAAGAAGGAACAACAGAGACCTGGAACAAGGTCAATGATCTCTACAAAACAATCTTGACAGATGTGCAATAAGGCATAACAAAGTTAAAGGTACTGGCGCAAACAACCAGACAACCGACACAGATAGGTCAACTACTGCAGCCAAAGCAACAGAAGAGCCGACAATTAGATTGAGGATTTTACAGATACCAGGTGAAGAATTACAGTTTGAATCCACCGAGGATAGATTTTGGGTGTGGGATCCCCCCAAGGCAAGTTTTGGGGCTTAAAGCCCAAGTTTTGACTAAGTCTATTGTAAAGACTCCACGATTTATGGGCGCGAGCGCGAAGATGGTCAATGAGTCAGAGGGTTGTCTGCCCTCATTTTTATAATGTAATGTCGGTTTGAGAGATCTAAGCATGGTTCGTGGACCATGGGATTGTATAAATAGAGCGAAGATCTAAGTGTAAAGACACGAATAACATGATCTAGGAAATCAATGAAGTAGTGAGTCGAAGTGTAGAATTGTGTCTTTGGGTCGTAGAGTAGGAGAAGGCTCTGCAGCTGAGTGCGCAGAGTCCTAGTAGTCCGCAGCTGAGTGCGCGGAACCCTGCAGCTGAGTGCACAGGGCAGGTCAAGTCTGTAACCGTGGGAAGAATTAATAAAGAGAAGTTTTACCATATTTCTGTGTATCTTTTCCTATTTTATGCATTGAAGTATATTGGATATGAATTACAAGTTCACTGTTTATTTACTGCACGAACTTACATAAATGTGCTGAATAAATATAATATAAGGTATCTTTTTACGTGATGATAACTAATTGTTATAAGAAGATAAGTAAGATCCACGGTATGACTTAGGGAAATAGCGCAGATCATTGCTCCAACAACACAAAATCCCCACAGCGCTGGGTTAGGGCTGTGCGAAGGCGAATATAACAGGGCACGAAGGCTTCGCAGGCCAGGGAAGGGCGCGAAGATATTCACAGTTGGACTAAATCCACCCCTTAGACATCTCAAGGGCGTGGAAACCTGGTTCCAGCACCCCCCCCATACTGCTTCGGGTGAGACCTCAGTCTGCGCTCCGTGGACTGTTGTCGAAAGGGCTAGTAGTATAGGGATTTGTTTGGCTAATTAACTCCGAACCTGGGTCAGGCCCCAACAAGCCAACAAATGGTTCTGTTGCCGGGACCGGAATCTGCATAGAGATGTCTGATGTCGTATCATTGGAATCCAACTAAGAAAGAAATTGAAGGTTGGTTGGACAGGAGAATTCACGAGTTCGCGGCGCAGGAGAACAAGAATCCGTGACTATCAAAAGAAGAGTGGTTAGACTGCTACCTGTACACAGAAATCCACGAAATTTTCTTCGCATATTTCCCTACTAAGTTGTATGAGTGGATCACGAAGTTAGCAAATAGCCAAGGAAGGTGCAAGCTCGACAGTCCTATTGTGTGGACCCTAGAGTTGGTGTGCAGATTGGAAGCATCAGAGGATAAGATTGCACGCACTGTTGATCACTGGCTCGATCGAATTATAGGAGGATTCATCACTGAGTTCGCGGTAGATACTTCAGTCAGCTATAGTGAGGCAAAGTGACGCTTCCTCAAAGGACCGCGAGGTATGTACGTTAAGTCTCTAAGCACTTGGATTAAAATGCTACTATGTGAAAATCAGATTATGTGAATACATTGATGTTCGGGGCTATGTGAAGTGGCAAAATTTACAGAAACGAAGGTAGTAAAGAACTAGAAACTAGCCCCTTGATTTCACCTCTGTGAGGGGACGAGGAAGAGCTCGCGGAGGTCTCACCAAGAAGTGCGATCAATTTGATAAGGCAGAGGATTCCACACATACCACCCCCACCCACACCACTACCACTTTCATTGCCTTCACCCCCGTCTTCGCCCGTACCACCTCCGCCACCACCGCGAGTCAACATGGCAAGCGCGATAAAGTTGTTGGTGTTCAAGGGAGTAGGAAATGAAGATCCAGACCAATTTTGGTTCGTGATAAAAGCTATATGGGAAGCGTAGGGAGTTACAGATGACAATATAAAGAAAGTGACATTGGTTAGCGTTTTGCAGGATCGCGCGCTGACCTGGTATATTAAGCTTTCTAATGACAATCCGAATGCGGGGATCACAGGCATCCAAACTACGCTGAATAGAGAATTTAGCAGGCCAAAGTCAGAGGCGCAGTCGATCATTGGGTTCAAGGAGATCACAATGCTACCAGGCGAGACCCCCTGGGAATTAGATCAGAGACTGAAGTGCATGATTCGCGAAGCTAACATTACTTTGATGGATGGACAACATTGCGAATGGTTTGTAGCATCGCTAACACCACATTTGAGGATCACGTTGTCACAACAAAGGTTAACAACTCAGGCAGAGGCCTTGGAAATCCCGATGAGGTTGCTTGAGACTAGATCCTAACCTAGGAGTTCAACAGATCCATGCGTAGCTGAAAAACTTGTGCCTTAAGATGCAGAGTCTGAAACAGGACAGGACAATTTGCCCGGAAGTGCGCGACGAGGTATGGTGTGTTAAATGTAAGGGTTAGGGTCATGACAAGGACCACTACCCAGTGTTCGTGAATTACCTCGCAGGAGGAGGACTGATGCCGTTAAGACTGGAGGCCTAAGTAGGACCTAGCATGGTTCCTGCGTTGTGGTGCGCGATTTGTCAAATAGGAGGAAAGCATGCTACAGACAACTGTCATTTGTTGCAGAAGTACACATAGAATTCACAATAGTTGTTCTGTAATTTCTGTAGGTTAGTGGGACACGATGAGTGCACCTGTAGAAGCTATGAGCTGATGATGGATAAGACTCCCACATACAGAGTTCAGGCCGAAACGCGGCCCCTTAACCAGAACACCGGAGTGGTGCAAACCGTATTTCAGGGGCACAGACGAGGCCGAGGTGGAGGAGGACCTGGAAGAGGTCCCGGGCAACTGATATGTTACAATTGTGGGGGGCTAGGACATTATGCCTGTGATTGTACGAATCCAACGCGCCCATCATACTTGTAGTGTACATTGTTTGATCATGAGATGGAGGATTGTCCCACACTGATAGCGAGGTTGCATGACAAGGGAGCGCTCCAACCTCCCTCGACTCAGAATCTGCAAATGATGAGGTCTAAGCCACGTGAGGAAGATCCTAACGTGAACATTGTGCTCCGAAGTGGAATTATGACAGGGGATGATAAAGGCAAGCAGCCTGAAGATAGTACTTGGGTTCGCAAGGCTCCGACGAAAGAACCAGAGTTTGATTTGGAGCGCGCTAAGGAAACATTCATGGAAGCTAGGAAGAGCTTCACTGATGCCTCCACTTCAGGAAGCAAAGATAGAACAGAGCCAGATATGGACCCATCAATGCTCACGACATTCCTAGAAACATGCATGAAGTTACTGCGCGACAGCGAGGCTGTAAAGGGATTGCGGGAACTCATAAATAGATGCGCTAGGACCGTGCCAGGAGAACCCTGCGAAGTCCAGAAGATTGGAAAGCACGCGACAAGGACAGGAAGAGAAATGAGATTGATTGCGCAGATTGGAGAATATGAGATGGACCAAGTGATTCCGGATTTAGGATCGAACATGAACATTCTGCCGAAGCAGACATGGGAGCACATGGGAAGGCCTACGCTGCAATGGTCTCCTATCCAACCGCGAATGGCGAACCATCAAAATATCCTGCCTATGGGAAGATTGCAGGGAATCACCGTGGATATTGAAGGAGCAAGCGAGCTGGCAGATTTTGAAGTGATAGAGATTGTTGATGACAACAATCCTTACCCTGCGCTATTAGGAATAGATTGGGCCACTGACATGAACGGGGTGATAAATCTAAAGAAGTGCAAGATGATTTTTGAGGAAAAGTCTCTGCGCGTACTCATACCTTTGGACCCTGCAGAAGGATCACGCTACATGGAGCTAATGCGCGACTATGAAAGCGACGACGATTTAGACTACATCTACAAGATAACCGCGCGAGAGCAAGACTAGGTAAATCCCATCGCGGATGGATGAATCTCATGGGACTGTGAAAGCTCCTGTACATCAGATTCAGATGAAGAGATAGAGCGATGGCAAAACCGGTTACATGAGGTAACCACGCTGAACTGCAACATGATGACATGATCGTTGCGCTACATATCAACGGAAGTACGGGATCTACCTACTTATGATGGGATAAGCGAGGTAGATTCCTTGGACTTTGAAAGAGAGGTGCCGGAACAACAACTTTTCAAGGCTTTGAAATGGGTGCTACACCTGCGAGGTGGTGGGGTACACACCAAGGAAGCTTTGAGGACTGGCGAGAATGCAGGAGAATGATGCATATGCGTTTTGGGAAGCCTCAGATGCATCTAAAAGACAAGTATGATAGATGGAATGATCCGTGCATGCATCTGTCCAGGTTGGTACAAGCATATGGTAAACAACTTGCGTGGATGCACTTGCACTTCGTGTTTGGAAATAAGCAGGTGTTGGCAAGGAAATTGCACGAACAGTCCCTCCAGTTGGGACGATGAAGTGTGGAAGGAATGAGTGCACAGAAGGCTAACCACGCAGAAGCCTTTAACAAAGTGTGTGAAACACTGAACAGGGTATATAATGCACAACAGAGTGATTGGGGCCTATGCGTACTAGCAGTTCTATGGGCTTATAGGAAAACGTGCAAGAAACTAACAGGGCAGGCGCTTTCTGGGTTGGCCTATGGAGCAAACGCTGTAGTTCCAATCGAGTACAGTATGCCTAGTCTGCGCATAGCAGTGCCGGTGGATATGACAGTTCGCGAAGCGTTAGAATAAGGAATAGCGCCACTGAACGAAGACGAACACTTGGGACTTGAGGACGAAATCCGACAAGGTGATCTTAGGGTCCAAGAACTCATGAAGGAAAGGGTGCGGTTAAGGGAGAAAAGCGCTCTGGTAGAAGTGGAAGTCGAGAAACTTGAGGAAGAAATAAAGAAGGATTTTCTCGATAAGGAAACAGGGGTGATAAAACAGGGTGCACACGATTATGTTGACGAATTTGGGGACTACCACCGAGAGTTGATTAGCCTGATGCCTTGGATTGGACTGCACATTACTAAAAGGATCCCCCATGGTGGCGCGATGCTGATGGCAAAGCATGCGATGCAGACAGTAAAAATAAAAGGCAGATTTTCTCCAGGAAAAGTGACGGATGACTGGTTGGAACCCTATGCAGGTGGCGCGACCACCTGACTAGCCATGGGAAGTACAGTCTTAGCACTTTGAAAGGAGGCACAGGACTATAAACTACTCTGCCCAAGAGCTACGCGATGTCGAGGATGCGCACAGAAGCAAAGTGTCACAAGGTCCACGACCGCACAAGGGGGGTTGCGTTGTCGCGCGGGTTGGCTGGGAAGTGGCCGTTGTAGTCGCTATTCACGATGTGATGCTTGACTTGAGACCAAATGGAGCGGGCGACAGGTATTTAAGATGAACTTTATGGGCAAGATTTGGGAAAATTTGCCGCCAAGGGAGCATTAATGGACTGGATTTGGAGGGAACGGTCGAATTCAAATTCAAAAGGCGCTATAAAATACAAAGGGTTTCCCAGCAAACAACACTTGGTCATTTATGAATTAAGCTGTCGAGTGCCCCGAGTATTCTGAACCGAGATCTGTTTGTCCTATGGAGAGCGTTGGTTGAGCGCCTGAGTGAACGATTGAGAGGTTTCTGGACGAACAAGATGGCAGCATTTGAGGAAGCCAGGGAAATCGCAGAGATGACTGCCAAAGAAGCCGCGCAGGCCATGACCATAGAAGATGCCCCTGACATCACCGAGATTGTTACGGAAATCCCTAACTCCCCTCGCACATCGAGACCGAAGAAAGACAAACAACTATTGATTCTGGTGCGTGTGTCCCCCCGAAACCCACTGTGAACCAGATTAACAATGGATGAAAAAGGGAAAGCAGTTAACCTGGAAACCGATGAGGAGGAAGAAGACCTTGAGGATCTCATAATTGAAGAAGATGAGGACGAAGGCATGGCGGAAGAAACCAAGGCTGCGCACCCTCCAAAAAAACTACCCACGTATGTTCCCCCATGGAAAGGGAAGGCAAAGGTGCCCAAGGACCTCGATGAGAGCAAGAGCTCTCTGCAGACTCCGCTCGTCCTGGACGACATCATCTTTGAAGGAATGCACTTGGGAAGGGTGCCGAGCTTAAAATTTGAAGATTGGGATCTCGCTGACCACGAGAAATTCCCTCACTTGGAGACCGCGCAACTCATGAAGTCGAAGTAGAACACCGCGGCAAGAGTTATAGAATTGGAGCCGCGCAAGTGGTTACACAGAGTCGAAAAGGCAAGGCTGTTGAAACTGTTATAGGTGTCGCATTACCATCGAGCCCCAGTGACTATCTTCATCATCAGACAGCTGCTCTACCTCGTGCATGGTGGGTGTTTGTGGCTGTAGGAGCCCATCCCCATCATGGACCACCTAATCCATCGAATTACCTAGCTCCCATGTAAAGGAGAGGACCCCACATACATTTCAGAGGGTAAGAGCAGTGATTTGGCCATCACGGAGGCCATGAAAAAGAAATACAAGTTGGAGAAGAAAAAGAGGGGCTACGCAATCTCCAGCATCAACAATAAAGCAGTCAGAGTTGCGACTCAGATACTGGCAGGTAAGCTCATGCGGAAGTGTCGCACGGATGAGGTGCCCACGTCGGTGGTGGCACTTGCTGAAAAATGTGTAGAAGGGGTCTAGTTTAACTAGTCCGAATTCTTGTGCAAGGAATTCTTGGAAAATTGCCGCGAGGCACAGGAACAAGGAAAAACTTTCCACTATGCATGGCTTCTGTTGTCCATAGTGCTGGTGGCTGGGGAATTGCTGGAGGACAGCCAATTCCCCACAATTGCAAGGGATCTCCCAGAGGCCGCGAAGTATGCTTCGTTGTGGGCCACGAAGGACGTGAACCGGATCCGTGACAGCAAAATATTCTGGGTGTTCATGGAGATAAAAATTAGAATGGGGATTAACCGCAAGCTACGGTTATCACCCACTGTCTACAACATCCTGTAAAGTTTTGCAGAATTTAAAGCAGACTTTCATCACATCTACCTCAGGGCGCGCAAGGACCATGCAAAGAAGTGGAACGAACTACCTTATATAGGCACAGATGATGTGATCCTCAACGTACTGGAGACATGGTTGTTGGAGTGGTGCGCTCCATATATCTCTGCACTAGGAAAGTCTGTTGCACAGAAAAAGAAGGAGGAGGCAAAACTACACGTGGCACAGTTGGCGGAAAAGAGAAGGAAAGAAGTAGCAACAACAAAAGCACAGGAAGCGTGGGACACTGCGCAGACATCAATAGAACAGAAAAAGGCCACAGTAGCAGCAACACAGAAGGCAACAGAGAAGGTGCGCGAGGGCCAGAAGTCATCTTCACCTGAGCAGGAGAAAGAGATGGACACAGAGGAAGAGGAGGGCAACGTGGACCCACAAACAGTGTCAACACAATTGAAGCACTAACGCCAGAGCGAGAGGAATGGGTTGCACAAGAAGGTAAAAGCGTCCAAGATGTCCATCGACGCAATCACCCTTACTGAGGGGGATCTGCACAATATAGGAGAGACGGTGTGTAACGTCACCACAGAGGTCCTCCAGAACTTCGTGAAGGAGAATCAGATTGTGTTGGGGGCCCTCCGAGTGTAGATTCAGGAGTTGCAAGTGCGCGCTCCTCAGGCTGGTACCCTCTCGACCAGCCTCGCAATGGGAACAACCGCAGTTGAGGAAATGCTCAACGCTCATACAACCAACACAATAATGTTGCCAGAAGGGGCATTGGTTATAGCAAATGAGGCTGACCAGCCTATGGTTAGTATATTGAAGGGGATAGGGATCAACATGGCTATGCTCCTGCGGGAAACACTCTATGTTTTGCAGGATGGGATTACTACAGAACTGTGGGCTAGGGAGAGCCGCACGTTGTAGGTGCTGAGTGAGCAGAAGATCAACATGGAGTAGTTGAGATTGTAGCAAGACGAGGTCGTGTCTTAGAATAGGCAGATGGTGCAGGTACTGGCAGAAGCTTGCCAGATGGTCCCTGACCTGGCCATCCCAGCAGAAGCACTAGTAGAGGCACGCATCCAAAGATTAGTAGTAGGGGTGCGCGAGGCGCGAGAAGAAATGGATAAGGTTCAGCTGGAGCTGAACCTTCAGATCACAGAGCTACAGTTGAAGGCGCAACCTTCAACTCCTCCAGAGGTAAGGGAATAGCACGCTAGTGCCATTACATCAGGGCTAGAGGAGATCAACAGTGTAGTAAGAGACCGCACGAGAATGTTAGAAGAATCATTCGAGCTCCTCACAACTCTGCAAGAGGACCCGAACATACAATGCTTGGAAATAGAGGCGCGTGAGATACAATAGCAGTACGACAATGTCAAAGGGATCGTGTAGACCGTGGCCCTCACTCAGAGGCCCGCGCGAATGCAATAGGCCAAAGTGCTTAAAGAGGCAGTGGATGCAGCACGACACAAAGAAGCAGTTTTGAAGGCATGTGTTCAGCCTTGGATCGATGAGGCCTTCGTAATCACAGCAACAATTGAAGGCAAGATCGTGCAAATGTAGGGGATGTAGGAACAAATGTAGGGGAGCAGTTCTAACACCGCGGTTTCAGAACAACGAGTACAGGAGATTCAGCAGGACATCACTCAATGCGCTGCCAACCTTGCAGTTGTTCGAGCCGAGCTGGGAGGTCTCAGGGCGAAGATCTCCGCACCAACAGAGTGACTCGAGGGCGAGTCACGATGTTTGTGTTGGGGGCCTGTTGGGTGTGGGATCCCCCCAAGGCAAGTTTTGGGGCTTAAAGCCCAAGTTTTGACTAAGTCTATTGTAAAGACTCTGCGATTTATGGGCGCAGAGCGCGAAGATGGTCAATGAGTCAGAGGGTTGTTCGCCCTCATTTTTGTAATGTAATGTCGGTTTGAGAGATCTACCCATGGTCCGTGGACCATGGGATTGTATAAATAGAGCGAGGCTCTAAGTGTAAATATATGAATAACATGATCTAGGAAATCAATGAAGCTGTGAGTCGAAGTGTAGAATTGTGTCTTTGGGTCGTAGAGTAGGAGAAAGCTCTGCAGCTGAGTGCGCAGACCCCTACAGCTGAGTGCGTAGGGCAGGTTGAGTCTGTAACCATTGGAAGCATTAATAAAGAGAAGTTTTACCATATTTCTGTGTATCTTTTCCTGTTTTATGCATTGAAGTATATTGGGTATGAATTACAAGTTCACTGTTTATTTACTGCGTGAACTTACATAAATGTGCTGAATAAATATAATATAAGCTATCTGTTTATGTGAAGATAAGTAAGATCCGTGGTGTGACTTAGGGAAATAATGTAGATCGCTTCTACAGCAGCGCGAAAGCCCAACAACCTCGGGTTAGGGTTGCGCGAAGGCGAATATAACAGGGCGCGAAGGCCTTGCAGGCCAGGGAAGGGCGTGAAGTAACCTGCGCAAAGGTATTCACAGTTGGACTAAATCCACCCCTCAGACATCTCAAGGGTGTAGAAACCTGGTTCTAGCATCCCCCCATACTACTTCGAGTGAGACCTCAGTGCGCGCTCCGAGGATTGTTTTCGAAAGGGCTAGTAGTATAGGGATTTGTTTGGCTAATTAACTCTGAACCTGGGTTAGGCCCCAACAAGCCAACAATAGAGAGTGAGTAAGAAAGTGGGACCATGTTAACATGAACATTGCCAAAGTACCAACTAAGGTATTACACGAGTTCCATCAAAGTATTACAGATGAACAAAAGGAGCGAGAACAACACACTTCATTGTTAAGCATTCAGGGGGAAAAGCATAGAGCTTCGTTGAAGAAGGAGCTCAATCAATTGATTAAAGATAGGGAGGAAGCATCCCAACAATAGCAACAACTAGAGGAAGCCATTGCAAAAAATTGTAGTGAAGTTTCAGACGCAAAGGTTCGGGAAGAAGAATCGCCAGTAGAGAGGGTCGTGAAGCTTGGCCTCGCGATTAAGGAGTCAAAGAATAAGCTCACAAAATTAAGGTTTGAATATGAAGTGAAGATTTTTGAGCTGCAAATAAGGCTGCAGCCAATCATGCCACTAGAAGTACATGAGCAAAGGGAGAGGGATCTAAAATATACAATGAAAGGCATGTCCAACATAGTGGCGAATTATGGAATGTTATAGTGATCAAAGAGGAGCTACAGGCGAAGCAAAAGCAGTGGGAAGAGATCCTGGCAGCTGTGAAGACCCTAACAGTGTCGCATAGGCTCGCCAACATCATTGAAGGCAAGAACCTTTAGAAACAGATTGAAGATATTCAGAGGAAAGAGCAGATTTTGACAAAGAGGACTCGGTCATGGCAGGATGATGACCTCCAACTTTCGTAAGCAGTAGATGAAAGGCTCAGGGAGCTACGACAGAGGGAGAAGGAAGTGTTGCAGAAGACTGTCAGACTAACCACATAGGCATTGCTGGAAGAAGTGCACCGAGAGGAAAAGCAGGTAGCAGAAATAGTCTAGCAATATAATGTCATCTACAATGGCATCGCAACAATGATTAAGGGCACCACATATAAGTGACTCAGAACGAGTCACATGTGAGTGTTGGGGTTTTGTTGGGTGTGACCCAACTTGGTCCTGTTTTGGTCAAAGACTCTGCATTTTGAGGAGTGGAGTGCGTGTAGTCTGCGAAGTTCTATTTACCGCACAAGTGTCTAGGGGCTTCGGGGTGGGTCAAAGCCCCTCATTTTGTAATAGGTATTGGGGTTTTAATTCATTGTTTTGTTGAGTCCGTGGTATGTGGACCATGTTTTTTGTAGTAATGTAATGTATTTAAGGACATGTAATGCTTTATTAATATCATTCATTAGATGACAACATAGAGAGAGCACAAGTGATCGAGTCTTTTGTTATTTTTTTGGGGTCTAAGGACAGGCTCTGCAACTGAGTGCACAGAGGCCTTGGAAGAGTTTGCAACTGAGTGCATAGACCACCTACAGCTGGGTGCGCAGGTTGAGAAGTTGTATGCACTGAAAGATCTATCTTAATAAAGAAGAAGAAGTTTTGGTGAAGTCTTTTGTATATGTATCTATTATTTTTGTTCTATCTGTTTATGCGAAGTAATTGCAAGTAATTAGTATGTTAGCACAATTTTTAGTGTTCTGCAATGTGTTTATATTAAATTTAATGTGACAAAGTTTGTAATTAGAATACACTGTGCAATAATGTTGCGAATGTTTGAAGGATGATGAAAATACAGAGAAGCGAAGTTAAGAGCACTCTGCGTAGTCCCTCAAGGTTGCAAAAACCTAGTTCTGAAATCACCCATAGCCACCTCAGATGAGACTTAGACTTGCTTGCAGGTTGTTTCCAAAAGGGTCGATGTCTGAGGGTTTTGTTGGTGCGAAGTACAAGCTTAACCTGGGTCAAGCCCAATCGAGCCAACATCAACCCTAGATTCTGAGCCACTTTTTCAGGGCCTGGACTCAGGCCTCTACCCAGAACTTCATGAAACTTCCATAAATGTTAAATAACAAGATGACAAGGCCTCTAATGTAAAACTTAAAAAAGGACATGACCTGACAAGGCCTATCCATGACAGACATTCCTTCAAACACATCATGAACTTGTAATCCACAGGTCATAACAACATATTTGAACATATGGACTTCATACTTATATGATATTTGTCAAGAAGGACTGATGCCCTCTCATAGTAGCTGCATTATCATATATTAGGTCATACATTTATTATTCATTCATTTACTAATCAAAAAATGATGAGAGCAATGACTAAGATCTGTCATAAAACCATGCTTATAACCAACAGAATAACAATGATAGAACAATCATTAAAGCCACATAATAACCAGTAAATTTACACCTAAAACAAAAGAGGAAAAGAGGTCTTATTAACACATGCAAAAGCCAACCAAGTCAGGGACTTCCATGTACCGCCCAACCATAGATTGGGTTGAACCAAATATTTATTTCAGTCAATCACCCCTGTGCCATATTCCAAGCATGAATGTGGGACTTACAACAAAACAACTAGGGCTTCCTCAGGCTTTACTGCAATCCACCAAGGGATTCCTAGGCCCAAGCCCTCATATATACAACTAGCCTTTACCGCAATCCCACTAAGGGATTCTAGGCCCAAACAAGAAACATACACTACCAGGCTTTATCACAATCCCACTAAGGGATTTCTAGGCCCAAACAAGAAACATACACTACCAGGTTTTACCGCAATCCCACCATATACCGGTTGAGGGATCATTAGGTTTATATAAGCATGGATGCCTCTAGATCTCTCCACCTAAACTGTGAGGAATTTGTATGTCTCCACCTCTAGGATTTTTCTTATATCTCGATGTTCACCAGTCGAGGATTCCTATGCCCAACGAGGCTCCACCCTCTAGGCTTTACTATATATCTCACCATTTACCGATCAAGGAATCCTAGGCCTAACGAGGGCATACACAATCAAGATTTACTACAATTCCACCTTCACCAGTCCAGGGATTCCTAGGCCTTGTGTTTATCCCTTGAGACCACCCCACTCAGTTTCAAAACCATTTGACAATCCAACTCAACCAAATAAGAGAAACCCCTTCACACCATGGGTATCCGGAAATGGCAAGGCAAGGCTGAAAACAACAGTGACACCTGGAAAAACCATGCCAATGTGATCAGGATCTCAAAATTTTCCAAAAAATCAAATTGTTAGAATCCTGATAGCTTAGCTTCAGATCAAAGAACTCGTCATTTTGAATCCAACGGTGCAAACAACACTCAAATCCAAGCTCGTATGCAGAAGTTAGAGCAAGTCAAAGTTCAGGGTTGACTAGATGACATGGCAAAGGTCCCAACAAATCAGGAGATGCCAAGTGGCAGGTTGCCATTGGCCCCACAAATTGCATATCAAAGGTGGAAAATTACTGAAGAATTTTCCCCTGGCACAAAGCAGGTTACGATGCGATGCGATCGCAATCACATAATGATTAGAATCGGCCCCCGGTGAAGCCTGATTGCGATGCGATTTATCGCATATCACAATTGCAGGAAATGATTGTGATTTGTGATATGGTTCCAACAGTCATTGCTGATAGTGAAATGCGATGAGTTCTGATTACGATAAGTCCTGGATGCGATATGTTTTCAGAGTTGTAATTTATAACTCGTCGGGTTTGCTAGATTGACGATCACAATTTTTGAAGGAGTGTTGATGTCCGTCTCACCGCCGATAGATGATTACGATTGCGATATCCAACAGGGTTGTAGAACCGTAGCCTTAACTATTGGACCACCACTCCGCATGTGACCACTCAGCCCTTAACCGCAAGATAGGTGGGAATGATGGCAGAACCACTGATTTCGGCAGAACTGCTAGTTTTAATTGTGGATATTGAATTTAACTGGAAGTAAGCCAGATTTGGAGGAGAAAATTGTTGAGAGACTGGCAGAAGTCATAACTAAGGCAATTTTCGACCAAATGGGTTGCAAAAAGAGGCTAGATTTCCATTTTTGGGCATTCTGAACTCATTGGAACAGGTTTCAGGAGCAAAGGAGCACTTCTGGATAGGATTTTTGCAAAGTGAAGCCTATGGGTGCTCTGGTCAACCAGAGTGTTGATTCAGTTTATGGAGGAGTATGAAGGTGGAGATGACCTTGCAAGGGTCTTCCAGCCTCCATGTGCTTTTTGCAGCAACCATTATAGCAGTGTTGTAGCTTTATTTCTTCTTTTCTCTATATGTGTATGGAGAAAGAGAATTGTTTAAGTACTTCAAGTGGATTGTAGTACTGTTTATGTTCTTGGAAGTTGGAGTATGGGGTCTTGGTGTAAGATGTCTATGTTTGCTAAAGATTTACATGTTTAACTATAGGTTAACATGTGTATGGAGTGAGAACTTTTGTAGGAATTTGTTTCTTTGAAGGAGAAACTAGCCATTCCATTTCAACAGCTTATGTACTCTTCTTTTCTTGATATTGAGCATAATGAGAAGGGGTCATGCCTTTAGAGTTGATCCAAGGAGATGTAGCCCAAGAGGGGTGAACTCCTTTATCAATGGTTGGTGTATTACTGTTTGATGCATGCTTCCAGTCAATGTTTTGGTTTCATGTTTTAAGTCTTTTCATGAAACTAACTTAAGTTAAAACAACTAAAATTCATGCTTTTGTTGGAAATAATACTGAGAGGGGGAGTGAATCAGTATTATTAAATCAATTATTTTTTCATTTCACAATCAGATTTGTATACGCTACTTCACCTATGGGAAACTGCGTATATACGCTACAGTGTCTAAAGAAACTAGCATATATCAGAAAACTTAAGATTCATTAATTGTTGATCTTTAATCAGTGCATCAGGACTTCATTAATCATAAGAACAGTAAACAGGAGCAGTAAAACAGAACAGATCATCACACACATGGACACAAAGATATAAGGTGGAAACCTAATATGGGTGAAAACCACCTGCTGCAATCCGTCTCTATCTTCTTTTAATTAGAAACTTCTTTTTACAATGATTTTGTATTGGTGCAGTCTTATACCAGTACACAGGATGCTACCTGCAGAAGGCTACAACCTTCTCTCGTTCTCCAGCTTCTCCTAGAAGGGAGCTACAACCCCCTTAGCTCTTGTACTAGTTGAGGTACTAGTACGTAGGTGCTGACCTACAGAAGGCTACAACCTTCTCTTTTCTTCCAGGGACCACGTTTCATAAATTTTCAGACTGGATCCATGAATAACATCAATCAAACATCAAGTATATCTGTATCAACCAATCTCCTTTGCACCAAACAAAAATGAATCAAATAGTCACTTCTCTAAATGTTGTACCCAGAAAACAGTAACAGTAACCAGACACCAATTCTAAACCCAGACCACTGCAACAATAAATAGAAGTAGCTAAAACATATATCAAGAGACGTACGCTACTTCAATGTGTACAACCTGCATGCATACGCTTCTGAATTAAGGCCAACCTACGTATACGCTATTTTGAATTACAGAACCAACGTGTATACGCGCCTTTGCTTCGCTGAACCTGCGTATAGATCTATAAAAGATAATTCATCCTTTTTACTTATTCAGACATTAGTTATACCCAGATTATCAGATTTATAGATCAAGTCATGTGCCAAAAATAACAGATCAAAATTTCATAAAGATACTACTATTCAAGCCTTAAGATCTTGACCCATCAATAGTACTTATCCTTCTTCTTGCGCTCAGGTTCCTCCTAGATTTAGATCCAACTATCCACCATAACCAAATGACCAGTATTTCAGATTTAACTCTTCATTAGATATTCAATACTTAAGTCAATGTCCATGCCTAATGATCTCCTTCCCCTTTTATAGTCTTAGGCCTTACACAATACCATGGTCCAAAACCATAACGAATCAATACCTTGGACCAAATACCTGGGTTCAACACTTCAGACGAGATACTATGGTCCAAAACCATAGGTCCAAATACCAAGGACTAAATACCATGGACCAAAAATAAGTTTTCCCACACGTACGCGCTTCTTCGTGCATGAAAGTGCGTGCATACACATATGTGACTTTTGATCGGCAATCCCGCGTGTATACGCGACTTCGTCAAAGCTACGTATATCTCTTTTTCTTTCATTTTGAGAGCCTGAACAATGATTTGCCATCTGAGTGAGTTGCCATCAAGGACAACACCTGTGTCATAGTGCCAAACCTGTGTCATAATGCCAACAATCTCCCCCTTTGGACTTGATGGCAACCCCAAGTCACTCAAAGTCATTCTCCCCCTTTAACATCAAGGGAAAAGGGTTATGCTCCCCCTGAGTTCATGCTGAAATCTCTGCTCTGTTGTGCTGTCCATGCTCCCCCTGATTGTAGGCAAGGTTTGCAATAATATGTTCTACAAGAAGATACATAACTTTATACATCATAAATGACCTTCCTCTCACCAAAGACTCATACATACATCCATCTCCCAAACAAGTGGGGATACACCAAAAGTTTACATAAGATAAAACAAGAGCATTACATTATCCATCCCAGGCATAGTGGGGAAACCAAAGTAGGCCGTTACATGACCTTGATAAGAAAAGAAATACATGACATAGAGACGAAATATCTACAACCAGACTATGATAGTTATCAACAACTATCATCAGCAGCATCTGTCAATCATCATTCATACCAGGAACCATGTTCTTCTTCTACACCTGTTCCCCTTGAAACCAAAACACTGTGATCTTGAACCAAGATCTTCTAGGATAATGCCAACAATGCATTATTAGAAGAATATATATGCTCCCCCTGAACCTGTGCCAGATGGTCTTTGTCATACCCATATCAGACTCCTTTCATCTTGAGCCTGGCCCACTGTTTGTCTTCAAACCAACATATACGCGACTGTATCCACATAAACCTGCGTATGTACGTGGATTCTCCTCATTAAACTCGCGTACAACCACTTTTCTCTGAAATAGACAAGTTTCAACAGTAAGATGATACATCAATTACTCCCAGCTTCTATCTGAGGTATTCAAATGTCTCCCTGGGCAGTGGTTTGGTGAGTATATCAGCAACCTGTTCCTTGGAGGGAACATACTCCAATTTGACCTTTTGTTCAAGCACTTGTTCTCGGAGAAAATGATATTTGATAGGTATGTGCTTGGTCTTTGAATGCATGACTGGATTTTTTGAAATGCTGATTGCACTTGTATTATCACATAAAATAGAGATAGGTGGAGTACAAGTGATTTGAAAATCTTGCAAAATTTGCATCATCCAAAGGAGTTGTGTGCAGCAAGATGCAGCAGCCACATATTCCGCTTTAGCTGTAGATAAAGCAATTGAACTTTGCTTCTTGCTGAACCAAGAGACTAATCTGGAACCCATAAAGAATGTACCACCACTAGTGATTTTTCTGTCATCCACGCTTCCTGCCCAATCTGCATCTGTATATGCATGAAGTGTGAGATCTGTATCTCTAGGATACCATAAGCCATAGTTTTGTGTCCCTTGAAGATATTTGAAAATTCTTTTAATTGCTTGAAGGTGTGCTTCTTTCGGATTTGCCTGGAATCTTCCAACTATTTCCACTGCATGCATGATGTCTGGTCGGGTACCTGTCAGATAGAGCAGACTACCAATCATGGATCTATAGGTTGGTTGATGTACTGCTGCTGAATCATCATTAGCGCTGAGACTGCATCCTGTTACCATAGGGGTACATATTGGTTTTGAATCTTCCATGCCATATTTTTTCAAGATCTCCTTGAGGTACTTGGTTTGTGACAAAAAGATACCGTCTTTATTTTGTTGGACTTGTAAACCAAGAAAATATGCCAGCTCACCAAGCAAGGACATTTCAAACTCTTTCTGCATCAGCAAAGAAAAATTTTGACTCATGGCTTCTTCATTGCTACCAAAGATGATATCATCAACATACACACCAAGTATTAGCAATTTATCATTCTTAATTTTTACATTTAGATTGCTATCTGCTGATCCTTTTGAAAAACCTTGTTGATGGAGGTATTTGTCTAGACGATAATACCAAGCCCTTGGAGCCTGTTTAAGACCATAGAGTGCCTTCTTAAGTCTGCATACAAGTTTTGGATCATTTCCAAGGATGAATCCATCTGGTTGCTCAATATACACTTCTTCTTCCAAGTCTCCATTTAAAAAGGCAGATTTCACATCCATTTGAAAAACTTTGAACTTCTGAAAGCTAGAAAGAGCAAGGAACATTCTTATGGCTTCAAGTCTAGCAACCGGTGCAAAAGTTTCTTCAAAGTCTATACCTTCTTGTTGAGCATACCCTTTGCAAACAAGTTTGGCCTTGTTTCTAATAACATATCCATTTTCATTCAGCTTGTTTTTGAATATCCATTTTGTCCCTATGACATTCTTATCGTTTGGTCTAGGAACCAACTCCCAAGTGTTATTCTTTTCAATCTGCTCAAGTTCTTCATTCATGGCCTTGACCCAGCATTCATCTTTGCATACTTCTCTTACATTTTGTGGTTTAGTGGAGGAGAGCAATGCTAGATAGCTTGAAGCTTCTGAAATAGTTCTTCTTGTTTGTACACCCGCCTCTTTCTGCCCCAAAATTTGAGTTTTTGGATGATTCTTCTGAACATACCTGGATGGAGTATTTTCTTCTATCCTTATCTGTTCTTCTGGTGCCTCATGGGTATCTTCTTCATCATAAGTTTGATTTGATGTTGAAGGATAGTCCTCATCATCTTCGAAATCTTCGGGTTTTACCTGCCTAGGAATGTTTCCTTCTTCATCAACCACTACATCAATACTTTCAACAATTTTTCCAAGTCTTTTATTGTGACACTTGTATCCTTTGCTGTGGGGAGAATAACCAAGGAGAATGCCTTTATCTGCTCTAGGTTCAAACTTGCTAAGGTTTTCATCAGTCCTTTTGATGTAACATTTGCTTCCAAAAATCTTGAAGTATTTAACCGTGGGAGTCTTACCATACCAAAGTTCATGAGGAGTTTGAGTGCTGTTCACCCGGACGTTTGTCTTGTTGAGAATAGTAACCGCAGCAAATGCAGCTTCACCCCAAAAGGTTGCGGGAGTTCCAGACTCATCAAGCATAGCATGAGCCATTTGTTGAACCATTTTGTTCATCCTTTCCACTACTCCCTTTTGTTGAGGAGTCCTTGCAGTAGAGAATTCCCTGCTTATTCCATGTTCTTCACAAAAATTGAAAAATTCATCCGAGGTAAATTCCCTTCCTCGATCAGACCTGAGGCATTTGATTTTGCGATCTGATTCGTTTTCAACCAAGGCTTTGAATGCTCTGAACTTTTCAAAAGCTTCGTCTTTATGCTTGAGGAGTCCTATCCAACACATCCTTGAAAAGTTGTCAATGAACAATATGAAGTATTCTTCTCCTCGAGGTGACCTATTCCTAGTTGGACCACATACATCAGTATGGACAAGTTCAAGTGGCCTACTAGCTGATCCTTCCTTCTCAGGGAAATTAGTTCTAGTTTGCTTCACAAACTGACATGATTTGCATATTGTATTGTCTGGAATTTTGATGTCAGGGAGATCACGAACCGCATGATATTTGCATGCTTTCCTTATCTGAGAGAAGCTTAGATGCCCTAATCTTCTGTGCCATAGCCAGTGTTCATCATTCTTACTTAGATAGCATTGTTGTTGTCCTCCCTTGAGTATGTATAAATTATTTGGTGTTCTTATGCCTTTGATCACTATTTCTCCTATATCAAGCTCATGAACAATACATCCATTTGATCGAAATATTACCTCATTTCCTTGATCACACATTTGACTGACACTCAATAGATTATGCTTTAAGCCATCAACATACATGACATTTCCAACTTTGACCTTTTCTTTCAAAAGAATAGAAACTTTACCTTTTATGAATGCAGGGGTGTCATTTCCAAATGAGACCACCTTTTCCTTTTCTAAGGCACTATATGATTGAAGTTTTTCTTTATCACCTGTCATATGTTTTGAGCATCCACTGTCGATGTGCCACTGATTTTCTTGCCCTTCCGCATATAAGGCTATACCACGTCTTTCTAGTTGCGGTTCTTTCTTCCTCCATGTTTTGGGACTCAATGAAGCTTGCTCCTTCTGAGTTGTTTGCCGAAACCTACTCCTGCATTCAGAATCTTCATGACTGAAGTTGTTACAAATAGAACATTATATTTCATTTTCAAGAGCAGAAAAGTTATTGTAGGTTCTTTTCATGATTCCAGTCACACTCCTTTGATTTCGTGCTTCTTTGGTCATGATGGTCTTGTAGGCAACACATTGAGCTACTTTATGTCCAATGTTATGACAAGAGAAACATTGGCCATTGAAGAAATTCCTATGATTATCAAGCCTTCTGTCCAGGTGATTATAATTTCCATAGCCATTCGTTCTTGAGGTAAATTGAGAATGATTTACCTGCGGTTGGTTGTAGCTTCTGTTCATCCTTGAAGTAGATTGCTCTCGATTTACTTGGTGATCTTTGTTCATTCTTGAAGTAAATTGTCCCTGATTTACTTGGTGATCTGCATTGTGCCTTTGCTGTTGATTGTCAACATGTTCACTTCTCCTTGCTGCTTCAAGATAACTTTTGGAGGTAGATGGCTTCTGTGCTTGAGATTCTTCTTCAGTATACCCAAGACCTGTCTTGATTAGAGGAGAACGTTGCACTTTGATAATCTCATCTAAAGTTTCAAATCCTTTAGCAAATCTAAGATTAAGAGCTTTTGTTTTCTCAATATCTTTTCTAAGTCCCACAATTTCACATTCTAACTTTTCGTTGTGTTTTTCCCTTTTAGCAAGTTGGAATGTCAGAGTATCTATAATCATATTCTTTTCTTCTAAACAAATTTTAAGTTTAGAAATTTCTTCATAAAGACCTTCTTCATCTATAGCATCCAAGAAATCATCATCTTCAAAAGCCATCAAAAGTCTATAATCATTACCTTGTTCATCTTCATCACTATTTGAAAATCCATCACTGTCTTCATGTGTATAATAGCTCTTCTTACTTACATTCTGTTTTCTGTTCCATCTAACTGGTTCCTTACCTTTGTCAAGCTTATATTTATGAGGACACTTGGCTGCATAGTGACTGACTCTTCCACAAGCAAAGCATTTAAAAGGTAGCTTACCTCTGAATCTTCCAAAACCCCATTGAAGGTTCTTGACAAAGTTGATTCTTCCTCTCCTTCTGACATATGTCTTGACTCATTGTATTCTCCTTTTCTTGAGGCTTTGAATGCAGAGTCTCTCATGTCTGATGGTCCCCCTTTTCTCATTTCAAAAGCAGTTAGGATTTCGTGCAGCTGTGACATGGTAATGCTTTGAAGATTCTGCTTTTCTTCTATGGCCGAAACTTTTGATTCAAACTTAGAAGACAAAGATCTGAGAACCTTTTCAACCAAAGTAGCTTCTTTTATCTCTTCACCCAAGTTTTTCATACAATTAACAATCTCATCTATACGTAAGAAATAATTAGCCACACTTTCATCATTGTGCATTTTTAGATTTTCATATTGGATTCTGAGAGTTTGTAGTTTTGCACGTTTTACCTGATCATCTCCTTCATAGCTCATAACGATCTTGTCCCATATTTCTTTTGCGGTTTTGAGCTGCATAACCTTAACGAATTTTGATTGAGATAAACTCCCTAATAGAGTATTGACAGCCTTTGCATTTGTTTCATACTGCTTTTTACCAGCCGTATATGTAGGAGTTGCTGATGGAAATGTGTATCCTGTTTCCATGATATCCCAAACTTCTGTACCAAGAGATTGAAGATAGGCTGTGATTCTTACCTTCGAATAGACGAAGTTGCTTCCATCAAAGATTGGTGGCCTGATAGATGCCTCCTTTTCGTAGTTGCTCATGATGATAGATCTTCCTTCAAGCGATCAAGCCTCTTCTGAAGGACTTGCTCTGATACCAATTGTTGGAAATAATACTGAGAGGGGGGGTGAATTAGTATTATTAAATCAATTATTTTTTCATTTCACAATCAGATTTGTATACGCTACTTCACCTATGGGAAACTGTGTATATACGCTACTGTGTCTAAAGAAACCAGCATATATCAGAAAACTTAAGATTCATTAATTGTTGATCTTTAATCAGTGCATCAGGACTTCATTAATCATAAGAACAGTAAACAGGAGCAGTAAAATAGAACAGATCATCACACACATGGACACAAATATATAAGGTGGAAACCCAATGTGGGTGAAAACCACCTGCTGCAATTCGTCTCTATCTTCTTTTAATTAGAAACTTCTTTTTACGATGATTTTGTATTGGTGCAGTCTTATACCAGTACGCAAGCTGCTACCTGCAGAAGGCTACAACCTTCTCTCATTCTCCAGCTTCTCCTGGAAGGGAGCTACAAACCCCTTAGCTCTTGTACTAGCTGAGGTACTAGTACGTAGGCGCTGACCTATAGAAGGCTACAACCTTCTCTTTTCTTCCAGGGACCACGTTTCATAAATTTTCAGACTGGATCCATGAATAAAATCAATCAAACATCAAGTATATCTGTATCAACCAATCTCCTTTGCACCAAACAAAACTGAATCAAATAGTCACATCTTTGAATGCTGTAACCAGAAAACAGTAACAGTAACTAGACACCAATTCTGAACCCAGACCACTGCAGCAATAAACAGAAGTAGCTAAAACATATATCAAGAGATGTATGCTACTTCAATGTGTACAACCTGCGTGCATACGCTTCTGAATTAAGGCCAACCTGCGTATACGCTATTTTGAATTACAGAACCAACGTGTATACGCGCCTTTGCTTCGCTGAACCTGCGTACAGATCTATAAAAGATAATTCATCCTTTTTACTTATTCAGACATCAGTTATACCTAGATTATTAGATTTATAGATCAAGTCATGCGCCAAAAATAACAAATCAAAATCACACAAAGATACTACTATTCAAGCCTTAAGATCTTGACCCATCAATAGTACTTATCCTTCTTCTTGTGCTCAGGTTCCTCCTAGATTCAGACCCATCTATCCACCATAATCAAATGACCAGTATTTCAGATTTAGCTCTTCATCAGATATTCAATACTTAAGTCAATGTCCATGCCTAATGATCTCCAGACCCTTTTATAGTCTTAGGCCTTACACAATACCATGGTCCAAAACCATAATGAACCAATACCTTGGACCAAATACTTGGGTTCAACACTTCAGACGAGATACTATGGTCCAAAACCATAGGTCCAAATACCAAGGACTAAATACCATGGACCAAAAATAAGTTTTCCCACACGTACGCGCTTTTTCGTGCATGAAAGTGCGTGCATACGCATACGTGACTTTTGATCGGAAATCCCGCGTGTATACGCGACTTCGTCAAAGGAAACCTGCATATATCTCTTTTTCTTTCATTCTGAGAGCCTGAACAGTGATCTTCCATCTGAGTGAGTTGCCATCAAGGACAACACCTGTGTCATAGTGCCAAACCTGTGTCATAATGCCAACAGCTTTTACTTGCTATTTTGGAGTCAAACCTAAAGCACATTTTTATATTCTGATGAGGGGAATTAACACAACATTACTAATCTATCCCAATTCAAATCAAGTTGGTATTATACCTCTGGTTTTCTTTGTGCAAGGAGGAATTGACTGTCGTTTGCAAGTGAATGTGTTTTGAAGCTCATTGAGGAGAAGGTTTTGGAAAGGAGAGAAAGATTGTTACAATCTCTACCACCAAGTTCTACCTCAAATTGCAGTAGAAGCTTCAAGCAAAGCATGTCCCAAGGAGGATAGCCTGCAAGAATGTCAAAGGATGTGAAGGATTTTAGAAATGATTTGTTAGAGATGGAAGAAATGGTGAAAGTCCTATATGAAGAGAGGAATACCAAATTGCAAGGTGAAAGCGCTAGACCTCTAAGAGGATAATGTTCTCCATGGGAAGAAGGTAACAATAATGGTGATAAACCACCATCTTCTCTAGAATCTTCATGTTTTTCTAGAACTATTATGCAAGATTCTAGAGTAGAAAGTCCCTCTGAGAAGTTAGATGGACAAGTTTGTACCTTTTGTCCACTTGATGTGGAAGATGAGGTTCTATCAGCACCCAAATCGAGGAGCTGAAAGAAGAGAGCCGAAGAGTCCAAGAGGACATATCTCGAATCAAAAGGAAAATCGAAAACATCTTCGTGTGTCAATCGAAATATGAAGCAAATGGTAATAATTTACATGATTATTCCTTATGTGAAAGTATTAACGTAAATTCATTTGCAGCCTTTGAGAAACACAGTAAAGGCATTGGATCCAAGGTCTTGACCAAGCTGGGTTACAAGGGAGGAGGCCTTGGCATAAACCAACAAGGCATTAAAAATCCAATTGTGGCCAAGGAGAGGCCTAAATACGAAGGCTTAGGCTATGTTGCAAAAGAAGAGTGGTCTTCTAGCGACAGTTCATGGATATCATGTTCCTTTTGCCGTAAGAAAGGACACGAGGCAAGATGTTGGGAGTTGCATCCAGAAATGGTTCTCGCTTGGTTCCTCAAGCGTAAGGAGGACTTACAGTGCAGAACATCTCCAGAGAGAGATGTAAAAGCTAAAGAAGAAGGAAATTCGAGTTCTTCTTGCCATGCAAGTTCCTCACATAGGCAGTGTAAGCCAAAGGAAAACAAACAATGGTATAATCGTTCTGTTAATTTGAATGTTGTTCATGATGGAAAACAACATGCAAATTTGAATAACGTGTTGAGTAAAATGTTTCCATGCACCTTTTGCCTTTCATCTAACCATTGTGTAGATAAGTGCGATAAAAGGAAAGTAATCATCATGAAGATTCTTACGTCTACTGGAATTGAGAATAAAAGGGGAAAAAATCATCCAAGAAATAAAGCAAGTGAGCCGAGAGGAGCTCAAAAGAAATTATGTACTCACTGCAATATCAGTGGGCATTGGGTCGAGAAGTGTTGGAAATTGTTTCCACAACTTCATCCTGGTAAGGGCAAGCAAATCATGCAAGCACCAGAAGAGGAAGCGACAAAAGAAAAAGTGGCGCAAGATGTGACCATCCCTGAAGCAACTTTAGAAGAAGAGAAAGTTGAAATAGAGGGTTCATTTACCTGGTTGGGTAAGAAATGGGCGGACTATTTGTCCAACTAAAGTTTGTAAATTTATGTTTTGCACAAGTTGCATATCCCCATAGTTGGGTAATTTATAAAAGTGATGTTCATAAATAAATCGCTTATATGCAACAATGTTTTTTTTAAGCATTTACAATGCTAGTTTGGCTTGTTGATAGTCAATTTGAATGGAAAATTTGGGAGTCAAGTTTATTCCATTTTGTCAAAAAAAAAAAAGGAATTTTAAAACTGTTGTATGAGTAGTTGCATCACATTTAGTATGTTCCAAATGTGTGTAGCACTCAATTTATACAAGTGTTCACTATGTGAAGCTTGTTTGCGTTCATTTGGAAAAGTCTTTTAGGATCTTATCCTTGATGAGGATTTTGCAGATAAGCAATTCCAAGGTGCTAATCTTCTTGGAAAGGATGTTGTTGTGGATGACCATAGTGACATGGACAAGTGTCGGCTCATTTCTTATGGCTCCGAAGAAAAAAGATGAAGGAGAAGTAAGGATGACATGTAGGACACTTGCAGTGTAGACAAAGTATAGAGCAGTTGCAGATTATTTAAAATATTGGAGACCAGGAGCTCAAAATTTGCCAAAAAATCAAAGTGTCAGAATCCTGATAAGCTTAGATTCAGATCAAAGAGATCGTCATTTTGAATCCAATGGTGTGAACGACACTCAAATCCAAGCTCATATGCAGAAGTTAGAGCAAGTCAAAGTTCAGGGTTGACTAGATGACATGGCAAAGGTCCCAGCGAATCAGGAGGCACCAAGTGGCAGGTTTCCATTGCCCCCCGCAAATCGTATTTCAAAGGTAGACAAGTACTAAAGAATTGGCCCCTGGCGCAGAGCAGGTTGCGATGCAATGCGATCGCAATCACATATCGCATAATGATTAGAATCAGCCCCCGACGAAGCCCGATTGTGATGCGATTTATCACATATCGCAATCGTAGAAAATGATTGTGATTTGTGATATGGTTCCAATAGTGATCACCGATATCGAAATGCGATGAGTTCCGATTATGATAAGTCTTGGATGCGATATGATTTCAGAGTTGTAATTTATAACTCGTCGGGTCTGCTAGATCGATGATCAAAGTTTCTGAAGGAGTGTTGATGTTTGTCTCTCCGCCGATAGCCGATTGCAATTACGATATCCGACAGGGCTATGAAACCATAGCCTTAATCACCAGACCACCACTCTGCATGTGACCACTCGGCCCTTAACTGCGAGATAGGTGGGAATGATGGCAGAATTGCTGATTTTGGCAAAATTGCCAGTTTTAACTGCGGATATTGAATTTAACTGGCATTAAGCCAGATTTGGAGGAGAAAATTGTTGAGAGACTGGCAGAAGTCATAATTAAGGCAATTTTCGACCAAATGGGTTGCAACAAGAGGCTAGATTGCCATTTTTGGGCATTCTGAACTCATCAAAATAGGTTTCAGGAGAAAAGGAGCACTTCTAGATATGATTTTTCAAAGTGAAGCCTATGGGTGCTCTAGTAAACTAGAGTGTTGATTCAGTTTATGGAGGAGTATGAAGGTGGAGATGACCTTGCAGGGGTCTTCCAACCTCCATGTGCTTTTTGCAACAACCATTACAATAGTGTTGTAGCTTTATTTCTTCTTTGCTCTATATGTGTATGGAGAAAGAGAATTGTTTAAGTACTTCAGGTGGATTGTAGTATTGTTTATGTTCTTGGAAGTTTGAGTATGGGGTCTTGCTGTAAGATGCCCGTGTTTGTTGAATATTTACATGTTTAAATGTAGGTTAACATGTGTATGGAGTGAGAACTTTTGTACGAAGTTGTTTCTTTGAAGGAGAAACTAGCCATTCCATTTCAACAACTTATGTACTCTTCTTTTCTTGATATTGATCATAATGAGAAGGGGTCATGCCTTTAGAGCTGATCCAAGGAGATGTAGCCCAGGAGGAGTGAACTCCTTGATCAATGGCTGGTGTATTACTGTTTGATGTATGCTTCCATTCAGTGTTTTGGTTTCATGTTTTAAGTTTTCTTCATGAAACCAACTTAAGTAAAAATGCATAAAATTCATGCTTTTACTTGCTATTTTGGAGTCAAACCTCAAGCACATTTTTATATTCTGATGAGGGGAATTAGCACAACATTACTAATCTGTCCCAATTCAGATCACAATGACAAAAAGACAACTAAATACACACATGCATGTACCATGCATACCAAAACTAGCAAGGAAATCATACATGCAACTCTATACCTGCAAGTAATCCCATTGTAGTCACTTGATCCAACTCTTCCTTGCTTGATCGTTGATTCCCCCTGCTTTCTTTGTCCTTCCTTGGCTTTTCTTCCTCTAATGCTAGAGTGCTCCAAGAATTCTCTGTGTCCAAGAGTATGAGAGAAAGAATAGAGCGAGGGAGCTCCAAGCTAAAACTGACAAAAGGTTGTGAACTTATCCTCGAAATCCCTTTTATCAACGAGGCCTTTATTTTCTTCAATTTCTATTAAGTTTCCTTTATTTTCCTCCTCACATGCAACATGTGACCTTTCACCTTCCTTTTCTCCTAATTTCCTTTATTTTCATAAATAAAATATCGATTAATGCCTCTTGCCTTTTTAAAGCCTTTTTCATTGCCTTTGCTAATTTCCTTGGCCATAATAAACCAAATAAACACCAACTAGGATGTTTTTCCCAACATTTAGCTTGGAATACGTGTCCCATGACCTTGGTTATTATTTTTCCTTTATTAACTTTATTACATGGATTTTTAACCCTGGGTTGTTATAGACCCCTCCCCCTTAGGGGAACACCGTCCTCGGTGTTCACTGACACCTACAACCAATAAGACCACTAAAAAGAAAAAACATACTACCCATGGAGCTTTATAATTTAGCTTGATGCAATATTTACAATGATCAACCTGTTGAAAAGAAAACCAACATGACCAGCATAACATCATGACAACCATACAACTTATTTGAGCTTTATAACACAACTCATGGCAGTATTTAGATCCACATCCATATATACATATACCAAAACACCATGCCAAAACATATACCAAAAGACATCCGCTCAACCAATGAATAGAGAAGGATACATAGCCTGCATCTGATCAATCATCTCCCATGTAGCTTCATCGGGCTCAAAGTGCTTCCAATGCACTTTAACCTGCTCGAATGCTCGGTTCCGAAGCATGAGCATATTTCTTTGGAAAATACATTGAGGTTCCAGCTGGAATTGTCCTTTTGTCTCCACCTGCAATACAAACCAATTAATATCGTGATCAACATCCTTTACATATATTTTAAGCAATGAAACATGGAAAACATCATGGGCTTTCACTATCAGAGGCAATGCAAGTTTGTAGGCCATTGGTCCAATCCTCTCAAGGATCTCAAAAGGCCCAAGCTACCGAGGTGCTAGCTTTGCACATGACCCAATCCTCAAGGATCTCTTCTTGGACTTGATGCGCAAGTACACATGTTCCCCAACCCAAAACTCCTTAAACAACCTGTGTTGATCTGCATAACTTTTTTGCATGTCCTGTGCTGCTTTTAGATTCTTCTTAATAACCTGCATTTCATGTTCCATTTCTGCCAACAGGTCCAGTCCTATAAACACCATGTTCACTGGATCACTCCAACTAAATGGATTATTACAACTCCGCCCATAAAGTGCCTCAAACAAACTCATCCTCAGTGACTCCTGATATCCATTGTTGTAAGAAAACTCTATCAATGGAAGATACTCTTCCCACTTTCATTGTTGACGCATGACGTACATTCTCAATAGGTCCTCCAGAATCCTACTGATCCTCTCTGCCTTTCCATCTATCTGTGGATGATAAGCTGTGTTGAAGGCCAACTTTGTACCCAAACCTGCAAATAACTCTTTCTTGAATCTAGAAGTGAATTTAGCATCCTTGTCTGATACAATATTCTTTGGTACACCATGAAACATCACTACATCTCTGATAAAGACCTATGCTACATCACTAGCTGAATAAGAAGACTTCACTAGAATGAAGTGTGCTACCTTTGTCAACATCTCCACCAAAACCACGATAGAATCATGTTGTCTAGATGTCCTTGACAAATTTCTAATGAAATCCATGGAAATGACCTCCCATTTCCACTCTTGAATCAGAATCAACTATGGTAGACCACCTAGATGTTTACACTTTACTTTTAACTGTTGAAAATCTAAGCAAATAACCACAAACTATGCCACTTCCCTCTTCAAATTCGACCAATAATAGAACTTATTTATTGTTGTCAATGTCTTCTGATATCGTGGGTGACTTGAATACGATTTAGCATGAAACTCCCTCAAGGCAATATTCTTAAGCTCACTGTTGTCTGGCACATAGATCATGTCCCTAAATTTGACCAAACCATTTGTTGTAAGGCAATAGTCCACATCTTGTTCACCTGTACCCTACTGTAACTTGTGCCTAAGCTCCATGTACATGTCATCCTACTATCCTTCCTGTAAGATCTGATCCAGTAGATTTGTCCCATAAGAACTCATAGTTGTTATATGATTCACCTACTCTCTTTTGCTAAGAGCATCTGCAACCCTATTTTCCTTTCCCTTAATGTACATGATCTCAAAGATAAACTCATTGGTTGTGGCCAACCATCTAGCTTACTTTGCATTCAGATTCGGTTAGTCAACCTATCTCAATCCACTGTGATCACTCATTAGTACAAACCTCTTTCCAAGAAGATAGTGCCTCCACATCTTCAAAGCATGGATGATTGTTTCCAACTCAATATCACGTGTCACATAATTTTGCTTGTGCTCATTCAATTTCCTTGATTCGTAACATACCACCTGTCCCTCCTGCATAAGGACTCCACCAATCCCTCTCTTGTAAGCATTTGCACACAACACGAACTCTTTATCCATATCTGCAATATTGAGAACTGGAGCATTTATCAACAACTTCTTCAATTGTTCGAAACTAGCTGCACATCCTTTGTCCATTCAAATGTCTTACCTTTCCTTTATAATGATGTAATAGGACATGCAATGTGTGATAAATTCCTAATGAACATCCTATAGTAACTTGCTAACCCCATGAATGACCTTACCTCATCCACGTTTTTAGGAGTTTCCCATTCCATGATAGCTCTTATATTTTCTGGATCCACTGTTATGCCTTCCCTGGAAACCACATGCCGCAAGTAATGTACCTTTGTCTTAAAGAAACTGCATTTGCTAAGCTTGACATACAACTGATGCTCTCTTAGAAATCTCAACACTGCTGCTAAACATTCAACATGCTCTTCCTCATTCTTAGAATATATCAATATATCATTAATGAACACAATAACAAACTTGTCCAGATAATGATGCAACACACTATTCATCAAACACATAAAATTAGCTGGAGCATTAGTCAAACCAAATGGAACTACAACAAACTCATAATGCCCATACATGGTCCTGAAAGCAGTCCTGTAGATTTCCTCTTCTTTAATACATACCTGATGATATCTTGATCTCATATCAATCTTCGAGAACATTGTTTCTCCCTTCAACTGGTCAAATAAATCACCAATCCTCAGCAACGGATACTTGTTCTTAATGGTTACCTTATTCAACTGCCCGCAATCAATGCATAGCCTGAGAGTGCCATATTTCTTCTTTATGAGCAACACTAGTGCACCCCAACGCAATACACTTGGCCACAAAAAATTCCTTCAACTGCAACTTCAACTCTACTAACTCTGGAATGCTCATCATGTTTGGTGTATTTGATGTCGGTGCTACCCCTGGTACCAACTCAATGGAAAAATTCACTTCCCTGTGATGTGGCATCTCTGAAATATTTGCAGGAAATACATCTTGAAATTGTTGTAACATTGGGTACCTGCTTAATACCTCCGCATCCTCAACATCCTTACCTTTATTACTGGAAATATGTATTGCAAATAACACACACCCTCTCCTGTGACCGCGCTTTTCCTTCATAGTTGTAACTATTCTAACTGATTTTGCCTTCTTCTTACCCTGCAAGATCCTTTGTTCTCCATTGGCATCCAAGCACTCAATGGCCTTGTCATAATAATCCACCTTGGTCCTATGAAGATACAACCAGTCCATACCCAACAACTCACTATATGATCCCAACGAAAGTACATTCAAATGCGTTGATGTAGGCATACCATTTAACTCAAATGCACAAGCTCTTACCCAATGATGAACTATTTTCTTTGTACTTGTAGCCAACTGCACTAACCAAGATTTTGCATGCACTTCTTTGTTCAAACCAAACTTATCCACTAGGTCAGGATTAACATAACTATAATTAGATCTAGGGCCAATTAAAATAGAATCAACTTGATCACAAATCTTATCGTCCATCTCAATAATAGATGCATGGTGATGCCTTGAAAATCACTGCAACAACATTGGGGATAACCACCTGGTCGGGGACTTGAATACCATCCCTTTTTCGTTTGGAATAGTGGCTCCAACTGGATATAATGGGACTAGTTTCCCAATAAAATGTGATAGAATGGATGTAGAGTGCTTATAACCGAATCTAGGTGATAAATGGAAGTGATTATAAACTAAAATACATGTATTAATCTATCTATTACCCAGAGTTATGTTTATGTGATCTAAAATAATTTTCCTTAGTGCATGATAATAAATATTAATCAAACACTTGCAGAAATGAAAAGCATTTAAGATAATTATTTTGATTAAATAGTTAATCAAAATAATTGATGAAACTTGTATCGCAATCAAATAACTTAACAAATCACTTATATATGTATTAAAGATGACAATTCTAGCATGTTCAGAAATGAATTAATGCAAAACTGCGTTAGAAAAGATACATATAATAAACAATATAAAGAGGAATGACTATCAATTCATAAAAAAAACAGAAATACAATGATAAAAGTACCTGATGTATGTTACTCTGCTCATGAAAGAAATAGTTCTGGTCCAATCTTTCTCATTAAGATGGTTTCAAGAATACAAAAGTGCAAGCTTTCAAAGCCTTCTCTACAAAACTTCAGGACCCTGATCTGGTCATTCTACTAAGATAAGCTTGAAAGTACAGAAGTGCAAGCTTCCAAAGCCTTTCCTTATAAAATTTGGGGACCCTTTCTTTGTAGACATGAAAGGGTTTATATAGCAAAAATAAAATATAAAAATAGACAATACATAAAAAGTGCTGAGGAGGTTGAAACAACTCTCCTTAAAATAAGAGACAATAGGACAAAAATAGAGGTTGTTGGAATGACGAGCTCATGAATGTAAATGTGTCTATTCTTCCATTTGCTGTTTGAGCTCGTAAATATATAACATTGGATTAACTTCAAGGGCCCAACTTGTCCTCATGTGTAGTTTTCTAGCATACACTGCATCTGAAAGCACAATAAGCATATGAGTGGATGAGTCAGCAAGGTAGTGGAGCATTAGCCACTAATTGTGTGGCTTCACAAGATATTTCCAGTACATCTCCCAGTCAAGTTTTGTCAACTTTTTAATTGCTTCTTCCTTTTCTTTTGAAATTTCCTTCCATTGCCTTTCTAAAACTTTAATATCAGGAAGATTACCAAGTGGGCATTCTTGAATCAAGTTGGCATTATGCAGGTTATCATTGATAGTTTCAATGATGTTATTGGCAACATCATTTGCCCTGGAGACTGCTCTTTCTACCTGTTTCAACTGAATGTCCCAATCAGTAAAGAGGATTTCCTTGTGAGACTCCTTTATTCTGGGAAGGTTTGCTACTTTGCCTTCTGGTGTATCTTGCCATGTTATAAATCCTGAGATTTTATCATTAATGTCATTGAAAGTCACCCTCAGATCGAATGATTGATTCATTAATAAATCACTTTAACACATAGTGGATTGATGACTGATAACTTCTGACAGAATATTGCTTTTTGATGCGATAACAGGGTGTTTAGCTCCAATGCTTCCTTTATAAAGTCTTCCACTTTAGGATTTTCCTTCAGCTGATCAAGTGAAAACTGGAGCTATCAGATTTGAGTATCCTTAGTACTAATCTCTGCCTGATGTTGGAGCTTTAATTGATCAAAGCTCTGCTGGAGTTGAGACAACTGTGTCTTCACTTGTTGATCAATACTTTGTTTTTCCTCTACCAACTGCTGTTCCAACTATTGAATCCTTTCTTCCTTTTCCCTGATCAGTTGTCGAACTTCTGCTGCTTTATCAATCGTGGCAGATGCATAAGCACCTACAAACTGTGACAACTTTGTTAAATTATCTGAAGGATCAGTTTGTGTATCCTTCCACACTATGTCCATTGGTATATCATTGAGAATGATTGCTGATGATTGCTTTGTTCTTCTCCTTTTCCTCTGTCTTTTCACCACAACCCGATGTTTGGGACTGTAAAAGACATTGAGAGGAGGGATTTCTTCCACTTTAAGGACAATTTCGGATGAAGGGAATGCCAGGATGATTTCAATTTCATCTGTAGTGACAACCTTGTCAGAAGCCCTATTTGTAAATGAGATTGTTTTCTCCAGCTCAGTATTCTCTGCCCCTTGCTGTCCTTTTAACTGTTGATCAAACTGTTTCCAGGCTTCATCCAGTTCATTATTGAAGGGTGTTTTATCAGTATGGATTTTTGTTGATTTATCTTCCACTTCAATATCTTTAGAAACCTGCTCTGATTTCTATTCTGAATTCTGTCCTGAATTCTGCTATGAATTCTGCTCTTCTTAGGAAATCGGTTGAGAAATCCTCAACAGATCCAAAGGGATGTTTTGTAGTCTTTTTTCCCTGTATTCTTTGAATTGCGCTAGCTTTTATGGATTAAGTTTCAATGTAGCCAGGTGTTGTACTTGTGAAAATATATTGGTAGACTCAAATAGGTCATCATAGTCATCATCTTCATGACTGAATTGCCTGATTTTTACTTGAGCAGTAACATTATGTGCTACTTTGTTTGGATCAAACTGTCTGCCAGGCATAGTAGCAAGATTTAAACATTTTATGTTATCAATTTCAAGTGAAGCATGCTTGAAATCATGTAGAGCATATACACCACATTGGATAGGGAATGAAGGCCATAAATATTTCTTGGCTTCCTTTAGGGTTTTTGTCAATCCATCCCCTATAGTTTGATAGGCAATCTCCTTGGCCAGTAGTTTATCAGGGACATATAATGGGAGAACATGAGGAGTTGCCAAACTTCCATAGACTCTAACATAGGTAAATAGTTCTTCACCAAACCACCTGCCTATAGGTATGAAATCAATTTTGGCCTCTTCGAATAGTCTTGGGGCTCTTTTATAAAAAACAGCTTGGTGTATTGGCAGAATGACTCCTTGGAAAATTTTATAAAAATGGGCGTGGAAATTAGACTCCCATAGGATTTTATGATATACATGGATAGGAGTGGGGTCTTGAATGGTCCATTTCCATCCCATGATTGGGAAATATGAAGTGAAACAGACTGCATCCATGATATATGCGCTCATAAAGAATGGTGGAACTACTCTGGTAGTCTGTATTCTTAGATTTGGGAGGCAATATTATTTGAAAGTATAGTGCCCCAATCCATTATATAAGAATTTGATGCTGCCTCAATAAGAGGAACCCATTCGACTGAGAATTTAGCTGTATTAGGGTACCTAAATAGCTTACACATCATAGCTGTTGTTAGGGTCCTATGATTCATAGGATCAAATGATGATTGAATGTTTTCTTTCAGTATATCCAATTGTAAATAATATTGTATATTGCAAATAATTTCCCAAAAAAAAAGATATATAAATAAAAAATAAAAATGAAAGGAGGGTCTGTATAAAAAATGGAATAGAAAAAGAAAAAAAATGAAAAGAACCCCATAAAAAAATAGAACTGAAAGTGATGCAAATTCAAATGCCACTCCTAGATAAATGCATTGATTTTCTAGAATAAATTGATTGTTGTGTGCAACTTGTTTAAAATGCCACAACTCTGAGTCGTTGTTTGGGTCATACAGTGTAATCATGATCAAACAAGTTTCAATTTTTGCTAATTAAGTTAGAGAATAAACTAGACAACTGTGTAATCTTGCTAAAAATAGTTAGGTAGATTAGGTGAATAAATTGGTCCAACAGTTTAATCTGGATCAATGAATTACTAGGGTTAGGTTGTAGTTAGATTAGATGAGTTTCCCTTTTTTTTAAAGAAAATAAAATAAAACAAGGGTCTGCATCTAAATGCACCCTTGGTTAATCAAAATTTACCCTAGCTAAATAGAGATCAAAAGGGTTGAAATAAAACAAAATTATGTTTTGGTTCGTCCTATGTTGGGCGTGAAATATTGTTTATCCAAATTCTAGATTTCATATTGTAAAGTTGCAAATGAAAAAATCTGTTTTGTCTTATTTTATTAAGTCCTGCGCTACATCCAATCAAGGATTGACATCCGCGATTAGATCAATGGCTCACAGGGCCTTTCTCCCCCCCCCCCCCCCCACCCCCCCCTATCTTTATCGGTGGAGGAGGAGTCCAAAAAAGTGGTTTCCCCGTCCGACCCCACGCCTCTGTGTCACTCCCTCGTTCTTTCGCACCCCCCCCACCAAAAAAAAATAAAAATGCCTCACTGCCATTCCTTCCCGCCAATGTTCCTCGCGCCTATTCTACTACTCCCTCCATGACACATGTCCCTCTACCCCCTAATTGTTAAGCATTTATTTCCCCGCCTAAATTACCGTTAATCTCTCTAACGTCCCTGCACCTGCAACAGACACACTCTCAACTATAAAAACACTAGAGTTTCCCGCATTTTTTCCCCTCGCTGCCTCTGAACTCTGCAGGTGTTAAACTTAATACTTTGCCCATTTGTTTGACTGGATATGAGTAGAGGACTACTAGAGACCAAATCATCATCATCATTACAAGCTACCTTTTTTAGGTTTTTCCGGTCAATTCCCTAAATTCCCCTATCTTTCTGTTCCTCACATTTTTGGATATGGCTCCCAAAAGTTAGACTGCCACCAATGCTGAGAATCCCATGATCCCTCCCCCCATTGACCTGGATCACCTTCCTCTGGTCGACCGAGATTATAAGATCTCAGAACCAAAGTGTGAATTCAATTTTTTCAAGTTGCACAATTGGCTCAAAGATCCTCATCTTAACCATTCTGATGAAATTGGCCTCTAGGAATCAAATCTTCCCTTCTACATGTTTCCCCAAGCACATTATTTTCCTGAATTCATCCTCAAATGAAGAGCTGATTACATACCAAATCAGAGAGCCATTATAGCTCCCACAGGTAAAATTGTGTTTGCAATTACCCCTCATTCCATCCAATAGATGATGCACATTCCTCAAAATAGTACCTCCATCCCCTTTTCAATAGAAGCACTAAATGAATTGTACCAAAAGTTAGATTTTTCCTGAAGGGCTAGAATTTTTGAGATTTTCCTACTTGAAGATACAAAGTTTCCTAAGAAAAACCCTCCCTATCCCTCTTCAATGTTTCCAGAAAGAGCGAAAGAAATCATATCAATGCTCTCCTATTTACTGGGTTACTATTATGATGAATGGGTAGATCAACCCATCTTAGGTTTTCTGTCAATATTTTCCACTGAAGACAATCCCTCAGTTGTGTTTGATTTCAGCCAATTTCTTGCTAATAGGATCCATGAACAATTCCTTAAACTCCAAATTGAAGGAATGTTCAGATATGCTTCTGTTATAATGTATCTATTTTTATTTTTCCAAGCAGACAAATTCCCCTTTGCAGTGCAAAAACCAAATGAGTGGGGGGGTCACAATCAGTTATATTTTTTACCTCCATTCTAAGAATAAATTCAGAAGAGTATGCTTTCAAGGACTTCATAGATTAGTTTGTGCATCCAGGGACCTGTTTTTTGACCAGTCAGATAGAACCCAGGGTCAGTCAAGAAATCCAGAAGATTTTACACCTCAGTGAGCAAGCAAAGACAGGTGACTGGTACTTGTACTAGAATTACACCGAAATAAGAGTATATGGGTGTGAATTTCCACCCTATAAGCTACCCAGATACCTTCCCATGAGGATATTTTCCTTGGAATATATTAGGAAAATGATTAATTCTGATGAAATCCATTTCATTGTAGCTAAGAAAAAATCACAATTCAGGATAAAAACACAGGCGGGGCCTTTTATTTGTAACAACAGGACATGAAGCAAATGAAATTCTAAAACATATGATGTTATGAAACCATCTCACAAAAAGATATAAAATATAGATCAACGACTTCAAAATCAACCTCTTCAAGGGGGCAACCTCCTTTACCTTACACAAATGAACAATTCTTGGATGATACAAATGACAAAACCTCCTTTATATATATATATATATAGGAGTCTAAGGGGTCCCAATACAATTAAAGCCTACATCACAATAATATTGTAGGGGCACAACAATAACAATAGTGGGCTTCTATGGGGCATAACAATAACAACTTGGGGACTATATGGGCACAATAATACAATAAGGGGGTTGCACTAATAACAATAAGGGGTTACACTAGTAATATAGGGACCTAACATGCCCTCTCCTTCAAAAAGTGTTGTCCTCAATGCTTGAGTAGTTCTAGATGCTTCTGTATAAAATTATCATCCTCCCATGTGGAATCTTCAGCGGGTAAGTTCTTCCACTTGATGAGATGCTTTAAAATTGATTGATTTCGTAGCTATCAATTTCTTGTTTTTGTGACTGCTTCTGGTTCCAATATGATTTTTCCTTCCTCATCAAGTTCTGGCAATATTGTTTGAACTGGGATCTTCTCACCTATAAGCTTCTTTAAGCATGAAACATGGAAAATTGTGTGCACTTGGGAAGATGCAGGAAGCTTCAATTTGTATGCCATAGTACCAATCTTTTGTAACACCTTGTATGTACCATAATGCTTTGGTGATAATTTATTATCCTTCTTAGCTTGCTTGAGAGACATTTGTTTGTATGGTTGTAGTCGTAGAAATACCCAGTCACCTACATCAAAACTTCTTTCGCTACGATGTTGATCTGCTCGTTGTTTTATTCTATTCTGCGCCAAAGTGAGGTTATCCTTTGAGAGTTTGAGAACTTGTTGTTGATGCTCGATGTGATCTTCCATTGCTTGAACCTTAGAATTTTATTTTAAAGATGATGTGGTGGACGGTGGATGATATCCACAAAGTGCCATAAATGGGGTCATTTTTGCTGTAGTAAGGAAGGAAGTGTTATACCACCATTCAGCCATAGGCAACCACTTGACCCATTATGTTTGCTTATCAGAAAGAAAGCAATGAAGATATCCTTCCAAACATTTGTTCGCTATCTTAGTTTTCCCATCAGATTGAGGATGATAAGATGAGATATGAGCTAACTGAGTACCCAAATATTCCACCTCTTGTACTCCAAAGAAACATTTAGAGATTTTTGCCTATAATTGTTTCTCCTCCAATAGTTTGAGCACACTGTCAACATGTTGAACATGATCCTTCCAAGACTTTCTGTAGATTAGTATATCATCGAAAAATACTAACAAAAATTTTCTAAGGAAGGGTTTGAAAATGGAATTCATCAAACCTTGAAATGTATAAGGTGCACTGGTAAGGCCAAAAGGAATGACCAAAAATTCATAATGACCCTCATGAGTTCTAAATGTTGTTTTTGGAATGTCTTCAGTCTTCCTTCTGATTTGATGATATCCTGAACGAAGATCTAATAAAGTAAATTGCCCCATGTAATTCATCCAATAATTCATCAATGACAGGAATGGGAAATTTATCTTTAATAGTAAGCTTGTTGAGATCCCTATAATATGGACACATGTGCCATGATCCATCCTTATTATGTACCAATACCACTGGAGCAAAGAAAGAAGTTTGACAAGGTTGAATTATACCAACCTCTAGCATTTCTGCAACCATACGTTCAATTTCACTCTTTTGGGAATATGGATATCTATAAGGCCTGATGTTTGGGGGAACATTTCCTGGAATCAAATGAATAGCATGATCATGATCACAAATAGATGGGAGGCCTTTGGGAGTCTCGATTACTTTGGAATGATTGTCCAAAACGTTTTGGAGGTCTGGAGAAATATATGATTTCGACGTGGGAACCTCTAGTGAACATAATTGTGCAATTACGCTTTGTTGTTCTTTATTTAGAATCTTTTTCATGCTATTAGTGCTAATTATCTTTCCTAGTTTCCCTACGATACCCCTTAATTCAACTTCCTTTCCTTCCCAAAAAAATTTCAAGAAAAGTTCTTGAAAATTAAAAGCTATTGTACCCAAAGATTGTAGCCATTGGACTCCTAGTACAACATCTGCACCACCCATTAGAATGGAAAGCATTGGACTATTCAAGACATATTCTCCCATGGATAGCTTGATATTATGGCACTTTCCAGAGCAATTTATGGTTCCTCCATTTTCAACCATTACTTGAAACTCTTGTGCTGGATATAGGAAGCAATTCAATTCCTTGGCTATCTTATAATGAATAAAATTATGGGTACTACCTGAATCAATCAACACTATTACCTTTTTCTTCTTGATATGCCCTTCTATCTTGAGAGTTTGAGGAGTGGTAATTCCTATCAATGCATTACAAGATATGGTCAGATTCATTTCTTCTTTCTCTGGGATTGGTTCCTGGTGTATATCCTCTTCTTTTGACATTTCTTGTTCATTTTCTTGCTCCTCTTCTCCATCTATGTAAATTACTTTCTTCTCAGCACACTTATGACCTTTAGTATATTTTATATCACAATTGTAACAAATCCCTTTTGCTCTTTTTTATTCCAATTGTTGTGGTGTCAACCTTGTAGGTGGTGAAAGGCTATGAGAAATAACATTTCCATCTTTATAGTTATGAGTGGTAGGCTTCCTTGTTGCCATAATTTTTCTTTCAATTTTTCTTGCCAACCTGTATGCCTTCTCTAATGAATCAGGTTCCCAAAGGCGAACCTCATGTTGGATGTTATCATTTAAAGTCTCTACGAAGACTTCAATCCTATGCTTCTCTAGAATATCATTTACCCGTATATTCAATTTTTGGAAGTCCTCAATGTGCTCTGCCATTGAACCCTTTTGTTTGAGATTTATCAATTGGCTAAAGAAGGTGTTGCTCTTTGTATCCTCATAATGTGCTATCATTTCCACTGTGAAAATTAAATAGGTGACAAGTTGTTTACGAGAACAAATCCATTTATACGATACAAACTTATTCGGTTCTAAATATAAAGATGCAATATGTACCTTTTGTGGCGGTTGCACATCATGTAGATCAAAATATTGCTTCATATGTAGTATCCAAGTTACCAGATCCTTGCCATCAAATTTCCTCATATCTATATTTGGAATAAGGTGGGTCTTCAATCCATTGTTAGAGTCTATGAAATCATCATTAACATTTCTTTTGTTCTCATCGTAAGTTTCCTCTACTACCTTTTCGGCATTAGGAAGCCTTTCTTATAGCAACTTTGTCCCACCTTCCTTCAAACCTTCCATGTCTTTCTTCAAATCTTCCAGGTTGCCATTAAATTTTTCTTCTATACCATTTATCTTGTTTATCATATCTTCGATCACATTCTTCAAATCATCCCTCCAATTTTGCTTACTAGTTGTTTCTATTTTCTTGATTTCAGTCATTCTTTTTCTTGCTTTTAGCAGCTCGATCTTAAATCTGTTGTATCTCTGAAATTTCGGATCTCCAAGGTCTGAAATTGTGATATATGGTATCCCTCTGCATGCTATTTCCAATTCCACCAGTCTTATCGAAATTGGATTCTCCAAGAAAGAGTTATGCCCAATCTCCCAAGATGAGCTGATTATATACTTTTTCAGTAGAGCGAACTTGCAAGAAGTGCCACATGTCATTGTTTCGACCTTCGGACCTGAAAAAAATACACAGAAAATTAAATTCCATCCTCTTTCTGTAACTTCTTATAAAATTTCAATTTGATGCTCAGAGAGAAAGTTATGATGATTTTCCCAAGGTCACCTGTTTGGGATGTAATTCGGGAGCCTGCAAAACCCTAAATGTCTTGGACAGTGTCTCCAAAACTATAGCTAAAAAAGATCTGAAATTTGGGCCCGCGCTTCACTAAGATTTCAACTAAAATGTGTTTTAATTTCAGAGTCTGAAAATTCGTAGGAAAAAAATTATAGTGAAAATTCCACGATGACCTGTTTGAGATGGAATTCCGGAGCTTGCAAGAACCCTAACTTCCTTAGATCATATCTCCGAAAATATAACGAGACAAGATCTGAAATTCAGACCCAATGTTTAGAATGATTTCGGCTCAAATGGGTTTTCGTTTTAGCTTCTGAAACATTGTAGAGAAAAAGTTATAGTGAACATTCCATGATGACCTGTTTGGAGCAGCGAAACCCTAGAATCTAAAGCTGTGATACCAAATGTTATGAAACCAACTCACAAAAAGATAGAAAATATAGATCAATGACTTCAAAATCAGCCTCTTAGAGGGGTAAACCTCATTTACATTACACAAATGAACAAATCTTGGATGATACAAATGACAAGATCTCATTTCTATATATAGGAGTCATACAATCAGAGCCTACATAACAATAATATTGTAGGGGAACAAAAATAACAATAGTTGGTTTCTATGGGGCATAATAATAACAACATGGGGACTATATGGGAACAATAATACAATAAGGGGGTTTCACTAATAACAATAAGGGGTTACCCTAGTAGTATAGAGACCTAACAGATGAAATTTCCCCTAAGATTTACCTGGTCATATGACCCATTTCAAATAATTTCAAAGCTTAGGATAGAGCAGAAGGCTACACCATATGTGCATACTCAGAGACCAGAAATTGAAAAATATATGAACCAGGATCAGTGGGAAGATAACACTTTACAAGAGGTAGTGGAGCAACTTCTGCAGAGGACCACTTCACATACTCCTATTCCTCGGGAAAAGATAGAGAAAAGACCGTGAGAAGAGGACTCACCTTCAGTTACAGAGATCTCAGCAAAGGAATTCAAGATTTACACAAAGAAAGCCAGGAAAAATCCTACACTATGGTTTGCAGAACAAGAAGAAGAACAAGGACAAGCTACAATAGTTATGAAAGGTATACAATTTCAGACACATTCAAAGGATATATCTACAGGGTCCCTAACTTCATCATTTTCACAAGGGCAACACAGAAAACACTCCAACATCAGAAATTGTCTAGAAATAGAGGGAATTAAATATTTTTGAGAAGTAGAAAGAGATCAAGCAAAGGAATGAAACCCTCAAGCACAACACCTACACACAATTTTGGAAGCAAACTTCCACCACTCAGCATAGGCTCATGTTAGCATTTGATACAGAAAAGGGGAAAAGGTAGATGGCATTATTGCAAGCACAAGTCCCCCATCCACAATCAGTAGTAGATTACAAGAAAAGCACATTTGAGTTTGAAGCAAAGAATGTCCATCCTTTGGACCAGATGGACATGCATAGGCAAAATGGAGATATGGTTTACTCCACATTCACACATATTGCAATAACTGCTTCCAAATTGTAGGTATCTTTAAGTAACATTCAATCACAGCTAAAGCTTGAGAATATTTCTTCTTTGGCTAAGGATAATAGAATAAAATACTTAGAAGATCTAGTTATTAAAGTAGGGTATGATCCAAGCAACATAAAGGCAGTGGAAGAAATCATAAAAAAGAAAAATGCTGACATTGCTTCTCTTAGAAAACAATTAAAACTGCCAGCTACTGAAGATCCTCAAGCTAAGGAGATGGGAGAATTGGAAGTTTAGAAAGAAAATATGCTCATGCTCATCATGGAGCAGAATGCTCAGATAAAGGAAATGGAAGCAGAAATGGACAAACTCATCAAGGAGAAAGAGCAGAATTCTCAACTCGCTTTGGTACCTCTTGATGCAGTTCCTATTGCATCAATACTTCAAACATGTATTTCTACATTAGCTACAACAACATGAGCATCCACCTCTACAGTACCCTCTACTTCAACTACAGACGATTCTATCAAATTGACCCAATCAATGGAAAATATGTCAATACAAGGAGAAGAAATAAAAAAGCTGCGAGAGGATGTGAAAGTCTTATAGGAACATAACACCAGATATGAAAATTCTCTCCTAACAGAGCTGCAGAAATCCCAGAGGCTTACCCAAAGAATGCAACAGATAGAGAAGGAAAATTCCACGGGTAATACTCTAGCTCAGGTTAAGGAGAACATATGAAAAGGATAAATGAAGCCATGATAGAAATCTGGCCATCTATACAGATCATATTTGAGCAGAAGGAATTAATTGAGAAATCTAATGAAGTTATTGAATAGATCAAAGAGCAGCTGGGTGATAAACCAAGTGAAGCTACAGAGCTCATTAAGTTCCTAAATTCCAAAAATAGGCAGGAGCTAGAAGAACTAGAGATTGAGGATAGGACTGAGACAATACTAGAGGCAAAAATGGTGCTGACCAAAAGAAACTTAATCAGGCATTTGGAAGAAAAATTTCAAGTTCTGGACATAGGTGTACAAATGTTCTTTAGCAAATTGGAAGTCCTCTACAAAAAGGGACTTCCCAGTTTACTAGTGATAAATGACAAGCTCAACACATGGCCAGATTATAGCCAGAAATTGATGACCATTGCTAAAGACGGTACTAAGTTTGTAGGAGTGAAAGGAAGCATAACAGGGAGAGCATTTTTAGAAGCATTGACATATGATTTAGACATATAATATGAAATCAAACACATCTTTATTTCCAAGCCAACTTTTTCCAAATATACTGAAGTGGACGAGGTCTACAGAAAGTTACTCAAGATGTCGATCCCTAGTGAACAACATTGGAATAAATTGTGCAAGTTATTGGAGTAAGAAGATGATTTTGTTTTTCCAACACAGGTCCAACAACACAACAGAAATTTGAGGGCCAGATATTCAACAATTCCACAAAGCTAGGGCCACCAATTTAAGCAGTTTTAGTTTTCCTATATTTTGTAACAAATAGATAGAATTGGTTTTATAAATTCCTAAAATACATCTTGATAAGGTTTGAGACAATACTTTGTAAATAAACTTATAAATACTTCTCTTTTTGAAGTTTGAAGGATTGATTTTTGCATTCTAGAAAGCTATTGTACTTTTTCATTTGATGGGATGATTAGTAATAAAAAGGACATTCTTCACAGGATTCATGCGTTGGACTATTTGGTGAAGTGCTTCTCTCACTGTCGATGTGTTTATTTGTTTGTTTCCATACATATGTGTTCTTAAATCTGAATAATTTTACAGAAAGTTGATGAACATAATTTTTTGAAAGATACACTCTGATTTTGACTATGGATAATTTAAATGTTTTCCTCTGATATTAAGTTAGAGAATTCTTAACTTCTCTTTTGCTTAATTGAACCTGTTTCTTTTCTTCTATTACATTTCATTTAAATCTAAAACATCCAGTTAGTTCAACTATCTTTCCCTGTGAAACTCCTTTTATAATCTGAGATAGATCCATGTTAAGTTTATAGACTCCATAGCCCAATGGAAGTTTCAAGCATTAATCAACCAAACTAATTTTAAAATCAAATTCCGAACTCTCATAACTAGCCTAAAATCCCAAATACAACAAAGTTAACTCTGACAGAGAGATCCCTATCTGAGTTTAGGAAGGCTAGATCCTAAGCTCCAAAGTGGTTTTGTTGTTACCTCTATGGTTTCTTTCACAACCTTGGAAATTACAGAGTGCTAACATTCTGGCGACCATACTGGGGAGAACAATCCTTCATTTCATTTTTACAAAATTAACTTCCCTAGTTCATAAAACTTTATTTCAGAAAAAAGTAATGATCCAAATTTTAGAAATAAAGGATTAGAGGTTGTAAACTGTGTAAATAATCAAGTGGTGTCTCTCACATTTAAGATCTGGCTCCAAAAATAATTTACACCAAATCTCATCCTAATCCAGAACGTCCCAAAATTTTAGATGATCCTGAAAAGTTAGTAAGGAAAAGAAGTTTAGATGAAAGTCAAGGAAGTAATAGTCCCCTTTCTAGGGCAAGTTATGTTATAGACATTTTTGGGCACTGCAACCCCAATCATAAATGTCTATAAACCAAGGGCTCTTAAGTCCCTAAAAGTGTTGTTCCAACCTCTAAAAGAATAAGGTCAACTGATTACATCTTCTCCCAGAAGTTCTCCATGAAAAGCTACTCAGAACTGGTCAAAACTGGACCATCTCACCCGCTCCATGGTCAAAGTGTGCTGCATCCCACCTAAATACACACGAGAGGTGTGATGCATACTGAAAAGCCCTTCTATGGGGTGCGATGGACGAGAATGGAAAAATGGCAGGGTCAATCTGCAAGGTGGAGGATCATGGAATCTTCCAGAAACTTCTCCTATGACACTTGCCTCTCTGCATTCGCCCAGGGATGAGTAAGAGATCATCAATCTCCAAGTGGAATCAAGAACTATCAGAGAGAGGACACTAATCAAATCTCAAAAGCTGACTCACCCCCCTTGCAAACATCTATATATGGATCTCTCATCCCAGAGATGCAAAGGCTGGAATTTTTTATCTTGTAAGGAAGTGCTGCTGGTTTCTTGGTGCAACATCATAGTGTTGGTGTTGTTGGGAAAAGTATCTATTCAGAACGCCCCTATCCCACTCTAAGGTGTGACAGTGCCTTAGCAACAAACAAGGAAAACTACTTGAGTATTCTTCTTTATGAAATGTAAACGAAGAGGAAGGATAAACTAACCTGTGTCTTGCGCTAGTTTGTTGATCCAATCGCTCCTCTCTTCAATAGCTCCCAGCTCCTTGCTTCCTCACTGGTCCAGCTTCACCAAGTTCTTGCAAGATCACAGAAGAGAGAAACTACACGAAGATATAGATTTACATTCATAAAAAGCTTAGGATCAGATTAAGCTAAACATGCAAATATAACAAAACATCATTGATACACAGCATGTAGGAGAAACTCAAATAATTTTATTGATATGATAAGAAAGTCCAAGAGGAGATACAACCAAGTGAGTCCCGATCCAGCATCTACCTCCCAGCAAAGGAATCCCTTCCTCTCCTCCAACAAAGCATAAATCACCCAATGCACTAATCTCAATCTCAAACCAACAACAATTCTCTGCAAAGTACAAAATTCCAGCCTCTGGATCTCTGGGATGAGGGATCCATATATAGATGTAAGCAGAGAGGATGAGTCAGCTTATGTTTTGACTTGTGGCTTCTCTCTGTCAGTTCTTGCTTCCACTTGGAGGCTGAGAGCCTCTTACTCATCACTGGTCGAATTCAGTGAGGCAAGTGTCATTGGAGAAGATTCTGGAAGCTTCCATTGTCTTTCCACCTCGTTGAATGAGCTTGCCATTTGTCATTTCCCGCTCAACGCACCCTGGTAGTGCATTCACCTGCGTTGCAACGCACCTAGCCAATGTATTTGGGTGCTTTGCAACGCAGACAGCTAGTGGAGCCTCTGAATTGATCCTGATTTGACTAGTTTTAAGCAGTTTTTGGTGGAGAACTTCTGGGAGAAGCTGTCATTGGTTGACCTTGTTCCTTTAGGGGCAGGAACAACACTTTTAGGGACTTTGGATCCCTTGGATTATGGACATTTCATGCTTATAGCTGTAAGGCACAAAAATGTCTATAACAGTTGCCCCCTAAAGTATGAGGCCGTTTATCGGGTGAAATGCTTTATTAGGAGGATCCGAAGTTCTTTCAATGCTGGGAGGAGACCTGTAATAAGATACAATACAATACATTATTTTCATACTATTTTCATGATCTAGCTGAGGCGGGCATTCCCATGCTCAGCTTTATAAATTCATTTTTATGTACATAGAACAGACAATCGTCTGATGGTAGACTGATGATCTTGATGAAATCATCATCCTTTTGGTAGGATGATTATCTGTGCTGCAATGCTGTACATGTCAATGTCTTTATTTTTCCTGAATATATATCGCAACCCAGATGGATGAAACTAGATCCGGGGTCTTCAATCGCGTCCGATCTTCACTCTAAGTACAAGTCAATCCATGTGAGAAATGTTTTGAAGTCGAACATGGAAAGACATCGCTTGATTACCAGTCAATGATGTAAACTGTTAACAAGCGCGAGAGGAATCACCGATAATGATAATGACCCTCAAGGTACTGCAGTACAATTCACGTGGTGTGAATAAAGGACTTGGCGTCGAACACCACGCAAAATCTTTCGGTCGAAGGTCATTGATGTATACCTGTCGCTGGAAGTGAGAAACTTGCCTTTGAGGCATGCAAGCTTCAAAGTACTGAAGGGGGTGTTCCTAGATCAACTTCTTGGATAATGAGCTGATGTCGACAAGAAGTGATCCGTCAAAGGAGGGCCTTGATGTATCCCACATCAATGACACAGAACGAAGCAAATGATTTTGATGGAGGTGAAAACGATATGATGATATATAGTTTAGGGTGGCAGTCATGAAAGAATGAAGTATAATGTATGGTAGTGGATGGGACACGGTTGACTTCTCTGGATGACTTCTCTTGAACATATCGGCGACACTTATATGATGGATTGGTAGCATTTACCCCAAAGGTGGATGGTATGGCGAAACCATGGTGATGTGACCGGTGAATGAAACAACCCAACCCGACTCAGGCACGGAGTGGAAGTGTCATGTTCAAGAGCGACTTACTACCAATAAAGGTTCTTTGAGTTTCTTCCCAATTTTTCCCCAGTCATTGCTGACCAGTACCTCTTTATTTTTGTCAAGCTTGAGGAGGATAACATATGCTTGTTCTATAATTTGCCCTTCGGGAAAACCCATCGCTATCTTTTAACGAGCCTAGCGATAGTGAAACTCGTTCTCGTCTAAAGACAAGTTTGTCGCTATTAATGTTTTTTAACGAGTTTAACGACAAAGATAACTCGGTCCTTTTCATTTTTAGAGAGTCTGAAAAGGAACATAAAGGTAACTTCAGAATTCCTTTTTCGTCATCTAATCCCTTAAGTCCGAAAAAGTATAAAACAATACAGAAGGGATGAATTTTCAATAGTTTTAACGAGCCGAACAATACAAGCGCTCGATCTTTTTGTGCAATAATCCCTCAGGTCCAAAAAGATTAAAATCTAGAGGAGGGATAGCACTTCCGGTCGCTTTAACGAGCTGGAAGGCCAAAACTCGGCAATCTTTTCATATTTTATGAGTCAGATGAAAAGAGCTTAAAGAAGACTCGTCTTTTGAGGAACGAGTGACAAAACGGGTAGCAGCTGATTCCAGGTAAGGGTTGGAATTTTCCAAGCACGACAGTGTCACAAGGATGGCTAGTGAAATCACTCTTCACAGCTGTTCCTCAAAATGGGTAAACAATCAAATGGAGGTGAATGATCGGCCAATGGAAAAGTGGAGGTGACGGTGCAAACACGACCAAGGCTTTAATGGCTGAAAATGCTTCATTCACGGTGGTTATTTACCGGAGGATAGTTCATTTTTTAATGAGCTTAAACGCGGATGGAAACACTTGCTCGATCTTATGTTTATTTTTTAACGAGCATGAACTATGTGCTAAAACTGCTCGATAAGATGGTCTTGTTTTGATTTTTACCATAAATAGCTTTGCTTTTCAAAGATAGTACTGTATCTTCAATTGCTTCATCAAACTAGTTAGAAATGAACAACATTTGCTTGAAAATGAGATTAAAACGCTAATATTTTACTTTGAACTACGTAAAAAGCAATTAAAAAGTGTTTTTACCTCTCATTTTACCATTTCATTTGAACTTGGTTTGTTGGAGCTTTGGAGGTGCCTCTTCCCCCTTGATTTTCATCAGCTGATTTCGGGAGATTCTGTGGACGATTCTCGGCGCCGTCTGGACCAGGTAGGAGCTAAACCTGAGCTCTTTCATTTCATGGTTTCTTTTCTGCATTCTGTGCTTCAGTCCCTGCTTTTCTGAGCCCCTGGGGTTTGATGGGTGCGTTCTGCCATCAACGCACCCTAGGCATATCGAAACCTGCACTGATTGTGGGTCATCATGAAGGTGACTTGACATTCAACGCACCCATAACACATGTGTAGGTGCGTTGGGCGCAGAAAAGAAAGTTGTTGCACAGTTTTTAATGAAATTTTTCCCTGTTTCTCATCAAAATTAGGATTTAATCTCCTCTCTTGTTTGTTTTTGCAGAGATATTGGAGCAAAATGACCCTTACATGGCGAGAACGAGAACATGAAGAAGAGGACATGATTGCCCTACATGATCCTGTGACAGTGAACGCACTGCGGAACTGTGGTTTGCTGAAGTTCTTCCGCATCTCTAGCATGAGACAGCAGATCAACCTACTGCAGTATTTGCTCGATGCTTGGGATCCTATCAATCAAGTTTTCCAGATTAGGGGAAAATCTATCCCCTTGACCGCAGTAGACATTTACTTCTTGACTGGCTTGTCGAGGCGGGGTGCCCCCATTTCCTTGTCAGGTTCGGCCCGAGGGAGTGACTCTGTGAGAGATTATGTCCGCCAGTATTGCAGGGAAGGATCTCAGCCGAGTAAGGACGACAAGATCATCATCCGAGATGTCGCCGACAGGTCCCTTAGGTCTATCCTGTTTACTTTTGGTAGGATGGCCGGGAGTGCGTCTCTTCATGTAGCCAACAGATCCTATATGCAGCATGCCTTGGAATGCCTCCAACCGAAAATATTCAATTGGTGTGATGCAGTACTTCTTGTGATGAAAAGTCAGTTGACCAAGATAAAGGACGGGAGGTTGAAGAACTTTGGGTTCGGTTCTATTTTGACCGCCTTTGCCTTGGAGAAGATACCACTGATGCAGCCGCAGTATATTGCACTCGACATACCTCCTCCTACCAAACCACGTATGCAGAGATGGGTTGACCATATGTCTAGGCATGCTGGTCAGTCTCAGATTTCGTTTTCTGATACCTTCTTCAGGTGGTTTGATCGGCAGGAGATGGCTTATGCCGAGTATCCATATGCTGGCATGGATTTCCGGGGTGATCCGGACTTAGTACTGCCGGATGGCGAGCAGTGGGGCGCTATTGGTAAAATCTTCGACCATATCACTGTTTACTGTTTTTATTTATAATGTCCTTGTGCTTTATTCTATCAAGACTTTAATCAAACTCATGTGTGCATGCAGATGTTGGTCCTGTTCGTCCAGTAGTTCGCCTGAGAGTGCCAGCCGCTGCCCCAGCAGGAGAGGCTGCCGGGAGGGTTATCCTTCGTGACCTTGATGTGGCCGAGACTCTCACAGCTGTGCAGGAGCAAGTTGAGAGCCTTACTCTCGGTATTCCAGATGTGAGGATCGACGAGCTACCTTTGCAGTTACAGCGGCATACTACTGGTGTGCCTAGACGATGGACTCGCCTCTTACGCATGATCGCACAGGCTGTGACTTGCTATCATGAGCATCATTAGACTAGGGTGCCCCCTAGCATTTTGAGTTTTTGGGTCATGTGACCGATTTTGTCTTGGTTACAGAACATTATATGTAAACCATAAACAACTATATATGTATTTTTGATTTTCGGAGTTTTATTCTGATTGAGTTATGTGATCCACATGTAGAACATTGATGATGTGTCTCTTTTTATAAATGTTGCAAATGTCTATCTAACACATAGTTTGCTAATGAGTCGGTTAATGTGTTTAAGTTTCTGGAAATATGTTGATATTGAATCAAATCAAATTGTCTTTCCAAAATCTTAACCCTTAGGAACATGCGATAAATGGCTGGGTTTTGAACGGAATATATACCATTGAGTTGTAGTATTACGAGTTGTGAGTCTAGCCTGACGATTAGTCGGCGTATACCATGGGTGATGGCATCAGAGAGAAGTTCTATCAACGCGCTATACTCATCGATGTTATTCGTTGATTGGCCAATACATACACCTCTGAAACTTACTAACTCGCCGCTTGGATCAAAAATGGCCCAGGCTGCAGAGGACAGGTTCCGCGAACTATGACTCGCTCCGTCGGCATATCCAACACATGTCTCCAAAAGGTTTGACATCTACAATAAATGTAAAAAGGTGGATTACTCGACCAAAACAAACACTTTAGCGAAAACAAAATACAACAAAAGCATATTGGTCACTATTTAAGCATAGTAACGCTTGAGGTACAACCCATTACGAGGTTGCGCCAGTGGAATTCCGTCATAATCCATTAACTCGTAGGCTCCTTTTGCTAACACTCGTTTAACAATATAGGGGCCCATCCATAAAGAATTAAATTTACTTGCTCCCAATTTATCGGATTCTTGGTCATAAAGCAAGACCAAGTCACCTTCTGAGAAGACACGGGGTCTGACATTTTTGTCGAACTGCGCCTTGACTCGTTTCTTATGGGCTTCGTTAGCCAAAGCGGCATCACGACGGGTTTCATCCAATTGGATTAATTCCAAGAAACGGGCCTCTTCTTCTGAAGTTCCGGGGAGGAGATCGATTGCGAGTTTAAGAGACGAGATTTCGCACTGGACTGGTAAGACTGCTTCCAGGCCATATACCAGTTGGAAGGGTGTGAACCCGGTCGCATTCCTTACCGATGTTCGGTAAGCCCACAAGGCTGAGTACAGGATTAGGTGCCACCTTCTTTTGTGAACTCCGATCATCCTTTGCAACATACGCTTTAGGATCTTGTTGATCGCCTCAACTTGTCTGTTGGCTTGCGGATAATACGGAGTGGAGCTGTCGTGAGACAGTCCTAGTTTGGCAGCTAATTCGAGCATCATGTGATTGCGAAAATGCGATCCATGATCCATGACTATAGCCTGTGGTACGCTGAATCTGGTGACTACATGATTGAAAAAGAAAAGGGCAGCTGTTTCACCAGTGTTATCTAATGTAGGCATCACCTCGGCCCATTTGGTAAAATAGTCAACGACGACTATAATATACCCATGCCCCCCGGTCGAGGTGGGGTTACATGTCATGAAATCGATGCCCCATTTGGCGAAAGGCCCAACAACAATTATTGGCTGTAAGGGTGCAGGTGGTCTTCTGGTTTTGCTATCAAAAATTTGACAAGCATGGCAACTTCTGACTGCGGTTATGCAATCTTTGAACATGGTTGGCCAGAAGTATCCTGCTCGTAAGATTTTTTTGTACTATAGCATATCCAGATTGATGCCCCCCACACGCGCCTGAATGACACTCATTCAGGGCTTTTTCGGCCTCCTCATGGGTGAGGCACCTTCTCAGAACTGTATCGACACCACGACGGTAAAGCGTATCACCGACGATCAAGTAGTCTTTTGCTTGGTATCGTATACATTTCTTTTCAGAGTGAGAGGTGTTAGGCCTAAACTTTTGGGTTTGGAGATAAATTATGATATCTCCATACCACTCATTGCTTGTAGATATCAGAAACAAATTCTCATCCACGATTGATTCTTCGGATGTTTCATCGTTGGACGACGATGGGAGATCGCACAATAATTCTGCGAAAAGTAGAGCTTTCTTTGATTTGGATTTTACAAATTCCAGATCAAACTCTTGAAGGATCGCTATCCATTTTGAATATTTGCCCCCCAGCAACTGTCGCGACAATATATAAGTCATGGGGTTGCAATATGACAGAATGGTAGTTTTCCGAAAGAGGACATAATGTCGAAACCTTTGTATCGCTTGAACAGCTGCAAGCGCTAGTTTTTCAACATAAGAATATTTGCTCTCTATATCATTTAAGTTTTTACTTAAATAATATATAGGGTGTTCAATTCCATCGACTTCTTGAACTAAAACCATTGCGATGGTTGTATCTGCTGCAGCCAGATACAGGTTAAAATCTCTTTGATAATCGGGGGCGTACATTAATGATGCTTTTATTAAGGAATCTTTTAAAGCATCAAAGGAAGCTTGCGCAACCTGATCCCAGACGAAGGGTACCTCCTTTTTCAAAAGACGTGTATAACCTTTAGCTAGTTCGGCGTAGTTTGGAATGAACCTCCTCAGAAAGTTTTTTCCCTTGGAGTTTCTGAATCTGAAGCAAATTCGAAGGTGGAGGCAAATTTATGATTGCCTGGACCTTACAAGGATCGAGACGAATCCCATCCTTGGAGACTACAAAGCCAAGTAAACGACTAGAACCGATGCAAAATACACATTTGTGCGGATTGAGTCGTATCTTGTAGTGTCGGCAACGTAGAAATATCGCTCTTAAATGCTGCGGATGATCAGTCCGCTTTCGCGAATGAGCCTGAAGGTTGTCGAGGTATGGTTGAACGATGTTCTTGATGTCATGGAAGGCATAATTCATTGCCCTCTGAAACGTCGCCCCTGCGTTCTTTAAACCAAAGGGTAATTTTCGATATGCGAATGTGCCCCACGGACAAATGAATGCAGTCTTTGACTGGTCCTGTGGGCGGATATTTATTTGATTATACCCGGAAAATCCATCCATGAATGAAAAGATTTCACATCCGGTGCATTCATCAATTATCTGGTCGATGAAGGGTGTAGGGTAGTTGTCTTTCGGACAAGCTTGATTTACATCCCTATAATCGACACACACTCTAATTGTCCCTTGTTTCTTCATAACAGGGACAATATTCGACACCCAATCGGTTAGAGGAACCGGGTAGATGAAACCAACATGGAGAAGTTTTTCAACTTCTGCCTTAATGGCCGCGGCTTTCTTGGGGTGCACTTGCCTGAGCCGTTGTCGTACCGGTTTGACATCTGGATACATCTTAATTTCGTGTTCAACGATACTCGAGTCAATGCCTGGCATTTCGTCATATGACCAAGCAAAGACATCTCTGAATTCGCGAAAAAGAGCGTTATATATTTCCAGTTCTGAAGGAGAACAACCTTTGCCGACATAAATATTCTCTACAACATCCGTTTTAGTCGAGATATTTATGGCTATAGTCTCTTCAATGTTGGATAAGTTTCGCTCGGAATCCACCGTATTTACAGTATTTGATAGGAATTCAAAAACTGAAGGATGGTAAAGGTCATCTTGAGTATCTTCTTCATAATCCGGAAGAAGGGAACGATGGTGGCAATCATTCCATGGTGTTCCTTCAATCAACATTGATTGTACAATTCCTTCGTCGGTTCCATGCACTCGCGACCAAGGATATGAAGGGGTACCATATTCTCTAGACCTATCTACCCAAACGCTTGTCGAGCGTTGATTCGGGTTTGCCTCCCATGCTAGAAACATTGATTGCTACAATATTTCTATTGGGATTGGGGGCAAAACCATTGCATGATCCATGTTGATATCGTTTTCTGAGATCTTTGTGGAAGATATCATATTGCAGGTTCCTATCGACGCTACTTCCGCCAAGTTGATTCGAGGTGGAAGAGCGAAAGTTCCCATTAGTATAGGATCTTTTAGTAGGCCTACTCCGATATTCTGAAGCGAATGGGTGCTCTCATGGATCATTGGAACGCTTCCTGTAACTTGAGAACCATTGGGGAGGAAGTTCTGCTGATCGACGATTGTAATCCCTCCTTGAAAGGGGAATACAATCTTTCTGAAATAGGTCGAAACAACAGCTGCCATGGCGTAGATCCATGGTCTTCCTAGTAGGATGTTGTAATCAAGATTCCCATCGATGACTTTAACATCTATTTCCACTGTTTTTCCCCCTAGTTCAACCTTCAAGTTATTTAGGATACCATACGGGGTATATGTCCTTCCGTCGAATGCTTTTAACGTCGTCGAAGATCGCGACAAGGTTGGAGATCCTAAAGTTTTCCAGAAACTCATCGACATAATACATGTAGATGCTCCCTCATCAATAATTGTTCGATGAACAGTTTTGTTGAGGGTTTTCACTTGAATAAGGAAAGCTAATTGAGCTGGTAACTGAGGATCGTATCCTTTATGATCGAAGGATACAAGATTGGAATCCTTTGGGTCAACTCCACCAATGGCTGATAATAACGCCTGCCTTTGGGATGGGCAATTTTGTAGTACTTCAAGAGTCGACATAGCAGATGGAGATTGGGCCAAATCTTCCACTATATTATAATGTTGCGCTGCTCTGGCGCGAGGATTAAATGTCGATTTGTGTACTACTCCCTTTGGCGGTTTAATCGTTAATTCAGGAATTATGGGTGGCGCAACTTCTGTCGAAGTTGTTGTCGAACTACTTGGTTGATCTTTATCCTTGTTGTTCGACAGCTGAGGATTCCCGTAATCTTTGTTCCTTGTCGAAATCAAAGCATCATTTTGCTGTTTCGAAATCGACAACATTAGCACTTGCGACGGGGAAGCATTTCCACTTTCAACCAGATTTGTTCCTGGATTTGGAAACGGATCAGTTAACACAGCTGAGGTTTTCGAACTCTTAAAGAATCTTTTAAGCTCAGCTCTGTACGGACATTCTGCTGTCCGATGATCCTCATCACATATTTGACATGGATATTTCAGTTTCCTATTTCCAGGAGGGTTTGAAGAAGTTTTTTCAGGGGATGACTCACCCTGTTTCTTCTTCTTCCCTTTGCCTTGTTTCTTCTTGCTTCCTGGTTGTTTGGTTTCTTTGCCTTTATCTTCTGATACGGCATTTACTTCCGAAGCAAGAATTTCGTCTTTTGCGTTTTGATCTGAAATCTTACGGGCCTTCTTGGATGTGGCCTTTGTCAATTTCGCGTTTGTCGTGCCAATCACACCATCGCCGGCATGAGAGTCATTGTTTGATTTAGGAGGAGGAGGAATTGAGAATTCCGGTCTAGGGGCGTCAGGTATTTTGTCATAGAGCATTCCAGACTGAGTATAGACCAAGTCTAGATATTGCGCACGAGCGATAACTTGCTCTTCCGTTACGACTCCCCCCTTTGCCACATCTTCCGTTATGGCAGGAAGTAACGACTTGATAAACCATTCAGCTAATAGCTGATTGGGAACGTACGTTTTTACCATCCCACGACGACGTCGCCACTCATGTATATGATCAGATATGTGAGTGGCCGTTGTCTGTTTGAAGTTGGTTAGGATTTCCGTTCCCGTTTCATACCTTATCGGTAATTGAAAATGGGTTAAGAAAGTCATGGCTAAGGTACTGAAATTGTCGAACGAAGCTCTAGGCAATTCAATATACCATTTTGCCGCTGGACCCGTTAACGTCCTCTGAAAGAGGCAAAGCTTTATTGAATCATCATTTAGTGTGTTTGATGAACACCATAGATGAAATGTCATCACGTGATTCGATGGATCTTCACCTGGATTTCCATTAAATTTAGGAATATCTGATGGAAGTTTATGAGGGATCGTTGGCCACCAAGGGGCGTAAGCAATTGGATCATTTGTTAACCGGTGTAAATCAGGTAACTCTAAAGTTGCCACGAATGGTAACTGTTGATTCAGGTTAGGTGAAGCATACCCAGGATATGATGGAATTGCCTGAGCAGTTGGCCTTTGCATACCAGCATAATGTAGTTGATGCTGGTATGACTGATACGGTTGGTGGACATGACCATTGTAAAATGGTTGATTTTGACCGTTTTGAATGTACGGCTGTCCACTGTTCGCAAAGATCTGCTGCTCAGAACCTTGGTATACTTGTTGGAATTGTGGTTGTTGGTATTGCACCAGCCACGGTTGTGAAGCCATGTTCTGTTGCGCTATACTAACCATTGGGCCAAGGTGTGGGGTAATTGTACCCGTTTGGACCTGTGTCGTCCCACCAGTCGGCGATTGTGGTTGAGTCACAGGGTCAAGGGGCTGTTGCATTACAACCTGAGAAATTTGAGGTTGACATACAACAGGTAGCGTTTGAACTTGTGACACTGTCACAATAGCTGGTGTAGTCGGGATGCTCGACATAGGTACACATTTTTGCATAGAATACACAACTCTTGGTTGTTGGGGTAGTATAGGTACCCAACAACTTGATGTAACTCCAGTATAACCTGAATACTATTGTGAACTCCCGTATGGATATCCTCCCGGAGGGGGTAATGAAAGGGCATACTGCCCCCCATACGGTGGTAATCCGAAACTTAAGGGGATTGTTTGCCCTTGGGGATTGGGTTGCCCAATTTGACCTCCAAATGGATCAATTTGTCGAGTCTCAACATAAGAGTTTCCAGATATTATTCCGGAGGAACAAATAGGAACGGACCATACTGTCGAAATAGCCCCTGAATGGACTCCTTCTAGCGGTTGTGAGCTAGTCGGGACAGATGGTACGCCGGCAAACATTGTTGGAGTGACGGCAGGGAGTTCTGCTGTCGCTGTGTCTGTCGACACAGTCCTAGATGTTGACGGTTGTTCAGACATTTTGAGTCTATCCAAAAGATTACCTAGCGATTCTACAGGAACTTCCGCTGGTGGTGGACCAACTTCTGATGCAGAAGGAAATAGAGTGACCCCGACTCCAAAATGTGTTGGAGTACTTGCTTGCGGATCTTCTACAATTTCCTTTATCGCAATCAAACCAGGTGGAAGGGGAAGACCGTCAGGTCCGTAAAATATTTCTGGTGCCGAAGAAGGGGTTGAATCGACAGCGACAGATGTTTGAGGAGCAAGACTCTCCGAGCCGGTTGCTGATGGAACTGGTTCAGTAACACAAGTGTTTGCTCTCATACTAGGATCAGTATCACTGTCCCTCTGTGGCTGTTGAACTTCTTCTGTAGAGGTAGGGTTTCCAGAAATGTTTGGAGTAACCGGAATCTCGGATGTTGTTGGAACACTTGTTCTAACTTTAATAGGAGATTTCGAACCGGTTAAACGAGTCCGCTTTGTCCGTACTGTTTTCGATTCCGGAGACAAAGACGGTTGACTCGTAAGCCTCCGCGAACTACGGGGTTTCAATTGACTTTCTTCCACGATTGCGGATTACTCGATCAACTAAAATACAAAAGGGGAAAGTATGTTTCCGAATTAAATGAATTTTAGACGCTTTTAGACACAACTTGTTTTTTCAATTTTAAAGAGTCGAGAAAAAACAAAAGATGACTCTAGTCGCCTTCGATGTTTTAACGAGCCCGAAGTGACAAATGCTCAGATGGACTTTTTCCGTTATAGAGTCTGAAAAAGGCCAAAAGGAATTGCTCTGGAGTTCTAGGTAGAGGGTGTGCCAAACCAATCGCAAAACCGCAGAATACTTTTTAGGGTACGGGCGGTCAATCTTCCCGAATGCTATGTTCAGTGCATTGCGATCAGTAGGGCGGCCGACACGGCTTCCTATGGATAAAGGTTTTATGCCTATAGGGGTCTCCCAATATATACTCAATGGTATGTGGGAGCAAAATCCGTACTGGCACTTATTGTCTCTCAGGAGGAATCACCCAACCATCAGTGAGGCCAATAGTTACTAGGTTTTACGACGCCGGAACACGTCTCTAGCCTAGACCTCTATGTTGTGCGTTAAGTTACAAAGCATTGTTAAGTTCATTCAATTTATTTTAGGTTGATCTTTCTTAGAAGTTTGCCTTTTTGGATCACCACGAGATGTAGATACAATTCCTAAATGCAGTCTAAAGATGATAAGCAAGCTTTTATCTCTTTTCAACAATGAAAATCCTAGCTACAAGGGGAAAAGAAAGACACAATCTTTTCTCAAAGAGCATAGAGCACACTGTAAATGCACTTTTCCTAAATCAAATCATGCAAACTGTCAAAATGCAAATGCACATATGCATGTATTTGTTTTCACTTTCTTAATATTGATGCCTAAAAAGAAAGTTGTTGTACAAATTTGAATTCGATTTCAAGTGGAAAACACAAACAAGCTTCTTTTTGAAATCAAAAAGACGATTACGACACTTTATGATTTTGAAGTAAACACTTGTTTCGACACTAGAAATTCACAAATTCAATCCAAAAGACAAAAGTAAAAGCGTAATCAACTGTCAACAGCAAACAAACTTACTCCTAAGATCAAAACGACACTTATGACAGGTCTAGATCTAAGGGCGACAGTATGACTAGTTTACTTTTGTAATGGGAAACTGCAAATGATGTAACAAATACACAAAAACAAATACAGTTTATTTTATACAACTGAGTCGTAATTAAGGTAGAGAAAAGGGGTTTTCAGATAGGTACACATACTGATAACAGGCTGCAAAAATCAGAGACAAAACTGAGCAAAATGAAGCAAAGAACCACAGCTGCACAGGGCAAAGGCTGATCAGCGCACCTGTTGGACAGAGAATCTGAATTGCAGCGCAGGTAGCCCTCTTGGGACCTGCGTTGAAATGCAGAACCTCTTCACAGAGCCTGCGCTGAAGCAGAAACGAGAATTGTCTCTGGGTTCTGGGTCACGGTTTGCAGTTTAATCTACGGTTTTTGGCCGGATAAAAGCTATCAATAAGGTACAATTAGAGGGATGATTTAAAGGAGGACTAAGAGCTATCAAAAAGGGCAATTAGCACATTTGTGGATCAGCTGTTCAGATCATAAACAGGCCCAGTAAATGGACTAGAGTAGCAGATCTCTACTTTGCATTTGTAAATGGCAAATGCAGTTCGATTCTCCACTCCTAAGTTTATGAGAAGAACAACAATAGAAACACAAATAAACTAACTAAATACGATCCCCAGCGGAGTCGCCAATTTGTTGTTGGGAAAAGTATCTATTTAGAACGCCCCTATCCCACTCTAAGGTGTGACAGTGCCTTAGCAACAAACAAGGAAAACTACTTGAGTATTCTTCTTTATGAAATGTAAACGAAGAGGAAGGATAAACTAACCTGTGTCTTGCGCTAGTTTGTTGATCCAATCGCTCCTCTCTTCAATAGCTCCCAGCTCCCTACTCCCTCACTGGCCCAACTTCACCAAGTTCTTGCAAGATCACAGAAGAGAGAACCTACAAGAAGATATAGATTTACATTCATAAAAAGCTTAGGATCAGATTAAGCTAAACATGCAAATATAACAAAACATCATTGATACACAGCATGTAGGAGAAACTCAAATAATTTTATTGATATGATAAGAAAGTCCAAGAGGAGATACAACCAAGTGAGTCCCGATCCAGCATCTACCTCCCAGCAAAGGAATCCCTTCCTCTCCTCCAACAAAGCATAAATCACCCAATGCACTAATCTCAATCTCAAACCAACATCAATTCTCTGCAAAGTACAAAATTCCAGCCTCTGGATCTCTGGGATGAGGGATCCATATATAGATGTAAGCAGAGAGGATGAGTCAGCTTATGTTTTGACTTGTGGCTTCTCTCTGTCAGTTCTTGCTTCCACTTGGAGGCTGAGAGCCTCTTACTCATCACTGGTCGAATTCAGTGAGGCAAGTGTCATTGGAGAAGATTCTGGAAGCTTCCATTGTCTTTCCACCTCATTGAATGAGCTTGCCATTTGTCATTTCCCGATCAACGCACCCTGGTAGTGCATTCACCTGCGTTGCAACGCACCTAGCTAGTGTATTTTGGTGCTTTGCAACGCAGGCAGCTAGTGGAGCCTCTGAATTGATCCTGATTTGACTAGTTTTGAGCAGTTTTTGGTGGAGAACTTCTGGGAGAAGCTGTCATTGGTTGACCTTGTTCCTTTAGGGGCAGGAACAACACTTTTAGGGACTTTGGATCCCTTGGATTATGGACATTTCATGCTTATAGCTGTAAGGCACAAAAATGTCTATAACAGTTGGGTGACCTAAGCTTTTCATGAGGTGAAGAAGGGCTTTCTTGCTGAGAGGATGATAATGGGTCAGAACAATTGGTTGTAATCCTCTTTGCTATTCTTGATTATTAATAAAGCTATTCAAGTTTTCCTCCACATTCTTGTATGATTGATGATATATGCATTTGTGTGGTCAATATATATCTGGTCCTATATTGTTTATGATAATAGATCTATGTTCTTGGATAGTGTTATGCTGCTTTGATTCTACATGTGCTCTTTGAAGCTGGGTAGACGAGGAAGCGAGTGGCAAAGATCTATCAAAAGGGAGAGGAATCAAGTAAGGAACCAAGTGCAAGACAGAGGTTGGTCTCCTTCTTTCCCCTCTTATCTACTTCTCATAAAGGAAAACGAAAGTGGTTTTAGTTTATTTGTTTCTAAGGTAGCTACCAACCTTAGTGGGACTAGCAGCTCTACATAGACACTAGATTTCCTGATAACAAAATGGCGACTCCACTGGGGAGCGAATAGATTGTTTGTTTGTCTATATTTGTTTACTTTATAAACTTACAGACGGAGCCTGAAGTCAAGCCAGCTAGCCTTCGAACTGCATTTGCTATGCAAGTGCAAAGTAGATCAATGCTACTTTAGTCTATCTCCGAGGTTTGTTTATAAACTGAACAATCGATTTACAAGCTCTCTAATTGCCCTTGTGGTGGCTCTATTAACCTCCTTAGATCTACCCCTGTGATTTATTTACTGATTACCACTTGCTCGGCCTAAATCCCTGAACTGAGCTGCAAACTGTGACTCGGAACCCAGTTGAAGTCTTGTCCCTGGACCATCGCACTGTCTCTTCTTTGGAATCTGGATGCATCGCACTTCCTGAGTGTAGTAGGTGTGCTGCATCTCACTTTCCCTGTGTTACAGGTGCGCTGATCAGACTAGACCTCTTCTGCTCCTAGATTTTGGTTTCTGTGTTCACTCTTTTAAGCTCTATTTAGGAGTTTTGCTATCTGTAGTCAGTATACCTCTGTTGAAACCCCCTTCCTTGCCATTATTCCGCCTCCATTGTGCAAATAACTGTAAATTTTTTTCTGTATTTTGAGCCATTTTCAGTTCTCTTTTACAAAGAAGTAGCGTAATTGAACTGTCGTTTCTTGATTTGAAAGTGTCGCAAGTGTCGTTTTCAGTCATAGAAGAGAATCTAATTGTTTTTGATAGTCGATTACACTGTTACTCTTGTATTTGATTTGAATTAGTAGTTTTTCAAGTGTCAAAAGCAAGTTTTCAATTCCAAATTTCAAATTGTCGTCATTGCCTTCATTTTGTCTTGAAAAGAAACTTGTTAGTAATGTCGCTTTGAAAAATAATTCAGATTTGCGCTTAGCTTTCTTTTTATCATTCACACATTAAGAAGGCTGAAAACAAATACATGCATGTGCATTTGCATTTAGACTGTTTGTTGGTTTGATTTAGGACAGTGCATATAGTGTGTGCTCCCTGCTCTATGTTGAAAGAATATCATCTCTCTTTCCTTAGTAGCTAGGATTTTCATTGCAAAAAGAAGATTAAACGATTGTTTATCATTTTATATTGCATTTTAGGAATTGTACATCTACATCACGCGGTGAACCTGAAAGGAAAATTTCTTAAGCAAGATCAACTGTAAAATAAATTTAATGAATCTAAAAACGCTTTGGAACCTAACGCACAACATTTAGAAGTCTAGGCTAGAGACGTATTCCGGCGTCGTAAAGCCTGGTAACTGTTGTTTTCATTGCTGGTTATTCCTCCACTTTGAGACAACAAGTGCTAGTACGGACTTGTGCTCCCATGTACCGTTGAGTATATATTTGGAGACCATAATAGGCTTTATCCTTTATCCATAGGAAGCTGTGTCTGCCGCCCTATCGATCGCAATGCACTGAACACAGCATTCGGGAAGATTTACTGCCGTACCGTAAAAAGTATTCTGCAGTTTTGCGATTGGTTTGGTAATCCCTCTGTCTAGATTTCCAGAGTAGTCTCTTTCGTTCCTTTTCAGACTCCTTAAAGGAAAAGGTCCATCTGAGCACTTGTCACTTCAGGCTCATTAAAAATCGAAGGCGACTAGAGTCATCTTTTGCTTTTTCTTGACTCTAAAAAATTGAAAAAACAAATTGTGTCAAAGCGTCTAAAATTCATTTAATTCGAAAACATATTTCCCCTTGATTTTTAGTTGGATTGAGTAATCCGCAATCGTGGAAGAAAGTCAATTGAAACCCTGTCGTTCGCGGAGGCTTACGAGTCTGTTGAGAAGGTAAATCCCCTCTACGGATAGAGGCGATCCCTACTAGCCCAATGGGGGTCTAGCAACAATCACACAATGCTGCCACGCATGTTCCTAGTTACAATTAAACAAGAAGTAAAGAGCACCTACTTGGATTCCTGCGCTGTCGTTGGTCGAAGAGATGTCTCCTTCGCTCCTTCGCTTCAGCTGGTCACCGTCCTCCGCGATCCCCGCGAACGGACACCTGCACACACGAAGAGAAGGCAAACGCAAGCGTAAAATCTAGTAAAAGTAACTATATGCCAGTCAGAAAAGACATAATTCACATTTATCCATTGCATAAACAAACGAGAATGGAACAATAATAGCAGTCATCTATTATTAATCAGAATAGAGAAGAGTACAACCAAATGTCCTGACGTCGGTAAACTTCTCAGGAGGGATCAGTCAGCATGTATTCTCAAGCATTCACCTTTGAGGATGGTTCTCCCAAGACAAACTACTCTCTCTCTCTCACACAAATGTCACAAACAAACTTCCCAAACCAAACAATCACTTCCACTCCTAACACACCACACCTATAGCAGCAATCTGAGCACTACAAGCTCTGTACAATCCAAGCTAAGTCTAGCTATTTTCTAACCAGCTGCTCATGGTAATGGTGGAAGTTTATATAGGAGAAGGAGTCTCCTAAAAAGGTGGAAGGATGAGCTTATCTTCAAGGGGAGTAGTTGCAAAGGGTCGAACAGACATGCCATAGAAGGGAGTCGACATTCACAAAGCTAACAACCAAGCCTGGAGAGATCTGGAAGGCTGGTTGTTTGAACAAATTCGCCCAAACTGGATCAGCGCGGATTATATGGAGACTGCCGCGCTGTCAGCACATGACAATAACTGAACAAGCCATGTCAGCGCGGAAGGACACGTGAAAGCCGCGCTGTGCGTCATCGCGGAAAAGTGATGTTCTTCCGCGATGGCAGCGCACGAAATAGACTGTGGGGCGCTGGTCATCGCGGTTATTTTAGGAACAGACGCGCTGATGCACAAAACTTTGGAAAAATGGGTTTTTAGCCAGTTCAGGGATCAAACACTTAGTGATTGTGACTTCTTGGACACAGCAGGGTGACTGACAGGAAGGCAGTGATAAATTACTGTGTAACAGATGCCCCCTAAAGCATGAAGACCGAGAGAGTGGGAGGGGTGAAATGCTTTACAACACACGCCGAACTGGAACACCACCCAGAAGTACCGAAAAATCTCTGACAATCATGTACACGCAGTCTAGGCATGGGCGCAGCCATCCAAAAGACATGCAAGACTGGTCTATGGTATGGACGCAGCCACCCAGCTAAAGAGACCATAATAATGATAAGGTATGGTCGCAGCCATCCATGAAGACTCAGGTATGGGCGCAGCCATCCATCAATGAGTCATGTAATGATTATCCACAAAATCGCAACCTGGACCACAGTGAGCAAGGATCCAGGGTCTTGCGCTCCGTCCCGATCCGAGCAAAGTACAAGTTCAAGCATGTGAATACATGGGTTGGAGTCGAACATGCATGAACATCGTCTGATTACCGGCCAATGATGAGAACCGTTAACAGACGCGAGAGGTACCACCAATAATGACAGTGGCCCTCAAGGTACTATAGGTACAGTCCGCGGCATGTGAATCAATGAGCTGGTGTCGAACACCCACGGAATCATTCGATCGGAGGCCAATGATGTAAACCTCTCGTCGAACACGAAGAACCTGCCATTGAGGTATGCAGGCTCTAAGGCACCTGAAGGGAGTCTCTAAGTCACCCTCCCGGATAATGAGTTGAAGTCGACAGGAAGGGACCTTGATCGAAGGTGGGCCATAATGCTTCCCACATCATCGACGCGAGACAGAGGAAAAATGATTTGTATGAGATAGCAGATGAGGTTGTATTATTGCAGAGGTCAACTTCTCTTGAACATATCGGCGGCACTATAACGGATTTGGCAGTATTTGACATCAAATGAGCAGAGGTCATGGTGACAGGGCAATGAGCAGATGAGAGGTCAAAACAGGGTAACCCAAATCCACGGAGGCTAATGTGAAATGAGATGAGATATCCCCACCCAGACACGAATGCAGGCTAGTGCCATGTTCAAGAGCGACATACTGCCGACACGACAATTATTACAGTTCCATTTTCCCCACCATTTCTGGCAGGTACCCCGGTTATTTTTGGATGACAAGCTTGACGGGGATAGCATATGCTTGAAGAGTGTCATTTTGACAATGTCCGATGTCATCAAGTGTTTAACGAGCCTGACAAAGGAAAAACTCGGCGTCTTTTCTTGTTTAGAGAGTCTGAAAAGACAGCGGAAAAGGAGACTCCAGGGGGGTCCTTTTTCGTACAGTTGTGTCTCTCGAGCCCGAAAAAGTATAAAACTGTGCTCGAAAGAACCGCCCGGTCATTACAACCGAGGAGTACTTTTCATAAATAGTAACTTCGACCCGAAAAAGTAAAAAAACGGTCAGAAGTACGTCGTTTTGGAGCCAATAACGAGTGCGAAACGACAAACACCCGGCAATCTTTTTAGTTTAAACGGTCGAAAAAAGAGCTTTTAAAGGCGACCGCCTCTCATTTCTTTAACGAGTCGAGAGGGGGACTCGGCAATCTTTTCATCTTTAAACGGTCAGAAAAGAGCTTAAAGCAGACCTCCATTTTTATTCTCTTTAACGAGTCAAAAAGGGAAAAATACTCGGCAATCTTTTCACATTTTACGAGTCAGAAAAGAGCTTAAAGGTGACTCGTCCTAGAGGAACGAGTGGTATAAAGGATAGCAACTGGTTCCGGCAATGGTGGAACTGCTCGAAACATGTAATGGTCAAGAGGCTGGCTAATAAAACCACTCATCGCTGCGGTTCCTCAGGAAAGGATAAACAACCAAGTGAGAGCATATAATCGGCCAAAGAGATGGTGGCGATGGAATGAAACAACCAAGGCTCATCTAGCAGAATTCAGCGGATAAAAATGGCAATCACGAGATGTAAATCGGGTATGGGTTCATTTTTACACAAGCTTGAACCGTGGAGAACTCTGCTTGGATTCGGTTTCATGTTTACACAAGCTTGAAACGAAAAACTATGCTTGTTATAAGTTCGCATGCCCCCAGCATAATGTCGCAAATCGAGGTACATGCCCCCCAAGCTTCATTGCATTCAACAAAGTGGATGGAATGAAGGTTCACTCTCGAGATCTAGGAAAGACTCGATTTGGAAAGGGAGGTGTTTCATTTTTTAATGAGGTTGACACAGCAAAAGAACTATCCTCATAACCCTTGTTTCATTTTTTTAACGAGCTTGACACAAGATCAGGAACTATGCTCGGACACCTAGTTTCATTTTTTTAAGGAGCTTGACACAGGAAAGCGAACTATGCTCCGACCAGACCCAGTTTCATTTTTTAAGGAGCTTGACACCGGAAAGGAACTATGCTCCGACCAGACCTAGTTTCATTTTTTAAGGAGCTTGACATAGGAAAGTGAACTATGCTCCGACCAGACGTCATCATAATGAACGGGAAGTGGAGGCCCCCAAGAAAGTGGCTCCGGAGGAAAGGCCGACATCTTGGAAATCAGGACCTAACGCCCCCAGGACACTATGCACGATGGTGTCATCACTGGGTAAGGGCACGGGGTAGGTGGCCACGTAGTTGATTTGCGGCGAGGCAGATGCAACTTGTGGATGAAAGCTAGGAGGGAAGGATGAGTGCGCCGGAGGGGCTTGTGGACGAACGAACGATAATTGATCGAACGTCACGATTCTTCCATCGTGTGGAAAACAAACCACATGGAAAAGTGAAGAAACAAGGGCTCCCATGGCATACACATAATCACGACCAAGGAGAAGACTGAAGTCTAAAGAACCTTGGGTAACCGAGACGTCTATATAGACGGTCTTGCCTCCCAAAGTAATAGGAAACTTCGGGAGGATCCCTAATGGCTGACTCGTTCCTCCATCAAACGCGGTGAGATGCGGCGCGACAGGTACGAGCGATGGGGAACCCAAAGCTCGCCAAGTAGTAACGGGCATGAGACTAACCGATGCTCCTTCGTCTAACACAGTGCCGGGCAGCGCTTTACTGCAAGCATAGGCGGTGACCCAGAAAGGCACATGGGACGGAAGGGGAGGGGCAGTCAAACGACTCCAGTCAAAGGAGATGACCGAACTACTTGGTGGGGGAACCATATGGTTGCCCCCCTGCTCCGAAAGAACCGAATCTAAATTCTCCGGAGAGGTTTCAGGAGAACCTTTATCAAGCTCAGGAGAATCTGAGGAGACGAGAAGAACATGAGAATTTTGCTCTTCCGAAACAGAGTGCTTGAGAGGAGGTGAACTCGAATCAACACTCTTTCCGACCAACGGCGGGTCTGGAACAGACTGGGAACAGCCAGGTTCGGGAAGAGGGGCTTGGACAAAAGAGGAATCTGAAACAATCTCTTTGTCAACAAGGGCGCGATCTACAGCTGTAGAAAGACGCTGATAACCAGCGGGAAGTGGATTCGGAGGATCAGCAAGACTTTCCAACACAGCGGAGGCTTTATCCATGAGGGGACAAAGGTGAAGGGGATGTTTGCCTTCACAAAGTCGACAGGGGATTCGAAACTTCCCTTTCTCCTTACCATTCCCAACTGATGAGGTAGCATCGCCATGATCATCAGTGGACGATGGAGGGCGGGCCAAATCGTGAGACCAAACTTCTAATACCCTGGGAATGCCAGGGCAATCACGAAGGAGATGGTCCTCCTTGCATAATCGACAAGGAAACTTGACCTTCCGCGGAGGAGCAGAAGGTGACCCGACCCGAAATTGTTGAGAAGGTAAATCCCCTCTACGGATAGAGGCGATCCCTACTAGCCCAATGGGGGTCTAGCAACAATCACACAATGCTGCCACGCATGTTCCTAGTTACAATTAAACAAGAAGTAAAGAGCACCTACTTGGATTCCTGCGCTGTCGTTGGTCGAAGAGATGTCTCCTTCGCTCCTTCGCTTCAGCTGGTCACCGTCCTCCGCGATCCCCGCGAACGGACACCTGCACACACGAAGAGAAGGCAAACGCAAGCGTAAAATCTAGTAAAAGTAACTATATGCCAGTCAGAAAAGACATAATTCACATTTATCCATTGCATAAACAAACGAGAATGGAACAATAATAGCAGTCATCTATTATTAATCAGAATAGAGAAGAGTACAACCAAATGTCCTGACGTCGATAAACTTCTTAGGAGGGATCAGTCAGCATGTATTCTCAAGCATTCACCTTTGAGGATGGTTCTCCCAAGACAAACTACTCTCTCTCTCTCACACAAATGTCACAAACAAACTTCCCAAACCAAACAATCACTTCCACTCCTAACACACCACACCTATAGCAGCAATCTGAGCACTACAAGCTCTGTACAATCCAAGCTAAGTCTAGCTATTTTCTAACCAGCTGCTCATGGTAATGGTGGAAGTTTATATAGGAGAAGGAGTCTCCTAAAAAGGTGGAAGGATGAGCTTATCTTCAAGGGGAGTAGTTGCAAAGGGTCGAACAGACATGCCATAGAAGGGAGTCGACATTCACAAAGCTAACAACCAAGCCTGGAGAGATCTGGAAGGCTGGTTGTTTGAACAAATTCGCCCAAACTGGATCAGCGCGGATTATATGGAGACTGCCGCGCTGTCAGCACATGACAATAACTGAACAAGCCATGTCAGCGCGGAAGGACACGTGAAAGCCGCGCTGTGCGTCATCGCGGAAAAGTGATGTTCTTCCGCGATGGCAGCGCACGAAATAGACTGTGGGGCGCTGGTCATCGCGGTTATTTTAGGAACAGACGCGCTGATGCACAAAACTTTGGAAAAATGGGTTTTTAGCCAGTTCAGGGATCAAACACTTAGTGATTGTGACTTCTTGGACACAGCAGGGTGACTGACAGGAAGGCAGTGATAAATTACTGTGTAACAGATGCCCCCTAAAGCATGAAGACCGAGAGAGTGGGAGGGGTGAAATGCTTTACAACACACGCCGAACTGGAACACCACCCGGAAGTACCGAAAAATCTCTGACAATCATGTACACGCAATCTAGGCATGGGCGCAGCCATCCAAAAGACATGCAAGACTGGTCCCCAGTATGGTCGCCAAATTGTTGAGAAGGTAAATCCCCTCTACGGATAGAGGCGATCCCTACTAGCCCAATGGGGGTCTAGCAACAATCACACAATGCTGCCACGCATGTTCCTAGTTACAATTAAACAAGAAGTAAAGAGCACCTACTTGGATTCCTGCGCTGTCGTTGGTCGAAGAGATGTCTCCTTCGCTCCTTCGCTTCAGCTGGTCACCGTCCTCCGCGATCCCCGCGAACGGACACCTGCACACACGAAGAGAAGGCAAACGCAAGCGTAAAATCTAGTAAAAGTAACTATATGCCAGTCAGAAAAGACATAATTCACATTTATCCATTGCATAAACAAACGAGAATGGAACAATAATAGCAGTCATCTATTATTAATCAGAATAGAGAAGAGTACAACCAAATGTCCTGACGTCGGTAAACTTCTCAGGAGGGATCAGTCAGCATGTATTCTCAAGCATTCACCTTTGAGGATGGTTCTCCCAAGACAAACTACTCTCTCTCTCTCACACAAATGTCACAAACAAACTTCCCAAACCAAACAATCACTTCCACTCCTAACACACCACACCTATAGCAGCAATCTGAGCACTACAAGCTCTGTACAATCCAAGCTAAGTCTAGCTATTTTCTAACCAGCTGCTCATGGTAATGGTGGAAGTTTATATAGGAGAAGGAGTCTCCTAAAAAGGTGGAAGGATGAGCTTATCTTCAAGGGGAGTAGTTGCAAAGGGTCGAACAGACATGCCATAGAAGGGAGTCGACATTCACAAAGCTAACAACCAAGCCTGGAGAGATCTGGAAGGCTGGTTGTTTGAACAAATTCGCCCAAACTGGATCAGCGCGGATTATATGGAGACTGCCGCGCTGTCAGCACATGACAATAACTGAACAAGCCATGTCAGCGCGGAAGGACACGTGAAAGCCGCGCTGTGCGTCATCGCAGAAAAGTGATGTTCTTCCGCGATGGCAGCGCACGAAATAGACTGTGGGGCGCTGGTCATCGCGGTTATTTTAGGAACAGACGCGCTGATGCACAAAACTTTGGAAAAATGGGTTTTTAGCCAGTTCAGGGATCAAACACTTAGTGATTGTGACTTCTTGGACACAGCAGGGTGACTGACAGGAAGGCAGTGATAAATTACTGTGTAACAGAGTCAACCGTCTTTGTCTCCAGAATCAAAACTGTTACGGACAAAGCGAACTCGTTTAACCGGTTCCAAATCCCCTGGTAAAGTTAGAACAAGTGTTCCAACACCATCGGAGACTCCGGTTACTCCAAACATTTCTGGTATCCCTGCCTTTACAGAAGAAGTTCCGCAGCCACCAAAGGACAATAGAGCTGATCCTAGTATGAAGGAAAACACTTGTATTACTGAACCAGCTCCATCTACAGCTGATTCGAAAGGTGTTATTCCCCAAACATCTGTCGCTGCAGATTCTATACCTTCTTCGACACCAGAAATATTTTACGGACCTGACGGTCTACCTCTTCCACCTGGTCTGATTGCTATAGAAGAGATTGTGGAAGATCCTCCATCCAGTACTCCATCGCAATTTGGAGTTGGAATCACCCTATATCCTTCTTCATCAGAAATTAGTCTACCGTTATCGGAAGCTCCTGTAGAATCGCTAGGAAATATTTTGGATATACTAGAAATGTCTGAACAATCGTCGACATCTAGGACTGTGTCATTTGACACAGCAACGACAGAACTTCCTGCTGTCACTCCAACAATGTTCGCCGGCATACCATCTGTCCCAACTAGCTCTCAATCGCTAGATGGGGCCCACTCAGGGGCTATTTCGACAGTATGGTCTGTCCCTGTTTGTTCATCCGGAATAATATCCAGGAACTCTTATGTTGTGTCTCAGCAAATTGATCCTTCACGGTGTCAATTTGGGCAGTGCGGTCCTCAAGGACAAACCATTACTTTCAGTACCGGATTATCGCCGTATCGCCGGATTATTGCGACTTCTGAAACGTCACAGAAAAAAAGTTATAGAGAAAATGCCACGATGACCTGTTTGGAGCAGTGAAACCCTAGAATCCAAAGCTCTGATACCAAATGTTATGAAACCAGCTCAAGAAAAGATAGAAAAGATAGATCAACGCCTTAGAATTCAGCCTCTTCGAGGGGGCAACCTCCTTTACATTACATAAATGAACAATTCTTGGATGATACAAATGACAAAACCTCCTTTCTATATATAGGAGTCTAAGGAGTCACAATATAATCCAGCCGACCTAACAATAATAATATAAAGCCACAAAAATAACAATAGAGGGATTCTATGGGGCACAGAAATAACAATATGGGGGTAATAGGGGCACAACAATATAAATAAGGGGTATAACTACAATAGTAATGGGGTAATCACTAGTATTATAGGGACCCAACATGCCCCTCTCCTTCAAAAAAGTGTTGTCCTCAACGCTTGAGTAGTTTTGGATACTTCTGCATAAAATTCTCATCCTCCCATGTGGAATCTTCAGCGGATAAGTTCTTCCACTTGATAAGATACTCTGAAATTGATCGATTTCGTAGCTGTCGAGTTCTTGTTTCTGTGACTGCTTCCGGTTCCAATATAATTTTTCCTTCCTCGTCAAGTTCTGGCAATATTGTTTGAACTGGGAGCTTGTCACCTATAACCTTCTTTAAACATGAAACATGGAAAACTGGGTGCAATCGAGAAGCTGCAGGAAGCTCCAATTTGTATGCCATAGTACCAATCTTTTCCAACACCTTGTACGGACCATAATACTTTGGTGATAATTTATTATCCTTCTTAGCTTGCTTTAGGGACATTTGCTTATATGGTTGTAGCCGTAGGAATACCCAATCACCTACATCAAAACTTCTTTCACTGCGATGTTGATCTGCCTGTTGTTTCATTCTATTTTGTGCCAACACGAGGTTATCCTTTAAGAGTTGGAGGACTTGTTGTTGATGTTCGATGTGATGTTCCACTGCTGAACCTTAGAATTTTCTCTTAAATATGATGTGATTGATGGTGGTTGTACCCATAAAGTGCCATAAATGGGGTCATTTTTGTTGCTGTATGGAAGGAAGTGTTATACCACCATTCAGCCAGAGGCAACCATTTGACCCATTGTGTCTGTTTATCAGATACAAAGCAACGAAGATATCCTTCCAAACATTTGTTTACTATCTCAGTTTGCCCATCAGATTGAGGATGATAAGATGAGCTATGAGCTAACTGAGTACCAAGACAAGAAAATAATTCTGTCCAAAAATTTCCAGTGAAAATGGGATCTCTGTCACTTACAATAATCTTTGGGTTTCCATGTAGCTTTTGAACTGTTTCCATAAATGCAGTAGAAACTGTACTGGCTTTAAATGGATGTGATAATGCACAAAAGTGTGCATACTTGGTAAGTCTGTCAACTACCACCATGATGACACTCTTTCCCTCAGACTTGGGTAAACCTGTGATAAAATCCATTGAAACCTCCTCCCAACGTTGGCTTGGAATGGATAAAGGTTGTAATAGACCCGGTGTCTTAATTGTTTCAACTTTATTTTGTTGGCAAACCAAACATTCCGCCACAAACTTTTGAATATCTGATTTAAGGCCATCCCAAAAAAATTCCTTCTTAACCCTGTGGTAAGTTTTTAAAAATCCTGAGTGCCCTCCTAAGGGAGAAGTGTGCAATTCCATAAGAATCTTTTGTTTTAGCTGGGAATTCTTACAGAGGTATAAGCGATCTTTGTACCATAACGAATCATTTTTCCAGCTAAATGTATCAGAAGTACTGAATCTTGTTGTAGCTTTCGAATAAGTGCCCACACTTCTTCGTCATTCTTCCATTCCTCCTTTGCTTCGTTTATCCAATCTGGTTGGATAATAGAAATGGCACACAACAATGCTTCCACATCCTCATCCTTTCTTGAGAGTGCATCTGCCACCACATTTTGCTTCCCTTTTTTGTAGATGATTTCAAAGTCATAACCCAACATCTTTGTGACCCACTTTTGTTGCTCTTCAGAGGATAATCTTTGTTCTAAAAAGTATTTAAGGCTATCATGATCCGTTTTTACCTTGAAGTGTCTTCCCATTAGGTAGGGTCGCCATTTCTTAAGTGCATGGAGTATTGCCAACATTTCCTTCTCATAAATAGCTTTGCTTAAAAACTTTCCCTTGATTGGACGACTTTCAAAAGCAATGGGTCTTTCATCTTGCATTAGAACAACACCAATTCCATTTCCTGAAGCATCACATTCCACAATAAAGGTTTTTGTGAAGTCCGGTGTAGCTAAGACCGGTGCTTGGCACATTGCCTCTTTAAGATGTTTCAAAGGCCTTTGTTGCTTCCGGAGTCCATGAAAATGAATCTTTCTTCAATAATGTTGTTAGAGGTGCTGCTATTCTCCCATAATTCTTAACAAACTTGCGATAATACCCTGTCAACCCAAGAAATCCTCGCAGATGCTTTATGGATGTGGGGATTTTCCATTCCTTAATGGCTTTAATTTTGCTAGGGTCTACCTTAACTCCTTCATGAGATACAATATGACCCAAATATTCCACCTCCTGGACTCCAAAGAAACATTTGGATCTTTTTGCATATAATTGTTTCTCCTCCAATAGTTGTAGCACCTTGTCAACATGTTCAACATGATCCTTCCAAGACTTGCTGTAGATTAGTATATCATCAAAAAATACTAACACAAATTTTCTAAGGAATGGTTTGAAAATTGAATTCATCAAACCTTGAAATGTTGAAGGTGCATTGGTAAGGCCAAAAGGCATGACCAAAAATTCATAATGACCCTCATGAGTTCTAAATGCTGTTTTCGGAATGTCTTCAATCTTCATTCTGATTTGATGATATCCTGAACGAAGATCCAACTTGGTGAAGTAAATTGATCCATGCAATTCATCCAGTAATTCATCAATGACAGGAATGGGAAACTTATCTTTAATAGTGAGCTTGTTGAGCTCCCTATAATCTGGACACATGCGCCATGATCCATCCTTCTTGTGCACCAATACTACTGGAGCTGAGAAAGAACTTTGACTCGGTTGAATTATACCAGCCTCTAGCATTTCTGCAACCATACGTTCAATTTCACTTTTTTGGACATATGGATATCTGTACGGCCTGATGTTTGGAGGAACACTTCCTGGAATCAGATGAATAGCATGATCATGATCACGCATAGGTGGGAGACCTTTGGGAGTCTCAAATACCTTGGAATGATTGTCCAGGACTTTTTGGAGATCTGGAGAAATAGATGATTCCAATGTGGAAACATCTAGCGAACATAATTGTGCAATTACACCTCTTTGCTCCTTTTTTAGAAGCTTTGTCATGCCATTAGAGCTGATTATCTTTCCTGGTTTCCCTGCAATACCCCTTAATTCAACTTCCTTTCCTTCCATAGAAAATTTCATGAAAAGTTCTTGAAAATTAAAAGCTATTGTAACCAAGGATTGTAGCCATTGGACTCCTAGTACAACATCAGCACCTCCCATTGGAATGGAAAGCATTGGGCTAGTCAATACATATTCTCCCATGGATAGCTTGATATTATGGCACTTTCCAGAACAATTTATTGTTCCTCCATTTGCAATCATCACTTGACACTCTGGTGCTGGATATAGGAAGCAATTCAATTCTTTTGCTACCCTACAATGAATAAAATTGTGGGTGCTTCCTGAATCAATCAACACTATTACCTTTTTCTTCTTGATTTGTCCTTCTATCTTGATGGTTTGAGGAGTGGTAATTCCCGCCAATGCATTACAAGATATGGTCGGATTTATTTGTTCTTCATCTAGGCTTTGTTCCTGGAATATATTCTCTTCTTTTGACCTTTCTTGCTCCTTTTCTTCTTCCTCTTCACAATCTATGTAGAATAATTTCTTCTCAGCACACTTATGACCTTTTGTGTATTTGCTATCACAATTGTAACAAAGCCCTTTTGCTCTTTTTTCTTCCAATTGTTGTGGTGTCAACCTTGTAGGTTGTGGAAGACTATGGGCAACAACACTTCCGTCTTTATAGTTGTGAATGGTATGCTTCCTAGTTGCCATAATTTTGCTTTCCATTTTTCTTGCTAACCTGAATGCCTTCTCTAATGAATCAGGTTCCCAAAGGCGCACATCATGTTGGATATTATCCTTTAAAGACCCTATGAACACATCAATCCTATGCTCCTCTGGAATATCTTTTACCCTTATGTTCAATTTTTGGAACTCCTCAATGTGCTCCATTATTGAACCCTTTTGTTTGAGACTTATCAATTGGCTAAAAAAAGTGTTGCTTTTTGTATCCTCATAATGTGCTATCAATTCTTCCGTAAAAATTGCCCAAGTGATAAATTGTTTACGAGAACAAAGCCATTGATACCATACAAACTGATTTGGTTCCAAATATAAAGTTGCCATATGTACCTTTTGTGTGTTTTGCACATTATTGAGATCGAAGAATTGCACATTATTCTTCGATCCAACATTAGCGTCTATGGAATCATGATTAACATTTCTTTTGTTCTCATCATGAGTTTCCTTTACTACCTTTTCACCATTAGTAAATATTTCTTGTAGAAAATTAGTCAAATTTCTCTTCAAATCTGCCATGCCTGTCTTCAAATTTGTGTTCAAATCTATCTTCAAATTGTACATCTTAGCTTCCATGCCATTCATCTTAGCTTCCACGCCATTTATCTTAGCATCTGTTAACTTTTGTGAGCGTGACATTTGTTGCACTTGTTCTTGTAATTTTGATATATCATGTAGCATTTCTTCCTCTTCTTCATGAGTCATGCTAGAGCTTTCAGGTTCCTTACTAGGTGTTTGCATTTTCTTTCCTCGGGGCATTAGTTACCGATAATAATGCTCTACTATGCCATTTGAATTCCTTCAAAATAAATTTTCAAACCAAGCTTAAGCAAAAATTTAAAAAAATCTACACACCTTTTTTCACTTTGTAGGAGCTCGATATTGCCTCTGATGTATCTCTGTACTTTCCAGTCATCTAGTTCTAAACTTGTGACCTGTAGTATCTCTCTGTGTCCTCTTTCCAATGCCACAAGTTTGACCCAAATTGGATTCTCCAAGGAAGAGTTATGCGAAATCTCCCACAGTGACTTGATTATAGACTAGTTCAGTAGAGCTAACTTGTACGACGTGCCGCGAGTCACTGTTTCGATATTTGGATCTAAAAAACACCCACAAGAAACTACAGTCCGTCCTATTTCTGTACCTTTTTATGAAATTTCAATCCGATCCTCAGAGAGAAAGTTATGACGATTTTCCCGAGGTCACCTGTTTTGAATGTAATTCAGGAGTCTGCAAAAAGACCAACTTCCTCAGATCATATCTCCGAAAATATTGTGTGAAAAGCTCTGAAATTTGGACCCAAGGTTCAGCGTCAATTCTTCTCAAATGGGTTTTTTTTTGCGACTTCTGAAACGTCACAGAAAAAAATATATAGCGAAAATTCCACGATGACCTGTTTGGAGCAGCGAAACCCTAGAATCCAAAGCTCTGATACCAAATGTTATGAAACCAGCTCAAGAAAAGATAGAAAAGATAGATCAACGCCTTAGAATTCAGCCTCTTCGAGGGGGCAACCTCCTTTACATTACATAAATGAACAATTCTTGGATGATACAAATGACAAAACCTCCTTTCTATATATAGGAGTCTAAGGAGTCACAATATAATCCAGCCGACCTAACAATAATAATATAAAGCCACAAAAATAACAATAGAGGGATTCTATGGGGCACAGAAATAATAATATGGGGGTAATAGGGGCACAAAAATATAAATAAGGGGTATAACTACAATAGTAATGGGGTAATCACTAGTATTATAGGGACCCAACACACAAGTACAAGCATTGCCTGTTGTATGCCAACCTCAGGTCTTTCAGGTTGTAATGCAATAGCCTCTTGTCCCTGCGACTCAACCACAATCGTCAACTAGTGGAATGACACAGGCCCAAACAGGTACAATTACCCCTCATCTTGGTCAAACAGCCAGTATTGGACAACAGCACATGGCTTCACAACCATGGCTGGTGCAATATCAGCAACCGCAATTCCAACAAGTATACCAAGGATCTGAGCAACAAATCTTTTCAAATAATGGGCAGCCGTATATTCAAAACAGCCAAAATCAACCATTCTATAATGGTTATGCCCATCAACCTTACCAAAGTTACCAGCATCAAATGCATTATGCTGGTATGCAAAGACCAACTGCTCAGGCAATTCCATCTTATCCTGGGTATGTTTCGCCAAACCTGAATCAGCAGTTACCCTTCGTGGCAACTTTAGAGTTACTGGATCTAAATCGGCTAACGAATGATCCAATTGCTTACGCCCCTTGGTGGCCAGTGATTCCACATAAACTTCCGTCAGATATTCCTAAATTTAATGGAAATCCGGGTGAAGAACCATCGAATCATGTGATGACCTTTCATTTGTGGTGTTCATCAAACACCCTAAACGATGATTCGATTAGGCTTCACCTTTTTCAGAGGACGTTAACTAGTTCGGCAGCAAAATGGTATATCGAATTACCTGGAGCTTCGTTTGACAACTTCAGTGCCCTAGCCACAACCTTTTTAACCCATTTTTAGTTACCCATAAGGTACGAAATGGGAGCAGAACTTCTTACCAATTTCAAGCAAACAACGGCCACTCACATATCCGATCATATTCATGAGTGGCGATGTCGTCGTAGAATGGTAAAAACTTATGTTCCTGATCAACTTTTAGCTGAATGGTTTATTAAGTCATTATTACCTTCCATTACAGAAGATGTGGCAAAAGGAGGAGTCGTCACTGAAGAGCAAGTTATTGCTCGTGCGCAATATTTAGACTTGATTTATACTCAGTTTGGCACGCTCTACGATAAAATTCCTGACGCTCCCAGGCCGGAATTTTCCGTTCCTCCCCCTCCTAAATCGAACAATGACTCTCATGCTGGCAATGGCGTGATTGGCACGACAGACACGAAATCGACAAAGGCTACATCTAAAAAGGCCCGTAAGATTTCTAGTCAAAATGCAAAAGAAGAACTTCTCGCCTCGGAAGTAAATGTCGTCTCAACTGATAAAGGCAAAGAAACCAAGCAACCAGGAGGCAAGAAGAAAAACAAAGGGAAGAAGAAGAAACAGGAGGAATCATCACCTGAAAAATCTTCTGCAAACCCTTCTGGAGATAAGAAACCAAGTCGTCCATGTCTAATATGTGATGAGGATCATTGGACAAGAGATTGTCCATATAAAGCTGAGCTTAGAAAATTCTTCAAGAATTCAAAAACCTCGGTGGTATTGACTGATCCGTTTCCAAATCCAGGAACAAATCTGGTTGCTAGTGACAATGCTTCCCTGTCCCAAGTGCTGATGTTGTCGGTTTCGAAACAGCAAAATGATGCTTTGATATCGACAAGGAATAAAGATTACGGGAATCCACAGCTGTCGAACAACAAGGATAAAGATCAACCTAGTAGTTCGACAACAACTTCGACAGAAGTTGCACCGCCCATCATTCCAGAGCTAACAATAAAACTGCCAAAGGGAGTAGTACACAAGTCGACATTTAATCCTCATGCCAGAGCAGCACAACATTATAATATAGTGGAAGATCTGGCCCAATCGCCATCTGCTATGTCGACACTTGAGGTACTGCAAAATTGCCCCTCCCAAAAGCAGGCTTTATTGTCAGCAATAGGTGGGATAGACCCAAAGGATTCTAATCTTGTGTCCTTTAATTACAAAAGATATGATCCTCAGTTACCAGCTCAACTAGCTTTCCTCATTCAAGTGAAAGCCCTCAACAAAACTGTTCATCGAACAATTATTGATGAGGGAGCATCTACATGTATTATGTCGATGAGTTGTTGGAAAACTTTAGGATCTCCAACCTTGTCGCGATCTTCGACAACTTGTCCTGACGATGAACCACACTGGTTGGTTCGAAACACGTCGACAAAGGTCTTTCCTCATGTGATTTTCACCGAATCTCTGCTTACAACTATTATGGATCACAGAAGCCTCAATTCAATAACATTAAAAGCATTTGGTGGATGAACATATACCCCATATGGGATTCTAAGTAACTTGCAAGTTGAACTGGGGGGAAAAACAGTAGAAATAGATGTTGAAGTAATCGAAGGAAACCTCGATTACAACATCCTACTAGGAAGGCCCTGGATATATGCTATGGTTGCCTTTGTGTCGACCTACTTTAGAAAGATTGCATTTCCTTCTCAAGGAGGAATTACGATCGTCGACCAACAAACATTTCTCCCCAATAGTTCCCAAGTTACGGGAAGCATTCCAATGATCCATGGAAGCCCCCATTCGCTTCAAAATATCGGAGTAGGCCTACTAAAAGACCCTATACTAATGGGGACTTTTGCCCTCCCGCCTCCAATAAATCTGGCGGAAGTGGTAATGGTAGGAACCTGCAATATGATATCTTCCATTCAAAAGATCTCGGAAAACGATATTAACATGGATCATCTGCGGGTATTGCCTCCAAGCCCAATAGAAATATTGTAGCAATCAATGTTTTTGGCATGGGAGGCAGACTCGAATCAATGCTCATCAAGTGTTTGGAAAGATAGGTCTAAGGAATATGGCACCCCTTCAGATCCTTGGTCGCAAGTGAATTACACGAATGAAGGAATTGTTCAGTCAATGATAATTGAAGGGGCGCCATGGGAAGATTACCACCATCGTTCCCATCTTCCGGATTGTCAAGAAGATACTCCTGATGACCTTCATCATCCTTCAGTTTTTGATTTCCTATCAAATACTGTAAACACGGTGGATTCCGAGCGAAACTTGTCCAATATTGAAGAGACTATCGCCATAAATATCTCGACCAAAACAGATATTGTAGAGAATATTTATGTTGGCAAATGTTGTTCTCCTTCAGAACTGGAAATATATAACGCTCTTTTTCGCGAATTCAGAGATGCCTTTGCTTGGTCATATGATGAAATGACAGGCATTGACTCGAGTATAGTTGAACACGAAATAAAGATGTATCCATATGTCAAACTAGTACGACAACGGCTACGACAGGTGCACCCCAAGAAAGCCGCTGCCATCAAGGCAGAAGTTGAAAAACTTCTCCATGCTGGTTTTATTTACCTGGTTCCTCTAACCGATTGGGTATCGAACATTGTTCCTGTGATGAAAAACAAGGAACGATTAGAGTGTGTGTCGATTATAGGGATGTAAATCAAGCTTGTCCGAAAGACAACTATCCTACACCCTTTATTGACCAGATAATTTGTGAATGCGCCGGATGTGAAATCTTTTCATTTATGGATGGATTCTCCGGGTATAATCAAATAAATATCCACCCACAGGACCAGTCAAAGACTGCATTTATTTGTCCGTGGGGCACATTTGCATATCGTAAATTACCCTTTGGTTTAAAGAACGCAGGGGCAACATTTTAGAGGGCAATGAATTATGCCTTCCATGAAATCAAAAACATTGTTCAACCATATCTCGATGACCTTCTGGCTCATTCGCGAAAGCGGACCGATCATCCGACAGCATTTGACAACAATATTTCTACGTTGCCAACACTACAAGATACAACTCAATCCACACAAATGTATGTTCTGTGTCAGTTCTGGTCGTTTGCTTGGCTTTGTAGTCTCGAAGGACGGGATCCATCTCGACCCCTGTAAGGTTCAGACAATCATAAATTTACCTCCACCTTCAAATTTGCTTCAGATTCAGAAACTCCAAGGGAAAGCAAACTTTCTGCGGAGGTTCATTCCAAATTACGCCGAACTTGCTAAAGGTTATACACGTCTATTGAAAAAGGAAGTACCCTTTGTCGGGGGCATTGATTTCATGACATGTAACCCCACCTCGACCGGGGGGCATGGGTATATCATAGTCGTAGTAGACTATTTTACCAAATGGGCCGAGGCGATGCCTACATTAGATAACACTGGTGAAACAACTGCCCTTTTCTTTTTCAATCATGTAGTCGCTAGATTCGGCATTCCACAGGCTATAGTCAGAGATCATGGATCGCATTTTCGCAATCACATGATGGTCGAATTGGTTGCCAAATTGGGGTTGTCCCACGACAGCTCTACTCCATATTACCCGCAGGCCAATGGACAAGTTGAAGCAATCAACAAAGTCCTGAAGTGGATGCTGCAAAGGATGATTGGAGTCCACAAAAGGAGTTGTCACCTGATCCTGTACTTAGCCTTGTGGGCATACCGAACATCGGTAAGGAATGCAACCGGATTCACCTTTTCAACTGGTGTATGGCCTAGAAGCAATCTTACCAGTTCAGTGTGAAATCTCGTCTCTCAAACTCGCAGTCGACCTTCTCCCTGGAACTTCAGAAGAGGAGGCTCGTTTCTTGGAACTAATCCAATTGGATGAAACCCGTCGTGATGTTGCATTGGCTAACGAAGCCCATAAGAAACGAGTCAAGGCGCAATTCGACAAGAATGCCAAACCCCGTGTCTTCTCAGAAGGTGACTTGGTCTTACTTTACGACCAGGAATCCGATAAATTGGGAGCAGGTAAATTCAAGTCTTTGTGGATGGGCCCTATATTGTTAAGCGTGTATTAGCAAAAGGAGCCTACGAGTTAATGGATTATGATGGGATTCCATTAGCGCAACCCCATAACGGGTTGTACCTTAAGCGTTACTATGCATGATTCAGTGTGGTAACCCGTATGCTTTTGTTACATTTTTGTTTTCGCTGAGAGTAATCGTTTTGGTCAAGTAATCCACTTTTTACATTTGTCGCAAATGTCGAACCTATTGGAATCGTTTATTGGATATGCCGACGGGGCGAGTCGTAGTTCACGGAACCTATCTTCTGTGGCCTGGGCCATTTTTGATCCAAGCGGTGAGTTAGTAAGTTTCAGAGGGGTATGTATTGGTCGGTCAACAAATAACATCGCTGAATATAGCACGTTGATAGAACTTCTCTCTGATGCCATCACACATGGCATAAGCCGACTTGTCGTCAGGCTAGACTCACAGCTCGTCATACTACAACTCACTGGTATCTACTCCGTCCAAAATCCAGCTATCTATCACATGTTCCTAAGGGTCAAGATTTTGGAAAGGCAATTTGATTTCATTCAATATCAACGTATTTCCAGAAACTTAAACACATTAACAGACTTATTGGCAAATTATGTGTTAGATAGACATTTGCAACATTTATAAAAAGAAGCATTTCATCAGTATTTGCATCAGGATCATGTAACTTAACCAAAATAAAACTCCGAAAATCAAAAATATATATAACTGTTTATGGTTTACACATAATGTTCTGTAACCAAGACAAAATTGGTCAAATGACCCAAAACTCAAAATGCTAGGGGGCACCCTAGTCTAATGATGCTGGTGATAACAAGTCACCGCCTGTGTAATCATGCGTAAAAGCCTAGTCCATTGACTCGGCACGCCGGTAGTATGTTGCTGTAACCTCAGAGGCAGCTCGTCAGTCCTCACATCTGGAATACCAAGAGTGAGGCCTTTGACCTGATCCTATAATGCAGAAAGAGTCTCGACCACATCAAGGTCGCGAAGGATAGCCCTTCCCACAGCCTCTCCTGCTGGGGCGGCAGCTGGCACTCTCAGGCGTACTACTGGCCAGACTGGTCCAACATCTGCATGAGCACATGAGTTTTGATTAGTCCTAATAGAAGAAAGCACAAGAACATTATAAAAGAAACGATAAATGGAGATATGGTCAGAGAATTTACTGATGACACCCCACTGCTCGCCAGCAGGCAGTACCAAATCCGGATCACCCCGGAAATCCATACCAGCATATGGATACTCGGAAAAAACCATCTCCTGACGGTTGAACCACTCGAAAAAGGTATCAGAAAAGGAAACCTGGGACTGACCAGCATGTCTGGCCATAAGGTCGACCCATCTCTACATCTGTGGCTCAATCAGTGGAGGTAAACCAAGTGAAACATACTGCGGCTGCATCAGCGGGATCTTTTCCAAGGCAAAAGTTGTCAAGATAGAACCATGTCCAAAGTTCTTCAATCTTCCATTTTTCACCTTGGTCAGTTGTTCTTTCATCATAAAGAGTACTGCATCACACGAGTTGAACACCTTTGGTTCAAGGCATTCCAAGGCGTACTGCATATAAGACCTGTTGGCCACGTGAAGTGCCACACTACCAGCCATTCTAGCAAAAGTGAACAGAATGGTCCTCAGGGACCTGTCAGTGACATCTCAGATATTGATCTTGCCGTCCTTACTCGGCTGAGATCCCTCTCTGCAATACCTATGAATGTAATCTCTCACAGATTCACCCCCACGGGCCGAACCTGATAATGAGATAGGGGCACCCCGCCTCGATAAGTCGGTCAAAAAATAGATGTCCACGACAGTCAAGGGGATGGACTTGCCCCTAATCTGGAACACCTGGGTGGTAGGATCCCATGCATCGAGAAAATATTGCAATAGGTTGATTTGTTGCCTCATGTAAGAGACGCAGAAAAACTTGAACAGGCCACAGTTCCGCAGTGCATTTACCGTAACCGGATCATGTAAAGCAAGCATGTCCTCTTCTTCATGCTCACGTTCTCGCCATGTAACAGGCATTTTGCTCCAATGAATCTCTGAAACAAACAAGAGAAGAGTCAAGATCCTGATTTGGTGAAAAACAGGCAAAAATTTCCATGAAAAACTGTGCATAAATTTCCCTCTTTGCGCCCATCGCACCCCCAACAGTGTTCTGGGTGGGATGCATGTTGACTGGCCAATGGCCAAGTCAGCATGCATCACACCTTTCGATATAGAAGAGGTGCGATGGAGCCAGGGCGAGTTTTTCAAACCCTAGAGGCTTAGAAAAACCACAAAACATGCTCAGAATTAAAAAAGGAAAGGATGAAACTGAAGAGCTCAGGTTTAGCTCCTACCTGGTCCAGACGACGCCAAGAATCATCCACAGAATCTCCCAGAATCAGCTAGTGAAAATCAAGGGGGAAAGCACCTCCAAAGCTCCAACAAACCAAAGTTCAAATGAAATGGTAAAATGAGAGGTAAAAAGCACTTTTAAATTACTTTTCACGTAATTAAAGAAAAATATTAGTGTTTTAACTCATTTTTCAAACATATATTGTTCGTTTCTAACTAGTTTGATGAAGTAATTGAGCAGGCAGTACAACCTTTGAAAGAAAAAAGTTGTCAATGGTAAAATCAATCAATGACCATTATATCGAGCAGTTTTAACGCAGAATTCAAGCTCGCTAAAAAATAAACATAAGCAATGAGCAAATGTTCCCCCAGAGTTTAAGCTCATTAAAAAATGAACCATTTTCCGGTAAATAACTCATGAATGTATTATCATCAGCCTTTTGAAGCCTAGGTCGTGTTCTCATCATCACCTCCATTTGGTTGTTTACCCTTTTTGAGGAACAACTGCGAAGAGTGATCCTGTTAGCCATCCTTGTGACGCTGCCGTGATTGGAAAATTCCAAACCTTACCTGGAATTAGCTGCTACCCGAACTTATCACTCGTTCCTCAAAAAACGAGTCTCCTTTAAGCTCTTTTCAACTGACTCGTAAAATATGAAAAGATTGCCGAGCAATTGGCCTCTCCAGCTCGTTAAAGTGATTGGAAGTGCTATCCCTCCTTTAGATTTTAATCTTTTTGGACTTGAGGGATTATTACACAAAAAGATCGAGCGCTTGTTTTGTTCGGCTCATTAAAAGTACCAAAAATTCATCCCTTTCGTATTGTTTTATACTTTTTCGGACTCAAGGGATTATATGACGAAAAAGGATTATTGGAGTTTTCTTTACGTCCCTTTTTTAGACTCTCTAAAATTGAAAAGGACCGAGTTATCCTTGTCATTAAACTAGTTAAAACCGAATAGCGACAAACTTGTCCATATAGACAAGAATGAGTTTCACTATCGCTAGGCTTGTTAAAACATAGCGATGGGTTTTCCCGAAGGGCAAATTATAGAACAAGCATATGTTATCCTCCTCAAGCTTGACAAGAATAAAGAGGTACTGGTCAGCAATGACTAGGGAAAAATTGGGAAGAAAACTTGAAGAAACTTTATTGGTTGCAAGTCGCTCTTGAACATGACACTTTCACTCCGCATCCGAGCCGGGTTGGGTTGTTCCGTTCACTGGTCATATCACCATGGGTCCATCACACCATCCATATTTGGGGTTAACGCTACCAATCCATCATGTCAGTGTCACCGATATGTTCAAGAGAAGTCGCTTAGAGAATTCACCTGTGTCTCACCCACTGCAATACATTTACGCTCCATTCTTTCATGACCGCCACCCTGAACCTTATATCACCAGATCGTTTTCACCTCCATTAAAATCATTTGCTCCGTTCCGTGTCATTGATGTGGGATTCACTAAGGCCATCCTATGACGGATCACTTCTTGTCGACATCAGCTCATTATCCAAGAAGTCGATCTAGGAACAACCCTTTCAGTACTTTGAAGCTTGCATGCCTCAATGGCAAGTTTCTCACTTCTGGCGACGGGTTTACATCAATGGCCTTCGACCGAAAGATTTTGCGTGGTGTTCGATGCCAAGTCCCTTTATTCACACCACGTGAATTGTACTGTAGTACCTTGAGGGTCATCATCATTATCGGTGATTCCTCTCGCGCCTGTTAACAACTTACATCATGGGCTGATAATCAGGCGATGTCTTTCCATGTTCGACTCCAGAACATCTCTCACATGGATCGACTTGTACTTTGAGTGAAGATCGAACGAGATTGAAGACCCTGGATCTAGTTTCATCCATCCGGGCTGTGATATATATTCAGGAAAATAAAGACATCAAATGTACATCATTACTGCACAGATAATCATCCAACCTAAGGGATGATGGCTCTACCAGAATCATCAGTCTACACTCAGACGATTGTCTATCTTATGTACATGAAAATGAATTTATAAAGCTGAGCATGGGAATGCCTGCCTCAGCTAGAGCATGAAAATATTATGAAGATAATGTATTGTATTGTATCTTATTACAGGTTGCCTTCCAGCTCGAAAAAACTTCAGATCCTCATGATAAAGCATTTCACCCGACATCAACAGATTAACGACCTCATGCTTTAAGGGGCAACTGTTATAGACATTTTTGGGCAGTGCAACCCCAATCATAAATGTCCATAAACAAAGGGCTCTTAAGTCCCTAAAAGTGTTGTTCCAACCTCTAAAAGAACAAGGTCAACTGATTACATCTTCTCCCAGAAGTTCTCCATGAAAAACTACTTAGAACTGGTCAAAACTGGACCATCTCACCTGCTCCATGGTCAAAGTGCACTGCATCCCACATAAATACACACGGGAGGTGCGATGCATACTGAAAATCCATTCTATGGGGTGCGATGGGTGAGAATGGACAAATGGCAGGGTCAATCTGCAAGGTGGAGGATCATGGAATCTTCCAGAAACTTCTCCTATGACACTTGCCTCTCTGCATTCGCCCAGGGATGAGTAAGAGATCATCAATCTCCAAGTGGAATCAAGAACTATCAGAGAGAGGACACTAATCAAATCTCAAAAGCTGACTCACCCCCCTTGCAAACATCTATATATGGATCCCTCATCCCAAAGATCCAAAGGCTGGAATTTTGTATCTTGTAAGGAAGTGCTGCTGGTTTCTTGGTGCAACATCATAGTGTTGGGTGATCTAAGCTTTTCATGAGGTGAAGAAGGGCTTTCTTGCTGAGAGGATGATGCTGGGTCAGAACAATTGGTTGTAATCCTCTTTGCTATTCTTGATTATTAATAAAGCTATTCAAGTTTTCCTCCACATTATTGTATGATTGATGATATATGCATTTGTGTGGTCAATATATATATGGTCCTATATTGTTTATGATAGTAGATCTATGTTCTTGGATAATGTTATGCTGCTTTGATTCTACAGGTGCTCTTTGAAGCTGGGTAGACGAGGAAGTGAGTGGCAAAGATCTATCAGAAGGGAGAGGAATCAAGTAAGGAACCAAGCGCAAGACAGAGGTTGGTCTCCTTCTTTCCCCTGTTATCTACTTCTCATAAAGGAAAACGAAAGTGGTTTTAGTTTGTTTGTTTCTAAGGTAGCTACCAGCCTTAGTGGGACTAGCAGCTTTGCATAGACACTAGATTTCGCGATAACAAGTTCTCTTCCAGAAAAGTTTGTTACCATACAAGATATTCAGTTTGACTTACCATTTGAACATAGTCTATTTAGGACCAAATCTGAAAGTTTTGTTGATCAAATTGTAATTGATAAATCTGTACTCCAACCCTATAAATCTATAGGTCCATCTGTTGAACCATATTTTGATCAACAAACCCTCTAAAACTTTTACAAGTTACAAGATCTTGTATCAGTACTTGATCAAGTTGTACATCAAGCCTATATTCAACAATCTGTTGAACTTTTGTCCTTCACTATTGCAACATATTCTCTTGCTTCCCAATCCATTCATCCTACATCAATTAGTCCTACCCCTTTTATAATCTCCACTATTTCTCCAATAGTGTCACAGACAGTGACCCAACCTATCCCAAGAACTCCTACATCTATAACTCCCATAAGACCATCCATTATTCAACCCAACATGGCTACTCGTTATGCTCCCTTGGTCTTACTTGGGTAGTTGCATCTTATGCCCCAAGATTATCAAACCATAATTCCTTAATTTGATTCCACTGGTGCTATTGATGCACAACAACATATAGATAAAATGAACAATTTCTTTGATCTTCAGGAAGTGGATGAAAGTGATGTAAAGATGAGACTTTTTTCCCAGAGTTTGGGTGGAGAGGTAAGAAAATGGTTTAAAAATTTAGCAGCAGCTATATAGCTGACCTTGATGCCTTCTATCAGTCTTTCTTAAATAGGTGGGAAACCAAAAATAATCCTCTTCAGATTCTGAATGAATATAAAAACCTAAAGAGAGGACCTAATGAGACTATGGAAGAATATTGTGATAGGTTTAATAAAGTTTATAATGCAATTCCACCTGCTATTAAACCTCCCCCGGGCTTGGCCCTTATACATTTCCCTGAAGGATTTGATGTGGATATGGCATATCAACTAAGAGAAAGAGACCCTACTACCTTAGAGGAAATGCAAGCTAATGCCCTTAAAGTTGAGGCTAATTTATTAGCCAAAAAAGCAAAATTAAAAACTGAAAGAAGGGTTACTATCAAAGAGGAACCTTCCTCTTCTTCTCCATCTGATTATAAAATAGATAGTCTACTTAGAACTATGGAGAAGATGATGGATAGGATAAGTATAATTGATAGGGATCCTCCTAGAGAAAACCAACATGCTCCCCAAATCAGAAATCCTAATTTTAGGAGAAACCCACTCCAGATCAAATTAAAGGACCCAAAAAGTCAAGATCAATAGGTTAGACCTCCATTTCAAGATAACTATATAGATGAGGAGGGAGAAATAGTTGAAGACATGAATGATACACAAATCATAATGGGAGTAAATGACAATGATTCTACGTTTCTTACTCAAGAGGAACAAGATGTTTTCCTACTGTCACGGGATGAAATAGATCCCCAAGAACCAGAAGAGTATAAGAAAGGTTTTGAAAATGAAACTATGGAAGTCCACAAGCAATATAATCTAAGGAGTAGGAAAACACCTTATACTCTCAATAAAAAAGTAGCTAATACACTTGTAAAGAAAAACCTTGACATCCTTGCTAAAATGAATGTTGAGGCTCCAACCCAAAAAAGATCTGATACTGTATTCAAACCAACTCAATCTGATAGTCCCTCCATTAGTCAACAAAGAGACATTTCCCATTTGGATGTGGTTGAAAAATAGGATGCCATCAATTTAAACAAAACTCAAACATCATTTAGTATAGAACATGAATTGGCAAAGCTTAAAATATCCATTCCTTTAACAAAACTTATGAACAAAATTGCATATAGATCACAAGTAATGAAAGCCTTAAGTATAGGAGAAGATACAGATACAGTCAATGTATCTGATGATCAACCAGAAATATTGTTTGGGCCTGAAGTCGATGGTAAACTCCAAGATGGAGATGTACCTCCTTTTTACATTAGCTTAAACATTCATGATAAAATTTTACATAATGCAATGCTTGACTTAGGGGCCTCTCACAATCTCATGCCTAAGGTTATCATGGAAAAATTGGGACTAGATATCACTAGACGATACAAGGATCTGTATTCGTTTGATTCAAGTAAAGTAAAATTCCTTGGGCTTATTAAGGATTTGTGTGTCAACTTAGTGCAAATACCAGCCAAGAGCTTGGTAATGGACATAGTTGTTGCTGACATACCCCCTAAATATGGCATGTTACTGTCTCGCTCATGGGGAGCTAAACTCCAAGGAACCCTCCAAATGGATATGACCTATGCTACAATTCTAGTGTTTGGTCAGAATAGGAGACTATATAGGGAAAAATTCATGAAACTTATGGTTACTAGTGAGGATAAACCTCACAATTATCCCTTATATTTAGTCCATTTGGACCTTGATTCTATTATTTTGTATAATGATGCAAATATTCAGAAACAAATTCCCAATGCAGAAACTGACTTTTGTCAGATTGAGGAATGCAAAACAGATATTAGAGAACATGATAAACAAGATGAACCTTTATGGAATTTAGGTTTTGATGGGGTTGTTAGTAAAGAAGGATTAGGGGCAGGCATATAGGTTTCAAATGCACAAACTTGTCATTCATAAGGACATTCATATAAGCTAAATTTTCAATGTATTAACAACATAGCCAAATATGAAGCCTTAATTATAGGGTTGCAACTTTTAAAGAAGCTAGGCGCCAAGATAATTTCAATTCATGGAGATTCTGAACTAATAATAAAATAGATTAAAGGGGAATATTCTGCCAAACACCCAAGGTTGTGGGCCTATAGGAATGTTGTATTAGATTTCCTGGAATCTTTCATTGAGAATAGTTTGTTTTTGGTCCCTAGAGGTCAAAACATCCTAGTTGATGGTCTTGCTACTTGAGCTAGTACCTATAAAATGCCATATTGTCCTAGTCACCAATACACTGTTGAGGTGAAAAATAGACCTATTGTACCTGCCAATATTAGATACTGGCAAGTTTTCGGAAACGATGCACAGATTGAAAGTTTTTTTACAATCAAAAGATGAGTTTGAATGTGCTAATATAGACACAAAAGTTGACTTAGAAGATAATGTACATACTGGTGTGACTAAATTAGAATTGAAAGAAATAGATCAAGAAAAAAAAGAATCAGAAATTTTACAGTTAAAAGACAATGTTTTTCCTAGAGGATTAACCCCTTGAGAGGATTTGTTTGACTTTAATGACATAGCCAAAAATCCTAAAATCGAACCTACTGGAGATGAAGTTGAAGAATGTAACATTGGAATTGAACAAGAACCCAAGATGATTAAATTATCCAAATCTATAACCCCAGCCAAAAAGCAAAAGTACATAAACTTGTTCAAAGAGATGTGTTTGCATGGAGTTATGAATATTTGAAATCTTATGACACCAGCATTATACAACATAAGGTTCCCTTAAAATAAAACCATAAGCCTTTTAAGCAGAAACTAAGGAGAATCAACCCAATGCTCATGCTTCTAATTGAAAAAGAGGTCAAAAGAATGTATGATGCCAAGATCATAGTGCCATTGAGTTTTTTTTTTTTTTTGCATGTGGTTCACGAGCACCCTGGTTAGTGAGTGATCACTACGTCCACGGAAAAATCTGGGTGATAGTTGGGCTAAATCGCCCCTCAGCCTACTGCAAGACCTGCCCCAAGGGCTTCAGGTGGATTCGACCCAGTGACCTCCCAATGGCGAGGCACGGTTTTTGACCAACTGAGCTAACCCTTGGGGCTATAGTGCCATTGAGATATTCTAAATGGGCATCTAATTTAGTTCCAACTAGGAAAAAGATTGGAGAAATCAGACTTTGTAATGATTTCCGAAATCTTGATAAAGCCTCCTTGAAAGATAACTACCCTTTGCCTAAGATAGATCACATTTTTCAGAAGGTGGTTGGATCTAGTAGAATTTCTCTTTTAGATGACTTTTTTGGTTACAATCAAGTCCTAGTACATCTTGAAGACAAAGAAAAGACAAAGTTTACTACACCTTGGGGCACTTTCATGTATGTGAAGATGCCTTTTGGCTTGATGAATGTTGGTTCCACTTTCCAAAGAGCAATGTACTTTACCTTTTCAAATGAAATGGGTTGATTTATAGTCATATATCTTGATGATATCCCTGGTTTTTCGAAAACAGATGAGGAACATTTACTCCACCTAAGGAGGGTCTTTGAAAAATGTAGGAGATTTGGTATTTCCATGAACCCAAAGAAAACATTGTTTGGTTTAAAAGAAGGAAAACTACTAGGACATATCATTTCAAAGGAGGGAATCAAAATAGATCCTAGCAGAATTAAAGCTATATTAAAAATAAACCCACCTAGAAATGTAAAGGAAGTTCAATCTTTCATTGGCCAAATCAATTTTTTGAGGATATTTATTCCTAATCTAACATAGCTTCTAAGAAATATAACAAACATGTTGAGAAAAGATATAGAGGTAAAGTGGAATATCGAGGCTAAACAATCATTTGATAAAGTAAAACAAGCCTTAACCCAGGCTCCTGTGTTGATCAACCCTGCTTTTACAAAATATTTTATGATTTTCTCATTTGCTTCTGAGCATATTGTTGTTGCAGTTCTCTTAAAGAAAAACAATGAAGGGCATGAACAACCTATTGCTTTCTTTAGTAAAGCCTTAAGAGATATTGCATTGAAATACAATATCATGGAAAAACAAGCTTTTGCTTTGGTAAAATCAATAAAAGATTTTAGAGTTTATATCCACCACTCACATATAATTGCCTTTGTTCCAAATGCCGTGGTAAAAGACACACTAACCCAAAATGACTCTGATGGGAAAAGAGGTAAATGGCTTGTCATTACCTTAGAATATGACATTGAAATCAAACCTACCAAACTCATTAAAGGTTAGGGTTTACCTAAATTGATGGCTGAATCTAATTCAAATGCTTTGGATATAAATTTCTAGCTATACTCAATGAACGAGAAGAGCAGGCGACTCCACAAGTACCATAAGCTTTTGCTACATCTCCCTGGTATGCATACCTTATTTTTGTTCTACATCATTTACAAGCTACTCCCTGGTATGCATACGAAAGCTAGATTTCTTAAACTCAAAGCTATGAAATTTTGTATTTTAGACAATTATTTGTATTGGAAAGATACTGGTGGAGTTTTACTAAATTTCTTGTTGAAAGATGAAGCAAATAAAGTGATGCAGGAATTTCATGAAGGAGACTATGGTGGACACCTATATTGGAATACCACTGCCAATAAGATCCTAAGAGCAGGTTTTTATTGGCCAACCTTATTTGCTGATGTCCAAAAGAAAGTCACCTCATGTCATAAATGCCAGATATTTGAAGGTAAAAGGAAACTACTGCCTTTACCCTTAAAGCCCATATCAGCTAAAACTCCTTTTCAGCATTGGGGTAGGGATTTCATAGGAGAAATTCACCCTTCCTCTTCAGCGCAACATAAGTGGATTCTTACATCCACCAATTATTTTACCAAATGGATTGAAGCTATACCTACTAGGCAAGCCTTTGATGCAGTAATCGTTAAATTCCTAGAAAATAACATTCTTTCAATATTTGGATGTCCTAGGAAAATCATTACAGATAATGTTGCAACATTTAAATCAAAGAGGATGGTGGAATTTTGCAAGAAATATCAAATAACTTTAGGACATTCTACAACCTATTACCCTCTGGGAAATGGACTAGCAGAATCTTCCAACAAAAGTCTGGTTAATATTATCAAAAAATTGTTGTAGGATAACAAGAAATCATGTCACAATAAGCTAGTAAACGCATTATGGGCAGACAAACTTACTACTAATAAATCAATTGGCATGTTTCCATACCAATTAGTTTATGGCATGGATGTTGTTTTTCCAACTTCATTGGGAATTATTGTTTTGAAAATGATGTAAGAATTGTAGGTTGAACCAAATGACCTACAAAGAAGAATAAAACAAACAATTCAACTACAGTAGTCAAGAGAGGAAGTTCACAATAGGACTCAATATATCTAGGAAAGTATTAAGAATATACATGACAAAAGAACTAAGGCCAATCATTTTTAGATAGGCAACCATGTTTTGAAATGGGATTCAAGAAGAGAAGAAAAGGGCAAGCATGGCAAATTTGATAATTTATGGATGGGACCTTACATAATCCATGCTTATAGGGGAAACAATGCATTTTTTTCCTGAAGGACATGGATGGAATAGAGCTACTTGGTGGACCTGTCAATGGTAGGATGTTGAAACATTATGTTTTTCAGGAATAGAAGCACTTCTCATCACATTCATTGTAGATACCATTTTCTTTGTACTGTTATGTTTGGGGTAGCTTATGTCTGAAAGTTGAAGCCTGTGGAGAAGGCCCTGAGCTTTTAGTCATGTTTGCCACCATAACTACAACAACAACAACAACAACAAAAAATCAGATGCAGTAAAACACTAAAGAGGAGGATTCAAGGCTACTAGTCTACTGTTCTTGACACCTCACAAGGAGAGTGCCATCCCCAGCTGGAGCCACTGTTAGGGTCCTATGATTCATAGGATCAAATGATGATTGAATGTTTTCTTTTAGCATATCCAATTGTAAATAATATTGTGTATTACAAATGATTTCCAAAAAAAAAAAGATATATAAATTCAAATAAAAAAATGAAAAGATGGTGTATATAAAAAATGGAATAGAAAACGGAAAAAAAAAAAGATGAAAAGAACCCCATAAAAAAAAATAGAACTTAAAGTGATGCAAATTCAAATGCCACTACCAAATATATGCTTTGATTTTCTAGAAAAAAATAATTTTTGTGTGCAACTTGTTTAAAATGCCACAACCCTGAGTCATTGTTTGGGTCATACATTGTAATGATGATCAAACAAGTTTCAATTTTTGCTAATTAAGTTAGAGAATATATTAGCCAAACTAGTTAGGTAGATTAGGTGAATAAATTAATCCAACAGTTTAATCTGGATCAATGAATTACTAGGGTTAGGTTGCAGTTAGATTAGATGAGTTTACCTTTTTTTAAAAGAAAAGAAAATAAAACAAGGGTCTGCACATCTAAATTCATCCTTAGTTAGTCAAAATTTACCCTAGTTAAATAGAGATCAAAAGGGTTGAAATAAAACAAAATTATGTTTCAGGTCGTCCTATGCTGGGCGTGAAATATAGTTTATCCAAAGTCTAGATTTTATATTGTACAGTCGCAAACGAAAAAAGTTGTTTTGTCTTATTTTATTAAGTCCTGTGCTACATCCAACTGAGGATTGACATCTGCGATTAGATCAATGGCTCCCATGGCCTTTCGCCCCCTCGCCTCTTCTATCTTTATCGGCGGAGGGGAAGGGGGGGGGGGGGGGTTCCGAAAAGGCGGTTTTCCTATTCGGCCCCATGCCTCCCTGTCAATCCCTCATTCTTTCGCACCCCCCCCCCCCCCCCCCCCCCCCCACCATACCAGATACCGCTCACACACCCCCCCGAAAAACCGCTTCACCATCATTCCTTCCCGCCAATGTTCCCCACACCTATTCTACCACTCCCTCCACGACACCTGTCCCTCTATCCACTAACCATTAAGAATTTATTTCCCTACCTAAATTACTGTTAATCTCTCTAACGTCCCCGCGCCTGCAACAAACACACTCTCAACTATAAAAACACCAAAGTTTCTTGCATTCTTTCCCCTCGTTGTCTCTGAACTCTATAGGTGTTAAAATTAATAATTTTCCCATTTGTCCAACTGGATACGAGCATAGGACTACCAGTGGACAAATCATCATCGTCATTACAAGCCACCTTTTTTAGGTTTTTCCGGTCAATTCCATAAATTCCCTTATCTTTCTTTTACTCACATTTCTGGATATGGCTCCCAAAAGTCAGACTTCCACCAATGATGAGAATCCCATGCTCCCTCCCCCATTGACCTGGATCACCTTCCCCTGGTCGACTGAGATTATAAGATCTCAAAACCAAAGTGTGAATTTGATTTTTTCAAGTTTCATAATTGGCTCAAAGATCTTCATCTTAACCATTCTGATGAAATTGGCCTCTGGGAATCAAATTTTCCCTTCTACATGTTTCCCCAAGCACACTATTTCCTGAATTCATCCTCAAATGCAGAGCTGATTACATACCAAATCAGAGAGCCATTATAGCCCCCACAAGTGAAATTTTGTTTGCAATTACCCCTTAGTCCATCCAATAGATGATGCACATTCCTCAAAATAGTGCCTCCATCCCTTTTCAATAGAAGCCCTAAATGAATTGTACCAAAAGCTAGATTTTTCCCAAAGGGCTAGAATTTTTGAGATTTTCCTACCTGAAGATACATAGTTGCCTAAGAAAAAGCCTACCTATCCCTCTTCAATGTTTCCAGAAAGAGCCAAACAAATCATATCAATGCTCTCCTATTTACCGGGTTACTATTATGATGAATGGGTAGATGAACCCATCTTAGGTTTTTTGTCAATATTTTCCACTGAAGACAATCCCTCAGTTGTGTTTGATTTCAGCCAATTTCTTGCTGATAGGATCCATGAATAATTTCTTAAACACCAAACTGAACGAATGTTCATATATGCTTATGTTATAATGTATCTATTTTTATTTTTCCAAGCAGACAAATTCCCATTTTGTTATAGACATTTTTGGGAACTGCAACCCCAATCATACATGTCCATAAACCAAGGGCTCCTAAGTCCCTAAAAGTGTTGTTTCATACCCTAAAGGAACAAGGTCAGCTGATTACATCATCTCCCAGAAGTTCTCCATAGAAAACTGCTCAGAACTGGTCAAAGCTGGACCATACAAACTGCCCAGTGCAGAGGGTGTGATGCATCCCACCTGCTCAGTGAAAAAGGGTGTGATGCATACTGAAAAGCCCTTTTGTAGGGTGCGATGAACGAGAGTAGACAAATGGCAGAGAAATTTTGCAAGGTGGATCGTCATGGAATCTTCCAGAAACTTCTCATGTGACACTTGCCTCTCTGAATTCGCCCAGGGATGAGTAAGAGATCATCAATCTCCAAGTGCAATCAAGAACTATCAGAGAGAGGAAACTAATCAAAATCCCAGAAGCTGACTCACCCCCTGCAATCATCTATATATGGATCCCTCATCCTAGATATCCAGAGGCTGTAATTTTGTATCTTGTAAGGAAGTGATGTTGGTTTCTTGGTGGAATATCATAGTGTTTGGCGATCTAATATTTTCATGAGGTGAAAGAATGGATTTCATGCTGGAGGATGACGCTGGGTCAGAACAATTGGTTGTAATCCTCTTTGCTATTCTTGATATTAATAAAGCTATTCAAGTTTTCCTCCACATTCTTGTGTGTTTGATGATATATGCATTTGTGTGGTCAATATATATCTGGTCCTATATTGTTTATGATTGTAGATCTTTGTTCTTCGATAGTATTATGCTGCTTTGATTCCACAGGTGCTCTTTGAAGCTAGGTAGACGAAGGAGAAGTGGCTAGGATCTGTCAGAAGTGAGAGGAACCGAGCAAGGAACCAAGCGCAAGACTGAGGTTGGTGTCCTTCATTCCCCTCTTATCTACTTCTCATAAAGGAAAACAAAAGTAGTTTTAGTTTGTTTGTTTCTAAGATAGCTACCAGTCTTAGTGGGACTAGCAGCTATGAGTGGACACTAGATTTCCCGATAACAAAATGGCGACTCCACTGGGGAGTGAATAGATTGTTTTCTTGTCTATATTTGTTTGTTTTATAAACTTACAGACGGAGCCTGAAATCAAGCCAGCTAGCCTTTGAACTGCATTTGCTATGCAAGTGCAAAGTAGATCAATGCTGATTCAGTCTATCTCTGGGTTTTGTTTATAAACTGAACAATTGATTTTCAAACCTTCTAATTTCCCTAGTGGTGGCTCTAGTAACCTCATTAGATCAACCCCTGTGATTTATATTTACTGAACATCACTTGCTCAGCCTAAATCCCTGAACTGAGCTACAAACTGTGACCCGAAACCCAGTTGAAGTCTCATCCTTGGACCATCGCACCTTCTCCTCTTGGGAATATGGATGCATCTCACCTCCCATGTGCAGTATGTTAGAGACTAGATTTGTCTCAGGCTGAAAAGACAAGGTTCTAGGTCCACATCAAACCACGCTCAGCCTCGTAGCTAGCCCTACAAGGACAGGAGAGGGCTCTCTCCGGGTTGATCTCGGAAAAAGACAAGCGATGGGGCTCGAGATGACTGATTTAGCAACTGATTTTAGGCTAGGTATTAAGTGCAAAGGATTTGATTTGAGTTTTTGAGGGTTTTGTGTCAGAAACAGGGAAAGGCAAACTGGGCTCGGGGATGAGGCACAGTTTCTGCAGAGTTCTGATTGGGGCAAGGAAGGCAATCGTTTTGATGCTTTAAAGTGAGTGAATGGATAGATCAGACTGGTGAGGAGCTAAGGAGAGCAAGAGAGTCTCAAGAATTCTCCTTAAACAGATGAAAACATGGAAATTTAAACAAATTCAAAGGCAGAGCATAGCAATTAATGGATTCTACCTTAATCACTCATTTGTTCAAATTCAGAAGAAAAGACAGGAAAATGATACACATAACACTAATGAACTTACAATTACTTAGAGAAGAACACCATCAAAACATAAAGCCACATGGATCCCAAACAGTGCTGCAAAACCCTGGTCTTTCCTTAGCCAAAAATGTAGAGATAGAATGTACAATGATATGCCAAAGCAATCCCAAGTGTCCAACCCTGAAAATGACTTAGAAATTACATGATATAGACTAGCCCAACCCATTCCCTTGCCTCTAGGGGTCGAGCTCATCATTCTAGGAGCTGTTTCAACCAATTCTAAACAAAGCACTAAAATCTAGGCAATCAAAACAACTTGCCTCTATAAGGTAGGAAACTGATTCATTCATTAAATTTTCACTTTTTAGTGAATGAATCCTCTAGAACAAGTAAATAAGTGCCCAAATTACATCATGTTTATCCAATTACATCAAGTTAGATAAAAAATTACATCACAAAGCAAAACTAATCAAACTGGCCGAATTTCTAAGCTGGAAGGTGAAAAATTGGGAAAAAAACCTCTGTGCGCCGCGCCAATTTCTCTGTGCGTCGCGCCACTTTGAGACTGAGTTTGAGGCACTTCCTGAAGTCCAAATTGAGCCTGAGTGTGCTTTTTGGAAATCCATGCCTATCTACTTTCCAACCTAAGTGGAATTTTTGAATTTGGTGCCCATTTCCCCCTCCAAAACTTTAATCTCCCAAGACTGCTTCTTGTGTGTCAAAATAGGGGCAGAGAGGTCATTTTTTGAGTGTTTTTGACCTCTTGAGGACTCAAAACTTGCCCAAAATTCTTGGCCATGCACCAGAAGTCATGATTTTTCATGAAAAATCCAAAAATATAAAGTTTTTTCCATTTGGAGCTTCCTATCATAAGCGCGCACCACGTGGCGCGACGCATAGGGAGAAAAACCCTGTTTTTTGTACAAAAATTTGCCAAAATGCCAAAAATGCCCCAAATTTCTTGAAATTTGGGCTGGAGCTTCTTCATTAAGTGTTATGCTGGGCTAAAGAGGCTTCGACCAATATCTGAAGACGATCAAGCTCCCTTTGCCTCTTTTGCTTCCTTATTGCCTTCCTCAATTTTGCCTTCAAATTCTTGATTCGGGCCTTGCACACCTTGTTTTGTGCCATGTAGTGGAAAGCCATGTGTCTCAGCAAAGCATGGTCCTTGTTGGCCTTGTCCAATAGCCTCTCTAAGTGCATGTTAACTCTCTCGAGATTAGACTCCCGATCCTCATTAATCTCTTGCTCCAATGACGTGAGCTCAATTCTTCTCCTTTGTGCAGCCTGGCGATTCTCGTGGATGTTCTGTAACTCCATGATTGCTTGATGATCTTCAAGCTGTTTGTTCCTCTGCTCCAAATATCTCATGGTCCACTTAGCTCTCTCCAAGTCAAGAGATAAGGCTTGGATCTCTGTTTGCTGCTCCTGGATGATCTCCCTAAGTTTGGCACTTTGTGGGCCCGTATCTGTATCATCATCATGAATGAGAATGAAGTCGATCTCTCTTTCACCTGAAGGCTCACCTGAAGGCCCCTCATCCTACATTGGCCTCTTACCTTTGTCCTGTACTGGTGGTGCTGATGGAGAAAGTGAGGCCCCTTCCACCCTGAGTGGAGATAACACACGCTTTGCCGCTGCAAACAAATGTCTGGTGCCTCTCTGATATGTGATGAATACCGTCACACTAGTGGTCTCATGGTACTCATACTGATGAGAAGGTTCACCTTCATGCTTAACCTCTGATAATCCCTGCGAAGCTTTGAAGAAGTCACGAGAGATGAAATCATCCCAAGTGATGCCCTGTAGTCCAAGCTGATGAACCACCAAAATCTTAATAAGAGCAAAATGATAGACACTGTTAAGTTGCTGCTGAGGTGTTTTGTGTTGCACAAGAGTAGTCATCCTCTCTATGTTTCGGCAAAAGAAATACGGAATGTTCATCATTCGTACCTTAGTGAAATGCATGAGCAACCTGATGTGATAAGCATAGAGACGAGAGAACCGTCCCTCACAGCTGAAATATTTCATGATCAACTTCATTAGTGGAGCATATTCATCTTTCAGATATTGGAATGGGAAGAATCCCTTGAGCTGCCTCAAGAAACCGGTTTTAATGTATGGCTCATAATGCTGTCGGTCAATCTTCTTCTTCTTGTGCCATGGTTCTCCAATGTTCGGTATGCCGGTTGCTAATGAGACATATTCTGGTGTAAGTGTGAAGGTGACACTGGCTAAGATAGCTTGATCTCCATGTAAGTGCAGCACGAATAGACGAGCTAGTTCATGATGAAATTGAACACTAGCCACCTTTTGACAAAACTCATAGCATGATTGATGCTGAAAACAAAACATGGCAAGAGGGCAGGCCTGCAATTATGTAAGGGTGATTGGTTCTTCTTTTACATGTCTGCCACTTTTATGAGGCCTCCGGGGTGCCTGTTCTTCCAAGGGTGAGTCACTTTGGGTTTCCACTTCATAGTCCGATGAATGCTCAGATGCCATGATTGCTGTTTTATCAAACTGCCTTGGAGAAAAAGATGCTAGTGTATGAACACTGTTTTGACTGCTCTTTAGAGTGCAAGGTCTGCCAGCAAAGGGAAAAAACAAATGAAATAAGGACTGTTAGGAAGGGGAAATAATAGTTAGGAATGGAAATTATTGGGAGAAATTTGATAGGGAAATATGGGAGAGGGTTTGAGGGATTTATGTATGGGAATAGGGTTTAGGGTTTGGAATTGTTGTGTAGGGTTTGAGGTGTGAGGTTGGAGGATTTGGGACAGAGCATGTAGGAGAAGGGAATAATAAACTTAGGTGATAGGGAATTAGGGATTGGTGAAGACAAGGGAAAAATGGGAAGGAGAAATGATTTTGGTGGCAAAACAGTGAGTTCTGAAACCCTGACAGCAAGTTTGCTTATGTTTATAGAAGGAGGGTTTGATATATGTGTTCACCCATTGTCATCCATAAACCACCATCACTAATCACAACATTGGATGAAATATCAAAATAGCAACACTACCTGGAAAATCCATGCAAGTTATGAGCAAATTGGTGAAATTTGAAACAATTTCAGGCTTTCAGGTGTATGCACCGCGCCACATACCCAGTGCGCAGTGCCTGTGTAAATTTACACTGGGCAATTTCTCCCAGTGTGCTGCGCTCCTCTAGTGCATCGCGCCACCTGTTGTATGCGCCGCTCCGACCAACCTTCCTCCGATTTCACCCAAGTTACTCACTTGCTCACCCAATTTACTTTGAAATTCTTCCCTTTGACCTTGGCATGTAAAATGACATTGATCCTCATGGAATTATCTTTATAAAGGCATGGAGACATGGATTTGATTTTTGATTCTCCAAAACCCATTTTTATAATGTTTTGAAATTGACACTTTTTCACAATTAATACAACTCTGTCTTTTTGTTTCCTCGATTTTTTGGTTGAAATGATGAAATTGTTGGCAATTTTTTGCAAGAATAGCTGACATGGAATTTGGCAAAGGAGACCAGGGCTGCACCTGAAGAATTCAATAACTGAAATTTTTTGAAAATTATTACAAAAAATGAAATGTCGACTTGTCTTCAAAACAGAGTTTTGAAGAAAAGTCATAATCCATCCATATGACGATGAAAATATTTGAAATGAAAACTTATTAAGAACCTCCCTCTGGCCTGTTGGCTTTATTGGACATTATGAAGACACAGCTTGTGAAACCCTAGACGTAGTGACTAAAAATAACTCTTGCTGATCAAAAGACATGAAAACCTGATTTTGATGAACATACCTGAGCCAGCAGTGCAAAGCACGAGGGGGATGAATGACAAAGCCCTTCCGTCAGATTATGGCATGCCCCTAGTGGAATGCAACTGAGTGAATCGAGTGAGACACCTAAAAATGAAATGCAAAAAGAGTTTTGATCTCTGATGGAGGGATGACCAGACTGACTCTAACACAGTAGGTGCGTTGCATCGCACTTTCCCTGTGTTGCAGGTGCGCTGATCAGACAAGACCTCTTCTGCTCTCAGATTTTGGTTTCTGTGTTCACTCTCTTCAGCTTTATTCAGGAGTTTTGCTGTCTGTGATCAGTATACCACTGTGGAAACTCCCTTCCTTTCCATCATTCTGCCTCCATTGTGCAAAGAACTGTGAATGTTTTTATGTATTGTGCGCCATTTTCAGTTCTCTTTTACAAAGAAGTAGCATAATCAAACTGTCGTCTTTTGATTTGAAAGTGTCGCAAGTGTCGTTTTCAGTCAAAGAAAATAATTCTATTGTTCTTGATGGTCGATTATACAGTTACTCTTGTATTTGATTTGAATTAGTAGTTTTTCAAGTGTCGAAAGCAATTTTCAATTCAAAATAGCAAAGTGTCGTCATTATCTTCCTTTCGTTTTTGAAGAGAAATTTGTTAGTACAGTCACTTTGAAAAGATAATTCAGATTTGTACATAGCATTCTTCTTGTCATTCACACATTAAGAAATTTGAAAACAAATACATGCATGTGCATTTGCATTTAGACTGCTTGTTGGTTTGATTTAGGATAGTGCATCTAGTGTGTGCTCTCTGCTCTATGTTGAAAGAATATCGTCTCTCTTTCTTTAGTAGCTAGGATTTTCATTGCAAAAAGAAGATTAGATGATTGTTTATCATCTTAGATTGCATTTTAGGAATTGTATATCTACATCACGCGGTGAACCTGAAAGGAAAATTTCTTAAGAAATATCAACTGTAAAATAAATTCAATGAACATAAAACCACTTTGGAACCTAACGCACAACATCTAGAAGTATAGGCTAGAGACGTATTCCGGCGTTGTAAAGCCTGGTAACTGTCGCTTTCATTGTTGGTTGGGTGATTCCTCCTTTTTGAGACGGCAAGTGCCAGTACGGACTTGTGCTCCCATGTACCATCGAGTATATATTGGGAGACCACAATAGGCTATATTCTTTATCCATAGGAAGTCGTGTCTGCCACCCTATCGATTGCAATGCACTGAACACAACATTCGGGAAGATTGACTACCGTACCGTAAAAAGTATTCTGCAGTTTTGCAATTGGTTTGGTAATCCCTTTGTCTAGATTTCTAGAGTAGTCTCTTTTGTTCCTTTTCAGACTCTTAAAGGAAAAGGTCCATTTGAGCACTTGTCACTTCAGGCTCATTAAAAATCGAAGGCGACTAGAATCATCTTTTGTTTTTTCTCGACTCTTAAAAATTTAAAAAATAAGTTGTGTCAAAGCGTCCAAAATTTATTTTAATCGGAATAATATCACCATTCCCGCGTTGGTCTTAGGTTGAGAAAAATGGAGTCCACCAACCAAGGATTTCCCCTTGGAGGAAATCCTAGTCCTTTTTCCTCTTGGGGAGATGTTGGTGCACCTCATATGGCCACATTGTCACTTCCAGGATTGAAGATTGGCTTGACAATATGGCTCTTCTCGACCTTCGTTGTTCAGAACACCGTGATTCCTGAACAATCGAGTCAGCAACTGGATGATACTAAAGTTACCCCCCAACCTTCTACTTCGTCTGATTCTCCCTCTCCTCCTTCCTCTTCACTTGATAAAGCTGGTAAAGCCAAAAATCAAGTAACTAAGAAGGAGAAGAAGGAGAAGGAGAAGAAAGAGAAGAAGAAGAAGGAGCCAAAGGCAAAAAGGGGTAACCGGGCATTGTCTAGTGGAAATCCACACACTGCACCATCCAAGCCTAAATCTCCATGTTTAATTTGTAAAGGAGACCACTATCATCGAGATTTTCCTTGCATCCCTCGGATCTTAAGGGACTGGTCTCCTCATTTGCACAATCCGGTGTCGGGATTCAATAGTAGAGTTTAGGCTTCTGTGATCCATATCAAGTTTACAAAAAATATTTTTCGGCGAAGATCACATGAGACATCATTTGTCGACGCGTTTCGAACCAACCAGTGTGGTTCATCGTCAGGACAAGTTGAAGAAACAGATCTAGCTTAGCATGTTAAATAGACCGAGCAGAGCCTCCAACGGCTAATTTGACCAACCGCTAATATTGACTATTGGACCGGGATCAAAACTTTTTTAATAATAAAAAAAGAGATAAGTTATACAGGGGACCAATCCCTTAATAAATAAATAAAATAATTTAAATAAGTGATAATAGTTAGTTAAAAGTTATTAATAAATAGTTAAAAATTATAGGTTAATTATTATTTAAAAGGAAATTAGTTGTAAAGGACCTCGCCTATGAATAAAATAATTGTGAATACAAGTTAATATATATATATATATATATATATATATATAAAAATAAAAATAAAAATAAAAATAAAAATAAAAATAAAAATAAAAATAAAAATAAAAATAAATAATAATAATAATAATAATAATTAAAAATAAAATAAATAAAAATAAAAATAAACAATAGATAAATAAATAAATAAATAAATAAATAAATAAATAAATAAATAAATAAATAAATAAAGAAAGATATTATTATTATTTTTATTTTTATTTTAATTATTTATTTATTTATATTGTTATTTAATTTATTTTTATTATTATTATTATTATTAAAAATGAGTTAAAAAAAAAAATTTAAATAAATAAATAATTAATAATTAATTAAAAAAAAAAAAAAAAAAAAAACGAGGATTAGGACGAGAGTGCTGGGACCCAACAACAACTGAGTTTCCAGCCATCCTCTCTATTGAGATTACATGGCCTCTTTTCAATCTCAAGCGCCTCCCTAAATTTCCTTTCCATCATCGGAAATTTAGGGAGGTGCTTGAGATTGAAAAGAGGCCGTGTAATCTCAATAGAGATGATGGCTGGAAAATCAGTCGTTGTTGGGTCCCAGCACTCTCGTCCTAATCCTCGGTTTTTTTTTTTTTTTAATTAATTATTTATTTATTTAAATTTTTTTTTACTCATTTTTAATAATAATAATAATAATTTTGGATTGACGGTGAATTGCGCTGTTAAGGCACTCCTTGCGATAGGTTTCAATACTTAGTTTAGTCTTAACATAGAAAAAAATAATAATAATAATAATAATAAAAATAAATTAAATAACAATATAAATAAATAAATAATTTGCCTCCTTTATCTAGTATAGATAACATAGAAGACCTATATCATAATTTTACTACAACCCTCTCATATTCTATTAAAAAGTTCTCAATTGAAGTCTCAAATAATAAAAGAAATAGCAAAACCAATCCTTGGTATGACAAAGATTGTAAAAATGCGAGGAGAGCAATTAAGGAAGCTGCCGATGATTCTCTTAAAATGGACAAGATAAGAATATACAAAGCCCTAATTAAAAGGAAAAAGAGGCAGTACATTCGTCAAAGACAGGAGAATCTCTTACACCTCTCTAAGGTAGCTCCTAAGAAATTTTGGAGGCAGATTTTGACTAGGAAGACTAAGGATAATAATAAAATTGCTCTTCACGATTGGAATTCTTATCTTAAAAAGCTTTATGAATCTCCTAATGTCACGGATAATTTGGAAACCCTGCTCACAACGAAAGAAGTCTTCTCTTTAGAAGACATTAAGTTTGGGGTTAATCGCCTCGTGAATGGGAAAGCTAAGGACATTGAAGGTTACCAGGCAGAAATCTTAAAAATTGGAGGCCCTGTCCTCATCCCCCACATCCATAAGCTTTTCAATCAAGCTGTTAAGCAAGGGTTCCCTAAACCTTGGACTGAGAGCCTCATTATCCCTATTTTTAAAACTGGAGATACAAATAACCCCTCTAATTATCGAACAATTATGATCAGCCCTCTCTTAGCCAAATTATATGGTAGTATTCTGGAAAAAAAGTTAAGCATATGGCTTGAAAGTGAAGGTAAGCGGGCTAAAGGCCAAGCAGGTTTCAGAAGGCATCACTCAACAACAGACCACCTTGTTACGCTAAGGATCATTGCGGAGGAATGTCGTAATGATAAATCCAATTTATTTTGCTGCTTTGTAGACTTTAGAAAGGCTTTCGATACGATTCCTGGATACAACCTTTGGAATAGGTTAGAAGAGCTAAAGGTTCCTCTTGAGTTAAGAGCTGCTGCTATAAGGCTATACGAGAATGTAATTGCCAAGCTAAAGAACAATGAGGGGTGGTCAAAAGATATTAAGTGTAACATCGGAGTTAAACAAGGTTGCCCCCTCTCCCCTACTCTATTTGGCATTTACATCGATAAGCTCGAAGGTTATTTAGAAGAAGCAGGATGTGGTGGCACAATCTTAGTTGGGATAGTCATTATCCTTCTTCTCTATGCTGACGATATTGTTCTTCTGGCAAGGTGCCCTTCTGATCTTGATAAGCAACTCAAGCTTCTTAAGGATTTCTGCTCTACCATGGGTATGACTGTTAACACAGACAAAACAAAAGTTATGATTATCAAATCTAAGAAGGACACTTGCGCTAATTTTATGTATGACAATAATAACTTGGAGGAAGTGTATTCTTACAAGTACCTCGGAATTGATATCCATCACAAGCTCAACTGGAACCATAGCATTGAGAAAAGGATCAACGGGGGATGGAAAACTTATTTTGGTCTTGAAAATAATTGTAAAACAGCAAACCTCGTAATGTGGGATAAAAAGAAGTTCCTCTTTGAAACTTTAGTCACTCCTGTTATCTTATATGGCTGTGAAGTTTGGGGCTGCAGCATCTCCAGAGAATCATGGAGGAAGATTGAGCAAATCCAGAAGCGTTTTATAACTTATAACCTGAAAATTAAAAGTAATACACCCTATCCTATTCTCCTTATAGAAGCAGGTCTTTCTTCTATTGAGAGCCTAGCTATGCTCAGGTTTCTGATGTACAAGCACGAGCTCAATAACATAGACAATCATAAACTTCCTAAGCTAGCTTTAAATTCTAACCAAAATCACCTGAGGCTTAACCGAGGATGGCATAAGGACACAAGGGCCTGGTTAAACTATTGGGAGATCAATGAGAATGATGCTCTGCAAAACATAAATAACATTAAAGATATTGTTACTTCTAAGTTCAAAGACAAATTGTGGTGTGAGAAAGATTTAGCGTCTAAAAGAAAATTAAGTTATTATAATAAGGTCATCAACCCCACCCTTGAAGATCAAAAGTATCTCTCTATTCTAACTAGCTCAAAAAAGAAAATTAATATAGCAAAGATTAGAACGAATTCTCATGAGCTCCATAGTGAAACTGGCCGCTGGGTAGTTCCTAAAACGCCATGGATGGAAAGGATCTGCCATATTTGTGAGAATAGGAGCATTGAGGATGAAAACCACTTCCTCTTAGAGTGCCCTGCATACAACCACATTAGATCTCAATTTCACAACCTTTGTTACAATACTGACCTTCCTAGCCTTTTACAATGCCAAAATTATAGTGAACTCGGGGGGCTTCTCTCCAAGCTTTTTGAGCATAGGAATAAAATCTTAAATCAAAATAAATAATTTGTCTTTTTAGGTCCGATAGATCATTATTTGGTCTCAGTGGACGGTAACCATCATCATCATCATCATCATCAATTAAAATAAAAATAAAAATAAAAATAATATCTTTATTTATTTATTTATTTATCTATCTATCTATCTATTTATTGTTTATTTTTATTGTTATTTATTTTATTTTTAATTATTATTATTATTATTTATTTATTTTATTATTATTATTATTATTATTATTATTATTATTATTTATTTATTTTATTATTATTATTATTATTATTATTATTTATTTTTATTTTATTTTTATTTATATATTTATATATATATATATATATATATATATATTTTAACTTGTATTCACAATTATTTTATTCATAGGCGAGGTCCTTTACAACTAATTTCCTTTTAAATAATAATTAACCTATAATTTTTAACTATTTATTAATAACTTTTAACTAACTATTATCACTTATTTAAATTATTTTATTTATTTATTAAGGGATTGGTCCCCTGTATAACTTATCTCTTTTTTTATTATTAAAAAAGTTTTGATCCCGGTCCAATAGTCAATATTAGTGGTTGGTCAAATTAGCCGTTGGAGGCTCTGCTCGGTCTATTTAACATGCTAACCTAGATCTGTTTCTTCAACTTGTCCTAACGATGAACCACACTGGTTGGTTCGAAATGCGTCGACAAATGATGTCTCATGTGATCTTCGCCGAAAATTTTTTTTGTAAATCCGGTGTCATCAACCTTTGAAGATCATGTTGAAAGTACACCATCAACTAGTGAAAGTGAAGCATTTGGGCAGAAAAGGAAATGTAAATTTCCTTGTAAACTGTGTGAAGGAGATCACGTCGTCCACCGTTGTCCTTTCCTAGACAAAACTAAAAGAGTTTTGGATAACCGTCTGGCTTCACTGCTACGACTTCCTCCTGGATGTAAGAAACTCTTGCTGAGTCCATCACTAGTTGAAAATCCGATCAACACGCCATTGTGGTTGGTCAAAGAATCTGTCATTGAATATAAACCCACTGAATCTATATCAGAAGAAAGTCAAAAGGTTGGGGAGGCAGTCGACCCGGTCTTGTCTTCGGAAGGTCCATCTTCAGATGACACAATCACCAAAGAGAATGAGAACGACACCGTTCAAATTCTTTTCGTAAACACAGACTCCGATGAACATGGAGGAAATCTACCCATTCCTTTACCGCAGGAAGGAAGTTCGTCAGAGTCATATCCGACCGTCTATTCGGTCCCCCTCCAAGAAACCTAGTCATTTCCTTCGATTGGAATCTAGTAGGTAGACCCCGTGTACCAGCTAATGTACCATTCTGAATCATTGTACAAGCTTACAAAATGATCATGGTCGGTACCATCATAGATGAAGGGGCTTCTGTGAGTATCCTTTCCTCAACTGCTTGGGAAGCGCTTGGTTCGCCATTGCTTCTACCTGAGATGAGAAATCTGACAGGCTTCGACAAAGGAACTAGTCGACCGTTAGGGATCCTTCTCAATGTGCCCATAACATTGAGAAGGAAAACTGTTTACATGAACGTAATGGTAGTCTAAGGACCTGTATATTATAATCTACTCCTTGGGCACGACTATATTTATAGCATGGATGCCATTGTCTCCTCACTCTTTAGAGTAATGTGTTTTCTGCATGAAGGCAGAGTGGTCAAGCTCGTAGACCAACTTTCGTTCCTCGGCTCACACATAGCTAATAGTCAAATGACATCCCTAAATGGTCTTTTCACGCAAGGAATGTCTCATCAATCTCCAGTCCGTCCACTTGAAGAGCGCGAGTGATTCGGGAGGACATGACTGAAACCCAGGGGGCATGCACCCTGGTCTGTTTCGGCAGGAAAACCTTGGGTATAGGGTAAATTTCCGCGAAAGATTTAAGACTGGTTTGACACCCATCCGTGTAGGAAGAGGGAGTTAGACCGGGATAAGATTTTTCGTCAAGGTTAGGTGATTGGAGCCTTTTTCCAGATGGACTAAGCCGAGGAAGTGTTTCTGTCTGCTGTGCGGATGGAAACTATCTTGCGAATACAAGAACTTCTAAATGGTAACCTGGGAACTTTACTTCACTATACCTGGGGGCATGCAAACCTTTTTGCTTGAAAGTAAAGAGCGACCATTTATTTTCTTAGTTTGTAGTTTCTCAACCCTTTAAACTCGTAGGATTGGTTATTCCTAGCTTGCATAATGAAAGGATCCGGAGCAAAGTTTCGAATGGTGCAAGCTCCTTAAAAATTGAACCTATCGATGAGACATCCTTATTATACGACTGGCACGAGCAGTTTTTATGCGAAGTTCAAGCTCGTTAAAAATTAAACCTTAGCAATGAGAAAATGTTCCCCCAGAGTTTAAGCTCATTAAAAAATGAACCAATTTCCGGTAAATAACCATTGTGAATGCATTATCATCAGCTTTTGAGCCCTGGTCGTGTTCTTACCATCACCTCCACTCTGTTTTAGCCGATCATTCACCTCCATTTGATTGTTTACCCCTTTTGAGGAACAACTGCGAAGAGTGATCCTGTTAGCCATCCTTGTGACACTGCCGTGAATGGAAAATTCCAAACCTTACTTGGAATCAAAATGCTACTTGAAATTATCACTTGTTCCTCAAAAGATGAGTCTCCTTTAAGCTCTTTACATCTGACTCATAAAATATGAAAAGATTGCTGAGCGATTGGCCTCTCCAGCTCGTTAAAGCGACCGGAAGTGCTATCCCTCCTCTAGATTTTAATCTTTTTGGACCTGAGGGATTATTACACAAAAAGATCGAGCGCTTGTTTTGTTCGGCTCGTTAAAATTACCAAAAATTCATCCCTTTCGTATTATTTTATACTTTTTCGGACTTAAGGGATTATATGACGAAAAAGGATTATTGGAGTTTCCTTTATGTCCCTTTTAGACTCTCTAAAATTGAAAAGGACCGAGTTATCTTTGTCGTTAAACTCGTTAAAACCGAATAGCGACAAACTTGTCCATATAGACAAGAACGCGTTTCACTGTCGCTAGGCTCGTTAAAACATAGCGACGGGTTTGCCCGAAGGGCAGATTATAGAACAAGCATATGTTATCCTCCTCAAGCTTGAAAAAAATAAAGAGGTATTGGTCAACAATGACTGGGGAAAAATTGGGAAGAAAACTCGAAGAAACTTTATTGGTAGAAAGTCGCTCTTGAACATGACCACTCCACATCCGAGTCGGGTTGGGTTATTCCATTCACCAGTCATATCACCATTGGTCTATCACACCATCCATATTTGGGGTTAATGCTACCAATCCATGTTAGTGTCACCGGTATGTTCAAGAGAAGTTGCTTAGAGAATTCACCTGTGTCTCATCCGCTGCAATACATTCACGCTCCATTCTTTCATGACCGCCACCCTGAACCCTGTATCATCAGATTGTTTTCACCTCCAAAAATCATTTACTCCATTCTGTGTCATAGATGTGGGATTCATTAAGGCCTTCCTACGATGGGTAACTTCTTGTCAACATCAGCTCATTATCCAAGAAGTCGACTTAGGAACAACCATTTCAGTACTTTGAAGCTTGCATGCCTCAATGGAAAGTTTCTCACTTCCGGCGATAGGTTTACATCAATGGCCTTCGACTGAAAGATTTTGCGTGCTGTTTGACACCAAGTCCCTTTTCACACCATGCGAATTGTACTGTAGTACCTTGAGGGTCATCATCATTATCGGTGATTCCTCTCGCGCCTGTTAACAACTTACATCATTGGCTAGTAATCAGACGATGTCTTTCCATGTTCGACTCCAGAACATCTTTCACATGGATCAACTTGTACTCTGAGTGAGGATTGGACGAGTTTGAAGACCCCGGATCTAGTTTCATCCATCCGAGCTACGATATATTTAGGAAAATAAAGACATCAAATGTACATCATTGCTGCACAGATGATCATCCGAATCAAAGGATGATGACTCTATCAGAATCATCAGTCTGCCACACAGATGGTTGTCTGTCTTATGTACATGAAAATGAATTTATAAAGCTGAGCATGGGAATGCCCGCCTCAGTTAGATCATGAAAAATATTATGAAGATAATTTATTGTATTGTATCTTATTACAGGTCGCCTTCCAGCTCGAAAAAACTTCGGATCCTCATGATAAGCATTTCACCTGACATCAAAAGATTAACAACCTCATGCTTTAGGGGGCAACTGTGTTATAGACATTTTTGGGCACTGGAACCCCAATCATAAATGTCCATAAACCAAGGGCTCCTAAGTCCCTAAAAGTGTTGTTCCAACCCCTAAAAAAACAAGGTCAACTGATTACAGCATCTCCCAGAAGTTCTCCATGAAAAACTACTCAGAACTGGTCAAAACTGGACCATCTCACCTGCTCCATGGTCAAAGTGCGCTGCATCCCACCTAAATGCACACGGGAGGTACAATTCATACTGAAAAGCCCTTCTATGGGGTGCGATGGGCGAGAGTGGACAAATGGCAGGGTCAATCTGTGAGGTGGAGGATCATGGAATCTTCCAGAAACTTCTCCTGTGACACTTGCCTCTCTGCATTCGCCCAGGGATGAGTAAGAGATCATCAATCTCCAAGTGGAATCAAGAACTATCAGAGAGAGGACACTAATCAAATATCAGAAGCTGACTCACTCCCCTTGCAAACATCTATATATGGATCCCTCATCCCAGAGATCCGAAGGCTGGAATTTTGTATCTTGTAAGGAAGTGCTACTGGTTTCTTGGTGTAACATCATAGTGTTGGGTGATCTAAGATTTTCATGAGGTGAAGAAGGGATTTCTTGCTGAGAGGATGACGCTGGGTCAGAACAATTGGTTGTAATCCTCTTTGCTATTCTTGATTATTAATAAAGCTATTCAAGTTTTCCTCCATATTCTTGTATGATTGATGATATGTGCATTTGTGTGGTCAATATATATCTGGTCCTATATTGTTTATGATAGTAGATCTATGTTCTTGGATAGTGTTATGCTGCTTTGATTCTACAGGTGCTCTTTGAAGCTGGGTAGTCGAGGAAGCGAGTGGCAAAGATCTATCAGAAGGGAGAGGAATCAAGCAAGGAGCCAAGCGCAAGACAGAGATTGGTCTCCTTTGTTCCCCTCTTATCTACTTCTCATAAAGGAAAACGAAAGTGGTTTTAGTTTGTTTGTTTCTAAGGTAGCTACCAGCCTTAGTGGGACTAGCAGCTCTGCATAGACACTAGATTTCCAGATAACAAAATGGAGACTCCACTGGGGAGCGAATAGATTGTTTGTTTTTCTATATTTGTTTGTTTTATAAACTTACAGATGGAGCCTGAAGTCAAGCCAACTAGCCTTCGAACTGCATTTGCTATGCAAGTGCAAAGTAGATCAGTGCTGCTTCAGTCTATCTCCAGGTTTTGTTTATGAACTGAATAATCAATTTACAAGCTCTCTAATTGCCCTTGTGGTGGCTCTAGTAACCTCCTTAGATCTACCCCTGTGATTTATTTACTGATTACCACTTGCTCGGCCTAAATCCCTGAACTGTGCTGCAAACTGTGATCAAGAACTGGATCAAAAGTCTTGCACTGTACCATCGCACCCTCTCTTCAAGGATCTCAGTATGCATCGCACTTCCCATGTGCTGTAGGTGGGATGCATACTGGAATCCTTGTGTAACAGGTGTGCTGATCAGAAAGGGTAATTTTGCCTCCAGACTTTGGTTTTTTCACTCTTTTCAGCTCTATTGAGGAGTTTTGCTGTTTGTAATCGGTATACCTCCATTGGAAACCCCCTTCCTTGCCATTATTCCACCTCTATTGTGCAAAGAACTGTAAATGTTTTTATGTATTGTGATCCATTTTCAGTTCTCTTTTACAAAGAAGTAGCGTAATTGAACTGTCGTTTCTTGATTTGGAAGTGTCGCAAGTGTCATTTTCAGTCATAGAAGAGAATCCGATTGTTCTTGATAGTCGATTACACTGTTACTATTGTATTTGATTTGAATTAATAGATTTTCAAGTGTCGAAAGCAAGTTTTCAATTCCAAATCACAAAGTGTCGTCATTGTCTTCATTTTGTCTTGAAAAGAAACTTGTTAGTGATGTCGCTTTGAAAAATAATTCAGATTTGCACTTAGCTTTCTTTTTATCATTCACACATTAAGAAGGCTGAAAACAAATACATGCATGTGCATTTGCATTTGGACTGTTTGTTGGTTTGATTTAGGACAGTGCATATAGTGTGTGCTCTCTGCTCTATGTTGAAAGAATATCGTCTCTCTTTCCTTAGTAGCTAGGATTTTCATTGCAAAAAGAAGATTAAACGATTGTTTATCATCTTAGATTGCATTTTAGGAAATTGTATATCTACATCACGCGGTGAACCTGAAAGGCAAATTTCTTAAGCAAGATCAACTGTAAAATAAATTTAATGAATCTAAAAATTCTTTGGAACCTAATGCACAACATTTAGAAGTCTAGGCTAGAGACGTATTCCAACGTCGTAAAGCCTGGTAACTGTTGTTTTCATTGCTGGTTGGGTGATTCCTCCACTTTGAGACGATAAGTGTCAGTACGGACTTGTGTTCCCACGTACCGTCGAGTATATATTGGGAGAACACAATAGGCTTTATCCTTTATCCATAGGAAGCCGTGTCTGCTGCCCTATCGATCGCAATGCACTAAACACAGCATTCGGGAAGATTGACTGCTGTACCGTAAAAAGTATTCTGCAGTTTTGCGATTGGTTTGGCAATCCCTCTGTCTAGATTTCCAGAGTAGTCTCTTTTGTTCCTTTTCAGACTCCTTAAAAGAAAAGGTCCATCTCAGCACTTGTCACTTCAAGCTCATTAAAAATCGAAGGCGACTAGAGTCATCTTTTGTTTTTTCTTGACTCTTAAAAATTGAAAAAGCAAGTTGTGTCAAAGCGTCTAAAATTTATTTTAATCGGAATAAACATCACCTTTCCTACTGTTGTGGCCACCAACAACCCCCCTCCTTATTTAGTATTAGCAATAACACTATGTAAGTGGGGACCCTTAGTCAAAAAATTTAAAAAAATCAATTAGTGCTTATATGTCACTCCTTAAGAAATATCGCATCGCGCCAAGAATGATAGGGCATTTTCTTATGAGTCAAAATGATAAAATGCGAGATTGCGACGCGAACTCCATCGCATCGCATGCATTAATAAACACTCACGTTAGAAAACCTTAAAATCGCCGATATGCGATATCGCATATCACAAAGTCGCATAAAATACACATAACAATTAAACGATTAAGCGATCTGCGATCTTGCGATATTGCGATTTGCGATCTTTGCGATATTGCGATCAAACAACCTGGATATAGAACAACACGATGAAATTGCGGTAATGCGATATAGTGAAATGCGATACTACGATGCAAATCGTAGAAACATTCCATTGCAGATTTTCCTGGCTCAATATTCAAGAAAGTCTTTTTTTTCCATAAACCAAGAACTGGTTACGCGCTTTAATGATAATTAATGAATTACACGCCAGTTGTTAATAAAATATGGTTTTGTGTTTTTCGAAGAGCCAGTTCACGTCAGATGGCATGTTTTTGCATATCCGTGGCATTTAAAGCTTTCTTGTCATTATTTATTATCATTACTCTCTCCTCACTTGTGAACTGCAGGAACGAAGAACAAAAGTTACACAAAGCAATGTGCAGGAAGCTATGGGGAAAAAGGGTAGGGCTCCAATGTTCAAAGACAGAGAAAAGGCGCCCTTATAAACAGATACCGCATGCAACAGAGCCGTAGATTCACAAAATGCTGCTGAGCCATCCATTACAGATCTTTCATATACAGCCATGGTTAAATGGGTACTGAGCGATGTTGATATCAGAGACAGACAGTTTAATGCTCAGGGTCAAGAGCTCATGAGATCATTATTTTTACAAATTTTGAGCTTTATACCTGATAAGAGAAAGAGGCGCAAAAGGCAAAAAACGCATTAGAGAAGCCCGGATCAAAGAACAGAGGCAGTTTTCGATGCGCGATTAGCACCTAGGCGCTAATCGCGCATCACTGAGAAAATTGCTCGAGAAGGAAAGCCTCTAACTGCTCAGTCACCTGTAAGCCCGAAAATTGCAAGAAAGTAATGATAAAAAACAAACTGGAAACAGAAAGCTAAAGAAAAGGTAGAAGCAATCCAAAGGGTTAACCAAGTTGAACTGGAATTATTACTGGGCATACACGGTAAAGCCACATAGTCAGTGGATGACTCTCAAGTATATCATCGATTTTGCTGAGAAGATGGTGCCAGCTCTTGCCAATTCTGTTTGCTTAGCTCAACCAAAAGCGGAATACAGTCAGCCGACTCTACTCAAGCAAATACTGAATGCTTGCAACGTTAAGGAGCAAATACAGAAATAGTTAGATATTAGATTTAATTTTTAGAAATAGTTTTGCTTTATTTTCACTTAGAAAAAGTGCGGTCATTTAAACCGCATCCTGAATCTTTGTAAATAAGTTATTTAGTTAGTAGTATTTAAACCCTTCTCATGCATTTAGAGAAGGGTCCAGAAATTTATCAAAAACTTGTCCTCAGAACATGCACTTTTGCATCCTCCGAGGAGGTTTTGATGAATGAATGGAACAGGATTTGTTGATTTTTGCATTTGATATCTGCTACTGATGTTGCACTTCTGTACTCTTAGTGGATGTTAGAGCAAAGAGAGATAAATCATTATCGCTTGAAGCTCATGAGTAGGACTAGTTATAAATGGTACTTTTATCTCTTAACCATTTCTGCTTATGTGTTAAAGTGATATACAGTTTTTAGTTGTTTATATATTATTGCATGAATGTCTGAGTTATCATTTGGCACTTTTGTACGGTGATAGCTATTTATTTATGCTTAATGTATGAATAGCTCATTATGCGATATGTTTTTCACAACTGTTTCGTCTAACTTTTTATGCGAATTGGTTCATCCTTATTGATTTCTTTTCTCATAATAGCTGAATGATCTTTATTACCAGTTGTTATTTGAAATCTTTTTAGATCGCATAATAGAAAAATTACATCCTGGGTTAGTATAGACTTAGATGTCGCTGCTTATTAGATTAAAATAGCATAGCATTAGATTAAAGTTAGAATTAGAATATCTTAATTAGGAACTGTTAGATCAGGAACATCAAATTATACGCACACACACTCATATATTGGGAAACTAGTCCCATATCCCCAGTCGGACCCGCTATACCAAACGGATAAGGAGTTGCCAACCAAGGTCCGGACCGGGCGGGTATCCCCCTTGTTGTAGACCCGATTTTCGGGGCTTCAACATATTTGGCGCTAGAAGGAGGGCCTGAACTATGAATGGCAAGTAAATCTAAATATGAATACCATTCTGAGAGTAAATTGCCCTCACCATCTCCCCCGACTTCTCCATTACACTTAAATCCAGAGTTAGAAGTTGCTGGAGTATCAACCGCTGCTACAAACCCTGACATTTAAGAACAATCTACCATTGAACCTCCTGAAGTTGAATCTCTGATTCACAAACTTTAGCGATTTTCTATTTCTCCTCAAAGATCTGATAAATCTCAAGGCAGCGTGACTTCGCAATATAACCCTACCCATCCCCTAACCAGATTAAAGAGTGAAAAGTTTGGTGTTCAACCAACCGAATTACCTCTTCCCACAAGGAAAAGAGCAAGGAAATCACCTAAGGAGTCCGATAGCGAGACTCTTTCATCATCATCATCCATCTCAACTTCTTCACCGTGAAGTCAACCATCCACTCTGCCACTTCAGATCATTGTACATCCGTCCACTGGAACCCCCACAACTCCTCCTCAATCATCTGCAATCGTAGTATCCTCATCTTCCCAACCACAAGGATCATCTTCTGCACTTTCCTCTGTTATTAGTTCAGCAATGGCCCAATCTCCATGGAATAACCCTGGGGCAGTCTTAATGTCTGCACCCTTGAGTCAAATACCGGCCCATCCTGAGAAATGGTTGCCGAAGTTTAATCCCGAGGCAGACATGCTAGTAGAAGAGCATATAAACAACTTTATGCTATCCATTAATCTGAATGGGGTTACTAATGAAGATGCTGTTGTTCGACTTTTTCCTTATACTCTGCAAGGAACAGCCGGATCATGGTATTTCTCATTACCTTCCGGATCTATCACTAGTTGGGACATCTTCCAAGAGCAATTCCTGACCAAGTTTGGTGATGACAGGTCTACGACAACACTAATCAATGACCTATCTAACCTTAGGGCCGAGTCAAGAGAGCCTATCAAAGATTTCAATTTACGTTTCAATAAAATCCTAAACAAAATTCCTACTGCTTCCCAGCCCAGTGAAGAAGTACGAAGTGAATGGTATATCACTGCTCTACCATCAAACATAGCAATCTTCATGGACAGGGCTAATAAAACAACCTTAGCCGAAAACATGAAAGAAGCAATAGCAGTAGAGAAACGTATAATAGCCCTGGAAAATAAATCCGCGACAGAGGAACGGAAATCCAAGAAAGTCACCTTCAAGGAAGACTCCAAGAAGAAACAAACAAAAGATCTATTCGATTTGGAAGGATTGCAAAAAGTTCTGAAGACCATGTCCAATGAAATGGTTGACATCAAGAAGTAAGTAGTAGAAACTTCTTCAAAAAAGTCCTACAGAGCTTTTAAAAGAGGCCCTTCAACATATTCAAAGCCACCCAATGCCATTTCAAATGCTGAATCCGAAAAAGAGGAAGAGGAAATTGCCACTGAAGGGAAAACTGATGAAGAAGAAGTTGTAGAATTACAAGGAATGTGGGATTTCATCCTCCCACAAGAAGAAGATCAAGAAGTATTCCCAATTAGCACACGAAGTAAAAATTAGCTTGATCCTCCCCAAACTATCCCTAAGCCAAAGAGTGCAAGCTCTGCAATAAAGGATAAAGTCACAACAAAGAAAATGACATCTAAAGCGACTCAAACCAGCCCAGTCCAAACAGATGCATCAACTCCATCTAAAACACTGATCGTGTCGGATGAAATGGAGTACAATATTATAGAAGATATGAAAAAGACTAGGGCCAACATCACTCTTTACGAATTGAGCAAGTTAAAGCATCAACATAAGATAATGTTGAAAGAATTACATGCTATGCCAGTTGCACCTTTGCCTGCCGCTGTACTTTCTCAAGCTTCTCATAACATGGGAAGACCTCCAACTAATGCAATCAATAAGATTGATCCAAATGACATCGCTCTAATTGGAGGAAGATCGAGATCTCATACTCCTCCGTTTCTCCTTATTTATGAAATTTTCAATAAAATTGTGCACAATTGCTTGGTGGATTCTGGTGCTTCATCGAATATTTTACCAAAGTCCATATGTGCCAAGTTAAACGTTCAACCATAGAAATCCGCTGTGCACATAGTTCAGCTAGATCGATCTCAAGTCGAAGTGATTGGCGAACTAAATCAAGTAACTATAAGGCTATCATCCAACCCAAAGGTATGTCAAGTTATTTACATTTTAGTTGCTGATATTCCAGAATTTTATGGCTTAATTCTTAGAAGGGATTGGTCAGAAAAACTTCATGGATACTTCGCAACTGACTGGTCGCACATGTGGCTGCCCTACAATGGTAAACCAAATCAAATAAAAGTTGAACGAGAACTACATCAGAAATACATAGTAACAGAGCTAGAGGGGGAAAATGAACCAGTAGCATATAACAGTAGCATTATTGGCAATTACTGAGTAGATTCTTTCCTTGGAAATTTCAATGCTCATACATCACCCTATTTAGAACACTCTATTTTGTCCCAAGTCGAAAATTTTTCTCGAACTGATAGTTCAAAATGTATTAATTTTTAGATAGTCCTGTAAATAAATCTTTGTTTTGGAAATTATTTTTTGATGGTTCTAAATCTAACGAAGGAGTAGGAGCAGGATGCGTTCTAATTAGTCCAGAAGGAGATAAAATTATGCTAACATGTAGACTCGAATTTGATTGCACCAACAATACAACAGAATATGAGGCTTTGGTCCAAGGGTTGTACAAAGCAATCGGGTTAGACGTCAAGTACCTTCAAGTTTTTGGAGACTCTGAGATTGTGGTCAGATAGGTACGTAATACTATACATTGCTTATCAGGTCATTTAAAACATTATCAATCCTTAGTTCAAGATCTGACTGAGCATTTTATAGCATTTAATATTTCTTCAATTCCCAGACTCCAAAATGCAAGTGCAGACCTTTTGGCTAATGTAGCTTCTAAGCTTATTCCTTCAGAAGATTTTAGTCCAGATAGATTCTCAATAGAATTAATCTTTAGACAATCTATTCTTGATAACATCACAAATTGGAGAGTATTCAACGACGATCCTGTTATCGTAAATTTCCTCACATCTGAAGGATCCTACTCCAATCAAATAATTGACGAAGACCAACATGATCGACAATTGCAACAAGATAGCACTAACAATGTTATACCTAAGTCGGTAGTCAAGTTAGAAGATTTGTACGATTTGAAAGATCGGTTTAAAAGGTCTACCAATTCAAAACTTCAAAGTTCAACTTTGAACTACGAATTAGTAAACCTAGGAACTGATGCCAAACCACAAAACATTAATCTAGGTCTCGGCCTAGCCCCTGAAGAAAAGTTAGTGTATATTCATCTTTTGAGACAATATAAAAATGTTTTTGCTTGGAATTATGATGAACTCAAAACATACGACACTTCCATCATCCAACATACTATTCCAATGATCGATAATGAAAAACCTGTCCAACAAAAGCTGAGAAAGATCCATCCCAATTTAGAAAATCAGATAAAAACTGAACTCAATAAGTTATTGAAAGCCAGAATAATCTTTCCCATCAGACATTCTAAATGGGTCTCCAATATGGTACATTTTAGAAAGAAAAACGAAGATATTAGGATTTGCATTGACTTTCGAAACCTTAACAAGGCCTGCCAAAAAGATAATTTTCCTTTACCACCTATGGAACAGATATTGCAGGCAGTGGCGGGCTCATAATTAATGTCTTTCTTGGATGGATTTTCAGGATACAATCAAGTGTTGGTACATCTTGATGATCAATTAAAAACCACATTCAGAACTAAATGGGGCACATACGCATATCGAAAGATGCCATTTGGTTTGATTAATGTTGGTGCCACATTCCAGAGAGCCATGGACATCGCATTCAAAGGTTTAGTCAATAAATCTATAGTAATTTATTTGGATGATATAACCGTGTATTCCAAGAAACGAAGTGACCATCTTAGAGATTTAAAACAAATCTTCCAACGGTGTTTAAGGTATGGAATTTCACTTAACTCGAAAAAATCTATTTTCGCATTAAGTGAAGGGAAACTTCTAGGATTCATAATGTCAAAATCCAGAATTCACATGGATTCTGACAGAATCAAAGAGATTTCTGAAATGTCCTTACCTCACAACAAAAAATCCATGCAATCTTTCCTTGTTCAGATCAACTTTGTAAAGAGATTCGTTCCAGATTTTTCACGAATCGTGTCTCCTTTGCAAGCCATGATTAAAAAGAACTCAAATTTTAAATGAGGCCAAGATGAACACAAAGCATTCAACCTGATCAAACAAGCTATTATTAATGCTCCATCTTTAGCAACTCCGAATTTTTCAGAGCCTTTTATTTTATATACATTTGCCTCAGATAGGTCATATGCTGCGATACTCACTCAAGCAAATCAAGAAAAAGCGGAAGCCCCAATTGCTTTTTTTAGTTCAAATTTACAGGGCGCTGAATTAAATTATTTAGACGTGGAGAAACAGGCTTATGCTGTTTTCAAAGCGGTCAAATACTTCAGACCTTTTTTGCTCAAAACCCATACTAAAATTATAGTACCGTTTCCAGCGGTAAGGAATCTTCTAGTACAGAAGGATGTGGGTGAGAAAAGGGCCAATTGGGTTACTGCCTTACAGGAATATGACATTGAGATTAAACCAGAAAACATTGTAAGAGGCCAAGGCTTTTGCAAAATGCTGGTTGGAGCGTCGCAAATTTCTGAAATTCCATCTGTAGAGGTACAAATGTGCGAGGTAAGCCTAAACGATGCAGAGTCATTATATGTTGATATCATTTATTATCTTAAGAACGGGTATGCTCCTTCACACCTCGATCATACTAAGAAAAGAGCTCTAAGGTTGAAAGCCAAATAATATCAGCTCATAAATGATATTCTTTTTAGAATAAATTATGATTATGTTCTTCTTAGATGTCTTGAGAAATCTGAAGCTGAAAAAGTTTTGTAGGAACTCCACGATGGGCCAGCAGGCGGACACTATGCTGGAGATGCTACTGCACATAAAATCTTGCGCACAGGGTATTATTGGCCCACGTTATTTAAAGACTCGCACAATTATGTGAGGAAATGTCAAGTCTGTCAAACTACTGTTGGAGGACAAAAGAAGCCATCCTTGCCACTACAGCCGATTAACATTGAGCAACCTTTCAGTCAGTGGGGATTGGACATAATAGGTGAGATCGTTCCTCACTCTTCTAAGCAGCATAGATATATCCTTACAGTAACAGATTATTTTACTAAGTGGGTAGAAGCAGTTCCACTCAAGACGGCTAATGCTGAAAATATCATTGAGTTCATAGATCAATTTATAATCACCAGGTTTGGATTGCCTTCCACTTTAATGTTTGATAATGCATCATACTTTTCTGGAAATGCAATGACTGAATTTGCACTTAAAAGAGGATTCAAACTTAAATATTCGGCCAATTATTACCCGCAAGGCAATGGGTTAGCTGAGTCTACAAATAAAAACCTAATCAGGATTATCAAAAGAACAGTTGACCAAAATCATAAAAATTGGCATAAGGCTTTGATATATGCTTTATGGGCAGACCGAATAACGCAAAAAGCTTCTATCGGCACTTCTCCCTTTAATTTAGTTTATGGGAAAGAAGTGGTTCTTTCGACTCATTTGGCAATTCCCTCTTTGTCTCTAGTTCAATACATTGATGAAGTACCCACTTCCTCCTTACAGCTAAGACAAATGGAAATAATCAAATTAGAAGAAAAACGAGAACAGGCTAAGAAAACTCATGCTCATCATCAAGCACTAGTAAAATCCTCTTTTGATTCAAACATAATGACCAGAAAATATTTTCAGATGGGAGACTTAGTTTTAAAATGGGACAAGGCTCATGAAGAGAAAGGCAAACATACAAAATTTCAAAGAATGTGGCTTGGTCCTTTTCAAATTGTAGAAGTCATAGGTCCATCAACGTTTGTGTTACAGGATTTAGCAGGTAAGAGAGACTCTTTGCCTGTTAACGGACAAATTCTCAAGAAATATTTTCCATAGAAGATTATTCTTCTTTTTTTGTATAGTAGTTGTTTTTCTTTTCATAATAAAACCAGTTGTGAGTGGTTACATTAGGCATTTATGAACAAGACACCAATTCTCTTTCAGATTTTGATTTTTCACTTGTATAAATAGCAAATCTTTTGGAAAATTGATCTTTATTATTGATAGATACAGTTAAAGACTCTAACCTAGATATGATACTAGTTTCAACTTCATAAAGTTTGATGAAAATAACCTTTTGTGAAGAAATTGTCTTATGTCAGTACAATGAAAGGTATCAATAACAAAATAAAGATTCTCTGTAGAACAGCTGTTTCCAAAAACTCTACTATTGTTGTCCAGAGCTATCTTAAGGAAACAATGACTTCCTCCCTGCTAAAGAGATCACAACTTTCAGAGGAACAACCCAAGGATACACTTCATCTTGAAGAATAAGAGGTCTCATCACGAGCCGACTTATCATAATCACAGATATTATAAACTTGCTGACTTTGCCAAATACTGTACACCACAACAGGGCAATGACTCAAGATTGTTACAATCAAAAGACAAGGGGTCTCATCACGAGCCAACTTGTTCAGCAAAGTTATAAATCAAGTGAATGACTGTGTCATAAATTGGCTATCAAACCAAGACATTGTTCTTTAAGAGTAAAAAGAAAATCAAAGCAATAAGTGTGGATGTGGATTCTTCTTTGAAAGTTGTAGGTTGCTTTAAGTAGGATACAACATCATTGCTGGGTAACAGGTAACCCTGTCGAGGCTATAAACGCCTGCTGGCAGCAGAGGCTCTACCTACGATAAATGAGCATATTTAAAACTGGTTTACAGAGAAGACTTTGTTTTATCTTTACAAGACCAAGTAATGACTGATGTAAATACAAGGGCTAGCTTGAGGAAGCAAATAATCAAAGTTGAAAATAGTTGAAACAAAGTGTCATTGACAGGTTAGAGCATAATGTACTTTATCTTTCCATAATAAAGTTTAACTTTCTGAAAAATTTTCTGTTTTGGAAGTTTAGAAAATTCAATAGAAAAACAGAGATAACTGGTTCTTCCAAGTAAATCGCCAATTGTTGTGGCCACCAACAACCCCCCTCCTTATTTAGTATTAGCAATAACACTATGTAAGTGGGGACCCTTAGTAAAAAAATTTAAAAAAATCAATTAATGCTTATATGTCACTCCTTAAGAAATATCGCATCGCGCCAAGAATGATAGGGCATTTTCTTATGAGTCAAAATGATAAAATGCGAGATTGCGACGCGAACTCCATCGCATCGCATGCATTAATAAACACTCACGTTTGAAAACCTTAAAATCGCCGATATGCGATATCGCATATCGCATATATCAAAGTCGCATAAAATACACATAACAATTAAATGATTAAGCGATCTGCGATCTTGCGATATTGAGATCTGTAATCTTTGCGATATTGCGATCAAACAACCTGGTGATAGAACAGCATGATGAAATTGTGGTAATGCGATACTGCGATGCAAATCGCAGAAACATTCCATCGCAGATTTTCCTGGCTCAATATTCAAGAAAAAGTCTTTTTTTTCCATAAACCAAGAACTGGTTATGCGCTTTAATGATAATTAATGAATTACACGACAGTTGTTAATAAAATATGGTTTTGTGTTTTTCGAAGAGCCAGTTCACATCAGATGGCATGTTTTTGCATATCCGTGGCATTTAAAGCTTTCCTGTCATTATTTACTATCATTACTCTCTCCTCACTTGTGAACTGCAGGAACGAAGAACAAAAGTTACACAAAGCAATGTGCAGGAAGCTATGGGGAAAAAGGGTAGGGCTCCAATGTTCAAAGACAGAGAAAAGGCGCCCTTATAAACAGATACCGCATGCAACAGAGCCGTAGATTCACAAAATACTGCTGAGCCATCCATTACAGATCTTTCATATATAGCCATGGTTAAATGGGTACTGAGCGATGCTGATATCAGAGACAGACAGTTTAATGCTCAGGGTCAAGAGCTCACGAGATCATTATTTTTACAAATTTTGAGCTTTATACCCGATAAGAGAAAGAGGCGCAAAAGGCGAAAAACACATCAGAGAAGCCCAGATCAAAGAACGGAGGCAGTTTCCGATGCGCGATTAGCGCTAAGAAAATTGCTCGAGAAGGAAAGCCTCTAACTGCTCAGTCACCTGTAAGCCCGAAAATTGCAAGAAAGCAATGATAAAAAACAAACTGGAAACAGAAAGCTAAAGAAAAGGCAGAAGCAATCCAAAGGGTTAACCAAGTTGAATTGGGATTATTACTGGGCATACATGGTAAAGCCACATAGTCAGTGGATGACTCTCAAGTATATCATCGATTTTGCTGAGAAGATGGTGCCAGCTCTTGCCAATTCTGTTTGCTTAGCTCAACCAAAAGCGGAAGACAGTCAGCCGACTCTACTCAAGCAAATACTGAATGCTTGCAACGTTAAGGAGCAAATGCAGAAATAGTTAGATATTAGATTTAATTTTTAGAAATAGTTTTGCTTTATTTTTGCTTAGAAAAAGGGCGGTCATTTAAACCGCATCCTGAATCTTTGTAAATAAGTTATTTAGTTAGTAGTATTTAAACCCTTCTCATGCATTTAGAGAAGGGTCCAGAAATTTATCAAAAACTTGTCCTCAGAACATGCACTTTTGCACCCTCCGAGGAGGTTTTGATGAATGAATGGAACAGGATTTGTTGATGTTTGCATTTGATATCTGCTACTGATGTTGCACTTCTATACTCTTAGTGGATGTTAGAGCAAAGAGAGATAAATCATTATCGCTTGAAGCTCATGAGTAGGACTAGTTATAAATGGTACTTTTATCTCTTAACCATTTCTGCTTATGTGCTAAAGTGATATATAGTTTTTAGTTGTTTATGTATTATTGCATGAATGCCTGAGTTATCATTTGGCACTTTTGTACAGTGATAGCTATTTATTTATGCTTAATGTATGAATAGCTCATTATGCGATATGTTTTTCACAACTGTTTCGTCTAACTTTTTATGCGAAGTGGTTCATCCTTATTGATTTCTTTTATCATAATAGCTGAATGATCTTTATTACCAGTTGTTATTTGAAATCTTTTTAGATCGCATAATAGAAAAATTACATCCCGGGTTAGTATAGACTTAGATGTTGCTGCTTATTAGATTAAAATAGCATAGCATTAGATTAAAGTTAGAATTAGAATATCTTAATTAGGAACTGTTAGATCAGGAACATCAAATTCTACACACACACACTCATAGATTGGGAAACTGGTCCCATATCCCCAGTCGGACCGGCTATACCAAACAGATAAGGAGCTGCCAACCAAGGTCCAGACCGGGCGGGTATCCCCCTTGTTGTAGACCTGATTTTCGGGGCTTCAACACCTACGTTGGTCTTAGGTTGAGAAAAATGGAGTCCTCCAACCAAGGATTTCCCCTTGGAGGAAATCCTAGTCCTTTCTCCTCTTGGGGAGATATTGGTGCACCCCATATGGCCACATTGTCACTTCCAAGATTGACAATCGGCTTGCCCGTATGGCTCTTCTTGACCTCTGTCGTTCAGAACACCGTGATTCCTGAACAATTGAGTCAGCAACTAAACGATACCAAAGTTACCCCCCAACCTTCTACTTCGTCCAATTCTCCCTCTCCTCCTTCTTCTTCGCTTGATAAAGCTGGTAAAGCTAAAAATCAAGTAACTGAGAAGAAAAAGGAGAAGAAGAAGAAAGAGAAGAAGAAGAAGGAGCCAAAGGCGAAAAGGGGCAACCAGGCATCGTCCAGCGAAAATCCACACACTGCACCATCCCGGCCTAAATCGCCATGTGTCATTTGCAAAGGAGACCACTATCATCGAGATTGTCCTTGCATCCCTCGGATCTTAAGGGACTGGTCTCCTCGTTTGCACAATCCAGTGTCATCAACCTCTGATGATCATGTTGAAAATACACCGTCAACTAGTGAAAGTGAAGCCACTGGACAAAAAGGAAAATGTAAATTTCCTTGTAAACTGTGTGAAGGCGATCATGCCGTCCACCGTTGCCCCTTCTTAGACGAGGCTAAAAGAGTTTTGGACGATCGTCCGGTTTCACCGTTACGGCTTCCTCCTCGATATAAGAAGCTCTTGCCGAGTCCGTCACTAGTTGAAAATCCAGCTGACATGCCATTGTGGTCGGCCGAAGCATCTATCATTGAAGGTAAACCATATGAATCCACACCAGATGAAATTCAAAAGGTTGAGGTGGCAGTTGACCCGGTCTTGCCTTCAGAGGATCCATCTTCAGATGATACAGTCACTGGAGAGAACAAGAATGACATCGTCCAAATTCTCTTCGTAAGCACAGACTCCGATGAACATGGGGGCAGTCTACCCGTTCCTTTACCGTAGGAAGGAAGTTCGTCAAAGTCGTATTCGGCCGTCTATTCGGTCCCACCTCCAAGCAACCTAGTTGTTTCCTTCGATTGGAATCTACTAGGCAGACCCCGCTTACCGGCTAGTGTACCATTTCAAATCATTGCTCAAATATATAGAATGGTCATGGCTGGTACCATCATAGATGAAGGGGCTTCTGTGAGTATCCTTTCCTCAATTGCTTGGAAAGCGCTTGGTTCGCCATCGCTTTTTCCTGAAATGAGAAATCTAACAGGCTTTGACAAAGGAACCAGTCGACCGTTAGGGATCCTTCCCAATGTGCCGATAACATTGAGAAGGAAAACCGTTCACATGAACGTAATGGTAGTCCAAGGACCCCTGGATTATAATCTACTCCTTGGACGCGACTATATTTATTGCATGGGAGCCATTGTCTCCTCACTCTTTAGAGTAATGTGTTTTCCGCATGAAGGAAGAGTGGTCAAGCTCGTAGACCAGCTTTCATTCCCTGGTTCACACATAGAAAATAGTCAAATACCATCCCTGAATGGTCTTTTCATGCAAGGAATGTCTCATCAATCCCCAGTCCGTCCACCTGATGAGCGCGAGTGATTCGGAGGACATGACTGAAACCCAGGGGGCATGCACCCTGGCCTGTTTCGACAGGAAAACCTTGGGTATAGGGTAGGTTTCCGTGAAGGATATATGACTAGTTTATGAGATTAGACTAGAATAAGATTCCTTCGTCAAAGTTATGTGAGTGGAGCTAGTTGTGCCACTCACCTTTGTTTATTTCGGTAGACATCGCCAAGGAAGTGTTTTGTCTGAAGTATGATAGAACAGTCTTTGGTAACCCGGAAATTTTTCACTATACCTGGGGGCATGCAAACCTTTTTGCGTGCAAGCGAAGAGCGACCATTTATTTTTTTAAATTTGTAGGTCCTCTAACCCTTTAAACTCATAGGATTGGTCGTTTCCTAACTTGCATAAAGAAAGGATGCGGGGCAAAGCTTTGAAAAAATGCCATTTTAAATGAGACATCCTTATTATATGACTGGATCGAGCAGTTTTAACGCGGAATTCAAGCTCATTAAAAAATAAACATAAGCAATGAGCAAACATTCCCCCAGAGTTTAAGCTCATTAAAAAATGAACCAATTTCTGGTAAATAACCATCATGAATGCATTATCATCAGCCTTTTAAGCCTTGGTCGTGTTCTCATCGTCACCTTCACTCTGTATTGGCCGATCATTCACCTCCATTTGATTGTTTACCCCTTTTGAGGAACAACTGCGAAGAGTGATCCTGTTAGCCATCCTTGTGACACTGCCGTGATTGGAAAATTCCAAACCTTACCTAGAATTAGCTGCTACCCAAATTTATCACTCGTTCCTCAAAAAACGAGTCTCCTTTAAGCTCTTTTCAACTAACTCGTAAAATATGAAAATATTGCTGAGCGATTGGCCTCTCCAGCTCGTAAAAGTGACCGGAAGTGCTATCCCTCTTTTAGATTTTAATCTTTTTGGACCTGAGGGATTATTACACAAAAAGATTGAGCGCTTGTTTTGTTTGGCTCGTTAAAATTACCAAAAATTCATCCCTTCTGTATTATTTTATATTTTTTTGGACTTAAGGGATTATATGACGAAAAAGGACTGTTGGATTTTTCTTTACGTCCCTTTCAGACTCTCTAAAATTGAAAAGGACTGAGTTATCTTTGTCGTTAAACTCGTTAAAAACGAATAGCAACAAACTTGGTCCATACAGACAAGAACGAGTTTCACTATCGCTAGGCTTGTTAAAACATAGCGATGGGTTTGCCCGAAGGGAAAATTATAGAACAAGCATATGTTATCCTCCTCAAGCTTGACAAAAATAAAGAGGTACTGGTCAGCAATGATTGGGGAAAAATTGGGAAGAAAACTTGAAGAAACTTTATTGGTAGCAAGTCGCTCTTGAACATGACACTTTCACTCCGCATCCGAGTCGGGTTGGGTTGTTTCGTTCACTGGTTATATCACCATTGGTCCATCACACCATCCATATTTGGGGTTAACGCTACCAATCCATCATGTCAGTGTCGCCGATATGTTCAAGAGAAGTCGCTTAGAGAATTCACCTGTGTCTCATCCACTGCAATACATTTACGCTCCATTCTTTCATGACCGCCACCCTGAACCTTATGTCATCAGATCGTTTTCACCTCCATTACAATCATTTACTCCATTCCATGTCATTGATGTGGGATTCACTAAGGCCCTCCTATGATGGATCGCTTCTTGTCGACATCAGCTCATTATCCAAGAAGTTGATCTAGGAACAACCCTTTCAGTACTTTGAAGCTTGCATGCCTCAATGGCAAGTTTCTCACTTCCGGCGACAGGTTTACATCAATGGCCTTCGACCGAAAGATTTTTCGTGGTGTTCGATGCCAAATCCCTTATTCACACCACGTGAATTGTACTGTAGTACCTTAAGGGTCATCATCATTATCGGTGATTCCTCTCGTGCCTGTTAACAACTTACATCATGGGCTGGTAATCAGGCGATGCCTTTCCATGTTCGACTCCAGAACATCTCTCACATGGATCGACTTGTACTTTGAGTGAAGATCGAACGAGATTGAAGACCCCGGATCTAGTTTCATCCATCCGGGCTGCGATATATATTCAAGAAAATAAAGACATCAATTGTACATCATTGCTGCACAGATAATCATCCAATCCAAGGGATGATGGCTCTACTAGAATCATAAGTCTGCACTCAGACGATTGTCTGTCTTATGTACATGAAAATGAATTTATAAAGTTGAGCATGGGAATGCCCACCTCAACTAGATCATGAAAATATTATGAAGATAATGTATTGTATTGTATCTTATTACAGGTCTCCTTCCAGCTTGAAAAAACTTCGGATCCTCATGATAAAGCATTTCACCCGACATCAAAACAGATTAACGACCTCATGCTTTAGGGGGCAACTGTTATAGACATTTTTGGGCACTGCAACCCCAATCATAAATGTCCATAAACCAAGGGCTCCTAAGTCCCTAAAAGTGTTGTTCCAACCCTAAAAGTGTTGTTCCAACCCTAAAAGAACAAGGTCAACTGATTACAGCATCTCCCAGAAGTTCTCCATGAAAAACTACTCAGAACTGGTCAAAACTGGACCATCTCACCTGCTCCATGGTCAAAGTTCACTGCATCCCACCTAAATGCACACGGGAGGTGCGATGCATACTGAAAAGCCCTTCTATGGGGTGCGATGGGCGAGAGTGGACAAATGGCAGGGTCAATCTGTGAGGTGGAGGATCATGGAATCTTCCAGAAACTTCTCCTGTGACACTTGCCTCTCTGCATTCGCCCAGGGATGAGTAAGAGATCATCAATCTCCAAGTGGAATCAAAAACTATCAGAGAGAGGACACTAATCAAATCTAAGAAGCTGACTCACCCCCCTTGCAAACATCTATATATGGATCCCTCATCCCAGAGATCCGGAGGCTGGAATTTTGTATGTTGTAAGGAAGTGCTGTTGGTTTCTTGGTGTAACATCATAGTGTTGGGTGATCTAAGATTTTCATGAGGTGAAGAAGGGCTTTCTTGCTGAGAGGATGACACTGGGTCAGAACAATTGGTTGTAATCCTCTTTGCTATTCTTGATTATTAATAAAGCTATTCAAGTTTTCCTCCACATTCTTGTATGATTGATGATATGTGCATTTGTGTGGTCAATATATATCTGGTCCTATATTGTTTATGATAGTAGATCTATGTTCTTGGATAGTGTTATGCTGCTTTGATTCTACAGGTTCTCTTTGAAGCTGGGTAGACGAGGAAGCGAGTGGAAAAGATCTATCAGAAGGGAGAGGAATCAAGCAAGGAGCCAAGTGCAAGACAGAGGTTGGTCTCCTTTGTTCCCCTCTTATCTACTTCTCATAAAGGAAAACGAAAGTGGTTTTAGTTTGTTTGTTTCTAAGGTAGCTACCAGCCTTAGTGGGACTAGCAGCTCTGCACAAACACTAGATTTCCAAACTGTTATAGACATTTTTGGGCACATCAACCCCAATCATACATGTCCATAAACCAAGGGCTCCTAAGTCCCTAAAAGTGTTGTTTCATACCATACCCTAAAGGAACAAGGTCAGCTGATTACATCATCTCCCAGAAGTTCTCCATAGAAAATTGCTCAGAACTGGTCAAAGCTGGACCATACAGTCTGCCCAGTGCAGAGGGTGCGATGCATCCCACCTGCTCAGTGAAAAAGGGTGCGATGCATCCCACCTGCTCAGTGAAAAAGGGTGCGATGCATACTGAAAAGCCCTTCTGTAGGGTGCGATGGACCAGAGTAGACAAATGGTAGAGACAGTTTGCAAGGTGGATCGTCATGAAATCTTCCAGAAACTTCTCCTGTGACACTTCCCTTCTCTGAATTCACCCAGGGATGAGTAAGAGATCATCAATCTCCAAGTGGAATCAAGAACTATCAGAGAGAGGACACTAATCAAAATCCCAGAAGCTGACTCACCCCCCTGCAATCATCTATATATGGATCCCTCATCCCAGAGAGCCAGAGGCTGGAATTTTGTATCTTGTAAGGAAGTGCTGTTGGTTTCTTGGTGGAATATCATAGTGTTTGGTGATCTAAGCTTTTCATGAGGTGAAAGAAGGGCGTGTTGGAGGATGATGTTGGGCCAGAACAATTGGTTGTAATCCTCTTTTCTATTCTTGATATTAATAAAGCTATTCAAGTTTTCCTCCACATTCTTGTGTGTTTGATGATATATGCATTTGTGTGGTCAATATATATATGGTCCTATACTATTTATGATTTTAGATCTCTGTTCTTCGATAGTATTATGCTGCTTTGATTCCACAGGTGCTCTTTGAAGCTGGGTAGACGAAGGAGAAGCGGCAAGGATCTGTCAGAAGGGAGAGGAACCGAGCAAGGAACCAAGCGCAAGACTGAGGTTGGTGTCCTTCATTCCCCTCTTATCTACTTCTCATAAAGGAAAACGAAATTAGTTTTAGTTTGTTTGTTTCTAAGATAGCTACCAATCTTAGTGGGACTAGCAGCTCTGAGTGGACACTAGATTTCCCGATAACACATTTGCAGTGCAGAAACTAAATGAGCAGGGGGAGCCACAATTAGTTATATTTTGGACCTCCATTCTAAGAATAAATTCAGAAGAGTATGATTTCAAGGACTTCATATATCAATTTGTGCATCCAGGGACCTGTTTGTTGACCAGTCAGATAGAACCGAGGGTCAGTCAAGAAATCCAAAAGATTTTACACCTCAGTGAGCAAGCAAAGATAGGTCACTGGTACTTGTACTAGAATTACACCCAAATCAGAGTATATGGGTGTGAATTTCCAGCGTATAAGCTACCCAGATACCTTCCCATGATGATTTTTGCCTTGGAATACATTAGGAAAATGATTAATTCCGATGAAATCCATTTTGTTGCAGCCAAGAAACAATCACAATTAAGGATAAAAACACAGGTGGGGCCTTTTATTTGTAACAACAGGACAGTAGGGCAGGAAGCAAATGAAATTTCCCCTAAACTTTACCTGATCATATGACCCATTTCAAATAATTCAAAGCTTAGGATGGAGCAGAAGGCTACACCATATGTGCATACTCAGAGACTAGAAATTGAAAAATATATGAACCAAGATCAGTGGGAATATAACACTTTACATGAGGTAGAGGAGTAGCTTCTGGAGACGACCACTTCACATACTCCTTTTCCTCAGGAAAAGTCAGAGAAAAGATTGAGAGAATAGGTCTCACCTTTAGTTACATAGGTCTCAATAAAGGAATTCAAGATTTACACAAAGAAAGCTAGGAAAAATCCTACAACATGGTTTGCAAAACAAGAAGAAGAACAAGGACCAACTAAAATAGTTATGAAAGGTCTATAGTTTCATACACATTCAGAGGATATATCTACAGGGTCCCCAACTTCATCGTTTTCACAGGGCAACCCAAAAAACACTCTAGCATCAGAAATTGTCCAGAAGCAGAGGGAATTAAATATTTTTGAAAAGTACAAAGAGATCAAGCAAAGAAATGAAACCCTCAAGCACAACACCTACACACAGTTTTGGAAGCAAACTTCCACCACTCAGCATAGGCTCATGTCAGAATTTGATACAGAAAAGGGGAGAATGTAGATGGAATTCTTGTAAGCACATGTCCCACATCCACAATCAACAACAGATTACAAGCAAAGCACATTTGAGTTTGAGGCAAAGGATGTCCATCCTTTGGACTAGATGGACATGCATAGGCAAACTGGAGAGATGGTTTACTCCACATTCATGTAGACTACAATACTTCCAAATTGCAGGTATCTTTAAGTAACATTCAATCACAGCTAAAGCTTGAGAAGATTACTTCTTTGGCTAAGGATAATAGAATAAAATCTAGGCTAGATCTGTTTCTTCAACTTGTCCTGACGATGAACCACACTAGTTGGTTCGAAACGCGTCGACAAATGGTATTCCATGTGATTTACGCCGAAAAATTTCTCATAAACTTGATATGGATCACAGAAGCCTGAACTCTATAATAGAATAAAATCTTTAGAAGATATAGCTATTAAAGTAGGATATGATCCAAGCAACATAAAGGCAGTGGAAGAAATCATCAAAATGAAAAATGTTGACATCGCTTCTCTCAGAAAACAATTAAAACTGCCAGCTGCTAAAGATACTCAAGCTAAGGAGATGGGAGAATTGGAAGGTCAGAAATAAAATATGTTCATGCTCATCATGGAGCAGAATTCTCAGATAAAGGAAATGGAAGAAGAAATGGACAAACTCATCAAGGAGAAAGAGAAAAATTCTCAGCTCACTTTGGTACCTCTTGATGCAGTGCCTATTGCATCAATACTTCATGTTGGCATTATGATGCATGTGTTGTACTTGATGGAAACCCACTCATAGAAGAACATCTCACTTAGTTATAACTAGATGAATCTTCAAGAAGAGATATCAGATGTGACTGAATGCCTGGGGTGCAGGACAACTCAAAGGAATCAGATGATAGTTCTACGTGTGACAAGTTAGCTTTGCCATCAAGTCCAAAGGGGGAGATTGTTGGCATTATGAGACAAGTGTTGTCCTTGATGGCAAATCACTCAGATGATAAATTATAGTGCAGCAAAGTTATTTTCAAGTTCACGCACTTTCATGCAGAGAAAAGTTTCTTTCATGTAGAGAAAAGTTCACGCACTTTCATGCAGAGAAAAGTTTCTTTCATGTAGAGAAAAGTTCACGCACTTTCATGCAGAGAAAAGTTTCTTTCATGTAGAGAAACGTTCACGCACTTTCATGCAGAGAAAAGTTTCTTTCATGTAGAGAAAAGTTCACGCACTTTCATGCAGAGAAAAGTTTCTTTCATGTAGAGAAAAGTTCACGCACTTTCATGCAGAGAAAAGTTTCTTTCATGTAGAGAAAAGTTCACGCACTTTCATGCAGAGAAAAGTTTATTTCATATAGAGAAAAGTTCACGCACTTTCATGCAGAGAAAAGTTCCTTTCATGAAGAGAAAAGTTCACGCACTTTCATGGTTGGCTCATGGTATTAGTCCGACAGTTTTTGATCCTATGGTTTTGGTCCATGGTATTGCATCCAAAAGTGTTGATCTCACGCACTTTCATGGTTGGTTCATGGTATTAGTCCGACAATTTTTGATCCTATGGTTTTGGTCTATGGTATTGCATCCAAAAGTGTTGATCCCAAGTATTGGGTCTATGGTATTGTGTTATTATGGTTTTGGACCGTGGTATTGTGAAAGGCCTAAGACTATAAAAGAGGAAGGAGATCATTTGGCAAAGCATCATCTGAATTATTGAATATCTGATAAAGTGTTAGATCTAGAATACTGTGATTGGGTTATGGTGCAGATCTGGATCTGAGCTAAAGAGGGAACTCACCGGTTGATGGAGAACAAGATCTAAGGATAGATCGGGATCAAATGGTTTGAAATGAACTATCTCTATATATTTGATTATGCTTATTCTAGATCTGTATACTGACGCTTGTAATGATCTGAACTGGGTATAACTTAATTTTGAAATCGCTGCAAGTCATGTTTGAATATTTATAGATCTGTACGTGGGTTGGCTTTGGTGTAAGCACATATGTATGCAGGTTTGGTTCATTGTAGTAGCATATACAATTTGAGCTATGATATTTGAAGTCATAGGTGGTTCTGGTTGTTGATGGGTTCTGATGACAGTTTAAAGGTGTCAGTGTTCTGCATATCCTGTTTGGTTGATTGTGTTTAGCTTCAGTATTGATGGATGAGAACTAATATTGGATCAGGATCATAATGACTCATATTTATGTGATCTGATGGACTAGATCTGGTTGCTAACTCACATATTATCCTTGTATATGTATTGATCTGGTGATTGGGTGATTCAGAAGATTGATTGATTATGTACTTCAATGACATTAATGGGTCCAGTATGAAAATTGGATGAAACGTGGCCTTTCAGATTATGTGTTGTGCTTTCGGTGTATCCAGTCTGAAAAATGTATGAAACGTGGTACCTGGAGAAGAAAATATTGTAGGCCGGCGCCTACGTACTAGTATCTTAGCTAGTACAAGAGCTAAGGGGGTGGAAGCTCCCTTCCAGTAGCAGTTGAAAGCTTTGGAGCATTGTAGCAGGTAGCAGCCTACGTACTAGTAAATGGATCAGCTAGTACAAGAACTATGGGGGTTGTAGCTCCCTTACAGCAAAGACTGGAGAACGAGAGAGGGTTGTAGCTCTCTGAAGGTAGAAGCCTGCGTACTGGTATAAGACTACACCAGTACAAAAATATTGTAAAAGGATTTTCTTATTATGAAGAAGATTGAGATGACTTGTAGCAGGTGGTTTTCTCCCACATTGGGTTTCCACCTTATATCATGATTTTCATGTGTGTGGCTTATGTGTGATGATCTGTTCTATTTTATTGCACCTGTTTACTGTTAATATGGTTGATAATGTTCTAATGCACTCATTGAAGATTAATTAACTAAATCATAAGTTTACTGAATATATGTGGGTATTCTTAACTGAAGCAGCATATATGAATCAGAGTATGGAAATGAAAAAGTTTTATTGACTTGATAATACTGATTCACCTCCCCCTCTCAGTATTATTTGCAAAAATTGGTATCAGAGCAGGTCCTTTTGTAGAAGTTTGATCGCTTGAAGGAGATCCGTGGAACAATGGGAAAGAAGCTTAAGAAGAAAGCTCCTAAGCAGAAGAAGACATCTCAGAAGAACTATCACAGTGGGAGAATCGATTGGGGATTACGTGGAAGAAGCACTTCAGATTCAAAATCATTTCAGAATGAAGATGAACTATCAGGTATGAATTTGTTATCCTCTGATGTTCCAGCTATCTATCCATTTGGAAAAGATGAAAGTGATAGCGAAACAACTAAATTTGCTTTTATGGGTGAGCAAGAAAGATATCAAATAGAGGCATAATTTAAAAGGCTTACAGACAAAATTAGAGATCAACAAGATCTATTGAACAAAAGGGAATGTGTCTTCAAAGAAGAAGCTGCCAAACTAAAAGCTCAACTAGAGGAAGGAAACAAGGTAAGGAAGTTATTCAAGGACAAATATCAAAAGTTGCAGGATGAAGTAACATCACTAAGAGATGAAGTCAATGAAAGAAGCTCAACCATCAAGAAAATGAGAGATAGATCCAGTTACTATGAAAGTCTTGAAGCCACGATCCGCTCGCTAAAAGAACATCTTGAAGAATCAAAGAAGCAGAATAAAGAACTACTCCAAACTCATGAAAATGAAGTTCTTGAACTAAGACGTCAGTTGGAAGAAGAAAGAAATGCTGAAGAAAATGTGAAGAAGTAGTGTCTTGAAAAGGAAGAGCAACATCAAGTTGAGGTAAATATTCTAAAAGATAAATTAGAAGAAAAGAATAAACTGTTACGATTTCAAGATAGTACTAAAGTCTTGGATGATATTCTTAATAGTCAAAGGTCTCTTGCTATCAAAAATGGTCTTGGTTTTCATGAATCTATTGAAGGTGAATCTAGTTCACAAAGTAAGACAAGGGACTCGACTGCAAAATCTGAAATGCTCAATAAGGAGATGAAAGGTCAATCTCATCATCAACCAAGGAAAGAAATTCTTCAAAGAAAATCTTTTACTCCTCCTATGAATAATGTTGAATGTTATGTATGTCATAATCTTGGACATGTTGCAGCCAGATGTAGAAGAAGAAGGTTTCAAGACCATCATGCAGAAAGATCATCACATTCAAGGTACTTTAATGGATATTTCTTTGCTTGCAATATGTTTGGTCACAGAGCTGTCGATTGCTATAGAAGAAATATGAGACATGTAAGATGTTACACATGTAACAAGCTTGGACATATAGCTAAGGAATGCAGGAACAAAGTATGGGCACCATACCAAAAGGAGAAAACATCATCATCACACTTGAAGATGTGGAAGAAGAAAGAAGTACAGTCAGAAAGAGGCGGCACAACACAACATACAGACATAACAGAATCAGAGGGAGCTGGAAGTGTAAAACTTCAGTGTCCTAAATCTCATACGCAAGTTTCTTAAAGAGAAGTCACGTATATACACGAGTTGGTTATGGCATAGTCGTGTATATGATTGTTTGAGGAAAGGCAGTAGGGACAGGTCAGGAAAAGGATCAGTTATGATTCGGTTTATTATTTGCGCTGTTTGATAATGGTTACAATTTGCTGATGATGTGTGGAAATGACTTGATGGTTAGAAGTGTTTTGTTTCTAACTTGATAATGATGATGACTTGATACTTCTTGCTGATATGCATGATCAGATCTGACAGTAAACAAGATGGCACAGGTTTAGGGGGAGAATATGCTTTTAATGCATTGTTGGCATTATGGTTAATAGTCCTTGGTGATGATGCTTATATGGATAAATGATTCATCTTGCTATGATATGGTTATGAGTTGTTCAGATGATTCTTGGGGTTACATAATTGATATTTAGATCAGATTTGTGGTTAATTCTGTAATGGTGCTTACATGGTGATCTTCATAAGGATAAGGAGAAGTACATAGCTTGAATTCACATCTTCTTTACTTGATGATGAGTCACTCATATGCTGTTGTTGTCATATGCATAAAGATCATATATTACAGTTATGATGCAGGATTCCTATTGTTCTTGGCACATATGGATGAAGATTTTTGGATGGATACATGGATGATTATTCAAAGTTGCATTATTGGAGACATGATGATGATGAGTTCTTACCTATATGATGATAGGTTGTTTCATACATATGTTGATTGATATTCCCAATTGATGATACTTGGTCCATGCAGATCTGGATGGCTATGGTGTTTCTCACATATGATAGAATGATTCTGTATATACAGAATTTTTTTCAAAAGGATGAGTTGATACGGACATTCCCTGATGATTCATGCACTAATACAAGTTGCTGGTGACAGATGCTATGGAGTAGATCATACAGTGTCGTTGCTGATGTTTATCATGATCTTATTTAGGTGTTTGGTCTCTGTTATAAATGTCATGTATATCATTCAATGTAAAGGTCATATCAAGACTCATGATGTAATAGTGTGTCTCTATCTATTGAAGTCATTTGATGAAATATTTCATTCATATCAAGGTCATGTAACGGCCTATGTTGGTTTCCCCACTATGCCTGGGATGAATGATGTAATGTACTTGGTTGTCATTTTCTAGTATATCCCCACTTGGTTGGGAGATGGATGTATGTATGAGTATTTGGTGCTAGGAAGGTCACGTATGATGTATAGAGTCATGTTCTTGTAGAACACCTTTTTGCAGACCTTGCTTACAGACAGGGGGAGCATGAATATCACAATTCAGCAAGAGCAGAGCTTTCAACATGTAGCATGGACAGATTGGTACACCTTGGCATATACAAAAGGGGAGCTCATTTAGAGATTTTAGTAGGTACTTAGGGGGAGTATGGACAACAGAATGTTTATCTAGGAAAGAGAATATCTTGGTTCGTCCTTTGCCCTTGATGTCAAAGGGGGAGAGTGATTTGGTGTTGTTGCCATCAAGTCCAAAGGGGGAGATTGTTGGCATTATGATGCATGTGTTGTACTTGATGGCAACCCACTCATAGAAGAACATCTCACTTAGTTATAACTAGATGAATCTTCAAGAAGAGATATCAGATGTGACTGAATGCCTGGGGTGCAGGACAGCTCAAAGGAATCAGATGATAGTTCTACGTGTGACAAGTTAACTTTTCCATCAAGTCCAAAGGGGGAGATTGTTGGCATTATGAGACAAGTGTTTTCCATGATGGAAAATGACTCAGATGATAAATTATAGTGCAACAAAGTTATTTTCAGGTTCACGCACTTTCATGCAGAGAAAAGTTTCTTTCATGTAGAGAAAAGTTCACGCACTTTCATGCAGAGAAAAGTTTCTTTCATGTAGAGAAAAGTTCACGCACTTTCATGCAGAGAAACGTTTCTTTCATGCAGAGAAAAGTTCACGCACTTTCATGCAGAGAAAAGTTTATTTCATGTAGAGAAAAGTTCACGCATTTTCATGTAGAGAAAAGTTTCTTTCATGTAGAGAAAAGTTCACGCACTTTCATGCAGAGAAAAGTTTCTTTCATGTAGAGAAAAGTTCACGCACTTTCATGCAGAGAAAAGTTTATTTCATATAGAGAAAATTTCACGCACTTTCATGCAGAGAAAAGTTCCTTTCATGAAGAGAAAAGTTCACGCACTTTCATGGTTGGCTCATGGTATTAGTCCGACAGTTTTTGATCCTATGGTTTTGGTTCGTGGTATTGCATCCAAAAGTGTTGATCTCACACACTTTCATGGTTGGTTCATGGTATTAGTCCGATAGTTTTTGATCCTATGGTTTTGGTCCATGGTATTGCATCCAAAAGTGTTGATCCCAAGTATTGGGTCCGTGGTATTGTGTTATTATGGTTTTGGACCGTGGTATTGTGAAAGGCCTAAGACTATAAAAGAGGAAGGAGATCATTTGGCAAAGCATCATCTTAATTATTGAATATCTGATAAATTGTTAGATCTGGAATACTGTGATTGGGTTATGGTGCAAATCTGGATCTGAGCTAAAGAGGGATCTCACCGGTTGATGGAGAACAAGATCTAAGGATAGATCGGGATCAAATGGTTTGAAATGAACTATCTCTATATATTTGATTACGCTTATTCTAGATCTGTATACTGACGCTTGTAATGATCTGAACTGGGTATAACTTAAGTTTGAAATCGCTGCAAGTCATGTTTGAATATTTATAGATCTGTACGCGGGTTGGCTTTGGTGTAAGCGCGTATGTATGTAGGTTTGGTTCATTGTAGTAGTGTATACAATTTGAGCTATGATATTTGAAGTCACAGGTGGTTCTGGTTGTTGATGGGTTCTGATGACAGTTTAAAGGTGTTAGTATTCTGCATATCCTATTTGGTTGATTGTGTTTAGCTTCAGTATTGATGGATGAGAACTAATATTGGATTAGGATCATAATGACTCATAATTATGTGATCTGATGGACTAGATCTGGTTGCTAACTCACATATTATCCTTGTATATGTATTGATTTGGTGATTGGGTGATTCAGAAGATTGATTGATTATGTACTTCAATGACATTAATGGGTCCAGTATGAAAATTGGATGAAATGTGGCCTTTCAGATTATGTGTTGTGCTTCAGGTGTATCCAGTCTGAAAATGTATGAAACGTAGTACCTGGAGGAGAGAAGATTGTAGGCCAGCGCCTACGTACTAGTATCTTAGCTAGTACAAGAGCTAAGGGGGTGGAAGCTCCCTTCCAGTAGCAGTTGAAAGCTTTGGAGCAGGTAGCAGCCTGCGTACTAGTAAATGGATCGGCTAGTACAAGAACTATGGGGGTTGTAGCTCCCTTCCAGGAGAGACTAGAGAACGAGAGAGGGTTGTAGCTCTCTACAGGTAGAAGCCTGCGTACTGGTATAAGACTGCACTAGTACAGAAATATTGTAAAAGGATTTTCTTATTAAGAAGAAGATTGAGATGACTTGTAGTAGGTGGTTTTCTCCCACATTGGGTTTCCACCTTATATCATGGTTTTCATGTGTGTGGCTTATGTGTGATGATCTGTTCTATTTTACTGGACCTGTTTACTGTTAATATGGTTGATAATGTTCTAATGCACTCATTAAGGATCAACGAACTGAATCATAAGAAGTTGTGGAAGTAGCATATATGAAACTGAATATGGAAATGAAAAAGTTTTATTGATATGATAATACTGATTCACCCCCCCCTCTCAGTATTATTTCCAACACTTCAAACATGCATTTCTACATCATGTACAACAACAGGAGCATCCACCTCTACAACACCCTCTACTTCAACTACAGATGATTCTATCAAATAGGCCCAATCAATGGAAAATATGTCAATACAAGGAGAAGAAATAAAAAAGCTGCGAGAGGATGTGAAAGTCCTACAAGAACAGAACACCAGATATGAAAATTCTTTCGTAACAGAGCTGCAGAAATCCTAGAGGCTTACCCAAAGAATGCAACAGATAGAGAAGGAAATTGCCATGGTTAATACTCTAGCCTAGGTTAAGGAGAACATTTGGAAAAGGATAAATGAAGCCATGATAGAAATTTGGCCATCTATACAGGTCATATTTGAGCAGAAGGAATTATTTGAGAAATCTAATGAAGTTACCAAAGAGCAGCTAGGTGATAAACCAAGTGAAGCTACAGAGTTCATTAAGTTCCTAAATTCCAAAAATAAGCAGGAGCTAGAAGAACTAGAGACTGAGGATAGGACTGAGACAATACTAGAGGTAAAAAGGTGCTGAACAAAAGAAACTTAATCAGGCAATTGGAAGAAAAATGTGAAGTTCTGGACATAGGTGTATAAAGGTTCTTCAACAAATTGGAAGTCCTCTACAAAAAGGGACTTCCCAGTTTACTAGTGATAAATGACAAGCTCAGCACATGGCCAGATTATAGCCATAAATTGATGACCATTGCTAAAGACGGTACTAAGTTTGCAGGAGTGAAAGGCAACATAACAGGGAAAGCATTTTTAGAAGCATTGACATATGATTTAGACATCCAGTATGAAATCAAGCACATCTTTATTTCCAAGCCAACTTTTGCCAAATATACTGAAGTGGACGAGGTCTACAGAAAGTTACTCAAGATGTCTATCCCTAGTGAACAACGTTGGGATAAATTGTGCGAGTTACTAGAGTAAGAAGATGATTTTGTTTTTCCGACACATGCCCAACAACGCAATAGAAAATTGAGGGTTGAACTATTTGGTGAAGTGCTTCTTTCACTGCCTATGTGTTGATTTCTTTGTTTCCATACATATGTGTTCTTAAATTTGAATTATTTTACAGAAAATTGATGAACAAAATTTGTTGAAAGATACACTCTGATTCTGGCTTTGGATAATTTAAATGTTTTCCTCTGATATTAAGTTAAAGAATTCTTAACTGCTCTTTTGCTTAATTGAACCTGTTTCTTTTCTTGTATTACATTTCATTTAAATATGAAACATCCAGTTAGTTTAGCTACTTTGCCCTGTGAAACTCCTTTGAAAATATGAGACAGATCCACGTTAAGTCTATAGACTCCATAGCCCAATGGAAGTTTGTTACACAAAAATATCGTCACCATGATTATTTGCAGTCAGTATGGGTCTATCATCACTTGTACTGTCCTCCTAAGCAAGTCTCAGACCTCAGCTCTTCAAGTCAAGCTTTGAAAATGAGAGAAAGACATTGAAAATCAACAAAGCTCTGGTTTCGCACTTTCTCTCACTATTGCCTGCGGTCCCGCACCTTCTGTTCACAAAAACTGCGGACCTTCCCGCTCTGTCCCTAAAGGTGTGGGTGTGGACCACTGTGAAAGTAAAAAAGGCGCAAGTTTATTCTAAAAAACTCACTTTGGGTTAATTCTAGATGATTCTAGAAGGAATTTTGACGTGGATTGGCCGCTCTTAGGTGGTTCATGCATCCCAAAAGAGAAGGAGCTAATCCCTTGATGAGAGGAGCTATCCCTTTGAAGGAGGGCTTTATCCCTTTGAAGGAGGACCTAGTAACTTCCCTCCATTGCACTATAAATTCAGGCATTGGGCTGGTTGCTAGAGAGGTTAGAAGCTGAACATTTTTGAGGGTAAATGCTGGTGAAATTAAGACTTCCTAGTTAAGCTTGAGAGGAGAGATCACATACCTTTTTGGCTTCATTGGGAAGAGAGTGAAACTTGTCAAAGTAGAGGGGACTTCTTGCTGGACCCTGGGAGGAGCTTGTACAACGTCAATGCACAGGTTGTAAAGTTCTTCTTTGATTTGAATTAATACAATCAGATTCATTTTTCTCAACAAATTGTCTCATGTCATTTGTTTCATGAATTCCTTGACTTTCATGTTAAATATGTTTTATGATATTGGCTTTTCAGGTGCTATTTAATTTGTTTGCTTGTTTGTGTTGGCAAATTCGCGACAAGGGAGCTCATTTGGATCAAAGGAGCGAGGCTTACACAAACTTGCGTTGGACCTAAGGTAGGCCTAAAGCACTTGTTTGCCTTTGTTAATAAATGCATATTTAGAGAAAGATAGTTTGTGATTGGTTTGCTTGTCATTAGGTCTTCTTTAGATTCTAGGAAGGTCTATCTTGTCCGCAAGATCAACTCATTCCGTGTGACAAAATGGCGACTCCGCTGGGGACTTGATTTTTTCCTTGTTTTTACTTTGACCTGAGAAACTGTGTTTTTGTTTCTGTTTTTGGCTTGTTGTATGTAGAATTGGGTAGAAATAGTAGATCCAGGGTTATTTTTTGTTTTTCATAGCTTTGGGAGAGGACCGCACCCTAGCCTTTTGACACAGTGCGTACTTATCCGCACTTTTTATTTTAGCACAGAGCGGTACCGTACTTGTGTTAACTGTGGACCTGTGGACCCTGTCAAAATTTTGAAAAACCTAAGATTTCCTTTGTTAGTCAGCTTAGTTTTTGTTTAGAAGTTATTATCCACTGCCCAGACCTGCATATAACCTGTCAGAAGCTTTCCTTAGGTTGATTTCATTGGTGTTAGGGTTTTAGGTGAAATTCCTAGGAGTTTTGCTTGTTGGGTTTGTTTTTCATTTTGGTTTTGTTGTAGCTCTGAGCTTAGAAGCTGTAGGAACCTCAGATCACCTTGGTCTCTACCAGCCTTCTTATGAGTCTGACCATTTATGAAATCTACCCTTGTTGAGGAATCCGCTTTGTGTTTTCTCTTTACAAAACTTCGAAAAGCTTGTGTTTAAAAGTTTGGATTTTCATTTTTAAAAAGAAAACAAAATTGGTTGTTTTTTGACTGATTTGTGATTCTGCATAAATTGGTCCTTATTTTACATCTAGCTAAGTAAAGCATCCTTAAAAAATACATCTTGTAGGCTTTGACTTCAAATAGGTTTTTATAATTTATAGATCTCAAAGTTAGTCGTTTCCATAGTTTTGAGTGTTTTATAAAAAATAAAAAAATCTCTCTTGGAAAAAGTTTTTTTTTGTAGTGGTTGAGTGCTTTGAAAAGAAAAGGGAATTTTTTGTGAAAATAACTAGTTGTCTTGTTTTGAGTGCATTGGAAAGGACAAAAGCTCTTCTTTGAATTTGTTTGTTAAGAAAGATTTGTGTTTACAAAGTATTTGCATTCTCAAACTCTTTCCTAGCTAGAAGTTCATCGAAGGGAAAAGATTGTTTAATCATCTTAAGTGCATTTTTAGTGATTTTGAGTCGAGTCTTCATACCACGAGTTTCATCTCCGCACCTTTTGACTTAAACAAAAACAAATAAAAATAACGCTTAAAGTAAAATTCATCTAGTAACATTTTTATTTCTAGGGCTCTGATACACCAACATAGCTTAGGCTAGTGTCTTGGAGTAGGAGAGTAATTAACTCTCCAAGATAGTAAAAACAAACAAGTAGCTGTATCTTGTGGTAGGGAAGAAATCCAATTGTTGCATTTATGCTCTGGGAAAGCTCCTCTTAAAGGAGAAGCTCGAGATCGTGTCCGAACTAGTGTGGGAATCAATCCTTCCTCACTGGGAACGACGCTAGATATTCACGTATTAAAAACGGTAAACCTCGGATTAACCATTGTCGAGGAGCCTGGGGTCACTTGTTGGTAAACCTTGGATTATGTCAAGGAGCCTTCAAGGGGATTGAGCTTGCTACTCTGCCCTTGCGTGCGTATCGGATCGTAGACTGTTCCCCCAGGTATATTTGTTTCAGTTGGTAACCTTAGTGGCCATATTCTTTAGGATTCTTCCTAAGGTGACAGTGGTGGGAAGATCCCACTGTACCTAGAGCAGACGTCGGCTAGACTCACTTGGATTTTCTGGGGGGTTCTCTTCACTCGAGACGGTTAAGTGGAGGAACTTGTGCCAGTCTATTCATTAAGCAGGTTGCCGGGGTAACTGTTCCAACCGCCATTTCTGTATTGAACTCTGCGACGTTGGATTTCATCACCAACTAGTGTTTTCAGTATGGAAAGTTACTGTTTGTGTGTGTTTGATCTCCTAGATTCTTTAGGTGTGTGATTCAAATTTTTTTGGTTCTTTAGAGGCTTTAGGTGGTTTTCATTGAGATTTTACTTTGTTTGCGTGTGAAGTAGTTAAAATTTTTTAATCGTGGCTAAATTACCGAGGAAGTCCCGTAGACTTTGGGGCCAACCTCCTGAGTTTTCACCGAGCCAGCCTGAAGGGTTGAAAGTCCTCATAACTCCTAGAGACAGTAGAGTTGGGTCACCTGAAGAAGGAGACTCTTCTTTGGTAGTACATCCTAATTTTCAAGCTTTAGTAGCAGATTATAATCCACAGTCAGTGTCTGTTTCCGAAGTTACTGGTAGCTTTTCGTCTACTAGTGATATAGGTGAGGAACCTGAAATATCCGAACCTGAAAGTGAATTTGCTGCTACTCCAACATCGGGATTTGCTTCTCCAGCTTCTAGTGGTCCTGGTTCACCTAGGGTAGAAAGAATAATTACCCAAAATCTTCCTTCTGGACTTATAGCTATCGAAGAACTTGCTACTCCGGAAGAAGAAGTAGGCATCCCTATCCCTGAAAATCAACCTGCTATTGAGCTAAGGGAGCGTGAATCAATTTTTTACAGTCCTCCTAGGAGCAGTGCTTGGTATCTTTCTTTGACTAATTTCTTAGAAAACCCAGGGTTAAGTTTTTCACCACCTCGTGTTCCTTATCACCCAACACCTAGAGGTTATTATCCTCCGTTAAATATGTCAAGACAGCTGTCCATGTTTACTCAATCGCCCGAATCCTTTTTGTATGGCGATCCTTCTGTTCCCTTTGGGTATCAATCACTTTCTGGTACTTTTTCGGGAGCATCTCCTCAACCCATTGAACAAGGGTTATTAACTGGAAGCAATGGTACTAAGCTGTTGAGCGTAGAAGATATTCTCATGATGTCAGGTTCTATTCCCAATCCTCAACCTCAAGGTGGCCAATTACCACCTGGGGAGCAACCTCAAAATCCTCAATTATCGCTGGGGGGCAACCTCAAGGTACCCAATTTGCACCTGGGGGCAACCTCAAGGGCAGTACATACCTACGGGACAGTACGTTCCTCAAGGTCAACCCTAGACTCAATATGATCTGAAAATGGATTGTACTTGTTTAAGGGTGCAAGGTATCCATTTCCCATAATTTCAACTGTGAGCTATACACTCCAAGTGACCTCTGAAAGTGTGTAAACTTCTTATTTCTTATACAGAGATAGACTGTAGGGGCATTCACCGGACATGTCACCTCTAAAAAGAGGATGAGTTCCAGAGGCTACCTGGCCCTCTACAGGCTCTGCCTAAAGAAATAACAAAGTAAACACTTAGAAGTCTTTGACATACACATACTTGAAGGTTAAGGTCTTGCGGAATAAGACAAGTAACTTTTTGTAGCTGAATAAGTGATTATGTGTGTATGCAAGTTATATTTATTTGCTCTTTAATACTTTATATCAGTTTTGTTTAGCATATCATCTTCAGCAAATAAAGACATCAAAATGATAAAGCAGTTCACCCCCCCTCTGGGCTACATCTGCTGGACCAAACCTCTCCAACTAGGCTTGTCCTCTTGTATTAAAATTGCTACAAAGGCTAATACAAGAATAGGGGTGTCTCAAAGGATAGATCTGACTGTAAATACAGAATCAGAAGATAGGAATTAGCCAAACATGCTCTTTCCCAAACACTAACAGTGAATTTTGTACCTTATACAGTACTTTCCCCAATTGGCCCTAGTGGCCCTTTAAACTTGCATGGAGAATTTTGAGGTGAATATGACCTCAATTGGTTCTAAAACCTCTTCCATTAGACTCAGAAGGTCGAAAATAGCAGACATAGGCTTTTGAATCACCAAAAATGGATGAACAGAGCCCCCAAACAGCTCCTGCACTGAAATGGCCCTAGTGGCCCTGAAAGCTTCCCTGAAGCTAAAAAGTGAGAAGAATGCCTCAAAAGGAAAAACGAGCTGTAGAAATGGATTCAGAAGGCTGGAAAACTTCAAAAATGACCTTCGTTCCACATTCACTGGCTTCACAATTCCCAATGCAGCTCCCAAACTGATTTGGCCCTAGTGGCTCCTGGAACTTCCACGAAGCAAAAACACCTGCAAATGACCTCAGATGGCTGTGAAACCTATGCCAATGGCTTCAGAAGGTCAAAAATACCCAAAATAAAAAAACATTTCGTCCAAAACCGACTTTCCTAGCCAAAGTTATGGCCATTTAAAGTTTCTCCAGTTTGCCCCTAGAAAAACTCCAGCTAACTTTAGTTAACTCCAGTTAGCTCCGCCAATTATGGCAGGTCCGCCAAATTTGGCACTCCTGCCAAAATTCCGCCAAGACTCCAGTTACATTTAATGTTCATGTGACCGTTTCCTCGGATTGCGTGCCCGGCGGTTAGTGCTGGCGGTTGGGTTAAGCCCACGGTTTTCGGGTTGTGGTCATATGGTGTGGGGCTGGCGCTTAGGGGCTGGCCCCCTTCATTTCCTACCCAAACTCATTTTTCAAACTTTATAAACATTTTGTTCAGCAACTTAAACACATCTGTTGCTCATGGTGCATTGGTAAAGCGTGGGAGTGTTGTGAGTCTGGTCGCGTGTTCAAATCACATCGCCTCCACACAAATTTTAACATGCCTCACATAGATTCGCTGACGTCACCCAGGGCCACGTGGCCCCTTCCGGGCCTGCCACGTGGTAGTTTCTGATTCGCTGACCAAAAACAATATTCCTTGGAATATTCTACGGAATATTCCTTTTTTAATTTTTTTTTCAAAAATTCAAAATTCTAATGTTACTGAGAAATTCTTCTTTTTGGCATAACTTTCTCATACGGCGACCATTTTTCGAACCGTTTGTGGCGCCGGAATCGGGAGGACGAACACTTTCTAGTCATTCAAGTTCCAATTAGTTCTGAGTACTTTCATTTTTGACCATTTTACGACACTTGGTCCTGAGCTCCTGATCACGCCTCCCAAATGAGAAGGCTTTTGGTCCCCAAAAGCTCACTAAATTTCTGAACTGAACTGTACAACACTTGAGGAACAGAAATATCCTCCCCCTTTCAGCCAAAAGAGCATACTGATGCCAAAATGTCCTGCCTTATCAACTGTCGTCATGGCGAATGTTGCTACATAAACCAAGTACTCGTGGAATCCCGACCAACCTTGTTCGCCAAACAAACTGAAAGTTTGCAGAAACCAGCAATGAAACTTGCTGATATATGAGCTGAAATATTCTCCTGAACATGTGGGCTTGCCAGTTGTCACGATGCCCATCCATGGCACCTCCGCTCTAGAAGAAGAGCTGCCTCCCAAATGAGAAGGCTTTTACAAAGATGAAACACTTCATCCTTTCTCCTCTTTACAATCTTGGAGATCAAATTAACTTTTTCCAAGTCAATATTACATTACATGCATGGTTAAAAACAAAGTAATCAACCCTTCAAGTTAATCACACAGACATGTTTAAAAAAACAAGGAAATCATCATGATCCCTGTGCACATGCATATCATTCTCATGCATGCAGTTTATCCTTCAACTTTCTCTTAAGTACAATCATAAGTACAAGATCCTCGATCACATGTACATGTACTTTCAAAGCTGAAATGAATATATCCTTTGCTGCAATAGAGTGAGTCTCATACTCAGCTTTCCATCTTGCACTTGCATTCCCTTAACAATGAAATGCATTCAATCAAAAGACATGCAACTTTATTTGGATAAGAATTCTAACCACTTCTTACCAATCCATTTCAAAGGCGCTTCCTTTAACTGCACATCAATATCAACATGTGTATCATCTTGACACATATCAATGATGGAAACTTCCTTCCCATTCTTGCCATACTCTTGCTCCAATTTCTTTAACTTTTGTGGAAGCATTGTTGGATTCAGAGTCCAACACCTTTCAGTAGTATGTCCATGCTTATGGCAATAAGTGCAGCACATGTTCATCTTCTTGACAGCATGATTTGCATTGTTCAATGGAACTTTGGCTTCTTGCCTCCTTTCCTTCAAAAGTTTCCTGCAGGTTGCCATTCTTTTCCAACATCTAGTAACACTATGGTTAAACAAACCACAAAAAGAACATGCAATTCTTTTCCAATGCTTGTGTGGAAATTTTCCATGCTTTACATGATCAAAGGAAATATGATTGAAATCAGATTTATACCTTTCTCTTTCACCTTCATTACCTTCATGAAGAGGTGAATCAAACGAAGAAGAAGCTCCTTTTGGAACACCATCAATCCCTTCAATGGTTTTAGAGCGTTCACCACTTCCTTGTTCAAGTGCATGCTTATGCACACCTTCTTTCTGCAACGCATGTTTCAAACTATTGCATTCCTCAAGGATACAACCTTTACAACCTTGAGATAGAGATCCTGAAATGAAACTCCTTCTAGGAACTGTTTCAATTGCCTTCATGGTGGCTTTGGAACTTTCTCCATAAGATTGTCCATAGCCAAGACCCAAATTCTTAGGCCTTACCTCAACCATTATTGGCTCAACTATACCCTGTGCATGTTTGCCCAATCCTTTTCCTTCATATCCCATTTTGGACATCAACTTGGACCCTATGCCTCTGGTATGTTTCTCAAAAGAACCAACATAAACATTCTTATCAGAATTTGAAGACAAACTAGAATTGTTTACCTCTTCTTCAAGCTGATACTTGGCTAAGGCTTCTTTGGCAACAAGGAGTTGTGTCTCCAACTCATGCATCCTTTCCAGCTTCATGTTTGCAATGTGAAGTTGGTCTTCCATTTCCTGCAATTGGTTAGAAAGCAAATGATTCTCTTCCCTCATGGAATTCAACTGCTCTTGAAGTCTAGAGCTCTTTCTTTCATCCTCATACATTTCTCTCACCATATTCATCATGATGAAAAATTCTTTCTTCAAGCCTTTATCAAAGAATCTTGTGAAGGAGGACGATTTTGAGAACTCACTTATGGAAGTTGTCATTATAAAAATGAACCAAAGAGCTTCAACAAACTCAAACAACAAATACTTTGCACAATAATAAGGCAGTCAATCTCCAACACTGCTTAAGACACCTTTCAAGCTACACAATCAAGCTAGTGATGTCAGTCAAGCAAACTAGTGCTCTGATACCATCTGATCTGAAAATGGATTGTACTTGTTTAAGGGTGCAAGGTATCCAATTCCCATAATTTCAACTATGAGCTATACACTCCAAGTGACCTCTGAAAGTGTGTAAAATTCTTATTTCTTATACAGAGATAGACTGTAGGGGCATTCACCGGACATGTCACCTCTAAAAAGAGGATGAGTTCCAGAGGCTACCTGGCCCTCTACAGGCTCTGCCTAAAGAAATAACAAAGTAAACACTTAGAAGTCTTTGACATACACATACTTGAAGGTTAAGGTCTTGCAGAATAAGACAAGTAACTTTTTGTAGCTGAATAAGTGATTATGTGTGTATGCAAGTTATATTTATTTGCTCTTTAATACTTTATATCAGTTTTGTTTAGCATATCATCTTCAGCAAATAAAGACATCAAAATGATAAAGCAGTTCACCCCCCCTCTGGGCTACATCTGTTGGACCAAACCTCTCCAACTAGGCTTGTCCTCTTGTATTAAAATTGCTACAAATGCTAATACAAGAATAGGGGTGCCTCAAAGGACAGATCTGACTGTAAATACAAAATCAGAAGATAGGAATTAGCCAAACATGCTCTTTCCCAAACACTAACAGTGAATTTTGTACCTTATACAGTACTTTCCCCAATTGGCCCTGGTGGCCCTTTAAACTTGCATGGAGAATTTCGAGGTGAAGATGACCTCAATTGGTTCTGAAACCTCTACCATTAGACTCAGAAGGTCGAAAATAGCAGACATAGGCTTTTGAATCACCAAAAACGGATAAACAGAGCCCCCAAACAGTTCCTGCACTGAAATGGCCCTGGTGGCCCTGAAAGCTTCCCTGAAGCTAAACAGTGAGAAGAATGCCTCAAAAGGAAAAACGAGCTGTAGAAATGGATTCAAAAGGATGGAAAACTTTAGGAATGACCTTCGTTCCACATTCACTGGCTGCACAATTCCCAATGCAGCTCCCAAACTGATTTGGCCCTAGTGGCTCCTGGAACTTCCACGAAGCAAAAACACCTGCAAATGACCTCAGATGGCTGTGAAACCTATTCCAATGGCTTCAGAAGGTCGAAAATACCTAAAATAAAAAAAGAATTCGTCCAAAACCGACTTTCCTAGCCAAAGTTATGGCCATTTAAAGTTTCTCTAGTTTGCCCCTAGAAAAACTCTAGCTAACTTTAGTTAACTCCAGTTAGCTCCGCCAATTATGGCAGGTTCGCCAAATTTGGCGCTCTTGCCAAAATTCCGCCAAGACTGCAGTTACATTTAATGTTCATGTGACCGTTTCCTCGGATTGCGTGCCCGGCGGTTAGTGCTGGCGGTTGGGTTAAGCCCACGGTTTTCGGGTTGTGGTCATATGGTGTGGGGCTGGCGCTTAGGGGCTGGCCCCCTTCATTTCCTACCCAAACCCATTTTTCAAACCTTATAAACATTTTTTTCAGCAACTTAAACACATCCGTTGCTCATGGCGCATTGGTAAAGCGTGGGAGTGTTGTGAGTTTGGTCGCATGTTCAAACCACACCGCCTCCACACAAATTTTAACATGCCTCACATAGATTCGCTGACGTCATCCAGGGCCATGTGGCGCCCTCCAGGCCTGCCATGTGGCAGCCTCTGATTTGATGATCAAAAATAATATTCCCTGGAATATTCCAAGGAATATTCTACGGAATATTCCTTTTTTATTTTTTTTTTTCAAAAATTCAAAATTCTAATGTTACTGAGAAATTCTTCTTTTTGGCATAACTTTCTCATACGGCGACCGTTTTTCAAACCGTTTGCGGCACCGGAATCGGGAGGACGAGCACTTTCTAGTAATTTAGGTTCCAATCAGTTCTGAGCACTTTCATTTTTGACCATTTTACGACACTTGGTCCTGAGCTCCTGATCACAATATGTACCCCAAGGTTAACCCCAGTGTCAATTTATACCTCAAGGTCAACCCCAGTATCAGTACATGCCTCAAGGGTATCAACCCCAAGGTCAGTACTCGAACCAAGGTTTCCAACCACCCTCCGTTCAATCATATGTTCAAGGAACGGGAAATGTACCTTTGAATTATCAATCCTACCCTCAACCCAGTTATGGTCCTCAATATTCTCAACCTGTTATGGGTCCGTACCCTGGAATGAATTTAGTGTGGATCCATCGCAAACTCAACAGGTCTTGTAGCCAAATGTACAGTTGTCATCTCAAACTGGACAACCCTTAGTTTCTGGTACACCCCAGCAACCTGTCCAGTCTACTATTCAAACTTCTGTACCTTCGGTAGTTTCTTAGCCTGGGCCTAGTACACCTCGTACTCCACTTCAAACGACTGCTGCAACTACCGCAACATCTGTTCAATCTACCCTACCTACTTCTGGAGTATTGACAACTCCGGTTTCTACTGTTCCTCTATATACTCCTCATACATCTTTACCTCCGTCTGGATCCACGATTCAAACTTCGGTTCAGATGCCTGTAGGACAACCTGGTTCAAGTATGGTTGTCACAAGTCAACCACAATTTACTTATCAACCGTACCAGGGACGGTACCAATTCGGTCCTACTGTACAGCAGCCAGTCTATCAGTATCAACCGTACCCTGGGTATACATATTAACAACCTCAACAACCCCAGTACAGTCTGGTTAATCCTGGTTTTCCGGGAGGATACAATATCCCAAATGCAATCCCTGTTCCTAGTTATCCTGGATATCCTCCTCCTGGGGCTGGTCTCATGACCCAGAGTTTTAGGGACCCTAATCATCAGTTATCGTTTATCGCAACTTTTGACTTGCCTGACTTGTCGTGCCTAACGAATGATCCCATTAATTAACTTCCATTTTGGCCGCCAATGCCGAATAAGTTGCCTAGTGATATTCCTAAGTTCGAAGGCAAATCAGGAGAGGACCCATCGAACCATGTGATGACTTATCACCTCTGGTGTGCGTCTAACTCCATTTCAGATGATTCAATCCGTCTAAGGCTTTTCCAGCGCACTCTAATTGGTCTTGCGGCCAAGTGGTACATTGAGTTACTGCGAGGCACTTTTTATAATTTTAGTCAGTTAGCTACCTCGTTTTTAACTCATTTTCAGTTGCCAGTCAGATATGACAATGGCACGGAATTACTGACTTCATTAAAGCAATCGACGTCCACTTACATTGCAGATCATATTCATGAATGGAGACGTCGACGGCGTTTAGTGAAGGTTTTTATTCCGGATCAGATCTTGTCTAAGTGGTTTGTAAAATCTTTGTTGCCAAAGATCACTGAAGATGTAGCTAAAGCCGGAGTTGTTACTGAGGAGCAAGTAATTGCTCAAGCACAGTACCTTGACTTGGTCTATACTCAGTCAGGTACGTTACACGAGAAAATCCCTGATCTTCCCAAGCAAAATCAAATCGCTGTAGCTCCTTCGGGATCTCATGCCACCGATGGTATGATTGGTATGGTTAACACTAAAAGTAAGAAGAAGTCTTCCAAGAATTCTTCTCCTATCATAACCTTGCCTGATTCCCCAACAGGAGATTCTTCCGCAGAGATTTCCGCCAATATTCATGTTGTAGAGTCATCTACAGCCAAATCAAAATCCGGTGGCAAGAAGAAAGGGAAGAAGAAAAATAAAACGGACAAAAATTCAAAGGAGAAACCTGAAAAATCAGAATCCAATGATGAAAAACGCAAACCTCGTTATCCTTGTCTCATTTGTGACGACGAACATTTTACAAGAGACTGCCCTCATCGTGCAGAGGTTGCGAAGATTGTCAAAGGTTCCCAAACGCCTGCTGTTTTGAAGGATCCTTTTCCAAGTCAAGACAGTAAGATGATAGGTTCTTCCTCGAGTGCCAATGAAGAACCCATACTGATGATGTCCCATGTTAGGATTGTGACTTGATTGCATGATTATGGTAGTAAAAGTCCTGTTGATGGTAAAGAAGCAGAATCGTCTCATTCTAATCCATCAACCTCAGCTCCCGGTTCCGATCCACTACAGATCGAGAAACCTAATCCAGACTTGGTAATCAAACCGCCCGCCAATGGTATACTTCAAAAGTCAGCTTTTAATCCACATGCGAGAGCGGCTCAGAACTATAACATTGTTGAGGATTTAGCTGTTTCACCCTCAACAATGTCGGCTTTGGAAGTGCTGCAATCATGTCCAGCACAACGTAAATTACTTTTGTCGGCTATAGGAGCTGTTGACGTTCAGGACTCGAACCTAATAATTTTCGATCTAGAGAATAGTACATCGCTCTTACCTCATCAAATGGCTTTCCAGATTCCAGTGATAGTCAAAAACAGGCCTATTCATCGGACTGTGATTGATGAGGGAGCCTCAACGTGTATTATGTCGATACAGTGTTGGAGATCGCTTGGTTCTCCTTCGCTAAATCAATCCCCGACGATTCTAAAGGCCTTTGATGGTCGTGGGTTTCATCCTTTTGGCATTCTACAGGATTTGCCTATAGGGGTTGAAGGAAAAACCGTTAATCTAGATGTGGAGGTGGTTGATGCCCCTCTAAATTACAACCTTCTCTTGGGTCGAAGTTGGTCTTACGCTATGACAGCTGTCATTTCATCAGTCTTTCGGGTTATAAAGTTTCCTCATAATGGAAAGATCGTAACAATAGACCAGTTGGCTTACTTTTCATCCGACCCAGCCTCTTCTGAAAGTATTCAGCATGTCGGTAAAACGACTATCCCGTATAAGGATGTTGGAGTAGGACTAGTTAAAGATGCCGGTTTACTGGGAACTTTTCCTTTTCCTCTGATCAACGCATCGTCTTCATTTGCAACCATTCATATGATTACATCAGACACCATTGTTTATGATGATCCTTGGATCGTTCCTTCTGAATCTGAGATAGACTCATTTGGTGATGTCATGCCTTTGAGTCCATATGAAATTGCGTATGAGGCCGTGCAATCGTTTACCGACCCATCTTCAACCGAAATTGACTTAATGAATGTGGTCCGTGAAGAATCACTTTTCACATCAAGCTCGGATTCAATCACGTTTTCTGAACTTGTTCACTCTGATGAACAAATTCGTAAAATCCTATGTGTAGATGATTTGCCATGGGAAGATCTCCATCACAGATCTTTGTTTTTACCCGAGAATGATCGTTTCGAAAATGATTTTTCATCAATTTTTACGACTGAATATGTCAAAGAACCTTAGAATCCAATGAAACATCCTGATTCAGAGTTAAATTTGGGAAACATCTCTCGAACTATTCCTATTGACATTTCGGTTAAGCCTGGAATTGTTGAGAACATTCATATAGGTGCCTCATGTACAAAAAACGAAATTCAAATATATAAGGCCATATTTCAAGAATTCCGCGATGTGTTTGCCTGGTCCTATGAGGAAATGCCAGGAATTGATCCCGCGATTGTTGTTCATGAGATCAAGACTTACCCGGACGCTAAACCCGTCCGGCAATGTTTGCATCAGATTCACCTAAGAAAAGTTGCTGCTATTAAAGCAGAAGTTGAAAAATTACTCAAAGCAGGTTTCATTTATCCGATCCCGTTAACGGATTGGGTATCGAATATTGTTCCGGTTAACAAAAAGCAAGGGACAATAAGAATATGTATCGATTATAGGGACATTATTCGAGCCTGTCCAAAGGACAATTACCCAACTCCCTATATCGATCAAATCATTGATGATTGTGCCGGAAGTGAAATATTCTCCTTCATGGATGGTTTTTCCGGATACAATCAAATCAATATTCTACCTACCGATCAACCAAAAACGGCTTTCATTTGTCCATGGGAGACATTTTCTTATTGCAAATTACCTTTTGGACTCAAGAATGCCGGAACAACTTTTCAAAGGGCCATGTCTTATGCGTTTCATGACATCAAGTACATTGTGCAACCCTATCTCGATGATTTGCCTGCTCATTCATTACATCGAGCTGATCACCTCGTCCATTTACGAGCAATCTTTATGAGGTGTAGGCATTATCAAATTCGGTTGAATCCACACAAATGTGTTTTCTGTATAGAAACAGGTCGATTGCTGAGGTTTGTAGTTTCGAAAGCCGGCATTCACGTCGATCCCTCGAAGGTCGAAGCTATTATCAAATTGCCTCCTCCTTCGAGTCTTCGCCAACTCCAAAGTTTGCAAGGGAAAGCAAACTTTTTATGACGATTCATTCCTAACTACGCCGAGGTTACAAAGGGTTTTACTCGATTGTTGAAATAGAATAATCCATTCTATTGGGATGAGACAGCTTAGAAATCTTTTGATGCACTAAAACACGCGTTGACCCATGCACCGTTATTGCATCCTCCCAACTACAACCAGGATTACTTCTTGTATCTCGCCGCCTCTCATTCCACCATTGGAATGGTCTTAATTCAGGAAGATGAATTCGGTACTGAGCATGTGATATATAACCTTAGTCGAACTTTAAATCCAACTGAGCTAAAATACTCACATGTGGAGAAATTGGCATTGGCAGCTGTTCAAGCTGTCCAATGTTTTCGTCACTACATTTTACTCCGTAAAACTACAGTAATTTCTGATTGCAACCCTATGATCTACATTTTTACCAAGCAATTGCTAGGGGGAAAGTACTCTAAATGGATTGTTATCCTGCAGGAGTTCGACTTAGAATTTGAAAAATCTAAGTCTAAGAAATCTTTAGTTTTTGCGGAGTTAATGTGTGACTTCCCGCGTGCTGACACGGAAACTGTGGCAGAAGAGCCCATTGCGGAGGAATCCTTGTTTCTAATCAACACTTTAGATCCGTGGTATGGGGATATCATCATTTATCTCCAGAACCAATCCTTTCGGCCAAAAATTTCAAGGTCAGAACGTCGGAAAATACGATTCCAGTCCCAACAATTCAGGATTACTAGAGATACTCTTTATTGCCATGGGACGGACTTTGTTTTTCGACGTTGTTTAACTCACGAGGAAGCTGAAAGGGTTCTAAATGACTGTCACTCTAGAGCGTGTGGCGGTCATATGTCTGGGTATGCCATAGCCCAAAAGATATTGCGCTGGCTACTTCTGGCCGTCTTTGTTTAAAGATTGTATTACCACGGTCCGAAAATGCCACAACTGCCAAATTTTTGATTGAAAGATGCGCGCTCCACCTGCTCCTCTCCACCCTATAATTGCCGTTGGTCCTTTTTCCAAATGGGGTATCGATTTTATTACATGTAACCCTCACTCGGCTGGGGGGCATGCACATATCATCCTTGCGGTAGATTATTTTACCAAGTGGGCCGAGGCGATGCCTACATTTGAGGCAGACGGAAAGACAGCTGCAATTTTCGTGTTCAATCATATAATTGCTAGGTTTGGTGTCCCACAAGCGATTATCACTGATCATGGGCGTCATTTTCGAAACGTTATGATGACCGAACTTACAGGCCAGCTTGGTTTACGTCACGATAGTTCAACTCATTATTATCCACAAGCTAATGGTCTGGTTGAATCCATCAACAAAGTTTTAGTCATCATGATCCGACGAATCATTGGGATTCATCGGTCAAATTGGCATAACATGCTATTTTCAGCACTTTGGGCGTATCGTACCTCAGTAAAAACATCAACAGGGTTCACTCCTTTCCAACTAGTTTATGGTCTGGAAGCTGTGTTATCCATTGAATGTGAAATCCCGTCATTGCAAATGGCCATCGAGTTACTTCCAGCCACTTCTGAAGAGGAAAAACGTTTGTTATACTTGGCCCAATTAGATGAGAATCGACGTGATGCTACATTGGCGATCGAGACTCACGCAAAACGTATGAAAGCTCAGTATGATCGAAATGCGACCCCTCGAAAATTTTCAGAAGGAGATCTAGTCTTAGTTTACGATCAAGCTAATGATAAATTAGGCGCTGGAAAATTCGTTCCTATGTGGCATGGTCCCTATGTTGTCAAGCGAAAGCTAGCAAAAGGGGCCTATGAATTGGTAGACTTTGACGGGGACTCTTTGGGTAAACCCAGAAATGGTCTTTACTTGAAGAGGTATTATGCTTAAAGGATGGGTATGGAGATTTTTAGTTAGGATAGTTTTTCTTTCTAGCTGGTGTGTTTTAGTTTTAAAAAAGTGTGCTTAGCTTAGAGAGTGTTTTTTGTCATTATTCCTGCTTATCTTGGTTTTACTCTTGATATTGCAGATGTCGATGCCTCTCCAAACATACATTGGTTTCGCTGATGGTGCTTGTCGTAATACACAGAACATTTCTTCCGCAGCTTGGGTTATCTATTCGCCCTCTGACGAGTTGGTATCTATGCATGGGGTAAGCCTCGGTCAAACAACGAACAACATTTCCGAGTATAGTGCAGTGATTGAGTTATTATCTGAATCTATTTCATTTGGGATTCGAAGTTTGATAGTGAGGTTAGATTCTGAACTCGTTGTATTACAGCTTAATAGAGTGTATGCCATTAGAAATCCAGTGTTATTGAGATTATTTTTGAGAGTGCATCTCTTGGAACGTGAATTTGATTATATTGAATATCAGCATATTCCAAGATCTTTAAATACATTAGCAGATGCAATTGCTTCTCGAATGTTAAGTAGACATTTGCAATAATCATACATGTAAATTTAAAACCATTCCATAACATGATTTACAAGATAAGCCGGTAATAGTGATATATATATATATATATATATATATATATATAGGAGTGTGTCAAAAAATACATTGTCCTCGATCATAGGTTGAAAAACACCTTATGATTGGCAAAAATGATAAGTACAAAAAACAAAAATGTCATATGTGCCCACAATAGGCGATCATCCTATCACTGGTGATGATCTCGATAAGAAACCACTGCATGGGCCACCTTGCAAAGGAACCTCCTAAAAGGTCCCGGGACCCCAATCACATAGCGCTGAAGTCGACGAGGAATGTCATCTATGGTGGTCTCTAGAATATCTCCTGTCAAGCGCTCTAGATGACTCTCCAACTCGGCCAAAACCTCTGCTGATTCGTCCTGTGGGGCTGGCGTGGCTGCAACTGGTTGTTTTCTCTCATAAGGCCGGAGAGCGGCTGGTCGCTGTGGACCCACATCTGCATTTGAAACTTTTACTATCAGTTTTGCAACGATAGAAAAATAATAAAAAATTAAAATAGGAAAAATGTTGAAAATGATTTTACTTGAGTCATCCCATTGCTCTCTTGGTGAAAGAGCCATGTCTGGGTCACCATGAAAATCTACCCCAGTGTAAGGGAAGTCCTGAATAGAAAAAACCTGGTTTTCCAACCATTGGAAATACTCAGGTTTGAATTGAACAACCTTTGTCCCCTCGTCCGGATGACGGGCCATAACTGCGACCCATCGCATCAGTTTGGGCTCTCGAGGAAGCCCAGCTCCAATAGTAAGGTGCTGCGGGATCAACATGGGAACCCTCTCCAGACCAAAGCTCACAACCAAAGCTCCATAACCAAAGGTATTTAGTTGTCCGTTCTTGGCTCTTGTCAGTTGGCCTTTCACATTGGCCAACATAGCATCGCACCAGTTGAAGATGGTGCCTCGAAAGTAGTCAACTGCCATCCGCATCTGGGATCCGGTGGCAATAGGTAATGCGACACTCCCACAAAGTCTGGTGACAGTAAACGCGATCACCATGAGTTCAGGAAGGGATATGGTTTTAATGTCTATCCCTTTGTCTCTAGCCTGGCTGTTGCAGAACTCTAGCCGAAGGCTATCGACAGACTGGCCACCTGGCCTAGTCCCGAATAGAGTCAAGTCTATGCCTCTCTTAGGAAAACCGGTCAAGAAATATATGTCTACCGGCTCGATTTCGAGCTGGTGGCCACCAATGAAGAAGCACTGGTCCTGTATGCTCCATCTGTCAACCAGCCACTGTAAGAAATCCACCTGGGCCCTCATGCCAGGTATGGCCTAGAATTTGTACAAGCCGCAGGCCTTCAATGCATCGATCGAAGGTTGGTGATTCAACGCGGCTAGATCCACATCCTCATGCTCTCGTTCATGCCAATCTAGCATGATGCACTCTCTGCATCTAATAAAAAGACAAATTAGAATGCTAGAAATGAATTTGTTTGGACCAAATTTGAGAATTTTTGGGTTAAAAACCGTTGCTGCGGGGAACGCACCCTCTGCATTAGAGTCAGTGTGTGGGTCCGCACCTTGCCTACATGGAAGGTGCGGACCCCTGACTTTTTCCCCATTGAGAAAAAGTCGGGGTCCGCGGGCTGCCAGTGTTACACCTGCGGGCCCCCGCGCGCGGGTTTTAAGCCTAAAAACCCTCCAAAAAATGAAATAAAAACCTAAAACAAAAAATGAAATGGTTAAAAATGAAGAGTGGGATGATGTGGATTACCTGGAGAAGACGACGTTCGATTCCGACGGTTGGATTTTCCGCAATCTTCACGGGAAGTTTTCTGAACAAAAGCACTATTTTCTCACCCAAAACTCAAACGATAAAAATGAATTGACGAAAGCCCTTTTTATAAGTTTTTTGAGTAAATAAATTGCAAATTTGTTTATGTTTCACTTTGGAAAGGTATTTTTGCAACATTTTTATCCATTTCAAACAGGTATGAGTAATGTTTGCGTTTTTGTTCAGGATAACGGATTATTCAGGCGAAATCTATCATTTTCAACGAAAAAACATTTAGAGTCACCTTTAAGCTCTTTTCTGACTCCTAAAACATGAAAATATCGCCGAGTTTTTCTTTTAAACTCGTTAAAACGGAACTAAAAGACGGTCCACTTACAACTATTTTTTGACCGTAAAAACATGAAAAGATTGCCGGATTTTTGTCGTTTCAAATTCGATATTGGTTATAAAACGATGTGTCATTGATCGCTTTTTTACTTTTTCGGATCAGGGGCACTAATTACGAAAAGTATTCCTTGGTCGTAAAGATCAAGCGGTTCTCTCAAGTATTATTTTATACTTTTTCGGGCTTGGGAGACACAAATTTATGAAAAAGGTCAACCCTGGAGTCTTCTTAAGTTTTTTCAGACTCTCTAAAATTGAAAAACGCTGAGTTTCTCCTATACTAGACTCGTTAAAATTTCACAGTAAAGGACCTGTTCAATTACAAACAGGAACGAACCACTCCTTCTTAGGGTTCGAATTTAAACTAAGTTGGACTCATCCGAAGGATGAGCTTATAATCAAGCAAATGTTATCCTCCTCAAGCTTGTCAAAAATAAAGAGGTACTTGCCAGAAATGGTGGGGGAAAAGAGAGAAAAATGAGCCTGTTTGTCATACTTTGTAACCACTCTTGAACACGACACTTTTATTCACCTGGGTTGGGAAATCCTTTGCCTAACAGTTGATCAAACCACATTGAAAGTCTTCAACTGGTTTCTGGGTATTAACTTTGGGTCAATTGTCACCAAGCCATCTGTCGTGTCGTTATGTGTTCAAGAGGTCACTGCCAATAAGCCATTCATATGCAAAATATCTGTCATCCATCTTGACCATCCCTGAGTCAGTCCTTGCAACTAAATTTCTTCAACTTGATCTATGATTTCGTGTTGAGGGCTTGCCTGCGACGGATCGCTTTCTATCGACTTCAGCTCATTATCTAGAAAGATGATCTAGAAATTGTCAGTACCTTGGGATCTGCATGCCTCAATGGCAGGTTTCTCGCCTTTGATGACAGGTTACATCATTGACTTTCGATCAAAGGATTCCGTGACGTGTTCGACATCAACACATTTATTCACATCTCATGGATTGTATTGGGTACTTTGAGAGCCATTGACATCACTGGAGGTTTCTCTCACACTTGTTAACAATTTACATCATTGACTGGTAATCAAGTGGTTTCTACCATGTTCGACTCCAACACATTCATTCGCATGGATAGAATCGTACTGTTTCGGGAAGTAGAAATGAAGACCCTGGATCTAGTTTCCACAATCCAGGCTGCGAGGAATTTTGTATTCATTATATAATGGACTATTCATAAACAGATGGCTGTATCCATACTGTGTCCACACGAGTCTATACTTGTGATGTCTTACAAGATCATTCCTGTACCAGAGCAGTAGTTAGTTTTCTAAGTTCGTTTTGATCTGAGTATGGGAATGCCTACCTTAGCAATGATATGATCTCATATATATATCTTGCATTGAATGTTTTTACAGGTTCCAACCGGGCTCTCCACAAGATGATCCTCGAAATGATAAAGTACTTCACTCTTCCTAAATGATAAATGAAATCCTCATCTACTACAGACTTCGCACTTTAGGGGGCAATCTGTTACACAAAAATATCGTCACCATGATTATTTGCAGTCAATATGGGTCTATCATCACTTGTACTGTCCTCCTAAGCAAGTCTCAGACCTCAGCTCTTCAAGTCAAGCTTTGAAAATGAGAGAAAGACATTGAAAATCAACAAAGCTCTGGTTCCGCACTTTCTCTCACTATTGTGTGCGGTCCCGCACCTTTTGTTCACAAAAACTGCGGACCTGCCTGCTCTTTCCCTAAAGGTGTGGGTACAGACCCCTGTGAAAGTCAAAAAGGCGCAAGTTTATTCTAAAAAACTCACTTTGGGTTAATTCTAGATGATTCTAGAAGGAATTTTGATGTGGATTGGCCACTCTTAGGTGGTTCATGCATCCCAAAAGAGAAGGAGCTAATCCCTTGATGAGAGGAGCTATCACTTTGAAGGAGGGCTTTATCCCTTTGAAGGAGGACCTAGTAACTTCCCTCCATTGCACTATAAATTCAGGCATTGGGCTGGTTGCTAGAGAGGTTAGAAGCTGAACATTTTTGAGGGTAAATGCTGGTGAAATTAAGACTTCCTAGTTAAGCTTGAGAGGAGAGATCACATACCTTTTTGGCTTCATTGGGAAGAGAGTGAAACTTGTCAAAGTAGAGGAGACTTCTTTCTGGACCCTGGGAGGAGCTTGTACAGCGTCAAGGCACAGGTTGTAAAGTTCTTCTTTGATTTGAATTAATACAATGAGATTCATTTTTCTCAACAAATTGTCTCATGTCATTTGTTTCATGAATTCCTTGACTTTCATGTTAAATATGTTTTACGATATTGGCTTTTCAAGTGCTATTTAATTTGTTTGCTTGTTTGTGTTGGTAGATTCGTGACAAGGGAGCTCATTTGGATCGAAGGAGCGAGGCTTCCACAAACTTGCGTTCGACCTAAGGTAGGCCTAAAGCACTTGTTTGCCTTTGTTAATAAATGCATATTTAGAGAAAGATAGTTTGTGATTGGTTTGCTTGTCATTAGGTCTTCTTTAGATTCTAGGAAGGTCTATCTTGTCCGCAAGATCGACTCATTCCGTGTGACAAAGTTTCAAGCATTTAATTAACCAAACCAATTTTAAAATCAAACTTCAAACTCTCATAACTGGCTTAAAATCCCAAATACAACAAAGTTAAATCTGACATAGAGATCCCTCTTTGAGTTTAGGAAGGTTAGATCCTAAGCTCCAAAGTGGTTTTGTGGTTACCTCTCTGGTTTCTTTCACAACCTTAGAAATTACAGAGTGCTAACAACTGTGACATAACAATAGGGAGAGGCGAGAGAAGATAAAGAGTCCATACCTGACTTCTCATGTTTGTGCTTATTTGGGTAGGATCTCCATCGTCTAATTGGATCTGATTCCACCTTATTATCGCTTGCAAAGTATTTGAGGAAATCTTTGCCATATACCTTATGTGGGTCGGGTATATGGTACATTTTCTTCAAATATTGAGCTATAAAAGACCCGATGACTATTTTTCTTGAAGTCAAGAATGTCCTATCGATGATATTGATGTTCTATATTCTCCATTTCACCATATCGGTATATGGAAGAATCTTGGGTTGAGTAGCGATCCTGTGAAGAAAAGAGTTGGCAAATTCATAGTTGGAGACTTCAAAAGATGAAGTAGCATACACTATTACCACTCTCTGAATTACCTTAGGTTCTTCACTTTCAAGCAATTGATACATAGATTTCGATGAGGATAATCCAGTGTCTATCGTGCACTTAGTGTTCGAGAAAAGCGGGGGCATTTCTATTACTTCAGAAACAAGAGTTGTAGGTTGAAAAGCTGGCATGTTTTTCTTTCCTTTCTTCGCTTTGGTCATTCTACTGCATTGCTGCTTTCGGGATTAGCTTGCAATTGGAAACACAGAGGAATGAAGAAAAACAGGTTTGAAATGCAGGAGCGTTGAACATACAAGGTTTGAAATGATGGCGAATATAGTTTAAATGCGAAAAAATCTGAAATATCTACATACAGACCATCAAATCACCTTGGGGCTTTAAATCATAAATACCGTTACAAGTGCTTAATAACCGAAATCATGGCTTCACGTGATAATTTATTATTCCATTAATAGATCGTATCACAAAAACCTTTCAAACGATAATTGTAAACATGTCTCAATGTGTTTTCCCGATATGCGATTGTGATACCATTATATCGGGGTTTGGGTATCAGAAGTCTGTGATGCGATGATCATAATATCGCAATCGGGGGTTTGGAGTGGAGGAAAATGGAAATGACCAAAATCCTTTTGCGATTGTAAAATCGCGAGGAATGATGTGGTAGTGGAGCGGGCCCGACCGATGACTTACTATTATCTTTTAACGTGCTTTTCCTTTGTTTTATTCATTCTTATGATTTTATTAAAGTCGCGCTTTAATAAAGAGCTTTATCGTAGTCGAAAGATCGAAAGTGAATGGAGTAGCTTGCCTTTTTCCAATTTGCGATTCATCCAGACGCGACATATTTATAGGGTTGTATTAATTGTTATATCGGGTCCGGAAGGTTTATCGCATATTGAAATTGGAGTGGTCCTCAGGGATTTTTAAATCATGCTCGTTATAAGTTTTGCGATGCAGGTAAGCTCCAATATAGAGTGGATATTTAACAATACTTAAGGATTTTAAAGCTTAAGTATGTTTTTGTTCTCGGGGGCTATATGCATTGGGATATGTGATTGCAATATGCTTTATCGCATCACATCATTTCAAAAGGATAAACATGGAGTTGCTCATTAGGACTTGCAAAGTGCGATAACGTCAGGATTTCTTTAAGGCCAGCTCATTTGAGTTGTTTGGGCCAATGAAATTTGGATTTTTATTCTAATAAACTCAAATTTTCCCTTTTTAAAGTGCTAAAATGTTTTATTTTTTATGATTTAAAAATTTAAAGGGTCCCCATTATTTATATAATAATTTCCTAAAATATTTATATTGATCTGCAAATGAAACTACTTGTTTTTGCTATGCAAGGTATTCATTTCCATTAGATTACATGAGAAAACTGTTAATGATGTCTTGCGATTGAAACACAGTGTTTTTGGTAAATTTCTGAGTCTTATGTGTGAAGGAGGATTATTTCATTTTCCTGTTTAACATATCAGATCTGAAAAACACAGCAAGAAAAGTTCACCACTGTTGGGTCCCTATAATACTAGTGATTACCCCATTACTATTGTAATTGTACCCCTTATTAATATTGTTGTGCCCCTATTATCCCCATATTGTTATTACTATGCCCCATAGAATCCCTCTATTATTATTTTTGTGGCTTTATATTATTATTGTTAGGTTGGATGGGTTATATTGTGACTCCTTAGACTCCTATATATAGAAAGGAGGTTTTGTCATTTGTAACATTGAAGAATTGCTCATTTATGTAATGTAAAGGAGGTTGCCCCCTCGAAGAGGCTGAATTCTAAGGCGTGGATCTCTCTTTTCTATCTTTTTGTGAGCTGGTTTCATAACATTTGGTATCAGAGCTTTGGATTCTAGGGTTTCGTTGCTCCAAACAGGTCATCATGGCATTTTAGCTATAACTTTTTTCTGCGATGTTTCAGAAGCTAAAAAAAAAACCCATTTTGAGAAGACATCGCGCTGAAGCTTGGGTCCAAATTTTAGAGCTTTTCGTGCTATATTTGCGGAGATATGATCTGAGGAAGTTGGTCTTTTTGCAGACTCCTGAATTACATTCCAAATAGGTGACCTGGAGAAAATCGTCATAACTTTCTCTCTGAGCATCGGATTGAAATTTCGTAAGAAGGTATAGAAAGAGGACAGACTATAGTTTTTTTAATATATTTTACAGAGCCAAAGGTCGAAACAGTGACTCGTGGCATGTCGTACAAGTTCGATCTACTGAACTAGTATATAATCAGGTCACTGTGGGAGATTTCTCATAACTCTTCCTTGGAGAATCCAATTTGGATCAGACTGGTGGCATTGGAAAGAGGAAAAAGAGGGCTACTGCAGGTCACAATTTTAGAACTGGAAGATTTGAATGTACAGAGATACATCAGAGGCAATATCGAGCTCCTACAAAGTGAAAAAAGGTGTGTAGATTCTTTTAAATTTTTGCTTAAGATTGGTTTGAAATTTATTTTGAAGGAATTCAAAGGGCATAGTAGAGAATTATTATCGGTAACTGATGCCCCGAGGAAAGAAAATGCAAACACCTAGTAAGGAACCTGAAAGCTCTAGCATGACTCATGAAGAAGAGGAAGAAATGCAACATGATATATCAAAATTACAAGACCAAGTGCAACAACTGTCCCTTGCACAAAAAGGAACAGAATCTAAGATGGATGGTTTAAAGAAAGATGTAGAAGCTAAGATGGATGGTTTAAAGAAAGGTGTAGAAGCTAAGATGGACTGTTTAAAGAAAGGCGTAGAAGCTAAGATGATTGATGTGGAAGCTAAGATGGATGATTTGAAGATAGATTTGAAGACAAACATGGAAGATTTGAAGACAGGCATGGAAGATTTGAAGACAGATTTAACAAAGTTTCTACAAGAAATGCTTACTAATGGTGAAATGGTAGTAAAGGAAACTCATGATGAGAACAAAAGAAATGTTAATCATGATTTCATAGACTCTAATGTTGGATCGAAGACCCACCATATTCCAAAAATTGATATGAGGAAGTTTGATGGCAAGGATCCTGCAACATGGATATTACAGATGGAGCAATTTTTCGATCTCAATAATGTGCAAAACACACAAAAGGTACGTATTGCAAATTTATATTTGGAACCAAATCAGTTTCTATGGTATCAATGGCTTTGCTCTCGTAAACAAATTATCACTTGGGCAATTTTTACAGAATAATTGATAGCACATTATGAGGATACAAAAAACAACACTTTCTTTAGCCAATTGATAAGTCTCAAACAAAAGGGTTCAATAATGGAGCACATTGAGGAGTTCCAAAAATTGAACATAAGGGTAAAAAATATTCCAGAGGAGCATAGGATTGATGTGTTCATAGGGTCTTTAAAGGATAATATCCAACATGATGTTCGCCTTTGGGAACCTGATTCATTAGAGAAGGCATTCAGGTTAGCAAGAAAAGTGGAAAGCAAAATTATGGCAACCAGGAAGCATACCACTCACAACTATAAAGATGGAAGTGTTGTTGCCCCTAGTCTTCCACAACCTATAAGGTTGACACCACAAAAATTGGAAGAAAAAAGGGCAAAAGGGCTTTGTTACAGTTGTGATAGCAAATACACTAAAGGTCATAAGTGTGCTGAGAAGAAATTATTCTACATAGATTGCGAAGAGGAAGAAGAAAAGGAGCAAGAAGGGTCAAAATAAGAGGATATACTCCAAGAACAAAGCCTAGATAAAGAAGAAATGAATCCGACCATATCTTGCAATGCATTGGCGGGAATTACCACTCCTCAAACCATCAAGATAGAAGGAAAAATCAAGAAGAAAAGGGTAATAGTGTTGATTGATTCAGGAAGTACCCACAATTTTATTCATTGTAAGCTAGCAAAAGGATTGAATTTCTTCTTATATCCAGCACCAGAGTGTCAAGTGATGGTTGCAAATGGAGGAACAATAAATTTCTCTGGAAAGTGCCATAATATCAAGCTATCCATGGGAGAATATGTATTGACTAGCCCAATGCTTTCCATTCCAATGGGAGGTGCTGATGTTGTACTAGGAGTCCAATGGCTACAATCCTTGGGTACAATAACTTTTAATTTTCAAGAACTTTTCATCAAATTTTCTACGGAAGGAAAGGAAGTTGAATTAAGGGGTATTGCAGGGAAACCAGGAAAGATAATCAGCTCTAATGTTATGACAAAGCTTCTAAAAAAGGAACAAAGAGGTGTAATTGCACAATTATATTCGCTAGATGTTTCCACATCGGAATCATCTATTTCTCCAGATCTCAAAAAAGTCTTGGACAATCATTCCAAGGTATTTGAGACTCCCAAAGGTCTCCCACCTATGCATGATCATGATCATGCTATTCATCTGATTCCAGGAAGTGTTCCTCCAAACATCAGGCCATACAGATATCCCTATGCCCAAAAGAGTGAAATTGAACGTATGGTTGCAGAAATGCTAGAGGTTGGTATAATTCAACTGAGTCAAAGTTCTTTCTCTGCTCCAGTAGTATTGGTGCACAAAAAGGATGGATCATGGCGCATGTGTATGGATTATAGGGAGCTCAACAAGCTCACTATTAAAGATAAGTTTCCCATTCCTGTCATTGATGAATTACTGGATGAATTGCATGGATCAATTTACTTCACCAAGTTGGATCTTCATTCAGGATATCATCAAATCAGAATGAAGATTGAAGACATTCCGAAAACAACATTTAGAACTCATGAGGGTCATTATGAATTTTTGGTCATGCCTTTTGGCCTTACCAATGCACCTTCAACATTTCAAGGTTTGATGAATTCAATTTTCAAACCATTCCTTAGAAAATTTGTGTTAGTATTTTTTGATGATATACTAATCTACAGCAAGTCTTGGAAGGATCATGTTGAACATGTTGACAGGGTGCTACAACTATTGGAGGAAAAACAATTATATGCAAAAAGATCCAAATGTTTCTTTGGAGTCCAAGAGGTGGAATATCTAGGTCATATTGTATCTCATGAAGGGGTTAAGGTAGACCCTAGCAAAATTAAAGCCATTAAGGAATGGAAAATCCCCACATCCATAAAGCATCTGCGAGGATTTCTCGAGTTGACAGGGTATTATTGCAAGTTTGTTAAGAATTATGGGAGAATAGCAGCACCTCTAACAACATTATTGAAGAAAGATGCATTTTCATGGACTCCGGAAGCAACAAAGGCCTTCGAACATCTTAAAGAGGCAATGTGCCAAGCACCGGTCTTAGCTACATCGGACTTCACAAAAACCTTTATTGTGAAATGTGATGCTTCAGGAAATGGAATTGGTGCTGTTCTAATGCAAGATGAAAGACCCATTGCTTTTGAAAGTCGTCCAATCAAGGGAAAGTTTTTACACAAAGCTATTTATGAGAAGGAAATGTTGGCAATACTCCATGCACTTAAGAAATGGCGACCCTACCTAATGGGAAGACACTTCAAGGTAAAAACGGATCATGATAGCCTTAAATACTTTTTAGAACAAAGATTATCCTCTGAAGAGCAACAAAAGTGGGTCACAAAGATGTTGGGTTATGACTTTGAAATCATCTACAAAAAAGGGAAGCAAAATGTGGTGGTAGATGCACTCTCAAGAAAGGATGAGGATGTGGAAGCATTGTTGTGCACCATTTCTATTATCCAACCAGATTGGATAAACGAAGCAAGGGAGGAATGGAAGAATGACGAAGAAGTGTGGGCACTTATTCGAAAGTTACAACAAGATTCCAGTACGTCTAATACATTTAGCTGGAAAAATGATTTGTTATGGTACAAAGATCGCTTATACCTTTGTAAGAATTCCCAGCTAAAACAAAAGATTCTTATGGAATTGCACACTTCTCCCTTAGGAGGGCACTCAGGATTTTTAAAAACTTACCACAGGGTTAAGAAGGAATTTTTTTGGGATGGCCTTAAATCAGATATTCAAAAGTTTGTGGTGGAATGTTTGGTTTGCCAACAAAATAAAGTTGAAATAATTAAGACACCGGGTCTATTACAACCTTTATCCATTCCAAGCCAATGTTGGGAGGAGGTTTCAATGGATTTTATCACAAGTTTACCCAAGTCTGAGGGAAAGAGTGTCATCATGGTGGTAGTTGACAAACTTACCAAGTATGCACACTTTTGTGCATTATCACATCCATTTAAAGCCAATACAGTTTCTACTGCATTTATGGAAACAATTCAAAAGCTACATGGAAACCCAAAGATTATTGTAAGTGACAAAGATCCCATTTTCACTGGAAATTTTTGGATAGAATTATTTTCTTGTCTTGGTACTTAGTTAACTCATAGCTCATCTTATCATCCTCAATCTGATGGGCAAACTGAGACAGTAAACAAATGTTTGGAAGGATATCTTCGTTGCTTTGTATCTAATAAACAGACATAATGGGTCAAATGGTTGCCTCTGGCTAAATGGTGGTATAACACTTCCTTCCATACAACAACAAAAATGACCCCATTTATGGCACTTTATGGGTATCAGCCACCATCCATCACATCATATTTAAGAGAAAATTCTAAGGTTCAGGCAGTGGATCATCACATCGAACATCAACAACAAGTCCTCCAACTCTTAAAGGATAACCTCGTGTTGGCACATAATAGAATGAAACAACAGGCATATCAACATCGCAGCGAAAGAAGTTTTGATGTAGGTGATTGGGTATTCCTACGGCTACAACCATATAAGCAAATGTCCCTCAAGCAAGCTAAGAAGGATAATAAATTATCACCAAAGTATTATGGTCCATACAAGGTGTTGCAAAAGATTGGTACTATGGCATACAAATTGGAGCTTCCTGCAGCTTCTCGATTGCACCCAGTTTTCCATGTTTCATGTTTAAAGAAGGTTATAGGCGACAAGCTCCCAGTTCAAACAACATTGCCAAAACTTGACGAGGAAGGAAAAATTATATTGGAACTGGAAGCAATCACAGAAACAAGAACTCGACAGCTACGAAATCGATCAATTTCGGAGTATATTATCAAGTGGAAGAACTTATCCGCTGAAGATTCCACATGGGAGGATGAGAATTTTATACAGAAGTATCCAGAACTACTCAATCGTTGAGGACAACACTTTTTTGAAGGAGAGGGGCATGTTGGGTCCCTATAATACTAGTGATTACCCCATTACTATTGTAATTGTACCCCTTATTAATATTGTTGTACCCCTATTATCCCCATATTGTTATTACTGTGCCCCATAGAATCCCTCTATTGTTATTTTTGTGGCTTTATATTATTATTGTTAGGTCGGCTGGGTTATATTGTGACTCCTTAGACTCCTATATATAGAAAGGAGGTTTTGTCATTTGTATCATCGAAGAATTGCTCATTTATGTAATGTAAAGGAGGTTGCCCCCTCGAAGAGGCTGAATTCTAAGGCATGGATCTCTCTTTTCTATCTTTTTGTGAGCTGGTTTCATAAAAACCACATATAACACAAGAACTGATGAAGTAGTTCACCCCTCCTGTATTACATCTGCTGGGTCCAAGGCTCCCAAATGGGCATGTCCTTGCTTTGATTAGATGCTCAAAATGGTTATACAGTGAAAAAAAAGCCTAAACAGGGAAAACTAGTTGTGAAAATGAATTCAAAACACAAGAAACAGTAAAAAATGACTACTGTTTCACCTCCAATGGATACACACATCCCAATACAACTCCAACACTGCCTAGGCCCTAATGGCTCTTGGAACTTCTTCACTGCAAAAGTACCTGAAGATGACCTTTGCTGGCTATGAAACCTATCCCAATGGCTCTGGAATGCTTAGAATACCCAAAATCAAAAAACAATTCGCATCAAAAGGCCTCTCCTAGCCAAAGTTATGGCTCATTCAATTTTTCTCCAGTTTGCCCCTGAAAATCTCCACTAAAACTGGCTAACTGCCAGTTAACCCGACTAAATATAGCCTTACCACCAATTTTGGTGCTGAATGCTAGTTAAACGGTCAGTTTAACCATAATTGCTAGGCGGGGACTGCCCATATGACCGCAAGTTTCAGACCGTTAACCGTTTAAGGTTATCCGCTGGGTTTAGGTCGGTGGTTTTGCACTTGTGGTTTCATGAATAGGGGGCTGGCCCCTTTTACCACCCAACCGAACTTTGTTGAAACTTCAAATATATTAAGTCCATATCATGTTAAGTTCTAGTGCGTAGGCAAGCCAGTCGGGCCTGTTGGCTGGCGGCCACCCGACTCGGGGTCGAATCCTTTGAGCTCCAATATATATTACCCAAAACCACTTTGCATTCTAGGGGCCATGTGTCAGCGCCCGATTGGGCCTCTCAAATAGCATATTCCCTGAATATTCCATGGAATATTCCTTGAAATATTCCTCGAAATATTCCAAGGAATATTCTGTTTTTAATTTTTTTTTTTTTTAAATTCAAATTTTGCAAGTTATTGGGCATTTTCAAAATGTGATAACTCCTCCATATAGTGTCAGTTTTTCGAACCATTCACGGTGCCAGAATCAGGAAGACAAGATCTATTTGGTCGTTCAGGTTCCAACCCATTCTAAGCAGTTTCAATTTTGAGCATTTTTGACACTTAGGACATGAGCACCTTATCATATATATAAATAAATGGGGGGTTCTTGAATAACACAACACCACCCTGATTCTATGGACAATCCCTCTTGAGATTCTTCTTACCATGTGTCCAACATTGCAATGCTTTACCATCACCTTTATTCTGTTGCCCTCCAAGCTGAGGTCTATTTAATTTCTTGTAAGGTGCAACACTTTCTTTCTCACTCGCATCCTGGGGTCTTGTTCGCTTTGGCTTCCATTTACCTTTACCTTTATCTTTCCCTTTCCAACCTTGCGAGACTATATCTTGCACTTTTATTGCTCATAACAATGCTTCAACTTACCAATGACTTCTTCAAGTGATTGAGGATCATCATATTCAATCTAAATTATAATGGTAATCCATTGAAAAATCTCTGAAATTTTTCCTTCTCATCCTTAATATACAGTACATACCTCAAAAACTCCAGGAACTTGGTCATATACTCCTCATCTGTCATTGATCTCATCTTTAGATCATATAAATTACCTCTCTGACAAATATTTCTCCGTGAAAAGTCTCTTGAATTCATGCCAACTCAACTCTTCTGTCTTGATGTCTCTAACCTTAAGGGGCCAACCAACCCCTCTAAGTGTCCAACCCTTGAAAGAACTTGCTTCCTGACTAAACTAGACCCCCAGTTGCTCCCATGGAAAGGATTCCATGGGACTATGGCCTTTTTCAGGTAGTTTTGTGCTAGCAATCCCTGAATTCCGAGCCACTTTTTCATGGCCAGGACTCATGCCTCTAACCGGAACTTCATGAAACTTCCAAAAATGAAAAATAACAAGATGACAAAGCCTTTAATGCAAAACTTAAACAAGGACCTGACCTGACAAGGCCTAGCCATGGAAAAGATTCCATCAAACACATCATGAACATGTAATCTATAGGTCATAATAACAGATCTGAACATAGGGGCTTCATACTTATCTGAGATTTGTTAAGAGCTGCATTATCATCTATTAGGTCATACATTTATTATGCATTCATTTACTAATAAAAACATGATGAGAGCCATGACTAATAGATGTCATAAAACCATGCTTATAACCAACATATAACCAACATAATAACAATGATGGAACAACCATTAAAGCCACAAAATAACCAGTACATTTACACATAAAACACAATAGGAAAATAGATCTTATTAACACATGCAAAATCCAACCATGTCAGGGAATTCCATGTACCATTTGACCATAGATTGGGCTAAACCAAATATTTCTTCAGCCAATCATCCCCGTGCCATATTCCAAGCATGAATATGTGACTTACAACAAAACAAACAAATCTTCCTCAGGATTTACCACAATCCACCAAGGGATTCCTAGGCCCAAGCCGTCATCTATACAACCAAGCTTTACCGAAATCCCACCAAGGGATTCCTAGGATCAAACAAGAAACATACACTATAAGGCTTTACCGCAATCCCACCATACACCGGTTCAGGGATCACTAGGCCTATACAATCATGGATTCCTTTAGATCTCTCCACCTAAATTGTGAGGAATTTGTTTGTCTCCACCTCTAAGCTTTACTGTATATTCCTTCATTCATCAATCGAGGATCCCTAGGCCTAATGAGGCTCCACCCTCTAAGATTTACCGTATATCCTATCATTCACTGTGTTAGGTAGCGGAGGTCCCAAATAACAGTTTTGGGGCTTAAAGCCTATAAGATAGGATAATAATATTGTAAATCTCCAAAATATGTGGAGCGCGAAATGTAATAGGTCAAGTCAAAGGGTTGTCTGCCCAAGAAATAGTATAGAATAATAGGAAGTAAGTCAACTTTCCCTTCGTCCGCGGACCATGGGAATGTATAAATAGAGTGTTTCTCTAAGGGAAAAAGGCAGTTCTTGTTTTTGATGGATCTTGGTGCTATGGGCTTGTGAAGACAATATCTCTATGTCTGTAAGTTGGAGTCAAGGGTGTTGGGAGTAGGTAGAGGCTTTGTAGTTGTGTGCGCAGAGGCCTGGTAGAGTCCGCAGCTGTGTGCGCAGACCCCTGCAGTGGAGTGCGCAGGGTAGATCTGGTTGTAATATCGAAGGAATTGAATAAAGATAAGTGATTCTGAAATACTGTGTTGAATTTGAAGTATTGTGGATCTAGTTAATTTATGATTAATATATTTGTTTGATCTGTACGCGTATGCTTATGTTATGAGTTTATGCGAATCTATAACTTTTCTGGGCGCGCGAACTAGTTTTCTATATTAAATGTTTGCTTAAAGACTGTAAAAGGTAGATATGATCTATAATAACTCAAGGTACAATTCTCTCCTCTGAAGTCCAGCCCTTCTCTATGAATGAAAATGATACATATAGACTTAAATTGTTGGCTTGTATGGGCCTGACCCAGGTTCAGAGGTGATTTAGCCAAGCAAATCCTGGTACTACTAGCCCTTTTGGCAACAGTCCACGGAGTGCGGACTGAGGTCTCTCCCGAAGTAGTATGGGAGGGTGCTAGAACTAGGTTTCCGCACCCTGGGGATGTCTGATGGGCTTCTAGAGGTTTGCGGTCTGACTCGTCACTACGCGCACTTGCTATTCCTTCGCAACCCATGCTGCTGTTTTCGTGCAGCCCTACTCGGGGCGCGACTCATATAATACCCAAGTTCCTTACTAATTAACCGACTACTTAACTTGTGTGTGTAAGATTAATGGTTATTACAGCATATTCAACAATCATATTAGTGTGTGCGATACATAAACTAATATAAACATAAAGAAGACAATACACAACAAATACACAAAAATAAGAATCAACTTCTCTTTATTAATCTTCAATCCCGATTATAGACTCGACACCGCCTTGTGCACTTAGCTGCGGGGGTCTGCGCACTCAGCTGCGAACTCTACTAGGCCTTTGCGCACTCAGTTGTAGAGCCTCTTCCTACTACTATGACCCAATACACTTAGAATCCTACTCTAAGCTCGAACCATTCCTTTGCTACTCACTCTACTATCAACTATCTTTTACATTACATGGGTAGGCCGACATGAATTTACATTACATTACATTACTTTAGGGCGGATAGCCCTATGACTTAACCTCACTTTGCGCTCAGCGGTTGCAATTCGCGGAGTCTTACAAAACCTTTGACCAAAACTTGGGCTTTGAGCCCCAAAACCTACTGTGGGGGGATTCCATGCCCAACAGGCCCCCAACACAATCATCGTGACTCATCTTGAGTCACTCTGCTGGTGCGACGATCTTGGCACGGAGCCCCTCCAACTGTTCCCGTACTGCTCGGAGGTCCATGACACACTGTTCTGTGGTTTGCTGGACCTGCTACATGCGTTCCTCAGATGCTTCTTTGTGAGGATCCGCTATCTACCTTAGCGCATACATCTCCTGCATTTGTGCGAGCTTTCCCTCAATCTCAGTCGTAATGGTGAAGGCCTCACCATCCAAGGCTGTACGCGCACTTTGAGAAGTGCCTCTTTCCGTCTTGCAGCATCCACCTATTCCTTCAGTGCCCTTGCTTATTGCTTCTTGGCTAGCTGTTGGATGATGACGACTATCTGTGCAGTGCCCCTTACACTGTCATACTTCTCCTGTAGTTTGCACACCTCTGTTTCCAGGTGCTGTATGTTGGGATCTTCCTACAAGGATGTAAGGACGTCAAAAGATTGATCCAACATAACGGTACAGTCCTGCACCGCCCATCCGATTTCTTCCAATCTTGTTTGAATCGTGCTAATGCACTACTCTCTAACTTTCAAAGGAGTGGAAGGTCGTGCCTTCATCCACAGCTCAGCAATCTGGAGGTTCAGCTCCAGCTTCACTTGTGTTGTTTCCTCGTGTGCGCTTCAGACTCCACTTGCCAGACAGTGGATCCACATCTCAGTTGGTAGGTCTGCGGTGATGGATCTGGAATGCGCCGACACACTTCATCCACTGTTTGCGCGATCTACCGATTCCGTGACACTAGCTCGTCACGCTGCAGGTTGATCTATTTGATGTTGATCTTCTGCTCACTCAATACCTAGATCGCGAGGCTTGCCCGGGTGTGTAGCTCTGCTATTATGCCATCCTGCAACTGGTACAATGTGTCCTACGGAAGGGCAGCCAAATTTAGGCCAAGTCCCTTGATCTTTCCCATAGCGGTTATGTCCTCCTTGCTCTCCACTGTTAGCGCTCCTTCCGGTAGCACTATGGTGTTGGCCATTTTTGTGCACAGCAGCTGCTCCGCTGCTGATGTTTCTGCAGTGCTGTAGGCGGCTACTATTCCTTCCTGTGGGGGCCGCACCTGAAGTTCCTGTAGCTGTGCCCGTAGGGCCCCCAACACAATCTATTGCTCCGTCATGGCTTCTTGGAGCACTTCCCTGGTGACCTTGCGAACCGTATTGGGGATGTCATAGAGGTCACCTTCGGTTAGTGTAATCGGTTCAATGTCCATTTTGGATGCCTTGACCTTTTTTCGTGGACCTGATCTCTTTATGACACACGGTTGTTTCAGCTGGGTGGACATTGTGCTCGGGTCTGTGCCTTCTGCTGTATCTGGTCCCTGTCTTGTAGACACGTTCTGGCCCCCTTCCTCCTATGTCACAGTGGCCCCTGTTACCTATGCTGCTGCTGCTTTTTCCACGGCCTTTGCCTATTCTACGACTGCCTTCGTTGCTTCACAGGCAACCCTTACCTTCGTGGCCGCTTATTCGTTGCACCTCTACTGGGCCAACTTCGTGACACACAACTTGGTTGCATCCTTCTGCTTTTGTGCTACTGTTCTATCCTTCTCCGCTAGATCCAGGGCGCACCACTCGGGAGGCCATGATTCCAGCATGGAGAAGATCGCATCATCAATAGTGATAAAGGGGAGCTTGGTCCAGTTCTGTGCCGGATCTTTATGTGCCTTGATATACACATTATGCATATTCGCCTTGAAGTCTGCAAAGCTCTGCAGACTGTTGTACACGGTGGGGGATAGGACCTGTTGATCCACATCTAGATGCTCACCTCCATGAGCACCCAGAAGATATTTGTTTCGCGGATCCGCATGGCGTCCTTCATAGCCCAGAGTGACACGTACTTTGCGACCTTTGGTAAGTCCTGTTCTGATCTGAAAATGAGATCTTAAATCAATATTAAGGTATTATAGACTCATGTGTAGGAATGCCTATATTACTTAGTGCAATGGATCGAAAATATTGTGAATAATATAAACATTTAACAATCATAAAACATAACAATTCAACACATCAACACAGTGAATAATCAAGGAGTTCACCAGGCTTCCTGGCTACGTCTCCTGGTCCAGCTTTTAGTGTCAACCTCTATATTATGTCCTCAAGAATAGAGTTTATAGGTGTGAGCTCAATTAGAGCCATAACACAACAACAATGATATTACACAGGGATTCCACTTGAAAACCTAGAGTCTATAGAGTACACAGACTCTCCCTCTCAGTGCCTCTGATGAACTATTCGTAGTTGTGTGGTTTCTCTAACTCTCTGTCTCCCCTCTGTCTCTGACCTTTGAGATGTCTCTATTTTGTTATGGAATGGCTTTTTAAGCCTATTGGTGTTGTTTTTTCAGCTCCATTCTCGGGCTTTCTGGCTCCAAACCACTGTCCATTCAAATCCCTGTTGAGCATTAAACAATCATTGCAAAATGCTCTAAGATATGGTGGCCACCTATTTCCAAATAGAAAGGACCATTGGCGCAGGTGAAATCCCCGGGAATACATTCTTCTGTCTATACAGAGAAATACACAGAAATACATTGAAAAATGCTTATTATCAGACTTCAGATTTTATACAGCCACACCTATAAACCCCATTGGGTCCACCTTGATTGCAATCGCAAGTCACATCGACTGTGGGTCAAGCATCAATACACGAGGAAATACAAAGAAATCCACAAAAACTAGACTTCAAATATATTTAAATCCGACCTATAATCCTTATCAGGTCCGGGTCTATCGCATGTCACATATCGCAGGTCATTGTATTGTTTCCAGTCCACTCGCCAATCACCGATCACTAATATCGGCATATCGTATATTGGCCCTTTGCAATGCCATGGCCCATGGTCCATTCCCATATATTGTTGTGATGCGATATTGCGATGCGACAAATCACAACATGGTCTTCGGGCCTGTGGGTTAAGTCCTCGCTTTGGAATCTGCGATGTGATGATGCAATCTTCGCTGTTAATCTGCGCGCTCGATCAATGGTCCATGCTAAGTCGTTGGATCGTGATTGCAATTTCCACAAGGCTGCCTCCATTACACTCTGCTGTCCTGCTCCGATGCGATATCCCGATTTAATCTGGGCCGTTGATCTGTCCAATCTGATGGCTCTTGTGCAACATTGCTTCAACCTTCGCTTAGCTCTGTTTTCTGCCTTTCTTCTTGGTTTTTCTTATGCAATAGTGTTTTCTGATAATATGTATATGCAGACTTAGAGGTTTAAAGATCCATTTTGGATCACGCCTTCCCACTGAAAAGCTTTTGGACCACCAAAAGTTGGTTTTTGGGCATCGATCAAGTGAGGATACAATTCCCTCACTTGTCCAATTTCTATCCATCATGCCATGCTTGGATTTGAACCTTTGATTCCCACTCTCAGGTACTCAACATCCCCTCGACGCATTGTTCATACCTTCCTGCCGAAAACTATGTCCTCCTGTAACTCATTGAGATACTCCGGTAATAGATCCTCAATAGAAGGCAACTGGCTTTACTCTTCAGGTTCTTCAATCATTGAAAGTTCGTACAAATTATCTCAAGTTTTCTGCATTAACGATTGAATAATCTGCATATAAACTGGTAAATCAAGGCGAAAAGCATTTCCACCAATTTTATCAAGTATCTTGAAAGGTCCATACCTTATTGGTTTTAGCTTCTTACCTTCACCCTGCATTCTGTCTTTGTTGATGTACAACCAGACTTGATCACCAACTTGAAAACTATGCTCAACTTGATGCTTGTCATGTCTTGCCTTGTACTTGGCTTGACTTCTTTCCAGCTGTTCCTATATTGCCTGGTGAATTTCCTGGATTTGTTCAATGAACTTGGTTGCTTTGTCCACATCACTGTGTCCATCAACTGCTATGTCTTTACCAAAGACAAAATCCAAGGGAGACTTTGGTATAAAACCAAAACAAGTCTCAAAATGAGATCTCTGAGTAGAAGAGTGCTTGGCACGGTTGTAAGCATGATGCAAATAGCACAAATGCTCATCCAAAAGCTTGGGATGCTTGCTGCAATAGCCTCTGAGCAACTGGATCATTGTCCTGTTGACCACTTCTGTCTGACCATCTGTTTGTGGATGAAATGATATGCTCTTCTTCAACTTGGTGTCCATCAACTCCCATAAACTTGACCAAAACTTCCCAACAAATTGAGAATCTCAATCAGATACAAGGAAAGTGGGTAACCCAAAATGAACCCATACATTCTGAAAGAACAACTTTGTTGTTTGTTCAGCTGTAACCTGTTTGTTACATGGTATTAAAATACACATTTTACTGAACCTATCCACAACAACATACAAATAATCATGAACTTTCCTAGATTTTGGAAATCCCCCAACAAAATCCATGGAAACACTTTCCCAAGGACGAGAAGGAATTGGAAGTGGAGTGTACAAGCCTAATTTCCTATTATTGGGCTTGCTTGTAGCACACATAGTACACCCTTTGAAATATCTAGAAACTGTCTCATGCATTCTTGGCCAATAATAGAACCTTTGCAATTGTGCAACTGTTTTACTTACACCAAAATGACTTGATATGAGAGAAGTATGTGCTTCTGGGATTATGTTAACTCTTTCAGTTTGTGGAATGCATAACTTTCCCAGATGATATAAGAGTTGTTCCTTTACATAATAATCCAATTCTTCTACTTGCTTGCCATGACTTAAAGTTGCATATACATCTTTAAAATCTACATCTTGAGCATATTGTTCAATGTAACTTTCATGCATTACTGAGTTATGATTAAGTATAGTAGATGCATTTATGATTGGTCTTAATAACATGTCTGCAACCTTATTGTGTATGCCCTTCTTATATCTGATGACAAGATGAAATTGCTGTAGAAAAACTATCCACCTATAATGTCTTGATTGCTGCAATTTAATTTGTGAGTGAAAATATTGAAGTGGTTGATGATCTGTATGTATGATTGTTTCTTTACCCATTAGGTAATGTTTCCACTTTTAAACACTTTGTACTAATGCATACAATTCTTTATCATATGTGGGATAATTAACTACTACAGAAGTAAATGTCTCAGAATGATAGCATATGGGTTTTCCATGTTGCATCAACACTGCTCCCATGGCATAGTCATCGGCATCTATCTCAATCTCAAATGGATGTTGAAGATTTGGCAGTGCTAGTATTGGTGTTGTACTGATTTTCTCTTTTAAGGTGTTGAAGGCTTTCTGCTATTTGCCTCCCTACTTAAGCACATGTTTCAATCCTGTTAAAGCATGTAATGGAGCTGCAATCAAAGAAAAGTTAGCAATAAAATTTCTCCAGTATTGTGCTGCCCCTGGGAAACTCCTAACCTCTGTAGCAGATTTGGGTTTAGGCCAGTTCACAATGACTTCAACCTTAGAGGGATCTATCTTCAATTCACCACCCCCTACAATATGACCCAAATAATTTAAAGATGTTTTGCTAAATTCACATTTTGACAGTTTTACATAGAGATTTTCTCTTTTTAAAACATTTAATGTCTGCTTTACATGCTTTACATGGTCTTCCCATATATTACTAAAAACAAGAATGTCATCTAAATAAACAATTACAAAGTCATCAATAAAAGGTCTGAGTACATCATTCATAACTCTCATAAATGTAGCAGGAGCATTAGTTAAGCCAAAAGGCATAACCAACCATTCATAAAGTCCTTTCTTTGTCTTGAAAGCAGTCTTCCATGCATCCTGTTCTACAACTATAACCTGATGATAACCACTTCGCAAGTCTATCTTAGAAAAGTAAACTGGTTCTTTCAATTGATCTAATAAATCATCAATACGAGGAAGAGGATAACGATTCTTGATCGTTATTTTATTTAGTGCTCTATAATCAATGCACATTCTCCATGAAGCATCTTTCTTTCTCACCAGCATGATTGGAGATCCACATGGTGATGTGCTTGGTCGTATAAACCCTCCATCGAGCAACTCTTGTACCTACTTCTTTATCTATGCATTCTCTAAAGTTGACAACCTGTACATTCCAATGTTAGGTAATGGAGCATATTGCTGTAAATAAATATCATGTACTATTTCTCGCTTGGGTGGCAGACCTTTTGGTTCTTGAAACAGAACATCATACTCTAAAACAACTTTAACTAAATCAGCTTTCTGCTTAGAATCACAGCCTTCAAATGCTTTGGATTTTTCAGGATCCTTTTCCTTTACAACCATTAGTAAAAATTTCTTACTTGAATTCACAATTCTTTTGATCTGTCCTGAGTTTATGAGAGAATAGTTGATACTTATTCTCAACTCTATAGAAAATAGCTTTCCTATCATACAAGTATGGACTTCCCAAAAAAATACCACATATATCCAATGGAACTATATCTAACTCAACCTCATCTACAAATGTTGATCCAATAGCAAACCTAAGTTTACATTGTCTCGTTACTTGTAGCTTTGTTTTATCACACACCCAACCTAATGGATACGGATTCTCATGAGGTTTTGTTTGCAATCCCATCTTCTTTACAATTGTTTCAAAAATCAAATTTACTTGTGATCCACTATCAAACAAAGTATCAATCTTATTGTGCTTGGAAATTACTCTAATACAAAAAAGCTCATTTCTTTCCCTCTCATTAATTTCATTATCAACAAATTGTGCAGAATTACTTGTGGATGCTTGAGAATCTTTACCTTTAATACCTGTGGCTATAACTGTTGTTTCATCACCTGAATCTGATCCCAAGTCCTGCTAAATAGTAGCAACATTTTTTTTCTTCTTTCCACCGAACTTCTTAGGTTTCCATTCTGGATGTAAAAACCAACAGTGTGCCTCATTGTGTCCTTCTTTCTTGCAATGAGTGCATGAAGGTTTATCCTTCTTTACAAGTTTTCTTTCCTCTCCTTCCATTTCAGTTTCTTCTTTTCCTTACTCTTTCTTATAGAATATTTAGATGATCCCCCAACCTCTGGGTTTACATTCTTACCTCTAGCTTCCAGATGTGTGGCTTGAACTGATACATCATCTAAGCTAATGGGATTAAACATGAGAATAGTATGCTTTAAATAGCTATGAAGACCACCTATATACTTCAATAAAGTTTCAGGTGAATCTAATTATATACCTAGAGTTAAAGCTCTCTTTCTGAATTCCTGAGTATAACTCTATACACTCTGACCTTTCAATTGACAAAGAGTTTTCCAACTCATCATTGCCTGCTGCATGTAAGCTAAAGGATAGAATTTATTTTTGATAGCAAAAACAAATTCATTCCAAGTAGAAATGATTTTACCATGTTTTTGCAGATCAACTTGTGTCTTGCCTTCCCACCATACTAGTGCAGTTCCTCCAATTCGAAGGCTAGCCAGCTGAATCTTCTTCCTTTCTGAATCAACTTTCTGTACCCTGCAATATACATCAATATGTATTATCCAATTATTTAGCTTTTCTGCATTGAGTTCTCCATCATAAATTGGAAAATCAAACTTCACATCTAAATTAATTAAGGAAGTTTTCTTCTTCTTCTTAGAAGAGCTAGAAGATGATGAGGATGATGAAGGTGATTATGGAGGAGATGGTGGAGGAGGAATTTCCCCTTTACCTTTGCCTTCTGGAGGGGCAACTAGAAAAGTTTCCTCTACTCCTTTGTCTGGTTTAGGTGTTGAAGTGCTTTCACCTCGACCCTTCTTAAACTCCAGATACATCTCTTCCACCATGGCTTGGAGTGTCTTAAAACTTTCTATAAATTGAGATTCTTATCCCAATGGAGCTTCTTCTACCATTCTCCTCTGAGAATAGACTCTTCCAATATCTGGATTAGACTCAACAAGTTCTCCTTCTCCTAGTCTTAGCTTTAATCTAGTTAGCATTCAAAATCCAACACAAGCTTGTCTAACCTTAACAAAACCAAAACCAAATTCTCTGATACCACTTGATTTGAAAATGAGATCTTAAATCAATAGTAAGGTATTACAGACTCATGTGTAGGAATGCCTATATTACTTAGTGCAATGGATCAAAAATATTGCGAATAATACAGACATTTAACAATAAGAAAACATAACAATTCAACACATCAACACAGTGAATAATCAAGGAGTTCACCAGACTCCTGGCTACATCTCTTGGTCCAGCTATTAGTGTCAACCTCTATATTATGTCCTCAAGAACATATTTTACAGGTGTGAGCTCAATCAGAGCCATAACGCAACAACAGTGATATTACACAGGGATTCCACTCGAAAACCTTGAGTCTACAGAGTACACAGACTCTCCCTCTCAGTGCCTCTAATCAACTATTCGTAGTTGTGTGGTTTCTCTGACTCTCTATCTCTCCTCTGTCTCTGACCCTTGTCTTGTCTTTTTTTTGTTATGGAATGTCTTTTTAAGCCTATTGGCGTTGTCTGTTCAGCTCCATTCTCGAGCTTTTTGGCTCCTGGTCGCTGTCCGTTCAAATCCCTATTGAGCATTAAACAATCATTACAAAACACTCTAAGGTATGGTGGCCACCTGTTTCAAAATGGAAAGGACCACTAGTGTAGGTGAAATCCCCAGGAATACATTCTTCTATCTATACAGAGAAATACAAAGTAATACATTGAAAAAACGCTTGTTATCGGACTTCAAATTTTATACAACCGCACCTATAAACCCTGTCGGATCCACCTTGATCACAATCGCAAGTCGCGTCGGCTATGGGTCAAACATCAATACACAGGGAAATACAAATACATCCGCAAAAACCAGAATTCAAATATATTTAAATCCGACCTATAATCCTTCGGGTCCGCGTCTATCGCATGTCGCATATCGCGGGTCTTTGTATTGTTTCCAGTCCACTCGCTGATCACCGATTGCCGATATCAGTGTATCACATATTAGACCTTAGCAATGCCATGGGCCATGGTCCATTCCCATATATTATTGTGATGTGATATTGCGATGTGATAAATCGCAAATCGCATATTGCATGGTCTTCGGGCCTACGGGTTAAGTCCTCCCTTTAGAATCTGCGATGCGATAATGCAGTCTCCGTCGTTGATCTGCGCGCTCAATCAACGGTCTGCGTTAAGTTGTTGGATCACGATCGCAATTCCCACAAGGCTGCCTTTGATACAATCCACTGGCCTACTCTGATGCAATATCTCGATTTAATCTGGGTCATTGATCTATCCGATCTGACGACTCTTGTGCAATGTTGCTTCAACCTTTACTTAGCTCTATTTTCTGCCTTTCTTCTTGGTTTTTCTTCTATGATAGTGTTTTATGATAATATGTATATGAAGACTTAGAGGTTTCAAGATCCATTTTGGATCATGTTCAATATTAGGGAACTGATTGTCCTTAGGCAGTTCCCCTCTTACCAACAAAATCGACAAGAGCAACTACACATAGTGGAAGGTCTTGCCTTGCTCCTGGGCTTCTTTGTAGTTAGTTAATAACTCCTCGTAGATGAACTCGGACTAGTTGAATTGGACCCCCTCTGTGCATTGTTCTGCAGTTCAATTACCGACGCTGGTACCTCATCTCCACGACATTCTGCATTACCTTCCCGTCCAGGAGTTGGGTGGCTACGCACACCCCTTTATCTTGAATATTGTTGATTGCGTAACCCCTCTTCTTCTTTTCTAGTTTGCATTTCTTCTTCATGGCCTCTGTGAGTGCCAAATATCCACATTTTTCGGCTATCTCCATGGGGTCCTTTCCCTTACAGGGGAGCCAAGAAATCCTGTGGATAAGATCCACCGTGATGGGAATAGGCTCCTCCAGCCATAAGTACCCATCGTGCACCAGACAAAGCAGCTGCCTGATGACGAAAATTGTGATAGGTGCATGGTGAAAGTGCGAAATCCATAGTAGGTGGAGTAGTTCAGCCTTCTCCACACCGCGCAACTGTTTCTACGGCTCTAGCGTTGTAACTGACCCCTTTGTGCTCGAGTTCATGAGTTTCTTAGTCTCTAAATGTGGGAACTTCTCGCTGTCCACAAGGTCCCAATATTCAAAATTCATTATGGGCACGCGGCCTAGGGCCAAGCCCTTAAACATAATTCCATTGGAGAGGAGTGGGGTTTGGAGTGTGCTCTTAGCGACATCCAAATCCTTGGGTACCTTAGCTCTCCCTTTCCGCGAAGGAAGGTACTAAGGTAATTTCACTTCAGCACGCACCGGCTAGATGTCCTCTTCCATGTCTTCTACTACTTCTATCTCATCTATGAGAGCCTGCAGGTCCTCCTCCTCATCATCTGTCTCAATGGTGACATTCTTGTCCTTTTCTTCCATGGATAGTTTACTGAACCGTGGTTTCCACGGGGACATGCGGACTGGTCCCACCGCCTACTTATCTTTCATGGGCCTCGATGTCCAAGGCGATTTCAGGATTTCCGGCGCGACCCCCGTGTCTTTGGGAACATCATGCACCGTGGGGTTCGGTGCGCCTTCTTCGGTGGTTTCTTCTACATAGCCCAAACCTATCCTAGTAGCCATCATCTTGCTTGAGCTGTCTGTGGTTGTTCGCGAACTGCGGGGCTCAAATCTTGCTGGGCGCTTAACACTCTATGCTCTATGTAATTGCTCAAATCTCAAATGAACAAGTGTTGTATTGTGGCTAGCCCTTGGAGTTTTATAGCACCTTTTGAATTCAAATCCGACTGTTCCCCCCAATTCTGAGCCATCAATGCTTTCTTGGCAGCAGATTTCCCTAAATCTAGCTCTTAATTTGTGTCTTAATTATCCGCTGCCTACTCCCTTTTGCCTTAAATTGGACATCTCGTCATGAATAGTGACACCAACAGTTACTTCCTAGCCTACCTGCACGACAGCGCAGCCCCCCGTGCGCGGGCACGAACCTTGTGTCATGCTATTTCTGTGCGCACCTCCCTCATCACGCAGCCCCCAAAATGACTCTTTTAGAGTCTTGCACTCTCTTTCAACTGTTTGGAGCACTGAGACTGTTCTTCCTACTGCTAGTTAGGTGGTCGCACCACCTGGGCGAGACTTCACCTCGCTTGCCAGCATAGTCCGCGAAAACTCCACAATTGTCTGTGACCGCTGGCACTGTGCGTTCTACTATATGTAGTGCGCTCCCCTGGTTACTGTGTTTGGTGAGGTGCATTCGTAGCCATGGAAACAGAGTCATAAATTCTCGGCGACATTCTTCTAATGCAGTGGTACAATCACCTGTATCTTTCCTTGTCATCCTTGGTTTATTGATGAGACATGCCTGCGTGATCTCGTTTTCCAGCCTCTTGATCTCAACATCCATCAAAATGCTTTTCTTTCTCAATCGTACCCGGTCCTTTTTGAGTTTGCGAAGTCTAAGGTTCCCTCGCTGGATGGCTTCCTGAGTCCTTATATGTTCTACCTCGCGTAAATGTGTGATTTCTTCCTTATGGCCATCGCACACTGTCACTACTATAGGGTCCAGTACGTGCGGATTCCTTTTTGTATTTTCTTCAGTAATTATCATCTCCATTCTATTTTGCTCCTTTGGAATTGTCTCTGCGTTCAAGGTTTTACACATGGTCCGATAGGTCCATCGAACCGCTGGCACGCGTAAGTCCCAATCATTTTGTCTCGCCTGGTGAACCTTGTTCAGTACTCTGCACACCCTATCGAAGGCTTTGTCACAGAGAACTGGCAGTGCATGTCGCCTTTCCTGCTAATACGATTTGTTTTGATTCGCTATTCTGGGGCTAGTGTGCGCTTGTGTGGGTTTTACAACATATGTCTGTACCCATCAAGAAAGGTGGGCGCGCAAGTTGTTCTGCCCCTATTAGCTAACTTGCATTTGAAGCTAGGTTTTCCAAACCATAGGCTCATCATCCTTCTGCATCCACACAAGTCCTCAAAATTTCCTTGATGTGTACCCCACCATCATGTGGATGTTGTGCATAGTGCCCATTTCATGTAACACAATGACCTGATCATCATGTTGTAGTTCAGCATCGTGTAGCCGATTTTTCCATCTCTCTATCTCTTCGTCTGAATCGGAAGTGCAGGATCTTTCGCGTTCCCATGAGGGTGAAATTAAGGGACTGCTTTCCAACTCTTCACTACTTCTGCTTTTGTATATCTTCTCACTTCGCGTAGTCCCAAACATTAATTTATTCGCATAACCCGCTTTTCACACAATAGCATCTTAATCCAAGTGTTAAAATATTTAATATACTTACCTCGCGGTCCCTTGAGAAAATGTCGCTCTGCCTCACTGTAGCTGACGGTCGTGTCTACCACAAACTCAGTGATAAATCCTCCTATTATTCGGTCGAGCCAATGGTCCACAGCTCGTGCTATCTTATCTTCTGATGCTTCTAGTTTGTGCACTAGTTTCAGAGTCCACACTATTGGTTTGTCGAGCCTACACCTTCCCTAACTGTCCAATAACTTTGCGATCCACTCATACAGCTCAAATGAAAAAGATGCAAAGAAAATTTCATGGATTTCCGTATACAAGTTGTTGGGTGTGGAGCCTAATTATCTTTTGTATTCAAAGGTTTCAGCCGGATGTATACCCCAGGAAGACTGTACACCCCTCCACGTGGGGGGGGGGGGGGGGTGTGGGGGCCAGTGGTCCCCCGACGGGGGTTTAGGGTAGCGCCCCCGAAGCTAAAAATAGATGTAAAATTTTCTTGTAAAAGTCTAGTAATTTCTAGTCAATTTGGGCCGTTCATTAGGTGGATGATTTGATGGTAGAAGTTATATTTAATTTAGGGTTTTTTACCCTAGAAGGCAACCCCTCACTATATATGAGGGAATTGTATTGTGTCTATGCATATTTGGATTCTGAGTGAGGAAGAGAGAGGAGATTGAGAGTGAAGAGGGTGTTACAGTGGATCTACTGTAGGTTTTATCTCTTTAGTTTGCTGGATAATATAATAAAAGATGGACTAGTTGTTTCTTTGTGGACGTAGCCCAAACTGGGTAAACCACGTATATCTGTGTCTCTCTTGTTTTATGTGTTTTCTGTGTTTATATTTCTGCAATATTTTATGTGTTCCATTGCTCTGTAATATATAATTTTCTAACACAAGTAGCGCTCCAACCACTGTTCCTTAGATACTCGCGGATTTCTGTTCTCCTGCATCGTGAACTCGTGAATCTTCTTGTCCAACAACTCTTCAATTTCTTTCTTCGTTGGGTTCCAGTGGCACGACATCAAACATCCTTTATGCAGATCCCGGTCCTGGCAACAGAACCATTTGTTGGCTTATATGGGCCTGACCCAGGTTTAGAGGTGATTTAGCCAAGAAAATCTCGGTACTACTAGCCCTTTCGACAACAGTCCACGGAGTGCGGATTGAGGTCTCACCTGAAGTAGTATGGGAGGGTGCTAGAACCAGGTTTCCACACCCTAGGGATTTCTGATGGGATTTTGGAGGTTCGCAGTCCGACCCATCGCTACGCGCACTTGCTATTCCTTCACAACCCGTGTTGCTATTTCCGCGCATCCCTACTCGGGGCGCGACCCATATAATACCCAATTTCCTTGCTAATTAACTGATTACTTAACTTGTGTGTGTAAGATTAATGGTTATTACAGCATATTCAACAATCATATCAGTGCGCACAATACATAAACTAATATAAACATAAAGAAGATAATGCACAACAAATACACAGAAATAAGAATCAACTTCTCTTTATTAATCTTCAATCCCGATTACAGACTCGACACCGCCCTGTGCACTCAGCTATAGGGGTCCACACACTCAGTTGCAGACTCTACTAGGCCTCTACGCACTCAACTGCAGAGCCTCTTCCTACTACTATGACCCAATACACTTAGAATCCTACTCTAAGCTCAAACAATTCCTTCGCTACTCACTCTACTATCAACTATCTTTTCAACTTAGAGCCTCACTCTATTTATACAATCCCATGGTCTGTGGACCATGGGTAGGCCAACATGACTTTACATTACATTACATTACTTTATGGCAGACAACCCTATGACTTAACCTCTACTTCGCACTCTGCGCCCGCAATTCGCGGAGTCTTACAAAACCTTTGACAAAAACTTGGGCTTTGAGCCCCAAAACCTACTATGGGGGGATTCCATGCCTAAAAAAAACAAACAAATTCCCCACTCTCAGGGGTCAAATCCCTAAGTGGTGGAAAAGTTTCCAAGAATCTCTCAACCAACAAGTGAGAGTGAGAAGGTAAAAAAAAACTCTTCTCTTAGACTTTGATTTGAGTTTTGCTTCCTTTATGAGGCCTAATTAACCATAAAAACAACCTATCATGCCTATTTATTCATTATTACATCATATAGGTTTCGAACTATTGAAGTTACATCATGAAGTCAACTTTGACCAAGTCAAACTAAAAACCTGAGAAATTACACAATGAAATTTTTAAATAAAAACTCAGAAATTTACAGAAGCGTAGCGCCAAATTCGATGCCACTTTTAGGTACCCTCCGAAGGTCACTTTTGAAATATGAGAGAACATTCAAGTAGCCTTGCCTGTCTAGTTTTCATAAAATTTTGAATTTTTTAAAATGAGCCATGGGAAGGCCTTCAAAAATTTATTCTCCCAAGGTGTGTCCAAAAGTGCAGCGCCTGTCAAAAAGAGGGGCAAAATGATAATTTTTGACCCCTTTTTCTCCTTTTTCTCAAAATATGATACCCGAATGAGAAATATGATGAAATGGGTTTTGAGAGGAGTCCATCATATTTCAAAAAATGTAATCCACTTGTCTTTTGGAGCCCTGAGGAAAAGGCACAACGCCAAGGCACTACGTTTCTGTGACTAGTGCCATTTCTGAGTTTTGCACCAAAATTCATCAAAAACCAAAAATGTTTAGAAAACTCCCAAAATTGGCCTAGAAGTGAAAAATGAGGTATTTTATGCTCTCATGGATGCTTCAAAAGGAATCTCCAAGTTATCCCTCTCATTTTTGTCTTTTAGGGTTTCCTTTAGCTTGTTTTTCATTTGCTTGAGCTTGATGTTGCAAATCATGTTTCTAGTTTGGTAGTGGTGGGCCATGTGCCTCAATAGCTGGTTGTCCCTGTTAGCCTGGTCAAGGATCTTCTATAGATGTCCATTGATCTTGTCAAGCCAAAACTCCCCATCTTTATTCATTTCCATGGAAATCCTCTCCTCAAAGGTCAATCTTCCATTGGTGGCTTTTGCTCTCTTCTAGGTCTAGGTTCATGCCTTTGAACCAATAATCCCCATGATTTGGTATCCTTGTGGCAAGAGAGATGGCATCAAATAAGAATGTGAAATCAATCCCTGCAATTTTGGCCTTTTCTCCTTTCATATTGGTGGCAATCAAATCAATGAGCTACTCATGAAAACTTACCTCTCCCACTCTTTGACAAAACGCTAGGCAGTTGACATCTTCAAAGAATTGTCATATGAATGGTGAAGAATTGATCTCATTACAATTTGTGGGTTCATACCTCAGAATATTCTCCCCTTTATGATTTTTTCTTTTTTCTGATGGTGAAGAGTCTCCTTCCATTTTTGAAACCCTAGATGACAAGAAAGGGGAAAAAACAGTGAAAAGTGATTGAAGTGGTGAAATGAGGGAGTTAGGGAAGGGAAATGGTGATAGGGAAATTTTGAGAGATTAGTAGGGGTTCTATAAATATTAGGAAGTTGAAATAGAGGGAAATGAATGAGGGAAAATGAACAAGAAAAATTAAAAACAATCCTAGCTGGGGAAACCGCTCAGTTTGATAGGTAAGAGCTAGGGCTTGTAGGAAGATGAAGTGAACTGAAAGAAAATGTTTTGTTTGGTGAATGGAATGGTAATTTGTATGCAAATAGAGGTATGGGATATTAATTCCTAGGGTTTTAATCTTTCCAACTAAGTAAACTCACCATTAGTAAGCTTTAAAACATGAAATTCATACAAACCCTAGATGACTACACTAACCATCATTCATTTGTTTTGACAAAATACAAGAGGGAGTTAAATGAATGTACTTAATTGAAATATGGATTAGAGCAATAGGAAACATGAATGCAAGCTTAAAATTTTTAATGTGGGTGATTTTTGGTGAGTTTCGGGACACTTTGTTCTGTGCGTAGCACAGTTGACAGAAGTGCAACGCAGTTCACAAAAGCGCAACGCCACCTCTAGAAGTGCAACGCCTTCTTCCAACCAACTTTTGGAGGCTTTAAACTAATCTAAATTTCGAACTTGATATCTTGTTAGAAATATATTGAAGTATTCTACAAGATGGACTCATCAAGAATGTAGTTTGGACATTCCAGCAGGGAGAAACATTGGTTTTCCTAAGGTCACTCCAAAAACATAGTGTGTCTCTCACAAAAGCGCATCACAAACTTGCAGAGCACTTTTGGATGCCTTACACTAAGCCAAATCACGATCTGAAGGTACCATTGGAACATTGAGGATGTCTAGTTTTCCATAGAGTATTAACATATAACATGGCCTCTCCAAGGCTGAGAAAAATGAGTTTTCCCAAGGTCACTCAGAAAACACAGTGTGCTTCTGACAAAAGAAAAGCGACAACTTGCAGAACAACTTTGACTGCATTTCTAGAGGATTTTTGGGCTGAAAAGGTATGGTTGGAAATATTATTATGTCTAATACACAATAGAGTCCTTAATAAATGCCACACCTGCTCCCAACCTCTGAAAAACTGTCTTGAAGTCAAGTTGTCCAGAAGTGCAACAACTCTCATGTAGCAAGTGTAGTATGGGGATGTTTCAAATCATAACACCTATGCATAAACTGAAGGAGGCGTTTGTTCCATGGCCTATAATTGACAAAAACCTCTCTCACTTTTGTAAAATTCTTCTCCATTTGGTCTAAAATGTATTTTGAAGCAAAAATGTCCCTTTGAGAAACAATGAGACGAGGTAGTGTGCTACAACATTGTCTTATTTGAAATAAAACATTACCTTTACCTTTATTTTGCTTTCCCTAAGATGCTAACTCCCTTTACCCACTGAATTACATGATGGACATTTTTTTTTGAGATATGGTATCATGATGACACATGGAGTGAAACCCTAGACCATGACCTAAAATGAAGAATTTAACCATTTCATGGCCCAAGAAATTTAAATGAATATATGATACCTCAAGGAAAAAAATGATGATGATGAGTGATGAAGACCATGAGTAAGTGAAGGGAGCAACAGTGAACCAGACACAACAGCCAGTGACCAACGTTTTATTTGAAGACTTACTGCAATGACAAAAAATTGACTTGACACCCTAACAATACCTTGTAAGAGATTATTTGATCACTAGTGACAGGCTAAACTCACTGACCCTAACATTGGCTCCAGTTGGGGATGACGGCTCCTTGGAGGTGTCAAGAACAACGTAGACCTAGTAGCCTTATCCATTGGGCATGGGGTCAAATTTCAAAGACTAAATTCAAACTAAAAACTGACTAACTAATTTACCTTGACAAAACTCTAAAACTAACTAAACTTACTTATGGCAATAGACCATCGGGATCTTAGGGCCTTCACCTTGGGCTTCAAATCTTGATGATAATTGCCCACCTGTTGAAGATACATATACAATCATGTGTAATGATCCCTCTAGTGTAACCAATCCATCAAATGGATACTTATTTGAATCATGCTCATACTTTCCTTGAGCAGGCAAAAAAAACAAAAGATAGGCCACTCCAAGTGTCCACTGAACATATGTACGTGGTCCATAAATATAATAAAATCCATCTTCCATGTTGACTGTAGAAAATCAACGTAAGGATCCTTAAAAATCTGAAATTTCACCTTGTCTTGGAATCCAACAAAAATAAAAGTACTCCTTTCATTTTGATTTGAAAGAATACTTGGTTGTTGATCCATAGGAAGGCATAAGGAAGTATGAATTTCTAATACCTGAGTGTTGGCTGCAAATTATTCAATCATGAGCAACTCTGATTCTATCTCTAGCATAATATCTATCTCAGACTCATACTCTTCCAATTCATAGTCTAAATCATCCTTGAAAAAAACACATTCTTCAAGATTATTAAACATGCTAGCCCTATCCTCTTCATGAAAGAAAATAATCCCTATTAGCTGATCTCCTTGTAGGAAATATACATCACAAATTTTCTTACTCACAACAACTTCCTGTATAGTTTCATCAGTCTCATGATTGACATCATTTAAACCCAGAGTTTCATTTTCAATAATGGAAGAAATTTCTCTTACACATTCTTGATTATGTGAGCACTACAAAGCTACCTTAACTTGGGTTGTAACATGGTTTTTCAAGAGCTGATCTATTTGATCTTCATATAGAGGAGAACACTTAGTTTTATAGAAATAAACATTAGCTTAGTGATTTTCATTTTCAAGATCAGGAATAGGCCTTCTCTATTTTGATCCCAGTCTACTTCATCCAAGGAGGAAGTTGTTAATTCTTGTAGGGAGGAAAAATCATAAAGGGATTCTAATATACCTTCTTCCATACATTCTTCATCCCCATACAAAGTTTCAAGAAATTTAATGAAATCTTCAGAAATCTCACAACATCTATCCATCATTAATAAGGAAAAATTGCAGCCTTGATAATGTTGAAAGAAAACTAAATGAAAATCCTTTAGAGAATATAAACTAGCAGATGGTAGACTCTCATACCATTTCCTCGCTATTTCCTCCAAGGTAGCCATGAAGATATTCATCAGACAAATTTAAGGAAACTTAGCCTTTAATCTGTGAATATGAAAATGAAATTTGACCAAATGCAAACTAGCATCTTCTCCATCCTGACCTTTAAAATTTGGCAACCCTGTTTTCCAATATGTACAAGGCATTCGATTTGGAAAACTAGGAATATGAGCTTGATTCATAGGAGCATACCTTCGAGCAGTTGAATCCATCTTGAAAATAGTTAAGTCACCAAGAAGTTCTTCAAATTACCAGTTTTTGAACAATGGAGTCACCATGAAAATTCTAAACCTTTGGACTCTTCGACACTGGAGTTTCTAGGTGAAATATGCACAACCTTTCTTGTTTCTGATCACTATTCACCATCAGCAATCAAATACGATCCTTGTCATTCTTTCCCAGGGAAGATATATCACTCGTTTCCCCGACAACGACACCAAAACGTTATCCTCTATAATGTCCCAGGCTGAGGAGGAGATCGAAAGAGGTAACTTCAAACCACTTGCAGTTTAGTAGCTAGCCCTGCTAAACTAGAGAGGGATCTCTCTAAGGATTTCTGAGTCAATGATTGGAAGAGAAATGAATTTTACGCTAGATATAATAGTTTAGGTTTGAGTTTTTGAAAATTTAGGGTTTTTAGGTTACTGGACCACGGAATGAGAGCAAGCAATTAGGTCAAGGTATCAAAATTTGTAGCAGTAGGCATAAAGAGGAGCAAGATAACAATTTTTTGTGGTGAAATTAAGATTTGGTCAATGTAGTATAGGTTTGAGAGCTGAAGAAATCATAATGAGCATGTAATAGCATGAATTCATTAATCTAGAAGAAGAGATCATAAGCATGATTTTCCACATAAACAGAGCTTTGAATCTAAAGAATTCTGCCTATATGACTGTAAGGAAAACCATATGAAGAAACCAAAGCATTTTAAGAGAGATGAATTCATCATTAAGAAACTGATATGAAAGGAAAACAACACCACAAACTCACTGAACAAGTATTCCTGAAAAATAGCTGCAACTGCTCCTTAATTAACTGTATGAAAGCATAAGGTACAAGTCTCTCCTTTGAAGTCAAACCCTTCTATATGAATGATAAATGATACATATAGACTAAAACAAATAGCTTCCCCACCCTCAGGGGTCGAATCCCTAAGAGGTGGAACAATTTCCAAGAATCTCTCAACCAACAAGTGAGAGTGAGAAGGTAAAAAACAAACTCTTCTCTTAGACTTTGATTTGAGTTTTTCTTCCTTTATGAGGCCTAAATAACCATAAAAACAACCTATCATGCCTATTTATTCATGATTACATCATCTATATTTCACGCTACTGAATTTACATCATGAAGTCAACTTTGACCATGTCAAACTAAAAACCTGAGAAATTACATAATGAGATTTTTAAATAAAAACTCAGAAATTTGCAAAAGCGCAGCGCCAACTTTGAGGCCACTTTTAGGTGCCTTCCTGAGGTCAAATTTGAAATCATGAGAGAACGATCAACTAGCCTTGCCTATCTAGTTTTCAGAAAATATTTAATTTATGAAAACGATCCATTGGAAGGCCTTCAAAAATTGATTCTCCCAAGGTGTCTCCAAAAGCACAACGACTGTCAAAAAGAGGGGTAGAATGATGATTTTTGACCCCTTTTTCTCCTTTTTCTCAAAATATGAGACTTGTATGATAAATCTGATGAAATGGGTTTTTAGAGGATGACATGATCTTTCCAAAAATGTAAGCCACTTGTCATTTGGAGCCCAGAGGAAAAAGCGCAGCGCCTTCTGTGACTAGTGCAATTTCTGAGTTTTGTACCAAAATTCATCAAAAACCAAAATTCATCAAAAACCAAAAATTCTTAGAAAACTTCCATAATTGGTCCAAAAGTGAAAATGAGGTATGTTATGCTCTCATGGATGCTTCAGCAAGCATATTCAAGTTATCCCTCTCATTTTTGTGTTTTAGGATTTCCTTTAGCTTGTTTTTCATTTGCTTGAGCTTGATGTTGCAAATCATGTTTTTGGTTTGGCAGTGGTGGTTCATGTGCCTCAATAGCTGGTTGTCCCTTCAGCCTTGTCAAGAAGCTACTCTAGATGGCCATTGATCTCGTCAAACTAAAACTCCATGCCTTCATTTATTTCCATGGCAATCCTCTCCTTAAAGGTCAATTCTTCCATTGGTGGCTTTTGTTCTCTTCTAGGTCTAGGTTCATGCCTTTGAACCAATACTCCCCATGATTTGGTATCCCTGTTGTTACACTAAAAAATGTCACCATGGCTATTTGCAGTTAGTATGGCTCCATCAACTGTCATACTATCCTCCTTGGCAAGCCTCATACCTCTGCTCTCCATGTCAAACTCGAAAAAAGAGAGAAAGTCATTAAAAATCTATATATCTCTGGGTACGCAGTTTCTCTTAGCCTTACCTGTGTGTACGCACCCCAAGTTCACAATACCTGCGTACTTGTACGCTCTGTCTGTAAAGCAATGGGTGCGTACTCCTGTAAAGGTCAAAAGGCGCAAGTTTCACTCCAAAAAAGTTACTTGTGGTCATTTCTAGAGCATTCTAGAAGCTTGTTTGACGTGTATGAAGCGCCTCCAGATGGTTCATGTATCCCTACCAAAGAGGAACTTATCCCATCAAGAGGGGAGCTATCCCATCCAAAGAGGGGCTTATCCCATTGATGGTGGACCTGAATAACTTCCTCTAGAGCACTATAAATACAGGCATTGGGCCAGAAGGAGGGGAGGTTGAAAGCTAAACATTCCTAAGGGTAGATGCTGCTGGAATTAGGACTTCCTTGTAGAAGCTTGTGAGGAGAGATTCCCATCCTTTCTTGTTTCATTTGGAAGTGGGTGAGCTTATCAAAGTAAAGGAAAACTCTTGCTGGACCCTGGGAGGGACCTGCACAACACCAAGGCTCAGGTTGTAATGGTTTCTTTTGTTTCCTATTAATACAAATAAGTCCATTCTTCTCAACAATTTGTTATTTATGAGTTGTTTCATATACTCCTTGGTCTGTATGTTAAATATGTTTTGTTTTATGAGATATTCAGGTGCTATTTAATCGTTTGATTGTTAGTGAATGCAGGTTTCAAAGAGAAGGAGGAGTTCATCCGGATCGACGAGGCTGGACTACTACAACAGCGTTGGGTTACAGGTAGGATCTAAACACTTGATTTCTTGTATGATAAATGCATATTTAGAGAAGGATTGCTCTTAATTGTCTTGTTTGTCACTAGAAAGCCTTAAGCTTCTAGGGAGGTTGGTTGTGTCCGCACTATTGACTCTTTCCGCATGACAAAATGGCGACCATACTGGGGAACTCCATTGATGTGAATGATTTTTCCTTTGTCTGAAACTTTGATCTGAGAAAAGTCGTTTGTTTTCTAGTTTTTGGTTGTCTGACTGTGTTTTTGGGTGGGCTAGCTTAGAGTTAAATTAGATTTTAGTTTTTCTTTGTTTTGCTAGAAGTACGCAGCCTCTGCGTTGAGCACAATGCGTACTTGTACGCACTGCAGCTTTGTGCATAGAGCGTACCCGCATCTGTGCAAACAAGTCGGCTGCGTACCCTGTCAAAATTAAGAAAATTTCAATTTTCTCCTTTTTGCCTTTTAGATTTTGGTTTTAATTTGTTTTTACTGCCCAGATCCACTAGTTTTCTGCCATAAATCTTCACCTAAGCTTGTCTCGTCAGTATCGAGAGTTTTAGTGAAATTCATAGAGATTTTGCCTTAGGGTTTGATTTTTAACTGGTCCTGTAGTGACTTTGGCGTTAGAGGTTGTCAAACTTTGGATCTCCCTGGTTTTGTTCAACCCTCTTAGGAGTCGGGCCTGTCATAGAATTCATCCTTCTGAGAGACCTACCTTTGTGTCTTCTCTTTGCGAATCTCGAAAAAGTTTGTTGATTGAACTTTGAATTTTATTCTTGAGAAAAATAACAAAAGATTTTGATTTTTGTTTTTGACTAGTTTTTGGTTTTGCATTAACTAGTCCTTAGTTGCATTTTGACTGAGTGAAACATCCAGGAATCATCTTTAGTAGGCTTTTGCCTCGTTTGATTTAGTTTTTAGGTGCATCTCTCCAGATTTTCTTTTGAGTGAAATTGAGTTGATTTGATTGCCATAGCTTTTTTAACTTTGATTTTTGTTAAAGTAAGTTTTACATGCTTTATTAATTAGGGAAAAATACAAAAATATCTTTTGAAGGAAAGTTTGCTTTGGTAGCATTTGTGTCTTTGAAAGGAAAATGAATTTTCGTAGAATAATTAGTGGTCATGTGTTGTATGTTTTGGAAAAGATAAAGAAATTGTTTCTTTGATTGTCTTTGCCAAGAAAGTTGTCTTTTATAAATTTTGCATTCTCCAACTCTCTTAGCTAGGGAATTCATTGAAAATGAAAATTAGTACAAGTCATCCTAAGTGCATCTTTTTAGTGGATTTGAGTCGAGTCTACACACCATCAGTTTCATCTCCGTTACCTTTTGTCTTAAAGAAAAGCCATAAAAATTAACGCTTAAAGTAAAATCAACGTAGTAACTTTTATTTACTAGGGCTCTGAAACACCAATATAGATCAGGCTAGTGTCTTGGAGTAGGAGAGTAATTAACTCTCCAAGACAGCAAAACCAAACAAGTAGCTTATCTTGTGGTAGGATAAATCCAACTGTTGCATTTATACTCTGGGAAAGCTCCTCTTAAAGGAGAAGCACGAGCTCGTGTCCGAACCAGTGAGGGGATCAATCCTCCCTCGTTGGGAATGACGCCAGACACGCACGTATTACAAACGGTAAACCTCGGATTAAACATTGTCGAGGAGCCAGGGGTCACTTGTCGGTAAACCTTGGATTATTGTCAAGGAGCCGGCAAGGGGATTGAGCTTGATACTCTGCCCTTGCGTGCTGTCGGAGTGTAGACTGTTCCCCCAGGTGTATTTGTTGCTATTGGTAACCTTAGTGACCATTATCTTTAGGATTCTACCCGAGGTGACGGTGGAGGGAAGATCCCACTGTACCTGGAGCAGACGTCGGCTAGACTCACTTGGATTTTCCGGGGGGTTCACTTCACTCGAGATGGTTAAAGTGGAGGAACTTGTGTCGGTCTATTCATTAAGCAGGTTGCCAGGGTAACTGTTCCACCCTCCACTTCTGTACTGAATTCGGCGATGTTGGGCTTCATCACCAACTAGTGTTTTCGGTCCGGAAGGCTACTGTTTGTGTATGGTTTGACGCCCTAGATTCTTTAGGCGTATGATTCAAATTTGTTTGGTTCTTTAGAGACTTTAGGTGGTTTGCTTTGAGATTTTACTTTGTTTGCGTGTGCAGTAGTTAAAAGTTTTAACTGTGGCGGAATTACCGAGACAGTCCCGTAGACTTCGAGGCAAGTCTCCTGAGATTGTTACCGTGGCCGATTTGTTGAGGAAGTCCCGTAGATTGCGGGGCGAACCTCCTGAAGAGGTCCCGAGTCATTACGAAGGTTTGAAGGTCCTTGTAACTCCTCCTAGTGGCAGTAAAGTAGGTTCACCTGAAGAAGGAGAATCGTCGTTGGTAGTCCATCCAGATTACCAAGGTCTAGAAACAGGTTATAATCCCGAAGCAGTTGCAGTTTCTGAGCTTGCTGGTAGTTTTTCATCTACTAGTGATATAGGCGAAGAACCTGAAGTATCTGAACCTGTTACTCCAACTTCTAGTGCACCTGATTCACCTAGGGTAGAAAGAGTTATCACCGAAAATCTTCCTGCTGGTTTGATAGCTATTGAAGAACTTGCTCCAGAGGAAGAATTTGGCGTTTCTACCCTTGAAGATCAACCTACTATTGATCTAAGGGAGCGTGAATCCATCTTTTACAGTCCTCCTAGAAGTACTACTTGGTACCTTTCGTTAACCAATTATTTAGACAACTCAGGGATAAGTTTTTCTCCACCTCGTACTCCTTTTCCACCTGGAGGTATTTATACTCCTGTAAATATGTCTGGTCAGTCGTCCATGTTCACTCAATCTCCTGAATCTTTCTTGTATGGTGGTCCTTCTGTTCCCTCTGGGTATCAGTCACTTTCTGGTACTTTTGCGGGAGCATCTCCTCAACCCATTGAACATGGGTTATTAGCTGGAAACAATGGTAATAGACCATTGGGTGTAGGAGACATTTATATGATGTCAGGTTCAGTTCCCAGTTCTCAACCTCAAGGTGGCCAATTACTGCCTGGGGGGCAGCCTCAATTAACGCTTGGGGGGCAACCTCAAGGTACACAAGTTGCGTCTGGGGGGCAACCTCAAGGTACACAAGTTGCGTCTGGGGGGCAACCTCAAGGACATTATGTACCCATAGTACAATACATTCCTCAAGGTCAACCCCAGCCTCAATATGTACCCCAGGGTCAACCTTAGTATCAATATTTACCTCAAGGGTATCAACCTCAAGGTCAAGGTCAACCCCAGTATCAGTATTTACCTCAAGGGTATCAACCTCAAGGTCAATACTCGAGTCAAGGTTATCAACCACCTCAAGGTCAATCATATGTTCAAGGTACGGGAACTGTGCCTTTCAGTTATCAATCCTACCCTCAATCCGGTTATGGATCTCAATATCCTCAACCTGTCATGGGTCAATACCCCGGAATGAACATAGTGTGGGATCCATCGCAAGTTCAACAGGTATTGCAGCCAAGTGTACAGTTGTCATCTCAAGCTGGACAACCCTTAGTTGCTGGTCCATCCCAGCAACCAGTCCAGTCTAATGTTCAAACTTCTGTACCTTCGGTAGTTACTCAGTCACCAATTGCACCTAGTACTCCATCTCAAACGACTGCTGCAACTACCGCAACATCTGTTTCTTCCACCGCACTTACTTCTGGAGTATCGACAGCTCCGGTTTCTACTGTCTCTGCCACTACTCCGCAGACATCTTTACCATTGTCTGGATCCACGATTCAAACTACGGTTCAGATGCCTGTGGGGCAGCCTGGTTTAAGTACGGTTGTCACTAGTCAACCACAATTTGTTTATCAACCGTACCAGGGACAGTACCAATACGGGCCTGCTGTCCAACAACCGGTTTACCAGTATCAACCGTATCCTGGGTACACTTATCAACAACCACAACAACCCCAGTACGGTCCGGTTAATCCTGGTTTTTCGGGAGGATACAATATCCCGAATGCGATTCCTGTTCCAAGTTATCCTAGATATCCTCCTCCTGGGACTGGTCTTGTGACCCAGAGTTTTAGGGATCCTAATCGGCAATTACCGTTTATCGCAACTTTGGATTTACCAGACTTGACGCGCCTAACGAATGATCCAATAAATTATCTTCCGTTCTGGCCGCCAATGCCAAATAAGTTGCCCAGTGACATACCCAAGTTCGAAGGTAAGTCTGGAGAGGATCCATCAAATCACGTGATGACTTACCACCTCTGGTGTGCTTCAAATTCTATCTTGGATGATTCGATCCGTTTACGTCTTTTTCAGTGTACGCTCATTGGTCTCGCGGCCAAGTGGTACATTGAGTTACCACGGGCCTCTTTTTATAATTTTAGTCAGTTAGCTACCTCGTTCTTAACACATTTTCAGTTGCCGGTCAGGTATGATAATGGCACCAAGTTATTAACTTCATTAAAACAGTCGACGTCCACTTATATTTCTGATCATATTCATGAATGGAGACGTCAAAGGCGATTAGTGAAAGTTTTTATCCCGGACCAAATCTTAGCTAAATGGTTTGTTAAATCATTATTACCGAAGATTACTAAAGACGTAGCTAAGGCCGGAGTAGTTACTGAAGAGCAAGTAATTGCTCAAGCGCAGTACCTTGACTTAGTTTATACTCAGTCGGGTACGTTACACGAAAAGATCCCAGATCTTCCAAAGTCAAATCAAATTGCTGCTGCTCCTTCGGGGTCTCATGCTGCTGATGGCATGATTGGTACGGTAAATACTAAAAGCAAGAAGAAGTCTTCAAAGAATTCTTCACCCATTATAACCTTACCAGACTCCCCGACAGGAGAATCTTCTCCTGAAATTTCTGCTGATATTCACGCTGTAGAGTCATCTATGGCTAAATCAAAAAACGGTGGGAAAAAGAAAGGCAAGAAGAAGGATTAAGCAGACAAGGCTCCAAAGGAGAAAAAAGAAAAGTCGGAAATCAATGACGAAAAGCGCAAACCTTGATATCCTTGTCTTATTTGTGAAGAGGATCATTTTACAAGAGATTACCCTCATCGGGCCGAGGTTGCGAAAATCGTCAAGGGTTCCCCAACTCTTGCTGTTTTGAAAGATCCATTTCCAAAGCAGGAGAGTAAGATGATAGGTTCTTCCTCGAGTGCCAGTGAAGAACCCATATTGATGATGTCTCATGTACGGATTGCGACTCGATCACACGATTATGGTAGTAAAAGTCCTATTGATGGATCGAAAGAAGCAGAATCTTCTCAATCAAATCCATCAACCTCAACTCCCGTTTCCGATCCACTACAGATCGAGAAACCTAACCCTGACTTAGTAATCAAACCACCCGCCAAGGGTGTACTTTGAAGGTCTGCTTTCAATCCACATGCGAGAGCGGCCCAGAATTACAACATTGTTGAGGATTTAGCTGTTTCACCCTCAGCAATGTCGGCTTTAGAAGTGCTGCAATCATGCCCAGCACAACGAAAATTACTTTTGTCAGCTATAGGAGCTGTTGATGTTCAGGACCCGAACCTGATAATCTTTGATCTAGAAAATAGTACGCCGTGTCTCCCTCATCAGATGGCTTTCCAGATTCCAGTGATAGTCAAAAACAGGCCTATTCATCGGACTGTAATTGATGAGGGAGCTTCCACGTGTATTATGTCGATTCAGTGTTGGAGATCGCTTGGTTCTCCTTCACTGAACCAATCCCCGACAATTCTTAAGGCCTTTGATGGCCGTGGGTTCCATCCGTTTGGCATTTTACAGGATTTGCCTATAGGGGTTGAAGGAAAAACCGTTAGTCTGGATGTGGAGGTGGTTGATGCCCCTCTAGACTACAACCTTCTCTTGGGTCGAAGTTGGTCTTACGCTATGACAACGGTCGTCTCATCGGTCTTCAGAGTTATAAAGTTTCCACATAATGGCAAAATCATGACAATAGACCAGCTGGCTTTCTTTTCATCCGACCCAGCCTCTTCAGAGAGTATCTAGCATGTTGGTAAAACGACTATCCCTTATAAGGATGTTGGCGTAGGATTAGTTAAAGATTCCGGTTTACTGGGAACTTTTCCTTTTCCTCCAATCAACGCAGACCCTTCATTCGCATTCATTCATATGATTACGTCAGATACTATTATTTACGATGATCCTTGGATTGTCCCATCTGAATCTGAGATAGACTCATTCGGTGATGCTATGCCTTTGAGTCCATATGAAATTGCTTATGAAGCCGTGCAGTCTTTTACCGACCCTTGTTCAACCCAAATCGACCAAATGAATGTGGTCGGTGAAGAATCACTTTTCACATCAACCTCAGAACGGATAACGTTTCCCGAAGTCGTGTCATCTGACGAGCAACTTCGTGAAATCCTAAGTGTAGACGATCTACCATGGGAAGATCTCCATCATAGATCTTCGTTTTTACCTGAGGGTGATGACTTTGAAAATGATTTTTCATCAATCTTTACAGCTGAATATGTCAAGGACGCTTAGAATCCCATGAAACATCCTGATTCAGAGTTGAATTTGGGAAACATTTCCCAAACTATTTCCATTGACATTTCAGTCAAAACTGGAATTGTTGAGAACATTCATATAGGCGCCTCGTGTACAGATGACGAAATTCAAACATACAAGGCCCTATTTCAAGAATTCCGTGACGTGTTTGCCTGGTCCTATGAGGAAATGCCAGGAATTGATCCCTCCATTGTTGTTCATGAGATCAAGACTTACCCAGACGCTAAACCCGTTCGGCAACGTTTGTGTCAGATACACCCTCGGAAAGCGGCTGCGATTAAAGCAGAAGTTGAGAAGCTGTTGAAAGCAGGTTTCATTTATCCGATCCCGTTAACGGATTGGGTATCGAATATTGTTCCGGTTAACAAGAAACAAGGAACAATAAGAATATGCATCGACTATAGGGATATTAATCGTGCTTGTCCAAAAGACAACTATCCCACGCCCTATATCGATCAAATAATTGATGATTGTGCCGGTAGTGAAATATTTTCCTTTATGGACGGTTTTTCCGGTTACAATCAAATCAATATTCTACCTGCTGATCAACCAAAAACGGCTTTCATTTGTCCATGGGGGACATTTGCTTATTGCAAATTACCCTTTGGGCTTAAGAATTCCGGAGCCACTTTTCAAAGGGCAATGTCTTATGCGTTTCATGACATCAAGCACATTGTGCAACCGTATCTCGATGATTTGCCTGCTCATTCATTACATCGAGCTGATCACCTTATCCATTTACGAGCAATCTTCATGAGGTGTAGGCATTATCGTATACGTTTGAACCCACACAAATGTGTCTTCTGTATAGAAGTGGGACGATTGCTGGGATTTGTAGTTTCAAAAGCCGGCATTCGCGTTGATCCCTCGAAGGTAGAAGCTATCATCAAATTGCCTCCTCCTTCGAGTCTTCGCCAACTCCAGAGTTTGCAGGGGAAAGCAAACTTTTTACGCCGGTTCATTCCTAACTACGCCGAGGTCACAAAAGGTTTCACGCGGTTGTTGAAGCAGAACGCTCAATTCTCTTGGGATGAGATAGCTCAGCAATCTTTTGATGCACTTAAAAACGCGTTAACCCATGCACCGTTGTTGCATCCTCCCAACTACAACCAAGATTACTTTTTGTACCTCGCCGCCTCTCATTCCACTATTGGAATGGTGTTAGTTCAGGAAGATGAAGTCGGAACGGAACATGTGATATATTATCTTAGTAGGATGTTAAATCCCACTGAGCTAAAATATTCGCATGTGGAGAAATTGGCCCTGGCAGCCGTTCAGGCTGTCCAACGTTTTCGTCATTACATTCTTCTCCGTAAAACTACAGTCATTTTGGATTGCAGCCCTATGATCTACATTTTGACTAAACAATTGCTAGGGGGCAAGTACTCTAAATGGATCGTTATCCTACAAGAGTTCGACTTAGAGTTTGAAAAATCTAAGTCTAAGAAATCTTTAGTTTTTGCAGAGTTGATGTGTGACTTCCCGCGTGCTGACACGGAAACTGTGGTAGAGGAACCCATTGCGGACGAATCTTTATTTCTCATCAGCACTTTAGATCCGTGGTATGGGGATATAATCATCTATCTCCAAACCCAATCCTTTCGGCTCGAAGCTTCCAAGTCGGAACGTCGGAAAATTCGATTTCAGTCCCAACAGTACAAAATTATTGGAGATACTCTTTATCGTCATGGGGCGGACTTGGTTTTTCGTTGTTGCTTAACTCACGAAGAGGCAGAAAGGGTTATGAATGACTGTCATTCTGGAGCGTGTGGCGGTCATATGTCTGGGTATGCCACAGCCCAGAAGGTGTTGCGTGCTGGCTACTTCTGGCCGTCCATGTTTAAAGATTGTATCATTGCGGTCCGAAAATGCCACAACTGTCAAGTGTTTGATCGCAAGATGCGCGCACCACCTGCTCCTCTCCACCCTATAATTGCAGTTGGTCCTTTTGCCCAATGGGGTATTGACTTTATTACATGTAACCCTCACTCGGCCGGGGGGCATGCGTATATCATCCTTGCGGTTGATTATTTTACTGAGTGGGCCGAGGTGATGCCTACATTCGAGGCTGACGGCAAGACAGCTGCAATTTTCGTATTCAATCACATTATTGCTAGGTTTGGTGTCCCGCAAGCGATAATCACTGACCATGGGCGCCATTTTCGAAATATTATGATGACAGAACTTACAGGCCAACTTGGTTTACGTCATGATAGTTCTACTCCTTATTATCCCCAAGCAAATGGTCTGGTTGAAGCCATCAACAAAGTTCTAGTTATCATGATCCGACGAATCATTGGTATTCATCGGTCGAATTGGCACAACATGTTATTTTCAGCGCTTTGGGCGTACCGAACCTCAGTGAAAACATCAACAGGGTTCACTCCTTTCCAACTAGTTTATGGTCTGGAAGCTGTGCTGCCTATTGAATGCGAAATCCCATCACTTCAAATGGCTGTCGAATTACTTCCAGCTACTTCCGAAGAGGAGAAACGTCTATTATACTTAGCTCAATTAGATGAGACTCGACGTGATGCTGCATTAGCAATCGAGACTCACGCAAAAAGAATGAAAGCTCAGTATGATCGCAACGTGACCCCTCGTAATTTTTCGGAAGGAGACCTAGTGCTATTATATGATCAAGCTAACGATAAATTAGGTGCTGGAAAATTCGTTCCTATGTGGCATGGGCCCTACATTGTCAAGCGAAAGCTAGCAAAAGGGGCCTATGAGCTGGTTGACTTTGATGGGGACTCTTTGGGTAAACCCAGAAATGGACTTTACCTTAAGAGGTATTATGCTTAAATGATGGGTGTGGAGATTTTAGTTAGGTTAGTTAGGTTAATTTTTCTTTCTAGCTGGTGTGTTTGTTAGTTTAGACAGTGTGCTTAGCTTAGAAAGTGTGTTTTCGTCGTTATTCTGGCTTATCTTGGTTTTACTCTTGATATTGCAGATGTCGACGCCTCTCCAAACGTACATTGGATTCGCTGATGGTGCTTGTCGTAGTACACGGAATATCTCTTCCGCAGCTTGGGTTATCTATTCGCCCTCTGACGAGTTAGTTTCTATGCATGGGGTGAGCCTCGGTCAAACAACAAACAACATTGCAGAATACAATGCAGTGATTAAGTTATTATCTGAATCTATTTCATTTGGGATTCGGAGTTTGATAGTGAGGTTAGATTCTGAACTCGTTGTATTACAGCTTAATAGAGTATATGCCATTATAAATCCAATGTTATTAAGGTTATTTTTGAGAGTGCGCCTCTTGGAACGTGAATTTTATTACATTGAATATCAACATATTCCAAGGTCATTAAATACATTAGCAGATGCAATTGCTTCTCGAATGTTAGACAGACATTTGCGATAATCATACATGTAAATTTAAAAACATTTCATCATACATGTTTAACAAGATAAGTCGGTAATAATGATATATATAGATAGGAGTGTGTCAAAATATATATCGTCTTCGATCATAGGTTGAAAAACACCTTATGATCGGCAAAAATGATAAGTACAAAAAAACCAAAATGTCACATGTGTCTACAAAAAGTGACTAGCCAATCACTGGTGGTGCTCTCTATATGAGACCACTGCCCGCGTTACCCTACACAGGAACCTCCTGAAAGGTCCTGGGACTGCGACCACATAGCGCTGAAGTCGGATAGGAATATCGTCTATAGTCGTCTCTGGTATGTCCGCCGTAAGACGCTCTAGGTCCTGTTCCAACTCGGCTAAGGTCTCTGCGGCCGCATCCTATGGGGCCGGTGTTGGTGCAACTGGTACTCTTCTCTCGAATGGCCGGAGATTGGCCGGACGCTGTGGACCTACATCTGCATTTTGAAAATTGTCACTGTCAATTTTGAGACGATATAAAAAACAAAAAAAAAAGTAAATAATTTAAAAACTTGTGAAAAATGAAGTACCTCTGTCATCCCATTGTTCTCCCTGTGGAAGAACCATGTCCGATCACCGCGAAAATGCACTCCGGCATAAGGAAAATCCTGGATCGCAAAGACCTGGCCCTCCAACCAGTGAAAATAACCCGCAGGAAATCGGACAACTCCCGCTCCCTCATCAGGATGCCGGGCCATCACCGCAACCCATCGCATCAACTTTGGCTCCCGAGGAGGCCCAACTGCAATAGTGAGATGCTGTGGGATCAGCATCGGAACCCTCTCTAGGGCAAAGCTCACAACTAGAGGCCCATACCCAAAGGTCTTTAATTGCCCGTTCTTTGCCCTAGTCAGTTGGCCCTTCATATTAGCCAACACAGCATCGCACCAGTTGAAAATGGTGCCTCGGTAGCAATCAATCGCCATCCGCATTTGGGACCCGGTGGCAATATGCAAAGCGGCTGCGCCGCAGAGTCTGGTAACTGTAAAGGCAATTACCATAAGTTCAGGCAGGGATATGTATTTGATTTCTATCCCTTTCTCCTGGTGCTGATTATTGCACCACTCTAGCCGGAGACTAGCAAGGGATTGGCCACCCGGCCTAGTCCCGGACAGAGTCAGTTGCTCGCCCCTATTAGGCAAACCAGTGAGAAAATATATGTCTGAGGGCTCTATCTCAAGCTGGTGCCCTCCGATGTAAAAACATTGATCCTGAACGTTCCACCTTTCAACCAGCCATTCTAAGAATCGCACCTGGGCCCTCATGCCAGGTATGGCCCAGTATTTGTAGAGACCGCATGCCTTCAAAGCATCAATGGAAGGTTGATGATCTATTGCGGCCAAATCGACATCTTCGTGTTCTCTTTCGCGCCAATCAAGCATGGTGGGCAATCTACACACCAGAAAACATCCATTAGAATTCACTAAATAAAAAATTAATGGTTCAATTTTGAGATTTGGGGGTTTAAAATTGCTTTACACGGAGTACGCACCCTGCGTTCAGAAATAGAGCGTGGGTACGCAGCTGTTCTGAAGGTAGGCTGCGTACTCCTGCCATTTTCCCATTAACGAAAATGTCGGGGTACGCAGGTCGCCCATGGGGCACTTGCGTACCCCGAAAAGCGGATCTTGAAACCCCAAAGCCCCCAAAAAATCAAACTAGGGCTTAAAATGAAATTCTAAATGGATGAAAACAAAGAGGAGGATGTTGTGAAATACCTGAAAGAGACGGCGCTCGATTCCGACGGTCGGATTCTCCGCAAAGTCCACGGGAAGTTTCTTGCCAAAAGCCCTTTTCTCTCCTTCAACAGTAAAATGGTAAAAATGACATGGTAAAAGGTCTTTTTATAGGTTTTTTGGATAAATGAATTCTAAGTTTGTTTATTTTTCACCATGGAAGAATATTTTTCAATGTATTTTTGCCCATCTTAAACAGGTATGAGTAATGTGTCGTTTTTGTGCAGGACAAAAGGACTTCTAGGTAAAATTATCATTTTTCACGAACCAAAACATCAGAGTCATCTTTTAAGCCCTTTTCTGACTCCTAAAATATGAAAATATTGCCGAGCGTTTCTTTTACACTCGTTAAAACGGAATTAAAAGACGGTCCCCTTATAGCCCTTTTCTGACCGTAAAAACAGGAAAAGATTGCCGGGTTTTTGTCGTTTCAAACTCGATACTGGAAATAAAACGACGTGTCCTTGAACGCTTTTTACTTTTCAGGTCAAAGACACTAATCATGAAAGTACTCCTTGGTCGCAAGATCAAGCAGTTCTCTCAGGTATTATTTTATACTTTTTCGGGCTTGGGAGACACAAATTTACAAAAAAGTTCAACTAGGAGTCTTCTTTAGTTTTTTCAGACTCTCTAAAAATGAAAAACGCCGAGTTTCTCCTATACTGGACTCGTTAAAATTTCACAGTAAAGGACCTGTTCGATTACAAACAGGAACGGACCACTCCTTCTTAGGGTTCGAATCAAAACTAAGTTGGACTCATCTGAAGGATGAGCTTATAATCAAGCATATGTTATCCTCCTCAAGCTTGTAAAAAATAAAGAGGTACTTGCCAGAAATGGTGGGGGAAAAGAGAGAAGAATGAGCCTATTTGTTATCCTTTGTCACAGAAAAACCTTATTACCACTCTTGAACACGACACTTTTCATTCACCTGGGTTGGAAAATCCTTTGCCTTAAAGTTGATTAAACCGCTTTGAAAGTCTTCAACCGTTTCTGGGTATTAACTTTGGGTCAATCGTCACCAAGCCATCTGTCGTGTCGTTATGTGTTCAAGAGGTCTCTGCAGATAAACCATTCATATGCAAAATACTTGTCATCCATTTTGACCATCCCTGAGTCAGTCCTTACAGCAACATTTCTTCAACTTGAACTATGATTTCGGGTTGTGGGCTTGCCTGCAACGGGTCGCTTTCTATCGACATCAGCACATTATCTAGAGAGATGACTTAGAAATCGTTAGTACCTTGAAGTCTGCATGCATCAATGGCAGGTTTCTCGCCTTCGACGACAGTTTACATCATTGACTTTCGATCGAAGGATTCCGTGACATGTTCGATATCAACCCATTCATTCACATCTCATGGATTGTACTGGGTACTTTGAGAACCATTGACATCACTGGTGGTCTCTCTCACGCTTGTTAACAGTTTACATCATTGACTGGTAATCAAGTGGTTTCTACCATGTTCGACATCAACTCATTTATTCGTATGGATAGAATCGTACCAATTCGGGAAGTAGAAATGAAGACCCTGGATCTAGTTTCCACCATCCAGGCTGCGAGGAGTTTTGTATTCATTATATAGTAGACTAATCATACACAGATGGCTGCGTCCATACTGTGTCTACAAAAGTCTATGATTGTGATGTACTACAAAATCATTCCTGTATCAGAGCAGTAGATAGTCAATTAGTTAAAGTTTTCAATCTGAGTATGGGAATGCCTACCTCAGCGATGATATGATCTTATATATGTATTTTGTGTTGAATATTTGCAGGTTCTGACCGGGCTCTCCACAAGATAATCCTTGAAATGATAAAGTACTTCACCCTTCCTAGATGATATAAAACCCTAATCTACTACAGGCTTCGCACTTTAGGGGGCAATCTGTTACACTAAAAAATGTCACCATGGCTATTTGCAGTTAGTATGGCTCCATCAACTGTCATACTATCCTCCTTGGCAAGCCTCATACCTCTGCTCTCCATGTCAAACTCCAAAAAAGAGAGAAAGTCATTAAAAATCTATATATCTCTGGGTACACAGTTTCTCTTAGCCTTACCTGCGTGTACGCACCCCAAGTTCACAATACCTGCGTACTTGTACGCTCTGTCTGTAAAGCAATGGGTGCGTACTCCTGTAAAGGTCAAAAGGCGCAAGTTTCACTCCAAAAAAGTTACTTGTGGTCATTTCTAGAGCATTCTAGAAGCTTGCTTGACGTGTATGAAGCGCCTCCAGATGGTTCATGTATCCCTACCAAAGAGGAACTTATCCCATCAAGAGGGGAGCTATCCCATCCAAAGAGGGGCTTATCCCATTGATGGTGGACCTGAATAACTTCCTCTAGAGCACTATAAATACAGGCATTGGGCCAGAAGGAGGGGAGGTTGAAAGCTGAACATTCCTAAGGGTAGATGCTGCTGGAATTAGGACTTCCTTGTAGAAGCTTGTGAGGAGAGATTCCCATCCTTTCTTATTTCATTTGGAAGTGGGTGAGCTTATCAAAGTAAAGGAAAACTCTTGCTGGACCCTGGGAGGGACCTGCACAACACCAAGGCTCAGGTTGTAATGGTTTCTTTTGTTTCCTATTAATAAAAATAAGTCCATTCTTCTCAACAATTTGTTATTTATGAGTTGTTTCATATACTCCTTGGTCTGTATGTTAAATATGTTTTGTTTTATGAGATATTCAGGTGCTATTTAATCGTTTGATTTTTAGTGAATGTAGGTTTCAAAGAGAAGGAGGAGCTCATCCGGATTGACGAGGCTGGACTACTACAACAGCGTTGGGTTACAGGTAGGATCTAAACACTTGATTTCTTGTATGATAAATGCATATTTAGAGAAGGATTGCTCTTAATTGTCTTGTTTGTCACTAGAAAGCCTTAAGCTTCTAGGGAGGTTGGTTGTGTCCGCACTATTGACTCTTTCCGCATGACACCTGTGGAAAGAGAAATGGAATCAAATAAGAATGTGAAATCAATCCCTAGATGGTGGCCTTTTCTCCTTTCAAATTGGTGGCAATCAAATCAGTGAGCTACTCATGAAAACTTACCTCTCCTACTCTTTGACAAAACCCTAGGCAGCTGACATCTTCAAAGCGTTGTCTTATGAATGGTGAAGAATTGATCTCATTGAAATTTGTGGGCTCATACCTCAGAATCTTCCCCCCTTTATGATGTTTTCTATTTTCTGATGGTGAAGAGTCTCTTTCCATTTTTGAAACCCTAGATGATAAGAAAGGGGAAAAATAGTGAAAAGTGATTGAAGTGGTGAAATGAGGTAGTTAGGGAAGGGAAATGGTGATAGGGAAATTTTGAGAGATGGGTAGGGGTTTTAGAAATCTTATGAAGTTGAAATGGAGGAAAATGAATGAGGGAAAATGAGCAAGAAAATTTAAAAACTGTCTTAGCTAGGGAAACTGCTCATTTTGATAGGTAAGAGCTAGGGTTTGTAGGAAGATGAAGTAAATTGAAAGGAAATGTTTTGTTTGGTGAATGGAATGGTAATTTGTATGCAAAAATAGGTATGGGATATCAATTCATAGGGTTTGAATGTTTCCAGCTGACTAAACTCACCATTAGCAAGCTTTAAAACATGAAATTCATACAAACCCTAGATGACTACACTAACCATCATTAATTTGTTGTGACAAAATACAAGAGGGAGTTAAATGAATGTACTTACTTGAAAGATGGCTTAGAGCAATAGAAAATAGGAATGCAAGCTTAAAATTTGAATTTGGGTTATTTTTGGTGAGTTTCGGGACACTCTGTCCTGTGCGCAGTGTAGTTGACAGAAGCATAGTGCAGTTCACAAAAGTGCAACGCCACCTCTAGAAGCACAACACCTTCTTACAACCCGTATTTGAAGGCCTTAAACTATTCCAAATTGTGAAATTGATAGCTGTTTGGAAAGCTCTTAAAGTCTGATACAATATTGTTATAGACATTTTTGGGCATTGCAACCCCAATCAAACATGTCCATAAACCAAGGGCTCCTAAGTCCCTAAAAGTGTTGTTCCATCCCCTAAAAGAACAAGGTTAGCTGATTACATCATCTCCCAGAAGTTCTCCATGAAAAACTACTCAGAACTGGTCAAAACTGGACCATCTCACCTGCTCCATGGTCAAAGTGTGCTGCATCCCACCTAAATGCACACGGGAGGTGCGATGCATACTGAAAAGCCCTTCTATGGGGTGCGATGGGCGAGAGTGGACAAATGGCAGAGTCAATTTGCGAGGTGGAGGATCATGGAATCTTCCAGAAACTTCTCCTGTGACACTTTCCTCTTTGCATTCGCCCAGGGATGAGTAAGAGATCATCAATCTCCAAGTAGAATCAAGAACTATCAGAGAGAGGACACTAATCAAATCTCAGAAGCTGACTCACCTCCCTGCAATCATCTATATATGGATCCCTCATCCCAGAGATCTAGAGGTTGGAATTTTGTATCTTGTAAGGAAGTGCTGCTGGTTTCTTGGTGTAACATCATAGTGTTGGGTGATCTAAGCTTTTCATGAGGTGAAGAAGGGCTTTCTTGCTAAGAGGATGACGCTGGGTCAAAACAATTAATTGTAATCCTCTTTGCTATTCTTGATATTAATAAAACTATTCAAGTTTTCCTCCACATTCTTGTATGATTGATGATATATGCATTTGTGTGGTCAATATATATCTGGTCCTATATTGTTTATGATAGTAGATCTCTGTTCTTGGATAGTGTTATGCTGCTTTGATTCCACAGGTGCTCTTTGAAGTTTGGTAGATGAGGAAGCGAGTGGCAAAGATCTATCAGAAGGGAGAGGAATCAAGCAAGGAACCAAGCGCAAGACAGAGGTTGGTCTCCTTTGTTCCCCTCTTATCTACTTCTCATAAAGGAAAACAAAAGTAGTTTTAGTTTGTTTGTTTCGAAGATAGCTACCAGTCTTAGTGGGACTAGCAACTCTGCATGGACACTAGATTTCCCGGTAACAAAATGGCGACTCCACTGGGAGCGAATAGATTGTTTGTTTATCTATATTTGTTTGTTTTATAAACTTACAGACGGAGCCTGAAGTCAAGCCAGCTAGCCTTCGAACTGTATTTGCTATGCAAGTGAAAAGTAGATCAATGCTGCTTCAGTCTATCTCTGGGTTTTGTTTATGAACTGAACAATTGATTTACAAAATCTCTAATTGCCCTTGTGGTGGCTCTAGTAACCTCCTTAGATCTACCCCTGTGATTTATTTACTTATTATCACTTGCTCGGCCTAAATCCCTGAACTGTACTGCAAACTGTGATCAAGAATTGGATCAAAAGTCTCGCACTATACCATCGCACCCTCTCTTCAAGGATATCAGTATGCATTGCACTTCCTGTGTGCTGTAGGTGGGATGCATACTGGAATCCCTGTGTAACAAGTGCGCTGATCAGAGAAGGCTAATTTTGCCTCCAGACTTTGGTTTTTCTTCACTCTTTTCAGCTCTATTCAGGAGTTTTGCGTTCTGTAGTTAGTATACCTCTGTTGGAAACCCCCTTCCTTGCCATTATTCCGCCTCCATTGTGCAAAGAACTGTAAATGTTTTTATGTATTGTGAGCCATTTTCAGTTCTCTTTTACAAAGAAGTAGCGTAATTGAACTGTCGTTTCTTGATTTGGAAGTGTCGCAAGTGTCGTTTTCAGTCATAGAAGAGAATCCGATTGTTCTTGATAGTCGATTACACTGTTACTCTTGTATTTGATTTGAATTAGTAGTTTTTCAAGTGTCGAAAGCAAGTTTTCAATTCCAAATCACAAAGTGTCGTCATTGTCTTCATTTTGTCTTGAAAAGAAGCTTGTTAGTAATGTCTCTTTGAAAAATAATTCAGATTTGCGCTTAGCTTTATTTTTATCATTCACACATTAAGAAGGCTGAAAACAAATACATGCATGTGCATTTGCATTTAGACTGTTTGTTTTTTTGATTTAGGATAGTGCATATAGTGTGTGCTCTCTGCTCTATGTTGAAAGAATATCATCTCTCTTTCTTTAGTAGCTATGATTTTCATTGCAAAACGAAGATTAAACGATTGTTTATCATCTTAGATTGCATTTTAGGAATTGTATATCTACATCACGAGGTGAACCTGAAAGGAAAATTTCTTAAACAAGATCAACTGTAAAATAAATTTAATGAACCTAAAAACGCTTTGGAACCTAACGCACAACATTTAGAAGTCTAGGCTAGAGACTATTTCGGCGTCGTAAAGCTTGGTAACTGTTGTTTTCATTGCTGGTTGGGTGATTCCTCCACTTTGTGACGGTAAGTGCCAGTACGGACTTGTGCTCCCACGTACCGTCGAGTATATATTGGGAGACCACAATAGGCTGTATCCTTTATCCATAGGAAGCCATGTCTGCCGCCTTATCGATCGCAATGCACTGAACACAACATTCGGGAAGATTGACTGCCGTACCGTAAAAAGTATTCTGCAGTTTTGCGATTGGTTTGGTAATCCCTCTGTCTAGATTTCCAGAGTAGTCTCTTTCGTTCCTTTTCAGACTCCTTAAAAGAAAAGGTCCATCTGAGCACTTGTCACTTCAAGCTCATTAAAAATTGAAGGCGACTAGAGTCATCTTTTGTTTTTTCTCGACTCTTAAAAATTGAAAAAACAAGTTGTGTCAAAGCGTCTAAAATTCATTTAATTCGGAAACATATTTCCCCTTGATTTTTAGTTGATCGAGTAATCCGAAATCGTGGAAGAAATTCAATTGAAACCCCGTCGTTCGTGGAGGCTTACGAGTCAACCATATTTGTCTCCAGAATCAAAACTGTTACGGACAAAGCGAACTCGTTTAACCGGTTCGAAATCCCCTGGTAAAGTTGGAACAAGTGTTCTGACACCATCAGAGACTCCCGTTACTCCAAACATTTCTGGTATCCCTACCTTTATAGAAGAAGTTCAGCAGCCACCAAAGGACAGTAGAGCTGATCCTAGTGTGAAGGCAAACACTTGTATTACTGAACCAACTCCATCTACAGCTGATTCGGAAGGTGTTATTCCCCAAACATCTGTCGCTGCAGAATATATACCTTCTTCGACATCGGAAATATTTTACAGACCTGACGGTCTACCACTTCCACTTGGTCTGATTGTTATAGAAGAGATTGTGGAAGATCCTCCATCTAGTACTCCATCACAATTTGGAGTCGGGATCACCCTATATCCTTCTTCATCAGAAATTAGTCTACCATTATCGGAAGCTCCTGTAGAATCGCTAGGAAATCTTTTGGATAGACTAGCAATGTATGAACAACCGTCAACATCTAGGACTGTGTCATCTGACACAGCGACGACAGAACTTCCTGCTGTCACTCCAACAATGTTCGCTGGCATACCATCTATCCCAACTAGCTCTCAATCACTAGATGGGGCCCACTTAGGGGCTATGTCGACAGTATGGTCCGTTCCCGTTTGTTCATCTGGAGTAATATCCGGAAGCTCTTATGTTGAGTCTCAACAAATTGATCCTTCACGGTGTCAATTTGGGCAGTCCGGTCCTCAAGGGAAAATTATTCCTTTGAGTACCAGATTACCACCGTATGGGGGTCAATATACCCTTCATTGTCTCCTCTGGGAGAACAACCATATGAGAGTTCACAACAAAATTCAGGTTATGCTGGAATTACATCTAGCGGTTGGGTGCCAATACTGCCTCAATAAGCAAGAGTTGCATACTCGATGCAACAATGTTTACCTATGTCAAATATACCAACTACACCAGCTATTGTGACGGTGTCGCAAGTACAAGCGTTGCCTGTTGTATGTCAACCTCAGGTTTCTCAGGTTGTAATGCAACAACCTATTATCCCTGCGACTCAACCACAATCGCCAACTAGTGGAATGACACAGGCCCAAACGGGTACAATTACCCCTCATCTTGGTCAAACAACCAGTATTGGACAACAGCACATGGCTTCACAACCATGGCTGGTGCAATATCAAAAACCGCAATTCCAACACGTTTACCAAGGGTCTGAGCAAGAAATCTTTGCAAATAATGGGTAGTCGTATATTCAAAATGGTCAAAATCAACCATTCTATAATGGTTATGCCCATCAAACTTACCAAAGTTACCAGCATCAAATGCATTATGATGGTGTGCAAAGACCAACTGTTCAGGCAATTCCATCTTATCCTGGGTATGCTTCACCAAACCTGAATCAATAGTTACCCTTCGTGGCGACTTTAGAGTTACCGGATCTAAATCGGCTAACGAATGATCCAATTGTTTACGCCCCTTGGTGGCCAGCGATTCCGCATAAACTTTCGTTAGATATTCCTAAATTTAATGGAAATCCGGGTGAAGACCCGTCGAATCATGTGATGACCTTTCATCTGTGGTGTTCATCAAACACCCTAAACGATGATTCGATTAGGCTTTGCCTTTTTCAGAGAACATTAACTAGTCCGGCAGCAAAATGGTATATTGAATTACCTAGAGCTTCGTTTGATAACTTCAGTACCCTAGCCACAACCTTTTTAACCCATTTTCAGTTACCCATAAGGTACGAAACAGGAACAAAACTTCTTACCAATTTCAAACAAACGACGGCCACTCACATATCCGATCATATTCATGAGTGGCGACGTCGTCGTAGAATGATAAAAACGTACGTTCCTGATCAACTTTTAGCTGAATGGTTTATTAAGTCATTATTACCTTCCCTTACAGAAGATGTGGCAAAGGGAGGAGTCATCACGGAAGAGCAAGTTATTGCTCGTGCGCAATATTTAGACTTGATTTATACTTAGTCTGACACGATCTACGATAAAATCCCTGACGCTCCCAGACCGGAATTTTCCATTCCTCCTCCTACTAAATCGAACAATGACTCTCATGCCGGCGATGGTGTGATTGGTACGACAGACACGAAATCAACAAAGGCTACATCTAAAAAGGCCCGTAAGATTTCTAGTCAAAATGCAAAAGAAGAACTTCTCGCCTCGGAAGTAAATGCTGTCTCAATAGACAAAGGCAAAGAAACCAAGCAACCAGGAGGCAAGAAGAAAAACAAAGGGAAGAAGAAGAAAAACGAGGAATCATCACCTAAAAAATCTTCTGCGAACCCTTCTGGAGATAAGAAACCAAATCGTCCATGTCTTATATGTGATGAGGATCATTGGGTAAGAGATTTTCCATATAACGCTGAGCTTAAAAAATTCTTCAAGAATTCGAAAACATCGGCGGTATTAACTTATCCGTTTCCAAATCCAGGAACAAATCTGGTTGCCAGTGATAATGCTTCCCCGTCCCAAGTGCTGATGTTGTTGGTTTCGAAACAAAAAAATGATGCTTTGATAACGACAAGGAATAAAGATTACGGGAATCCACAGCTGTCGAACAACAAGGATAAAGATCAACCTAGTAGTTCGACAACAACTTCGACAGAAGTTGCGCCGCCCATCATTCCAGAGCTAACGATAAAACCACCAAAGGGAGTAGCACACAAGTCTACATTTAATCCTCGTGCCAGAGCAACACAACATTATAATATAGTGGAAGATCTGGCCCAATCGCCATCCGCTATGTCGACGCTTGAGGTACTGCAAAATTGCCCCTCCCAAAAGCAGGCTTTATTATCAGCAATAGGTGGGATTGACCCAAAGGATTCTAATCTTGTGTCCTTTAATCACAAAGGATATGATCCTCAGCTACCAGCTCAACTAGCTTTCCTCATTCAAGTGAAAGCCCTCAACAACACTGTTCATCGAACAATTACTGATGAGGGGGCATCTACATGTATTATGTCGATGAGTTGCTGGAAAACTCTAGGATCTCCAACCTTGTCGCGATCTTCAACGACATTAAAAGCATTTGATGGAAAAACATATACCCCATATTGGATTTTAAGTAACTTGCAAGTTGAACTGGGGGGGAAAATAGTAGAAATAGATGTTGAAGTAATCAACGGAAACCTCGATTACAACATCCTACTCGGAAGGCCCTGGATATATGCTATGGCTGCGGTTGTGTCGACCTACTTTAGGAAGATTGCATTTACCTTTCAAGGGGGAATTACAATCGTCGACCAACAAACATTTCTCCTAATAGTTCCCAAGTTACGGGAAGCATTCCGATGATCCATGGAAGCCCCCATTCGCTTCAAAATATCGGAGTAGGCCTACTAAAAGACCCTATATTAATGGGGACTTTTGCCCTCCCACCTCTAATCAATCTGGCGGAAGTGGCAACGGTAGGAACCTGCAATATCATATCTTCTATTCAAAAGATCTCAGAATTCGATATTAGCATGGATCATCTGCAGGTATTGCCTCCAAGCCCAATAGAAATATTGTAGCAATCAATGTTTCTGGCATGAGAGGCAAACCCAAATCAACGCTCATCAAGCATTTTGATAGATAGGTCTAAGGAATATGGCACCCCTTCAGATCCTTGGTTGCAAGTGCATTACATCGACGAAGGAATTGTTCAGTCAATGATAATTGACGGGGCGCCATGGGAAGATTACCACCATCGTTCCCATCTTTCGAATTGTCAAGAAGATACTCCTAATGACCCTCATCATCCTTCAGTTTTTGATTTCTTATCAAATACTGTAAACACGGTGGATTCCGAGCGAAACTTGTCCAATATCAAAGATACTATCGCCATAAATATCTCGACCAAAACAGATGTTGTAGAGAATATTTATGTTGGAAAATGTTGTTCTCCTTCAGAACTGGAAATATACAAAGTTCTTTTTCACGAATTCAGAGATGTCTTTGCTTGGTCATATGATGAAATGCTAGGCATTGACTTGAGTATAGTTGAACATGAAATATAGATGTATCTAGATTTCAAACCAGTATGACAACGGCTACGACGAGTGCACCCCAAGAAAGCCGTTGCCATCAAGGCAGAAGTGGAAAAACTTCTCCATGCTGGTTTTATTTACCCGGTTCCTCTAACTGATTGGGTATCGAACATTGTTCCTGTAATGAAAAAACAAAGAACGATTAGAGTGTGCGTCGATTATAGGGATGTAAATCAAGCTTGTCCAAAAGATAACTACCCTACACCCTTTATAGACCAGATAATTGATGAATGCGTCGGATGTGAAATCTTTTCATTTATGGATGGATTCTCCAGGTATAATCAAATAAATATCCACCCATAGGACCAGTCAAAGACTGCATTTATTTGTCCGTGGGGCACATTTGCATATCAAAAGTTACCCTTTGGTTTAAAGAACGTAGGGGCAACATTTCAGAGGGCAATGAATTATGCCTTCCATGACATCAAAAACATCGTTCAACCATATCTCGACGATCTTCCGGCTCATTCACGAAAGCGGACAGATCATCCGCAGCATTTGAGAGCGATATTTCTACGTTGCCGACACTACAAGATACGATTCAATCCACACAAATGTGTGTTCTGTGTCAGTTCTGGTTGTTTGCTTGGCTTTGTAGTCTCAAAGGATGGGATTCGTCTTGACCCATGTAAGGTTCAGGCAATCAATTTGCCTCCACCTTCGAATTTGCTTCAGATTCAGAAACTCCAAGGGAAAGCAAACTTTCTGAGGAGGTTCATTCCAAATTACGCCGAACTTGCTAAAGGTTATACACGTCTATTGAAAAAAGAAGTACCCTTCGTCTGGGATCAGGTCGCGCAAGCTTCCTTTGATGCTTTAAAGGAATCTCTCATAAAAGCATCATTAATGTATGCTCCTAATTATCAAAAAGACTTTAACCTGTATCTGGCTGCAACAGATACAACCATCTCAATGGTTTTAGTTCAAGAAGACAATGGAAGTGAACATCCTATCTATTATTTGAGTAGAAACTTAAATGATACAGAAAGCAAGTATTCCTACATTGAAAAGCTGGCTCTCGCAGCTGTTCAAGCGATACAGAGATTTCGACACTATGTCCTCTTTCGAAAAACTACCATTTTGTCAGATTGCAACCCCATGACTTATATCTTGTCGCGACAGTTGCTGGGGGGAAAATATTCAAAATGGATAGCAATTCTTCAAGAGTTTGATCTGGAATTTGTAAAATCCAAATCGAAGAAATCCCTGGTTTTCACGGAATTACTATGCGATCTCCCATCGTCGTCCAACGATGAAACATCCGGAGAAACCATTGTGGATGAATATTTGTTTTTGATATCTTCAAGCAATTTGTGGTATGGGGATATAATTATCTATCTCCAAACCCAAAAATATAGGTCTAATATCTCTCGCTCAGAACAAAGATGTATTCGATACCAATCAAAAGACTACATGATCATCGGTGATACGCTTTACCGTCGTGGTGTCGATACAGTTCTGAGGAGGCGCCTCACCCATGAGGAGGCCGAAAAAGTCCTGAATGATTGCCATTCAGGTGCGTGTGGGGGACACCAATCTGGTTACGCTACGATGCAAATTTTTTTATGAGCAGGATACTTCTGGCCAACAATGTTCAAAGATTGCATAACCGCAGTCAGAAGTTGCCATGCGTGTCAAATTTTCGATAGCAAAACCAGAAGACCACCCACACCCCTGCAACCAGTAGTTGCTATTGGGCCATTCACCAAATGGGGAATAGATTTCATGACATGTAACCCCACCTCGACCGGGGGGCATGGGTATATCATAGTCGTGGTAGACTATTTTACCAAATGGGCCAAGGCGATGCCTACATTAAACAACACCGGCGAAATGACTGCCCTTTTATTTTTCAATCATGTAGTCACTAGATTCGGCATTCCATAGGCCATAGTCACAGATCATGGATTGCATTTTCGCAATCACATGATGGTTGAATTGGTTGCTAAATTGGGGTTGTCCCACGACAGCTCTACTCCATATTACCCGCAGGCCAATGGACAAGTTGAAGCCATCAACAAGGTCCTGAAGCGGATGTTGCAAAGGATGATTGGAGTCCACAAAAGGAGTTGGCACCTGATCCTGTACTCAACCTTGTGGGCATACCGAACATCGGTAAGGAATGCAACCGGGTTTACACCCTTTCAACTGGTGTATGGCCTAGAAGAAATCCTACCAGTTCAGTGTGAAATCTCATCCCTCAAACTCAGAGTCGACCTTCTCCCCGGAACTTCAGAAGAGGAGGCTCGTTTCTTGGAACTAATCCAATTGGATGAAACCCGTCGTGATGCCGCTTTTTCTAACGAAGCCCATAAGAAATGAGTCAAGGCGCAGTTCGACAAGAATGTCAAACCCCGTGTCTTCTTAGAAGGTGACTTGGTCTTACTTTACGACCAGGAATCTGATAAATTGGGAGCAGGTAAATTCAAATCCTTATGGATGGGCCCCTATATTGTTAAACGTGTATTAGCAAAAGGAGCCTACGAGTTAGTGGATTATGATGGGATTCCACTGGCGCAACCCCGTAACGGGTTGTATCTTAAGCGCTACTACGCATGATTCAGTGTAGTAACCCCTATGATTTTGTTAAATTTTTGTTTTCGCTAAGGGTAATTGTTTTGGTAAGGTAATCCATTTTTTACAATTTTTCCAGATGTCGAACCTATTGGAATCATTTGTTGGATATGCCGATGGAGCAAGTCATAGTTTGCGGAACCTATCTTCTGCGGCCTGGGCCATTTTCGATCCAAGCGGCGAGTTAATAAGTTTCAGAGGGGTATGTATTGGTCGGTCAACAAATAACATCGCTGAATATAGCGCGTTGATAGAACTCCTCTCTAAAGCCATCACACATGGCATACGCCGACTTGTCACCAGGCTAGACTCACAACTCGTCATACTACAATTCGCTGGTATCTACCCCGTCCGAAATCCAGCTATCTATCACATGTTCCTAAGGGTCAAGATTTTGGAAAGACAGTTTGATTCTATTCAATATCAACATATTTCCAAAAACTTAAACACATTAACAGACTCATTGGCAAATTATGTGTTAGATAGACATTTGCAACATTTATATAAAAAAGCATTTCATCAATATTTGCATCAGGATCATGTAACTTAACCAAAATAAAGCTCTGAAAATAAAAAAAAATAGATATATATATATAACTGTTTGTGGTTTACGCATAATGTTCTATAACCAAGACAAAATTGGTCAGATGACCCAAAACTCAAAAATGCTGGGGGGCACCCTAGTCTAATGGTGCTGATGATAACAAGTCACTGCCTGTGCAATCATGCGTAAAAGTCGAGTCCATCGACTTGGCACGCCAGTAGTATGTCGCTACAGACTAAGAGGCAGCTCGTCGGTCCTCACATCCGGAATACCAAGAGTGAGACCCTCGACTTGATCCAGGAATGCTAAAAGAGTCTCGGCCACATCAAGGTTGCAAAGGATAGCCCTGCCCACAGCCTCTCCTGCCGGAACGACAACTGGCGCTCTCGGACATACTGCTGGTCGGATTGGTCCAATGTCTGCATGAGCGCATGAGTTTTGTTTAGTATTGAGTAAAGAAAATGTAAGAACATTATGAAAAGCATAAACATGAATATGGTCAGAGAATTTTCCTATGGCACCCCACTGCTCACCAGCCGGCAGTACCAAATCCGGATCACCCCGAAAATCCATACCAACATATGGACACTCGGCAAAAACCATCTGCTGACGGTTGAACCACTCAAAGAAGGTATCAGAGAAAGAAATTTGAGACTAACCCGCATGTCGGGCCATGAAGCCAACCCATCTCTGCATCCGTGGCTCAGTCGGTGGAGGTAAACCAAGTGGAATATACTTTGGCTGCATCAGTGGGATCTTTTCCAAGGCGAAAGCGGTCAAAATGGAACCATAACCAAAGTTCTTCAATCTTCCACTTTTTACCTTGGTCAGTTGTTCTTTCATCACAGAGAGTACTACATCACACCAGTTGAACACCTTTGGTTCAAGGCATTCCAAGGCGTACTGCATATAAGACCTGTTGGCCACATGAAGAGCCGCACTACCAGCCAGTCTAGAAAAAGTGAACAGAATGGTCCTCAAGGGCCTGTCAGTGACATCTCGGATATTGATCTTGCCATCCTTACTCGGTTGAGATCCCTCTCTGCAATACCGGTGAATGTAATCTCTCACGGATTCACCCCCACGGGCCGAACCTGATAATGAGATAGGGGCACCACGCCTCGATAAACCGGTCAAAAAATAGATGTCCACGATAGTCAAGGGGATGGATTTTCCCCTAATCTGGAACACCTGGTTGGTAGGATCCCATGCATCGAGAAACTATTGCAACAAGTTGATTTTTTGCCTGATGCTAGAGATGCAGAAAAACTTGAATAGGCCATAGTTCCACAGTGCATTTACCGTAACCGGATCATGTAAAGCAAGCATGTACTCTTCTTCATGCTCATGTTCTCGCCATGTAACAAGCATTTTGCTCTGATGAATCTCTGAAAAAAAACAAGAGAAGAGTCAAGATCCTGATTTGGTGAAAAAACAGGCAAAAGATTCCATGAAAAACTGTGCACAAGTTTCCCTCCTTGCGCCCATCGCACCCCCAACAATGTACTGGGTGGGATGCATGCTGACTGGCCAATGACCAAGCCAGCATGCATCGTACCTTTCGATATAGGAAAGGTGCGATAGAGCCAGGGCGAATTCTTCAAACCCCAGGGGCTTAGAAAAACTAGGAAACATGCTCAGAATTCAAAAAGGAAAGAATGAAACTGAAGAGCTCAGGTTTAGCTCTTACCTAGTCCAAACGATGCCAAGAACTGTCGACAGAATCTCCCAAAATTAGCTAGTGAAAATCGAGGGGGAAAGCACCTCCAAAGCTCCAACAAACCAAAGTTCAAATGAAATGGTAAAATGAGAGGTAAAAATTACTTTTAAATTACTTTTCACGTAATTCAAGTAAAATATTAGTGTTTTGACTCATTTTTCAAACATATATTATTCGTTTCTAACTAGTTTGATGAAGCAATTGAGTAGGCAGTACAACCTTTGAAGGAGCAAAGTTTTCAATGATAAAATCAAGGTAATCAATGACCATTATATCGAGCAGTTTTTATGTGGAGTTCAAGCTCGTTAAAAATTAAACATAAGCAGTGAGCAAATGTTTCCCCAAAGTTTAAGCTCATTCATTAAAAAATGAACCAATTTCAGGTAAATAACCATCATGAATGCATTATCATCAGCCTTTGAAGCCTTGGTCGTGTTCTCATCATCACCTCCACTCTATTTTGGCTGATCATTCACCTCCATTTGATTGTTTACCCCTTTTTGAGGAACAACTATGAAGAGTGATTCTGTTAGCCATCCTTGTGACACTGTCATGATTAGAAAAGTCCAAACCTTACCTGGAATTAGCTGTTATCCGAATTTATCACTCGTTCCTCGAAAAACGAGTCTCCTTTAAGCTCTTTTCATCTGACTCGTAAAATATGAAAAGACTGCCAAGTAATTGGCCTCTCCAGCTCATTAAAATGACCGGAAGTGCTATCCCTCCTTTAGATTTTAATCTTTTTGGACCTGAGGGATTATTACACAAAAAGATCGAGCACTTGTTTTGTTCGGCTCGTTAAAATTACCGAAAATTCATCCCTTTTGTATTATTTTATACTTTTTCGGACTTAAGGGATTATATGATGAAAAAGGATTCTTGGAGTTTTATTTACGTCCCTTTTCAGACTCTCTAAAATTGAAAAGGACCGAGTTATCTTTGTCGTTAAACTCGTTAAAACCGAATAGCGACAAACTTGTCCATACAAACAAGAACGAGTTTCACTATCGCTAGGCTTGTTAAAACATAGCGATGGGTTTGCCTGAAGGGAAAATTATAGAACAAGCATATGTTATCCTCCTCAAGCTTGACAAAAATAAAGAGGTACTGGTCAGCAATGACTGGGGAAAATTGGGAAGAAAACTTGAAGAAACTTTATTGGTAGCAAGTCGCTCTTGAACATGACACTTTCACTCCGCATCCGAGTCGGGTTGGGTTGTTCCGTTCACCGGTCATATTACCATTGGTCCATCACACCATCCATATTTGGGGTTAACGCTACCAATCCATCATGTTAGTGTCGCCGATATGTTCAAGACAAGTCGCTCAGAGAATTCACCTGTGTCTCATCCACTGCAATACATTCACACTCCATTCTTTCATGACCGATACCCTGAACCCTGTATCATCAGACCGTTTTCACCTCCAAAATCATTTACTCCGTTCCGTGCCATACATGTGGGATTCATTAAGGCCCTCCTACGGCTGGTCGCTTCTTGTCGACACCAGCTCATTATCCAAGAAGTTGACTTAGGGACAACCCTTTCAGTACTTTGAAGCTTGCATGCCTCAATGGCAAGTTTCTCACTTCCGATGACAGGTTTACCTCAATGGCCTTCAACCGAAAGATTTTGTGTGGTGTTTGATGCCAAGTCCCTTATTCACACCACGTGAATTGTACTGTAGTACCTTGAGGGTCATCATCATTATCGGTGATTCCTCTCGTGCCTATTAACAACTTACATCATTGGCTGGTAATCAGGCGATGTCTTTCCATGTTCGACTCCAGAACATCTCTCACATGGATCGACTTGTACTTTGAGTGAAGATTGAACGAGATTGAAGACCCCGGATCTAGTTTCATCCATCCGGGCTGTGATATATATTCAGGAAAATAAAGACATCAAATGTACATCATTGCTGCACAGATAATCATCCAACCTAAGGGATGATGGCTCTACCAGAATCATCAGTCTGCACACAGACGATTGTTTGTCTTGTGTACATGAAAATGAATTTATAAAGCTGAGCATGGGAATGCCCGCCTCAGCTAGATCATGAAAATATTATGAAGATAATGTATTGTATTGTATCTTATTACAGGTCGCCTTCCAGCTCGAAAAAACTTCGGATCCTCATGATAAAGCATTTCACCCGACATCAAAAGATTAACGACCTCATGCTTTAGGGGGCAACTATTATAGACATTTTTGGGCATTGCAACCCCAATCAAACATGTCCATAACCAAGGTCTCCTAAGTCCCTAAAATTGTTGTTCCATCCCCTAAAAGAACAAGGTCAGCTGATTACATCATCTCCTAGAAGTTCTCCATGAAAAACTACTCAGAACTGGTCAAAACTGGACCATCTCACCTGCTCCATGGTCAAAGTGCGCTGCATCCCACCTAAATGCACACGGGAGGTGCGATGCATACTAAAAATCCCTTCTATGGGGTGCGATGGGCGAGAGTGGACAAATGGCAGAGTCAATTTGCAAGGTGGAGGATCATGGAATCTTCTAGAAACTTCTCCTGTGACACTTGTCTCTCTGCATTCGCCCAGGGATGAGTAAGAGATCATCAATCTCCAAGTGGAATCAAGAACTATCAGAGAGAGGACACTAATCAAATCTCAGAAGATGACTCACCTCCCTGCAATCATCTATATATTGATCCCTCATCCCAGAGATCTAGAGGCTGGAATTTTGTATCTTGTAAGGAAGTGCTGCTGGTTTCTTGGTGTAACATCATAGTGTTGGGTGATCTAAGCTTTTCATGAGGTGAAGAAGGGTTTTCTTGCTGAGAGGATGACGCTGGGTCAGAACAATTGGTTGTAATCCTCTTTGCTATTCTTGATATTAATAAAGCTATTCAAGTTTTCCTCCACATTCTTGTATGATTGATGATATATGCATTTGTGTGGTCAATATATATCTGGTCCTATATTGTTTATGATAGTAGATCTCTGTTCTTGGATAGTGTTATGCTGCTTTGATTCCACAGGTGCTCTTTGAAGTTGGCTAGATGAGGAAGCGAGTGGCAGAGATCTATTAGAAGGGAGAGGAATCAAGCAAGGAACCAAGCGCAAGACAGAGGTTGGTCTCCTTTGTTCCCCTCTTATCTACTTCTCATAAAGGAAAACGAAAGTAGTTTTAGTTTGTTTGTTTCGAAGATAGCTACCAGTCTTAGTGGGACTAGTAGCTCTGCATGGACACTAGATTTCCCGGTAACAAATATGGACTCATCAAGAATGTAATTTGGACACTCTAGTAGGGAGAAAAATTGATTTTCCCAAGGTCACTTCAAAAACACAGGGTGTCTCTGCAAAAGCATAACGCCAACTTGCAGAGCACTTTTGGATGCCTTCCACTAATCCAAATAATGATATGAAGGTACCATTGGAAAGAATAGTATGTCCAATTTTTCATATAGTATTTAAGCATATAAAATGGCTTCTCCAAGACTAAGAAAAGTGAGTTTTCCCAAGGTCACTCCAAAAACACAGCGTTCTTAAGACAAAAGCGCAACGCCAACTTGCAGAATACGTTTGACTACCTTCCTGGAGGAGTTTTGGGCTAAAAGTGGTACGTTTGGAAATATTATTATGTATGCTACACAATAGAGTTGTTAAGCACTGCCACACCTGCTCCACCCCTAAAAAAATGTCTTGGAGTCAAGTTGTACAGAAGAGCAGTAACTCTATCTTAGCAAGTGTAGTTTGGGAATTTCGTTCAAATCATAACACCTGTGCATAAAATGAAGGAGGTTTTTTTTCCTTGGCTTATCATTAACAAAAACCTCTCTTACGTTTGTAAAATGCTTCTCCATTTGGTCAGAAACATATTTTGAAGAAAAAATGTCCCTTTGAGAAATCATGAGACGAGGTAGTGTACTGCAACATTGTCTTATTTGAAATAAAACATTACCTTTACCTTTATTTTGTTTTCCCTAAGCTGCTAACTCCATTTACCCACTAAATTACATGATGGACATGTTTTTATTTTGAGATATGGTGTCATGATGAAACATGGAGTGAAACCCTAGACCATGACCCAAAATGAAGAATTTAACCATTTCATGACCCAAGACATTTAAATGAAGATATGATACCTTGAAGAAAACATGACGATGATGAGTGATGAAGACCATGAGTAAGTGAAGGGAGTAATAGTGACCTAGAAACAATAGCCAATGACCAAATTTTTGTTTGAAGACTCACTGAAATGAAAAAAATTTGACTTAACACCCTAAAAACACCTTGTAAGAGCATATTTGATCACTGGTGACAGGATGAACTGACTGACACTAACACAATGGATAATTTCCATTTGCTACAAAAGTTTGTCCAAACTCCGCAACAATTGTTCTGTAACTTCTTCAAATACATGGGCCAAAATAAGCGCCATTTTCGTAGCTATGAAATGATGATGGAAAGAACACCTACATGCTGGATGCATGTAGAAACTCAACCTCCAGATCAGGGCACCGGAGGGGTGCACAGAGGTTATCAGGGACGAGGACAAGGCAGAGGAGGAGGAGGACTTGGTAGAGACTGAGGAGGAGGAGGACTTGGTAGAGACTGAGGAGGAGGAGGACCTAGTAGAGGCTGGGAATAGGTTAGATGTTACAACTGCAAAACACCAGGGCACTATGCATGGCAGTGTCAGAATTAGACAACCCGTCATGTCAATACTGCTGCCAGTTTAACCACACTATAGAAGAATGCCTGATGCTGATAGCCAAGATGTAGAAGAAGAAGGCGCAACCTCAACAACCTACACAGAACTTACATATGATGAAAGATGAGCCCTGCGAGGAAGATCAAAGCATGAATATAGTGCTGAGAAGCGGAATAATGACCAACGACGATAAAGGTAAACCACCTGAAAAGGATGGATGGGTCCACAAGGCCCCAGAAAAGGAAGTGGGTTTTGATTTGAATCGCGTGAAGGAAATATTTATGGAGGCCAAGAAGAGCTTTACTGAGGCCTCCAACTCAAGAAGCCAAAACAAAGTGCAAGAAAACAACACACCTGCAGAGGTTGAACCCTCTATCCTTACCACATTTTTGGAGAGCTGCATGAAACTGTTGCACAATAGCAAAGATGTGAAAGGCTTGCAGGAGTTAATAAACAAATGTGCCTACAAAGAGAACGTCCTTGATGGACACCGCACAGTTAGAAAAATTGGCAAGCATAAGGTGAGAACAGGGCACAAGATGAGGCTCACCACATAGATAGGATATTATGAGATGGACTAGGTCATCTTAGATGTGGGGTCCGATGCGAACGTACTACCAAAGAAAATGTGGCAAAGAATGGGGAGGCCTATGCTATAGTGGTCTCAGATGGGTGAACCAATAAAAGATCATCTCTATGGGACGATTATATGGAGTAACAGTTGACATAGAAGGTGCGAGTGCGATGGCTGACTTTGAGGTGATAGATATTGTTGACAACAATAATCCATACCCTACGCTCTTGGGAATTTACTGGGCCATTGACATGAATGGGGTCATCAACTTGAAGAAGAGGACAATGTTGTTTGAAAGGAAATCACTTTAGGTTGTAGTGCCGTTGGACCTTGCAAAAGGGTCGTGCTACATTGAACCGGTCCATGGCTATGAAGAAAGTGAGGATGAATTGGATCAGATCTACAAAATAAAAACGAGAGACCAGGACTGGAACAATCTGATGACAAATGGACGGATTTCATGGGACCAGGGAGTTCCTATACCTCTGATTCAGATGAAGATTTGGAACAGTGGCATAATCATTTACATGAAGTATCCACTCTGCGATGTAATATGATGACAACATCACTACGCTGTGTTTCGTTAGAGGTAAAAAACTTACCCTATTATGATGGTTTAACTGACATGGATAAGTTTTTGGATGCATTTGAACGTGAAGTCCTTGACGATCACCACTTCCAAGCATTAGATTTGGCACTGCGTGCTATGCCCACAGGATGGTGGGGTACGCACAAGGATAGCTTTGATGGATGGTGAGATTACAGAAGAATGATGAGGTTACGGTTTGGTCATCCTAACACTAGATTCGCTGAGAAATATAGAGGGAAGGTTGATCCCTGCGATCACCTAGTGAAATGGACTAAAGCACGGGGGGCAAAACCATAGTTGGAATGAGTACACACCTTTTGCCATACTTTGGATACCATTCCGATGAACTGGTATTTGGAAACATAGCTCCACCATGGCACCATAGAGTGGGATATATTGAGGGAAGGGTTCTTATTGACCTTCAGTTTTGAAGATGGTTTCATGAGCATTGATGAAGCCCTACATGAGATTAAGGCAGTTATCTTCAAAACACTGCAATAACTTATGGAATGGATCCAACCAGATTGGAGCACCCAACTATGCTAGGCGCTGGAATGTTATAATGTGACCGCTGAAGAGGAGGATGAAGATCCGAGAAACATTAATATTCTAGAGGTAGAAGGGCATCGCGAAGTCGAGGTCCTACAAATAGACAACCTGAACATCACCGCGCCATTGAAAACAAAGCAAGTAAACATTGGTACTGAAGTAGAGCTGAAGTTTGCAAATATTGGAGATTACTGGGATGATGCTACTGTGGATAAATTTGTTAAGTTACTCCGTGAACATCAGGATCTTTCCCCTACCAAGTTTTCAGATTTTAAGGGCATAGTAGGTGATTTGGGTGTTATGAAAATCACTCTGAAGCCAGATGTGAAGCTGGTTAAACAGAGGCCGTATTGCCTTAATCCTAAATACAAGGAAAAGGTTCGCATAGAGCTGGATAAGATGCTGGAAGCGGGCATTATAGAACTAGTTGAAGAGTCCGATTGGGTGAGCCAGATGGTGGTTCAAGAGAAGAAGCAGAAGGGTGAGATAAGGATTTGCATAGATCTACAGAAGCTTAATGATTCCTATGTCCATGATCCATTCCCGAAACTGTTTACCGATGAAGTATTAGACAACGTTTGAGGGCAAGAGGCCTACTCATTCACTGATGGGTTTTTGGGGTACCATCAGATTAAGATTGCGCCTGAGGATAGGAGCAAAACAGCCTTCGTGATGGAGTGGAGTTGTTTTACACTGTAATGCTATTTGGACTCAAGAATGCATCTGCGATATTCTCTTGAGTAGTCATTGTAGCATTTAAGGAGTTCATCCATAAGTTCTTGGAAGTATACTTTGATGACTATGCAGTGTTCAGATTAGTAAAGCGCCATGTCGCCAGTCTGCGCCTAATGTTGGATATGTGTCATAGATACCAGATCACACTGGATTTGAAGAAATGCATCTTCTGTGTTCCCTTTGGAATCTTGCTGGGTCACGTGGTGTGAAAGCAAGGGTTGATGGTGGACCCTGCAAAGATTGTGGTGATAGTGAATCTGGAGCCCCGAGGAACATGAAGCAGCTGTGTGCATTTTTGGGACATACGAGATATTATAGGAAATTTATCAAAGCATATGCTTAGATTATTGCGCCCATGGAGAAACTACTGAAGAAGGACGCAACATTTTGTTGGGACGAAGAATGTCAGCACAACTTAGATGTATTGAAAGAAAAGATGGTCACTGTGCTGATCTTGGTATTCCCTAATTGGAAGAAGGAATTTCACATACATGTGGATGCCTCTTGCATTGCGTTGGGTGCAGTGTTAACACAAGCCAGTGAAGGAGAAATGGACCATCCTATAGCCTTCGTGAGTAGGAAATTATTGAAGGTTGAGAAGAATTATTCAATGACTGAGCGCGAAGGATTGGCCATGGTGTACGCATTGCAGAAATTTAGGCACTATCTGTTAGGAGGGAATTTCAAGATGTACACAGATCATTCTGCCTTGAAATACCTGGTCAATAAGCCTATGTTGGGGCGAATATCTGTAGGTGGTTACTATTATTTTAGGAGTATGATTTTGAAGTCATTGTGAAGCCAGGGAGGTTAAATGCAGGACCTGACCATTTGTTGCGGATCAAAACAGGAGAGGATCCTAATAATTTGGAGGAAGGCTTGTCAGATGCGTAGCTCTTTGCAGTGCACGTAGAGGATAATCATTTTGTAGATATTATTCACTTTTTGACTATGGGGATGGCACCGGAAGGGTATATAAGTCAGCAAAAGAAGGAACTAGTAGTGCATGCGATTTTTTTATAGTTATTGCGGGACATCTGGATAATAGGGGTGCAGATGAAATATTGTGAAGATATGTGCGAGATTTCGAGAGGGATAGAATTCTCGCTGAAGCTCATGGAGGGTTTGTGGGAGGTCATTATGTGGGAAAAGTGACTGCACATAAGATTTTTCACGTAGGACTATGGCGGCCAACGCTCCACAAGGATTCCAAGGCGTATTGTAAGGCATGCAATGCATGTCAAAGGATGGGAAGACCATCACAACAAGATGAATTGCCATTACAACCTCAAGTATCATTGCAGCCATTTGAAAAATTGGTGTTTGATTTTGTTGGGCCAATTCAGTCCCCAAGGAAGAAAACTGGTGCGTGCTATATCATCACTGCGACAGAATATCTAACTAGATGGGTAGAGGCACAACTGGTTAAGGATTGTATAGGGGCTATAGCAGTAAAGTTTTTGTTTGAGTATGTCTTAACTAGATTTGGCTGCCTGAAAGTGTTGATGAGTGAAAAAGGTACGCACTTTCTGAATGAAATGATCAACGCATTGACATAATAATTCCAGATCTATCATTAGAAGAGTAAACCATATCACTCATAGGCCAATGGAGTTGTTGAAGCCTTCAAAAATATTTTTGAGAACACGCTGATGAATATCTGCAACGTGCAATGAAATGACTGGGATGTGTGCGTACCTGTAGTGCTATGGGCTTATAGGACCACTTGCAAGAAGCTGACAGGACAAACACCATTTAGATTGGTCTATGGTGTAGAAGTTATAATGCTGAGGGAGTATATTGTGCTTAGTCTGCACATAACAACTCTCACATGTATGGAAGATCGCAAGGACTTGGAGGAATGGCTCGTGCAACTGATGGAGCTTGAAGAGGATCAATTTTTGGCAGGATTCCATCAACAAGTATAGAAGGAATGTGAAAAAGCATGGCACGATCGCCACATCAAGCTTCACACGTTCAAGGTAAATGATCTTGTCTTGTTATATGATAGTAAATTCACTAAGTTTCCAGGAAAATTTCAAATGCATTGGCTAGGGCCATATATTATCAAAGAAATTATAGATGGAGGCGTAGTTCAGTTCGCGAAGCTGAATGGAGAACCTTTTCCGGGAAGGGTGAATGGGAGCCAATTGAAGTTGTATACAGGGGATCCTGCACAATGACTATATGGCAGAAGGACAGTCTTAGTGCTCCAGGCAGTTGCAAGGGAGTGCGGGACTATAAAATACACTACCAGGGTTAGAGGACTATGCAGCAGGCGGGCTGCACGGAAAATGGTGAAGTTGCGACATATGAAGCTACGCCATGGAGGGAGGTGCTGTGCTGTGCAACTGAAAACTAACCGTTGGAGTCACTTTTCATGAATTGATAGCCAGAAGATGGTTAAGAGGAGCGGGATGGTAGCATTTAAGGCAAAAATATTTGAAGATCTGCCACCAAACCAACATTTATTGTCAAAATTTGGGGGAAATGGTCGGATTTGAATTCAAAAACCCCTATAAATTACGTGTGCTGGTCCAATAGAGAAAAATTTGCACCCTTAGCATTTTTGTTGAAATTTACTATCTGTCGCTCATGAGCCGAGCTTTTTGGGAGGAATTCTTTGCACACACAAACATTTGTCGTGAAGCCCATGAGTTGTTTATGGAGAGGATGACTTCCACCAACCCCGTTGAAGCCATGAGTTCAGAAGTCGCTGTATCCGATGCTCCAGGACCTGAAGTATCCAGTGTTGAATCTATGTCTTTGGTGCCCATGGCGCTGAGGTCACCAAGGCCAAAACAGTGAATGGCAAAAGACAAACAACTGGTCACAAAAGAAAACCAATCTGCAACAAAAGAAAAGTAGAAAAAGATGGTGCAGGTACATGCTTCCCCAAGGAAGCATACTGTGACACTAGCACATAAGAAAGATAAGCAGATGGTAGTAGACCGGGAGGCGGAAGAAGGCCAGGGAATGGAAGATATTGATGCCGAACGCATAGAACCTATAACAAATCTCCCTGGGTATATCCCTCCGAGAAAGGGAAAGGCGAAGATCATGTTATCATTCTATATTTTTGAGGTTGTGGGAGTAAATACATTGGACAACATCAAACCATTTTTGAAGCTGGGATCTAGCCCTGCTAGCTTCAGATAGGGCTCTCTCTTTATGATTTAACTTGGTTTTTAGGTTGATTTTAGGCTAGTTATGATTATGCTTGGTTGTTTGTTTGAATTTAGTTGTTTGGTTTGGTTGGTTGATTTAATCAAATTACTTTCTTTCCATTGGGCTATGGAGTCAAATAAAATTGGATGCTGCACCAAAAGTTCAAAGGAGTAATCATAGGGAAAGCTAGCTAGATTTACTGGATCTTTAAATTAAATTATGGAATGGAGAAAAGGTGTGCTTCAACATGGATTGAAAAGCATTTAAGAATTTCTCAATCAGACTTTAGAAGAAAACATACAGATTGTAAACGCAGTCCAAATAAGGTGTTCAAAAACATATCCTATTTTTCACATCTCTTGTTTTACAATTAGATTTCAGATGCATAACATAAAGAGAATAACAATGAAAACACAATTACAGTAGGAAAAACATCACCAGTATATCATAACACAAGTATCCTGTGAAGAGTATTTTATTAATGGTGCTCCAGCAATGTGGAAAAAGTACAATGCTTGATAGAAAGAGTTACAATGTTCAGGAACTAACCCTCAGTACTTCGAAAGAATGAAGTATTTGAACATAATTTACAAAAAAGATTAAAATAAATGCTTCATCAACATGGCATCCTATTATTAACTTCAATCTAATAGAAATGAAATAATGTGATCAAAAGAGATGAATCTGGTGAAGTGATTTGGACATCTGGCACTGCTTTGGTGGAGAACAGTTGCTAAGTGGCCACTATTTGGGTGTTGTGCCGGTGAGCTGACCTTTTCTTTTAATCCTAGAATTCACATAACTTATCCTGCCGCTCCTCATCTATAATGGCAATTTTTGTTACCTTGCATAGATCTCATCTACCTCAGTATACCGAGCGAAAGTGGGTTTCACTACAAAAATGTGTTTTATCTCATGTTCGATAAAACTCATGTTGTTGATAGCTTCTTAAAAATATCTCCCTGTCATAGCACCTTTGATGTGGGAAGACTTGGTTGTATCCTTTGCAATGTCTTGAAGCTTCTTCTTGTAATCTTCCCTGGCCATCAATTTGCCATTGATCACAAATAAAGAAGGCAGACCTTTCTTGTTCAATGCTTCTATTCTAGTGTAAAACCTATTAACTACTACCTCCAAAGTGTGACATTTCTTTGTCAGCTACACAACCAAGTTCTTCTTTATCAAAACTTTCTTTACTTCTAAGGTTGTTTCTATTCTTTCATCTACTCCCAAATCATCCAGTTCATATCTATTTTTGGAATTAAGAAACTTTATGATGCGGTTGGCTGTGGTAGGCATTTCTCCCAATTTAGAATTGATAGTGGAAATGGTTTGCTTGGCTTTCTCGACCAACTCTTTCTGTTCAAATATAATCTAGATACAAGGCCAGATTTCATCTATTTCTTCAATTATGTTGTTCCATATAATTTCTTTGACCCGGGCCAAAGTGTGGCCAACAAAGGACTCAATTGCTAATTTCCTCCATATTTCTACTTGGTTTTGAGCTCTCTGTAGCTCTACTGCATGGAAATTCTCAGTCTTTGTCTTCTGATCTTGTAGAAGATTGACTTGAGCTTGCAATCTTTTGATTTCTTCAGTTTGGAGAGACATGTTTTGCACTGTAGTTGCCAACTAATTTGCAGCAACCTCTGTGCTTGTTGTAGAAGATGTAGTTGTAGGAATGGTTGTGATAGCTAGTGATTCCAAAGGGACAACAACCATTTTGGAAGCTTGCTCCTTTTCTTTGATTATCTTCTCCATATCTATCTCCATTTGCTTCAATTTTGCACTTTGCTCCATGACGAGCTTCGTCATGTTGCCTTTTGTGTTTTTGTTTCTTCAATGTCCTTGGCCAGAGGATCTTCTGTGGCTAGTAACTTCAACTACTTCCTTAATGCTGCTATGTCTATATTCTTTTTCCTTACAAGCTCTTGTACAACATTGATGTTTGTAGGGTCATAATCTACTTTGATCACCAAGTCCTCCAAATATTTGATCCTAGCGTCTTTGGCAAGTGTAGAGACCTTTTCCATCTTCAATTGTGATTGAACATTGGCTAATGTAACCCGCAATTTAGACAAACTCATAGCAGTGTTAGTGATAGTGGAAAAAATCATTTTCCTAGTATGTTTGTGCATCTCCATATGGTCAATGGGATGTATGTCTTTCACATCAAATTCAAATGTTGTCTTCTTGTAGTCTGATGCTACCTTGGGCTGGGGAATCTATGCTTGGAGGAATGCCATTTGCATTTTACCTTTCTCTAAATCAAAGGCTGATAGCAGTCTGCTTTGAGAACTAGAAGTCTGCTTCCACAACTGATTGTACGTTTTGATCTTCAAGGCCTCATTCCTCACTTTAATTTCCTGAAAAATGTCAAACATACTCTTTTCTCTCTCCCCTATGGTAGATGTGCTAGTCTGCATAACCTGCTGCTGATCTTGTGAAGCTATGGAGGTAGTGGGAGACAGTGTGGTCTGATCACCCACTAATGAGGAAACGAGTGGTTCATTAATGGTGATAATATTCTCCTTCTCTGAATCCTTTATTAGTCTTAGTTTAGAACTAAGCTTGGCCTTCTTTCTGTACATGATTTTGAAGCCTTCATTGAAAATATTAGTCCCTGAAGGTGACTCTTCTTCCCTTCTTCTCTTTGCTTTTTTACCTTGTGTGATAGGAGTCTATACTATGGAGGATGCCACCAGCTTCTCCTCGGCCTCTTGTAGGGTGTTCTCAGTCCATTTTAGCTGGTTTTTATACTTTTCTATCTCTAGTCTGGCTGTGTGGAAATAAGCAGTGGACTTATTCTCTACCCTTAACTTAGAGATGACTCCTAATGGATCATATGAGCAGGTGAAACTAAGGCTGAACTGCATCTCTTTCAGTAGCTTATCTGCTTCTTCCCCTGCTACCTTGTTGTTGCAAACGAAAGACCCTATTTGTGTTTTGATTTTGAATTGGGACTTCTTCTTGGCAGCTACAAAGTGAATCTCATCCATATTGAGAATTTTCCTTATGTACTCTACAGCAAAAATCCTCATTGGGAGGAATTTTGGTAGCTTGTAAGGGGCAAGCTCACACCCAAATATCCTTAGTTCTATATAATTCTGATAGAGGTACCAATCCCCTGTCTGGACGTGGTTTGACAACTACAAAACTTTCTTAATTTCTTCACTGAACCTTGGCTCCATCCTCCTACTTAGGAGACTGAGTGCTGTATGTACAAACGTATCTATGAACTGTTTGTATGAAAATTCCTTTTGTTCCTTCATCACCAGTGTAGTCCAGAAGATGACTAACTACTGATTTCCTTCTTCATCCATCTTTTGCAAGGCAAGCTTGAGGTTGTCTCCCTGAAAATATAAGAACATATAAACTAAAATAAAAGCATACTTGAATACCTCCTCAGTCTGGAATTTGATAAGCTGCTCATGGATAGAACTTGCAAGAAATTGGCTAAAGTTAAACATGATGGAAGGCTTGGAATCTACAGAGAAAATGGAAAGGAATCCTATAATTGCCTCATCTACCCACTGATCTGAGTAATAGCCAAGGAGGTAAGAGACGATTGTGATAATTTTCTTGGCTCTCTCAAGGAAAATAGAGGATGGATGGGGAGGATTTTTCTTGGGTAATGGGGCATCTTTAGTCATGAACAGTTCAAGGGTTTTGGCTCTTCTAGCAAAGTCCAGTTTCTGATACAATTCAACAAGTGCCTCATGGGAAAAAGGAGTAGCATTCTCTGCTGTAGGGGGCTGTATCATTTGGTTTATAGCTTGAGGAGTGATAGTGAACATAATTTCTCCAGTGGGGGAAATAATAGTTCTTTGGCTTGGAAAATAACATGCATGACATTTCCTGACAAATTCAAGGGTGCCATGGGTACGGGGAGGATATAGTGGGGAAAATTAGATTCCCACAATTGAACATCATCAGACTTATCTATATATTTGTCCTCGATCTAGCAATACATCTCAAAAAGCTCCAATTCATAGAGAGCTTTGTGGATCTTATAGTCTTTTTCTACCAAAGGGATGTGGTGAAAATCAATTGGAGGGTGGATCAAAGGACTTACAGGTTCTTTTGGTCCCTTGTCTTTTGGAGGCATTGTTGGATAAAACTAAGGACAATGGTAAAATTTGGATTACAGGCTTACAGTACGCAGAGAGGACTTGTAGACAAAAATATAGGTAATGGCCTGAAACTGGGTGAGCGTGCAATATCCTTGGCTAGGTGAAATTGTTGGAGTTCGGTCTAGCAAACTTGTAACAGGATAATGACAATGGCAGCGTGAAAGTCAGTAACCGGTGAATGAGTGAAAGGAAAGATTATATAACAATCTGGTTTTCTCGTTGAAGGTGCTGCGGGTCCATTTAATTAACGGTTAAGCGAATTGATTGCCTAACTTATTAATTTTGGAGGGAGCGGAGGTGATTGGTGGGATCAATGGGCATATGACGTGGCAGAGGGTGAGTGGTGGGAGCGCAATGGATAGAAGAGTGGTATCGGGAGGTGGAGAAACCACTTTTTTTTGGGGGGGGGGAAGGAAGGGGGGGTGGTTAATGGTTTCGCCTGAGGGGGGTACGAAATCACCTAGTGTTGACACGTTGCAGCGGGTGTGGTTTCAAATACTGCCCATTTCAGACCCCCCCTGACGTTAAATTTCGGTTAGTGAGGGGGGGCCGAAGTGCGCTGTGGGTTGTCGGATGTTAGGAGGTGGGTGCAAATGAGGGGAGAAGTGGCGGAGTGTTAATGTGATGTGACAGAGCGCTTGGTGGGGTCGATAGAAATGAATTAAATGCATAATGGGTGAATAGTTGGAGTGTATGGTGGGGTAGGGGGTGAATGAAAATGTGAGCAGAGGGGTGACTTTGGGGTATTAAAACTTAGGAATAAGGGATTAATATATCAAATCACTTGATATGCAGAACTTTAGAGTCAAACTCTCTTTTTTCCTTTGCTCTATGCATGAAAATACATTTGAGATTCAACTTAGAATAAAAACTTCATGCTTTTCCTCTAACCACCATAGTGATTCTACCTACCCTTTTGCATTTCCATTCCTTTTCTAAGCTAACATTCTCTTCTTGTTTTGCAAGGTGCATTTAAACTAGCAGACCCAAATCATTTTTCTTTTATGAAAATCTACCTTATCCTATGACTTATTTCACAATTGACTTAGATTAAATTGTTGAGTCATTTTTATTTCTACCTAGCTACTGATTTACAAAGATTAAACTTTTTGGTAAATCTTCATTCGCTAGCTTATTAAACATAAGTTTAAATGTGTTCAATCATGATTAAATTGTATGATTTGAACATAATTCTAGTCATTGTGGCATTCAAGAACAATTTGCACACAATCCTATTTAATAATGAATTAAAAGAACTAACTTATCAGTAGTGGCACTTAGACTTGCAACTCTTTCAGTCTTATTTTCTATTTTTTCTTTTGTGGGGTTCATATTTCCTTTTTTTTCTTATTTATTTTTTTAACATACCCTCTTTTCATTTTTTTTTCATATTTTTTGGAAATCGTTTGAATATGGAAATTATGTACAATATGAAATCAAAAATACAAAATACTCAATCACCTTGAGATCCTATAATTTATAGGACCCTAATAGTGGCTCCATCTAGGGATGGTACTTCTCCAAGTGAAATGTCAAGAACATATGATCAGTAGCCTTGAGTACTCCATGTTTGTAATGTCTTCATCTAATTTCTTTACTGTTAAGGATAATATTAGTGGCTCATTAATCCAGGCTTAGGGCCTTCATTGCAGGCTTCAACCTTTGTTAATAAGTTACCCAATCAAAAACATAAATACTATTATATTTACAATGATGAAAGTAAAATATATAGGCTAAGAAATGTAGTGCTTCAATATCCTGCCATTTACAGGATGTCCAGGTATCTCGGCTCCATCTAGGTATTTAAGGTAGAATGCATTATTTCCCCTTAAAGAATGAACAATATATGGCCCATTCCAGATATTATCAAACTTGCCATGTTTTCCTTTGTCTTCTCTCCTTGAATCCCATCTCAAAACTTGGTTCGCAATGCTAAAGTCATCAACTTTTGTTCTTATGTCAAATATATTTTTGACATTTTATTGAATAACTCGGGTTCTGTTGTATACTTCCTCCCTAGACTATTGCAACTGGATAGTTTGATTAATCCTTCACTGTACATCATTGGGTTTAGCTTTCACTTCTTGAATGATCTTGATGACTGGAACTCCTAAGGAGTATGGAAAAACTACATCCATCCCATAGACCAATTGGTATGGTGACATGCCAATTTATTTTTCTAGTAGTAAGTCTATTAGCCCAAAGTGCATTGACCAAGTTGTTGTGCCAACACTTTTTGTTGTCCTCTAATAGCTTTTTGATGATGTTTACCGAAATTTTGTGTGAGGATTCAGCCAACACATTACCCTGAGGGTAATAAGTTGTTGAATGTCCCAAAGTAATGTGGTATTTATGGCAGAATTCAACAATCTTTTTAGATTTGAAGGCTGTAGCATTATCGATGATGAGTTTTCTAGGACAGCCAAATCTGGAGAGGATATTAGTCTCAAGGAATTTAATAACGACAACATCAGTGGCATTTCTGGAATGGGTAGCCTCTATCCACTTGGTAAAATAGTCAGTGGCTATAAGGATCCACTTATGTTGGGCATAGGAAGAGGGATGAATTTCACCAATGAAATCCAATCCCCTTTGCTGGATGTTGGGTTGTGTTATATTCTTTCCATGACTAGCCCACGTAGTTAACCAGGGGGTTAGAAGGGGGGCAGAGCCCCCCCCTTTGTTGTGCTGATTGCGTAGCGAGGGGAGTCACAAGGGGTTTGAGGGGTGTAGGTAACCCCACTCTATGGGGTTCGGTTGGGTGGACCTACCTATGGTTTTGTGCATGTTTTTTGCACATGGTTTTGGATGCGATGGTTTTCGATCTATGGTTTTGGACGCGATGGTTTTCAGTCCATGGTATTGGATTCTTCAGCATGTATAAATATGTATTGTAACATTGAAAGGAAAAATAATGAAAAATCAAGCTGGTAGTCCCGGTTTTTGGATCCAGGAGAAAATATCTGTGTATATGTGTTTTATGTGTTATGCTCTCGCATTGTTTATTTTCTGTGTTCTAGAATTCATATGCAGGTAATTTTTGTACGGGGTTAAAACCTACATTTGGTATCAAAGCTGTTTTGGCTTCAAGGGGATGCCTTTGTTGTTGAGGGGTTTCGCTCGGGCCTGTGGTAGACCCTGTTCAGTGGGAGATCCGTGGGATCGATTCTAGTGGTGAAAGAAGATGGTGAGCAATGGAAAGATAGAGATTGAGAAATTTAATGGTCATAGTTTTGAGTTATGGAAACTCAAGATGGAGGACTTGTTGGTGGATAAAGATTAGTGGATCTTGGTAGATCTAGGTACCAAACCAACGGGAGTGTCCAATGAAGAATGGAATAAGTTGGATCGGAAGGCAAAGAGCACAATGCAATTGTGTGTCTCAGATTCAGTATTGCTGAATGTATCAGGGGAAGCTACGACGAAGGCTTTGTGGGACAAGTTAGGTACTTTATACCAATCGAAGTCTCTGGTGAATAAACTATTCCTATCGAAAAATTTGTATAACCTGAGGATGAAAGATGGAGACTCGGTGATGGAGCATCTGAACACCTTTAATACTATGGTAAGTTAGTTATCATCTTTTGATATTAAAATTTCAGATGAAGATAAGTGCATCAGTTTGTTGTGTTCTCTACTAGATTCGTGGGATAGTCTGGTTATTGCAATAGGTAGCAATGAAACTGCCTTGCAGTTTGATGAAATAGTCTCATCCTTACTGACAGAGGAAATGAGACAGAAAAAGATGGAGATCCAGAATGGTGATGCCTTGTTTGTACGAGGACAGTCCCAGAGCAGAAACAAAAATGAGTCAACGAGTGGGAGGTCTAAATCTAGAGGGAGATCTAAATCTCCAGGAAGGCCTGTAAAGGTGGTGTACTAGAAATGCGGAAAGGAAGGGCACTACAAAAGGGACTGTAAATCTAAAGCTCTTGATAAAGGAAAGGGATCTGATGATGCTCCTTCTACAGAGGTGGAAACCACCTCAAATGAAGGTGGGGATGTGTACTTGGCTTCTTCAGGTACACATGTAGATCACGAGGCATGGTTGATTGACTCAGGTGCATCCTTTCACTTCACTCCCCATAGAGAGTGGTTTTGCGAGTATGAGAAATATGATGGTGGTGATGTCTTCTTGGGGGATGATAGGAAGGCTAGAATCGTTGGTCATGGGAATGTAAAGTTGAAGTTGCAAGGTGGAAGGGTTAGAACACTTCTGGGTGTTCTGCATATTCCTGCATTAGCCAGAAATCTGATTTCTATAAGAAAGCCGGATGATTCAGGTGTAAAAACAGTGTTCGAGAAGGATACCTGCAAGATGGTACGGGGGCACTGGTATTGATGTGGGGAGTTCAAATTGGAAATCTGTACAAGCTGCAAGGTAGCACTGTTGTTGATGAGTGCAACAGTTCAGTGGTTCTCGGAAGTGGAGCAGAAAATCTAGTGGTCTTTGGAGAGAAGACCATGTTGTGGCATCAATGGCTTGGACATATTGGAGAGGAGGGCCTTCGAATACTTCATGTGAAAATTGTGTATATGGGAAGCAGAATTGGGTGAGTTTCCCCTCTGGTGGTAAGAGGGAAAAACATATATTAGAGCTTGTGCACAGTGATGTGTTTGGACCTGTGAAGGTTCCATCATTGGGTAAGTCTGTGTACTATGTATCCTTTATAGATGAAATCTCAAGGAATAAATGGATATATTTCCTTAAGAATAAATCTAAAAGTATTTGATAGGTTTAAAGAATTTAAGGCTCTGGTGGAAAACCAGACAGAGAAGAAGATAAAGGTGCTGAGGATAGATAACGGTGGAGAGTTTTGCAGTAAGGAATTTGAAGAATTTTGTAAGAAGTGTGGTATAGCATAGCAGAAGACTACTTCATACACACCTGAGAAAAATGGAGTTGCAGAAAGAATGAACAAGATGTTGATGGAAAGGGCAAGAAGCATGCTTAGTGGTGCTGGGTTAGGATAGAAATTCTGGGTAGAGGTGGTAGAGATAGCATGTTACCTGGTCAACTGATCACCTTCATCAGCATTGGAGGATAAGACTCCACAAGAGGTATGGATTGGTAAGAAACACTCTCTTTCACATCTGAGAGTATTTGGATGTGATGCATATGTACATGTTCCAAAGGAGAAACAAACCAAGTTGGATAGTAAATCTGAAAAGTGCATCTTTATTGGGTATAAGGATGTTTTAAAGGGTTATAAGCTTTGGAACCCAGTAACAAGGAAGGTTGTGTACAACCGAGATGTGGTGTTCAGAGAGGTAAAAGATGTTATTAAACATGAAGTCCAACCAAAGGAACCTGAGAAGATAGAGTTTGAGCTAAAGGAGGAAGAATCAGAATCTATAGAAGAGGAGGAATCGGAAGATGAAGAGCCACAAACTCTGGGTGTGAGAAGATCAGTTCGAGAAAGAAGGCAGCCAGAAAGGTATAGTCCATTTGATTTTTTTCAAAATTTTCTTTATCTATTACTGATGATGATACCAGAACTATGAAGGAAGCATTAGATTCAGAGGATGGAAAACTCTGGAAAGAGGCCATGGTTGATGAAATGGCATCTTTGCACAAAAATGAGGCTTGGGATCTAGTGGAGGCTAAAAGGAAACCCATTGGAAACAAATGGGTGTTCAAGAAGAAGACAAATGTAGAAGGAAAGGTGGAGAAATACAAAGTTCGGTTGGTAGCAAAAGGTTATTCCTAGGTGCCGGGAATTGATTTTGGTGATATTTTTTCTCCTGTTGCCAAGGTAACTTCTATTAGATTACTTTTATCTGTTGCTGCTGCTTTTGATTTTGAGGTAGAACAGATGGATGTGAAGACAACATTTCTTCACGGGGATCTGGAAGAGGAGATCTACATGAAGCAACCTGAAGGCTTTGCAGTGAAGAGTAAGAAAGAACTGGTATGAAAGTTAAGAAGTCTTTGTATGGGTTAAAAAAGTCACCAAGGATGTGGTATCAGAAATTTGATACATTTATATGGGGACTTGGCTTCACCAGAAGCAAATCAGATCACTGTGTGTATTTTAAATTAATTGGTGATCGTGTTATTTATCTGGTCTTTTATGTGGATGATATGTTGCTGGTTCGAAATGACAAAGAAATTATCCAGTATTTAAAGACCCATTTGTCCTCCAAATTCAATATGAAAGATCTTGGTGCTGCAAAATATATTTTGGGCATGGAAATTAAAAGTGATCGGACAAAGAGGAAGCTCTGGTTAAACCAGAGGAAGTATGTTGAGACAATATTACAGAGGTTTAATATGCAGGATAGTAAACTGGTGAAAGTTCCTATTCCTGTAGGTGTAAAGTTATCTGTTGAACAATGTCCAAAGACATAAGAAGAGGAAGAGGACATGTCCCATGTTCCACATGCAAGTGCAGTTGGTAGCCTGATGTATGCGATGGTTTGTACTAGACCAGACATTGCACATGCACTGGTTGTATTGAGCATGTTTATGTCAAAACCAGGGAAGGAGCACTGAACAAAAGTGAAGCGGGTTTTCAAGTGTTTGCGTGGCACTAGTGATTATGGTTTGTGCTACCAAGGAAGACCATGATTGGACAGAGTGTTGGATATTCATGGCTTTGTTGATGCAGACTGGGATGGAGATCTGGATCAGAGGTGATCTACAAGTGGGTATGTGTTTAACCTATTTGGAGGTGCAGTCAGTTGGATGAGTAAGAAACAATTTGTAGTGGCACTATCAACTACAGAGGTAGAATACATGGTAGCCACTCATGCAAGCAAAGAAGCAGTTTGGTTGCAGAGATTGTGTTCAAGTATGGGGTTAGTACAGGGAGCTATAAGGATAGACTGTGATAGCCAAAGTGCAACATTATTGGCAAAGAACCCTGCATATCATTCAAAGACAAAGCACATTGATGTTCAGTATCACTTTGTGAGGGATATGATAGAAGACAAAAAAGTGTTGCTGGTAAAGGTGGACACTTTGAAGAATACTGCAGATGCAATGACAAAATATGTGAGCTCTGAGAAGTTCTCTTGGTGTAGAGAAACATTGGTCATTGCAGGGCTGGATAAATGACTAAGCTCTCTTGTGGTCCCCTGTGGAAAGAAAACAACAAGTGTGAGAATGTTGGGTTGTGTTATATTCTTTCCACAACTAACCCACGTAGTTAACTAGGGGGTTAGAAGGGGGGCAGAGCCCCCCCTTCATTGTGTTGATTGCATAGCGGGGGAGTCACAGGGGGTTTGAGGGGTGCAAGTAACCCCACTCTATGGGGTTCGGGGCAACGCCCTAGAAAATTTTGGTTTTGGACCCTATATTAGGTTGGGTGGACCTACCTATGGTTTTGTGCATGTTTTTCGCACATAGTTTTGGACGCGATGGTATTTGGTCCATGGTTTTGGATGTGATGGTTTTCGGTCCATGGTATTGGATGCTTCGGCATGTATAAATATGTATTATAACATTGAAAGGAACAATAATGAAAAATCAAGCTGGTAGTCCTAGTTTTGGGATCCAAGGGAAAATCTCTGTGTATATGTGTTTTATGTGTTATGCTCTCGCATTGTTTATTTTCTGTGTTCTAGAATTCGTATGCAGGTAATTTGTACGGGGTTAAAACCTACACTGGAAAGGGATTTCAAAAAAGATAGGTTTTAATGGCAGGGGCAAAAGTTTTCTCTTTCCCTAAAAAATATTGCATTTATGACATGATGTGACTTGTTTGTGAATGTACGGGAAAAGAGTAGGCCAGTAGAAACCAGCTCTAAGGATTTTATTGGCGGTAGTTTTCCAATAAATATTCCCACCACAGTCACCTTCATGGAATTCCTACATAACTTTATCTGCATCAGCCTTTAACAAAGATTTAAGTAAAATACCCCCAACATCTTTCCAATACAAGACATTGTCTATAATGCAAAATTTAACTGCTTTTAACTTCAGAAATCTTGCCATTGTTTTTTTCAAACCAGGAGGTACATTTAAATTAAATAAAACATAAAGCAAGTCCGCAAACCAGGGTGAGTTTAGAAATGCCTCAACAATTTGTGGAGTTGTCTATTCCTCTTGATTATCTAATGAATCAATCAAGTTAATGTCTAATGCATTGAAATTTGACTCAGCCATCAATTTGACTAGTCCCTAACCTTTGATTAACTTGGCAGGCTTAATTTCTAAGTCATATTCCAGAATGACAACAATCCATTTTCCTCGCTTTCCATCAAGTCCATTCTGTGTCAAAATGTCCTTAACCACTACATTAGGTACATAAGTAATAATATGGGAATGGAAAATATATACTCTAAAATCTTTTATTTCTTTAACCAATGCAAAGCCCTGTTTTTCCATAATATTGTATTTCAAAGATGCATCTCTTAAAGCTTTATTAAAGAATGCAATTGGTTGCTCAAAACCTTCACTATTTTTCTGCAGTAAGACTACTGCAATAGTATGCTCAGAAGAAAATGAGAAGATTATGAAATATTTTGTAAAATCTGGGCTGATTAACACTGGTGCTTTGGTCAATGCCTATTTGACTAAGTCAAAGGATTGTGTTGGGCATGGAATCCCCCCACAGTAGGTTTTGGGGCTCAAAGCCCAAGTTTTGGTCAAAGATGGTGTAGAACTCCGCGAATTGCGGGCACGGAGCGCGAAGTGTACAATTGAGTCATAGGGTTGTCTGCCCTAAGCATTGTATTGTAAATTAGTGTAAAGTCGGCCTACCCATGGTCCATGGACCATGGGATTGTATAAATAGAGCGAGGCTCTAAGTTGTAAAGGGAGTCAGCGATAGAGAGAGTAGTGAAGGAATGGTTCGAGCTTAGAGTAGAAGTTTAAGTGTCTTCTGTTGTAGTAGGAAGAGGCTTTGCAACTGAGCGTGCAGAGGCCTAGAAGAGTCCACAACTGAGTGCGTGGACCCCTGCAGCTGAGTGCACAGGGTGGAGTCGAGTCTGTAATCGAGATGGAAAGCTAATAAAGAGAATTTGATTCCTAATTCTGTGTAATTGTTGTGCTTATCTTCTTTATGTTTATGTTCATTTATGTATCCCGTGCACTGATATAAATGTTGAATATCCTGGAATAACCATAAATCTTACACACATAAGCTAAGTAATCGGTTAATAAGTGAGGAACTTGGGTATTACATGGGTCTCACCCTGAGCAGGGCTACGCGGAAGCTGCACCACAGGTCGCGAAGGGATTGTAAGTGCACGCAGTGGTAGGTCAGACCGTGGACATTCAGAAGCCCATTAGACATCCCAAGGGTGCAGAAACCTGGTTCTAGCACCCTCCCATACTACTTTGGGTGAGACTTCAGTCGTGCTTCACGAACTGTTGCCGAAAGGGCCAGTAGTACGGGGATTTTCTTGGCTAAATCATCTCCAAACCTGGGTCAGGCCCCACTAAGCCAACAAATGGTTCCATTGCCAGGACTGGGATCTGCATAAAGGATGTCTAATGTCATGCCACTGGAACCCTACAAAGAAAGAAATTGAAGAGTGGTTGGACAAGAAGATTCACAAGTTTGTGGCACAGGAAAACAGAAATCTGCAAGTATCTGAGCAGTGGTTGGATCGCTATTTGTACACTGAAATCCACAAAATATTCTTTGCATCTTTTCCATATGAGCTGTATGAGTGGATCGCAAAGTTAGCAAACAGCCAGTGAAGGTGTAGGCTCGAAAACCAATAGTGTGGATCCAGAACTAGTGCACGGCTAGAAGTCTTAGAAGAGAAGATAGCGCGAGC